>JAIUCV010000105.1:1200000-2400000 GCA_026724425.1 Erythrophleum ivorense | reverse complement strand
TTTCTTTCAAAGTGAATACGTTTGATTCTTGAAAGCGAATATGTGTGTGTGTGTGTGTCTCTCTCTCTCTCTCTCTCTCTCTCTCTCTCTCTCTATATATATATATATATATTTTTTTTTTTTCAGGTTATAACTACCTACTACGGTTGATAAGCATCGCTATACCTACAAAAAAAACGAATATATATATATATATATGTGTGTATGCTTATATTTCTCTTAATTATTAATAAAATTGTGAATATTGATTTTTTATCACATGCATTTCGCGTATAAACATATTTTTTAATTAATAACTTTATAACATGCATATTTTATAAATTTTTTTTGGTACGTATATTACATGTGTGAGCTGATGAGTAATATTTGTACAAAGATAAACATAATTTGACTGAAAGAACTTACAAAGAGGGGCAAAGAAAAATAAAATAAAATACTTAAGTTAAATTTTTTTAATATAAAAAATACTTAAAATTCCATGTCATTTAGGGTATGTTTGGCATACCGTATAAGGCCTGATAGTATAAGCTAATACAATACATTATGAACTTATCACTTGTTTGGTGCAAGTAATGTATCGTATAAGCTTATACATCATATCTCTCTTATACATCAAAATGATGTATAACCTAATCATGTATTGGGGGATAGGATTAGGCCTGATTAGGTTTTAATGTATAAAACCTTATTAATATTTTCTAATTTTAACCCTTCACCTATAAGAATATTCATTGGTTAGGTTAGATCAGGTTAATTAGGCACTTTTAAATTTTTGGTACAAATTATAAAATTATAAAATGATCCCCAAAAAAATAAAAATTTCATATAAGTCCTTATAAAATAATTTTTTATGAAAATTATAAAATAACCTTAAAAAATAAAATTTTTATATAAGTTCTTATAAAATTATATTTTATCATTATATTTTTTTTATATAAGTCCCTATAAAATAATTTTTTTAAAAAATTAATAGGATTAGAATAAGTTACGCAAAAACTAATATAGTATCAAATTTAATTTAATTGGTTTAGCATGACATTAGGTTAGAATGTTTCTTAAACTAATTAAATTATTTTTTTAATATTTAGTAAAAATTATAAATTGACTCTTAAAAAAAAAATTTTATATAAGTTCTTAAAAATTATATATTTGGCTGAAATTGGCTAATATAGCCAACCTGACATAATATGCCTAAATTATTCTTTAGTTATTTAGCCTAATATGACCAGACAGGATTAGGTCACCTAGTTACTAAGTAACCATACATTATGTGAAGTTTTATTTATTCATATTTTTTTTAAAAGTTAATATAACACAATAAATTTAAATAAATATAATATATTTTTTAAGTAAAGGATATTTTTGTCAAAAGAGTTGATTTTTATCCTATCTAGCATTATATAGTGTATTACCAAATAAATGATAATATTATCTTATACGATACATTATTTTATACAGTATGATACCAAACACTGTATAGTTTTAAAATTTTATCAGGTTTTATCTTATCAGGCCTTATCCTATCAAGCCTTATACTATCAGACCTTATCCTATACATCATACCAAACAGGTCTACATAAATTCTTTGTAAGTACTTAATTCTTTTAAACGTTAGGTTAAAGTCATCACAATTACTTAAACTAATCAGCTAATAATTAAATTGAAAATAGAAACATGCATTTATGTTTGACAAACTATGACGTATGAAGATATACAAAAAAAATGATCAACCGAAGATTAGCCAACTTGTCATTTTAAAAATTGGAAGACTGTTTTCGAGAAAATGTCAAGTTGACAAAATAGGTTTAATCCCAATATCTTCTTTCTTCCTATCGTTCTCGAAACATAATTTTAATGATATTGAACCTTCACCTTCTTCAACTTGTCCATCTCAGGCTTAGCTACCCCGAGGCATAACCTAACACCCTAGTCGCAGCAGTAACTCTTCAGAAAAGTCAACATATCCACTTTCTATTCATTTAAATATTCAAATCAACAATCACCAGATCAACCCACTAAGCCTTTAGCTTATGCCTCTCTCTCTCTCTCTCTATATATAAATAACCCCTTCCCCTCCTCACGAAAACCGTCATATCACAACACATCATTCTCCTTTCGGTTCATAACAAGCCAAATATATGCTCAATTTCTTTCACACTGTGCTACCTAGTAAGCTCTTCCATATGGCTTCTGTCCCGTCTCCATGGCTTCTCGGCTTGGCTACTCTAGTATTAGCCAGCCTCATTTATCGGCTTCTCAAGCTCTTCAATCGACCTTCTCTTCCTCTTCCTCCGGGTCCGAGACCATGGCCTCTCGTCGGAAACATGCCTCACCTAGGACCCGTGCCGCACCACGCTTTGGCTGACTTGGCTCGGACCTACGGTCCTCTCATGCACCTCCGGCTCGGCTTTGTTGACGTCGTGGTGGCGTCTTCGGCCTCTGTGGCCGAGCAGTTTTTGAAGGTTCATGACACCAATTTCTTGAGCCGGCCGCCCAACGCCGGTGCTAAGTACATCGCTTATAATTATCAAGACCTCGTGTTCGCTCCCTACGGCGCGCGGTGGCGCATGCTGCGGAAAATCAGCGCCGTTCATCTGTTCTCCGGCAAGGCCTTGGAGGATTTTAGACATCTCCGTCAGGTAAATACTTTCTTTCACTTTATAACCTACTTAATTATACTTGCCTCTTCTAGTAATAAATAATTAATTTTGGGTCATCGATGCTTCATACAATTAATCTATCACCATTAATATGTGACTCCCCTTAGGAGACTTGAAACCTCTATTTTTTTTGGTTCTCTTCTTCATTTTTTGTTGGACTTTTGATAATGTTTTATTTTAGTCAACTACTTCTAAACTTGGATTCTTGGAAATTTATAGAATAAAAGGATGTTGTTATTTAAACATCATTACGATTCCTATTAAAAAAAATTTTATTTTAACTTTCAATAATAAAATCTAAAAATATGTCCAGTTAAATATTGCAAACCTTAGTTGATAACTCTGGGTTGAACTTTTTATTTCTTAAATATGAAAGGGCTCAGTACCAGAAAAATAGCAGTAGCACATATAAAAATAAATACATATTAATAGAAATATTTACTTTCATGTAATCAATAAAAGAAACTCGTATTGAAATTGAGTCTGTTCGTTTTTATGGTATCTTTCCCAAATATAACTTGTAAATATTTGGAGCTTTGAATGTTATAATTTCTTTATTATTTCCTTACATCTAATGGTTTTCCATTTATAATTACAATTTAGAAAGTGATACATATATAATACGTAGGTTTTGTTGAGCAATTATTTATCTGTGAAAATTCATTTTAATTTTATGTTCTTAATAGCACAATACTTTATTATAGTTGGTATTTTCGGTAGATACCTTTTTGGAATTAGACTTATAAGTTACTTAGATCAGATGACTGATGATAAATTAGTGTGCATTAATTCATACACAGCCCACAATATGAAATAGTATTAAATATAAAATTTGATTCTCGTCACTTTCATGCCAAATATTACCATTGAAATTACCAAGGCCCTAATTTTTATATAAAGAGATTATCTTTATATAATTTTTTATATAATATTTATTATATCATTATAACTATTATTTAATAATATTTTACTATTTTTTATTATTTTATTAAATAAAAACATAAAAATTATTTTTATCTTCAAAATTATTTTTTCATCCTCAAAATTATTTTTTCTTTTTTTATAATTACATTTTTTTTTTAACATTTTACATATCAACAAGTGTGCGAGCTTTCACAACTTCTTTCTTTAGTTTTTTTTCTTTTACTCTTATTTCTTTGAAAAGAAAAGTGCATTCAATTAATAACCGACAAGTTGATAATCGCTTTCAGAAGCTATTTTGCATTTTCTTAAGCTGACAACAATTTGCACTAATGATTGCATCATCGAAGAAAAATAAGACGCCCAGATAAATCATTGTCTATACGGGAAATTATTCTTCAAAAAATAAATTAGATATGGCTTCCATATCAATTAAATGACCTAGTTTAAACTAAAAAAATCAGAAAAAATTTATAAAAAAACAAAATGAAGAAAGTTAAAAAAAAAAGAAAAAAGAAAACTTATGAACAGTTTAATAATAACATTTTACAATGTAATCTATTTTCCTTATATATATATATATATGATAACTAACTTTTTTTTTTTAAAAAAAGACCGACCTCAAAAAAATATTCTCCACATAAGAAAAAAAATCATATATACCACAACAATTAGTTATTTCATTGTGATTACATATATTTATTGCATTATAATTTTGTAATAAATACTTTGGTATTAAACCCCAAAAAAATGACATCCTTAGGTAAAATGAAAAGAAAAATGATAATTTTACAAATAGGATAATTTTTGTATCTTTATAATAAAAAATAAATATTATTAAATAATTATTATAATGACATAATAAATATTATGTACAACTTTAAAAAAAAATTTCTTTCTCTTTGCATCCTAAATTTTAGGAGCATAATTGTTAAAAAATTATTTATTATATTTTTCTTTAAAAAAATTGATGATAAATTTTAAAAACTAATTTAATTTTTGTCTTTATTTAATCAATCAGTATGACTTAATTAATTTAATGCAAATATTGCAGGAAGAGGTATCAAGATTGACACGTAATCTCGCAAGTGCCGGCTCACGCGCAGTGAACCTGGGGCAATTGCTGAACGTGTGCGCCACCAACGCTCTGGGCAGGGTGATGATAGGGCGGCGCGTGTTCAACGACGGTGCCGACGGGTGCGATCCGAGGGCGGACGAGTTCAAATCGATGGTGGTGGAGATGATGGTGCTGGCCGGAGTCTTCAACATCGGTGACTTCATCCCGGCCCTGGAGTGGCTCGACCTTCAGGGAGTCCAACGCAAGATGAAGAATTTACACACGAGATTCGATGCCTTCTTAACAAACATCATCGAGGAACACAAGGTTTCTAAGAGCGAGCACCACAAGGACATGTTGAGTACCTTGCTTTCCCTTAAGGAGGTTCCGGACGATGAAGGAACCAAACTCACTGACATTGAGATCAAAGCATTGCTACTGGTATTCTCCATTTTCTATCTACTTTTACATTTGATTAAATTAAACAGAATTTTTTTAAAATTATATAGAATTATTTTTTATTTTTTAAAAAAATATATAAATTTTTTTATAAAATTAAAAAATATCTTACTAATATTAAATTTTCTTAATTAAAATACTTTTATTTAAAAATTTTTAATTTCAAAAAAATATATATTTAAGTTAATAAAAATTTAATAAAAAATTAGATATAATTTCAATAATATTCAAGGAGATTTATATAATTGTGTCTTTACTTCTTCACCTTCACGTTCACCTACCCTACCCACTTCAATAGTCAATCGTAAACTTCAATATCTTGAGATTACAAGCTAACAAGCTAAGGCACTAATTAATGCATGCAACAATTGCAGAACATGTTTTCGGCTGGGACTGACACGTCATCAAGCACAACAGAGTGGGCTATAGCGGAGCTGATCCGACACCCAGAAATGCTGGCCCAAATCCAACAAGAATTGGACTCTGTGGTGGGCCGGGACCGTCTTGTGAGCGAATTGGACTTGCCGAACCTGCCTTACTTGCAAGCCTTTGTGAAGGAAACCTTCCGTCTCCATCCTTCAACCCCTCTTTCGCTTCCAAGAATCGCAGCTGAGAGTTGTGAGATCTTCGGCTACCACATCCCCAAGGGTGCCACTCTCTTGCTAAATGTGTGGGCCATAGCCCGTGACCCGAAAGAATGGTCCGACCCGTTAGTGTTCAAGCCCGAAAGATTCCTGCCAGGTGGCGAGAAGGCTGGTGTTGATGTTAGAGGCAATGACTTTGAGGTGATCCCATTTGGCGCTGGGCGTAGGATATGTGCGGGCATGAGCCTTGGGCTTCGCATGGTCCAGCTTCTAACTGCAACCTTGGCCCATGCTTTTGACTGGGAGGTCCAAGATGGGCTTAACCCAGAAAAGCTTAACATGGAAGAGGCTTATGGAATAACTCTTCAACGAAAGGTCCCTCTATCGGTGCACCCAAAGCCCCGTCTCGCACCACACGCATACTCACTGTCATCCTAATTTCAAGTTTTGCTCACCCATGCTTTGTTGTTTTTGAAAATGTTTAGAGGATACTCTATTTATTAAAGATAAATAAGTTAAATTAATTATTAATAGATATATAAAAATGTCAGTAAATTTGCCTGACATATTTATATATTTATTTATGATTAATTTAATATAATTATCTTTAATATATTAGATCTATCCAAAAAATTTTAGGTGGCTTTCTTTGTTTAATGTGATCTTCTTAATAAAAAGTTGTAGCATATTTTGTGAAGATTCAAAAACGAGGAAAAGGTATAGTACTTAGTTTGTGAGTCTTCCAAATTTGTTGTGTATATGCTTTGCTTTGTATTTTCAATAATTAATTGAAGTTTGGCTTGCAATTTGAATAAATTTTTTTTACATACAAACGGACATGTGGCAAGGACATTATAGAGAGAGAGAGAGAGAGATTTCAATAGAGTACCTTTTTTTTAATTATATATCCTTTCTTAATATTTTAAAATGTCCTTTTTTTAATTTATATATATACACACAATGGTAATAATAATTATTATTAATAACTAATAATTATTAATAATCCAATATGTATCATCAAATTTCAATTTATTGATTAAGATACGTTAATTATAAATATAATCCTGTCAATTTTTAATATCTTATTTGCTTAAATTTATTCTCTCTCTCTCTCTCTCTCTCTCTCTCTCTCTCTCTCTCTCTATATATATATATATATATATTTGTAATCGTGGTTAGATTGAGTAGAATAAATAAAAAGTGAATGCAGAAATTTTTTTCTCTTCTTCTCCATTCTTCTCATTCTACTACACTCTTATATACTTAAAAATTATTTTATAATCAAATTATATGCAAAATTATTTTCAATACAAACTTTAATTTAGACAATCCTTGTACTCAAATTTAAATAAGTATTTTTTTTAAAATATCCTTTCTTTCCATTTTCCTCAACTTAAACATCTTTAGGCAACTTATGAAAAAAAAACTTAAAAAATTGGGAGCAATAGGCAAGTGAATACTTCTCACTAAGAACTTAGAGAAAGATTATGAGTTCTTTCATAGAATAACTAGTAGCTACCCTAAAATAGCAAGAGATCTATTTTTTTTAAACAATTCCTTGCTACTCTCTCATTAAATTATTTTAGCGAGGAATGTTTCTCTTACTATATATATATATATTTTCAAGTGGAAGATGAAATTTGAAATTAAGGAGAGCTAAGAAAATATATGAGAAGATGAGAGTGAAAGAAAGAGATTGAGAGAAAAAGTTACCAGAAGATATGATGAATTTGAAATTAGAAACAAAAAGAGAATTTCTCATCTTGTCGAGAAGCAAGGGAGAAAAACCAACAACACCGCCTTTCTACAAATGTGTAGCATCTTTTTCATTAAAGACAAATAAAAAAGTTGTAACATATTTTGTAAAGATTCAAAAACAAGAAAAAGGTATAGTAATTAACACATGCCTTATTCATAACTTCTGTTCTGCAAAAACCCAAACCCCTAAGAGTCTTTGACTAATAAAAATTAGCCCAACTAACAAGGTGAACCTTCCTTGATGTGCTATCATGGGCCCAAATGAAATCCTTTTGAAGATGGTCAATCTTGTTGCAAATCAAAAGAGGGAGCTTAGCCACCTACATTGGATAGATTAGAATGGCACTAATAACAAATTTAGTTAGAGTGATTCTACTTGCCATAAAAAGCCAACTAGCTTTCCATCTTGAAAGCTTGAGTTGAACCTTATTGATGGTATAATTAAAACTGAGTAGGGCTTCTTCCTCTACTTAAGGAAACACCGAAGTACTTGCCCAAATCATAAGAATTTTTGAATCCCTAAAATAGAAAGAGAGTGCCTAAATGAGTCAGGGACATTGTAAGAAAAGAAAATTATAGACTTACCAAGATTGACCTTTTGAACAGGGGGCCTATAGAAAGTATCAAGACACCAATTAACGCAGGTTAGTTGATCAATAGTAGCTTCTCCAAATAACAAGAGAACATTTGCAAACATAAGGTAGGAAATAAAAGAATCATTATTTCCCACCTTAAAAGGCTTCCAATTGCCAAGATTGACCTTATCACAAATTAGGTGGGAGAGTTTATCCATGCATAAGATAAAGATGTAAGGTGAAACAAGATTGACTTGGCAAATCCCTCTAAAAAGATGAAAGAAATCCATTTGACTGTCATTCCAAAGGACATTCAAAGAGGAAAAGGTGATGCATTGCATGATAAGTTGAGTAAGGGGTTGCTTAACACCTACCTTTTATGAAATGCTTGTAATAAAGTTTTATTAAAACCTATCATAAGCTTTCTCAAGATGGATTTTGATAGCAAAGTAACCTTTCTTACTTGTTTAAACACTTCATAGAGTGAATTATTTTTTGGCCTATAATGATGTTGTTTTGAATACATCTATGAGGGATGAAACTAGACTGAAAAAAGAGAAATAACTTCATCTAGAATAGGTTTCAAATGATTCGTAAGGACATTGATCAAGCATTTATAAGAGGCTTTACAAAGTGAGATGGGGTGAGATTGAGTAATATAAATGTGGACTTCCACCTAAGGAATAAGAGTGATCAATGTCTTATTAGCCTCTTCCAAAGGAATTATACCATTAAAAGCATCAGAAACAAACTCAATCACATTTTTTTATAAAACATCCCAATAGGGTTGATAAAAAATAGGGGAGAAGCCATCATTATCGAAGGCTTTGAAACCTCCCATAGAGAACATAGCTAACTGAGGGAAGGAAATAAAGGTTTAAAAAAAGTCTATATTATGATTCTCTTCTTCAAATAAACCTTTGAAGTAATTGACTACATGAGTCACAAGATAACCATCATTATCTTCAAAAGAAAAATTCTTGTTAGCAATTCCTAACAATGGTTTTAATATAGTGATATCTAGTGTTGCAATCACCCTGCTCAATCCAAGCAATTCTAGCTTTTTGAAACCATAAAATTTCCTTCTAAAATAAAAACTCATTAAGCTTTTCTTAGAAACAATGATTGAACTCTTTCAGGAAGGCACAATAGGGATAGGAAGGGTTATTATGGATGCTTGTAACATAGCCAAGATCTGGTTTTTCTTTTTTTTAATGTGCCTAAAGACAATTTTTATTCTATACCTTAGCATCTTCTATAAATAACATTAGAGCCTTATTAAAAATAGATGTCCCTCCTCCCATGAACTTAAGCAAAGGCCCATAGTCTTTGTGGCTAAGCCAAGAAGCCTCAAAATGGAAAGCTCTCTTGCTCTCATCCTTTCTAATAGTACCATGAAGCTAAATAACTAATGGGTATGATCAGAAAACTTGACCAAGCTAAGGTGAAGACAATACACTCAAGAAAGGTAGTCAACCAACTAATGTTACCCAGAGCTTTAACAAGTTTCTCATAGAGTTTGTCAAAATTATTAAGTTTATGCCCTTTCTAAGCAAGAGCCTGTGAAACCTAAATCCAAGAGCCGACATCTTCCAATTTTCTCTACAAACAAGTTACACTTAAATGCATTAATAGAGTGCAAGAGAGTGATGAATGAAAAAGAGCGTGGAAAACCACCATTAATGAAAGAGAACTATCTTCTTAATCGAAGCTTTAAGAAAATTAAAAGTGGAAATCATTCTTTTAATGCAAAGAGTGCTTCGATATAATATGATGGAATTTCTTACTATGATAGCCCAATGATGAAGAATGATGAAGGACCAAGGGTATGGTACAAACAAATATTGAGTCCTAAGTGCTAGTAATGCAAATGATGATTCTATCAAGGAGTGTGAGGAAAGTGATGAAGAAGTAGATGATGGAGTGAATGGCGATGAAATTCCTAAAGCCCCTTCAAAATATTTCTATACCATTGAAAACTTTTAAGGAGACTATAAGTGTTTAAAGTTTATTTTATCTTTAAAAGTGGAAAAAAGGTTACACCACCCGTGGCAAAGATCCTTAATTGTTAAGCTCCTTGGCTTGAATACAAAGTCTTAGAGAGTCAACTAGAGCAAATGTGGGGTAAAAGTAAGTCCTCTCACTAGTTGATCTAGGGAATAACTATTTTCTTATTAAATTTACAAGTAAGGATAATTTTGACTTCACGCTTTTGGGAGGTCCCTAGATGATCTATAACTATTACCTTACCTTAAGGAGATGGTGCCCCAACTTTGACCTAGAGTTTATTAGTATTAGCAAGATTGCTGCATGGGTAAAGATTCCTAATTTAGCTATAGAATACTCTGACTCCAAGATCTTGACATAAATAGGAAATAAGTTCAATAAAACAATCAAGGTGGATTTCAATACCTTTCTACAATCTTGAGGTTTATGTGTTGAACTTGATCTCATGAAGCCTTTGATTCCTAGTTTTAGAATAAAGGATGAAGACTACAAATTGGAGTATGAGGATCTTCACCTTCTTTGCCTACAATGCAATAGATTTAGACATTACATTGAGAGGTGCCCTAACAAACTTGTTCATCAAAGAGAATCTAAAATTTCTAAGGTTAAGAATGAAGGCCTGCATGAAGAACTTGATTGGTGTACCACATCTACCACTTCTCCAAGGCTGTGGTTGATGGTTTAGAAACTTGGGCAACATCACGAGAGTAAAAACAAGGGTGGAGTAGATACTTTGCCTAAGATTACAGGTTCTAAGGTTAAATAATTATCATTCATTAATAAGGAGAATTCTATGGAGAAAAACAAGGTAAATCAAAATTTCAATTAAGGGAATCATGTTTGTTAGAGTCAAATTGAAGGATCTCATGTCAAACAAATGTTTGATGCTAAAAGTAGAACTAATGGGCTTATTAATGAGTCTGGTGATAACTCTCATAGAATGGCTTTAAAGAAACAATCCAAACATGGCCTCGTTAGAAAAGATATCCAAAATATAGTGGACAACTCTTATAAAACTCTTACATTTTCAAAGTTGAAGGATAAGAGAACATGTTGAATAGACCAACACATGATCTTTCTACTAGGCCACTTTTAAATGTCTCGATAACCCATGTGGGCGATGTTGGTCTAATGGGGTGCATAACTTAGAGGGCCCAATCAGCATTTACTTAAAGGGGAAGGCCTATAGCATACTAAACCTGAATGTTGATAATGTTAATTTAGATCATGTGCAAGACCCTATGGAGTAAGATACTATCAATATTACAATAGAGAATGCACGTGAAATAGGAAATACTCTCGTGCATAAGGAAGTTATTGTTTCCATGCAAGTTTAGTTTTTACTTCTTTTTCCTTTTCCCATTAATAAAGTCTTCATCTAAAATATTTGTAGTGTTGGAGGAAATAGTTTTTTTTTTTCGAAACATGCAACAATTCGATGATCACTCTTCCTTTGATATTATGGCACTTGTAGAGATTAGGTCTAGTAGGGAGAATGCTAGCTCTTAAGTCAAAAGGTTAGGTTTCAATGGTAGCTTTATTGTCTCTAGTAATGGTTGCTTTGGCAACCTATGGGTAGCTTAGAAGATAACAAGGACATATATCATTATTAAAGAACATATCCATAAGTTTATTCACATGGCGAGGGGTATTGGCTCATGTAGTTTCCTTTTTAGCTTGGTGTATGTTAGTCCTCATTCTAATAATAAACTCTAGTTGTGGAATGATCTTGTAAACTTGGTAGACAATATAAATGATTCTTAGTTAGTTGTTAAGGACTTCAATAACATTAGTAGCCCCATAGAAAATATCGATGATAACCCTATTAATATACTCTTGTGCTTTGATATGAGATAATTAATACCTATGTAATTATGATCAAAATTGTCATTGGAAACACTTAAAACAAAGTCCAAATCATTGAAAAGAGTCAGGTTTCATGGTGGGTTTGAGATAAGTACAAACCAAGTCGAGTTAGCTAAGTTAATAAAGGAAGATGACCAAAACAATGCATTGTTTTGGTTTCCTCTTAATCAACTTTTAGAGGCATTGTAAATAATATATCGTTTTGACCTTTAGAGTGAACTGTACCATTTCACTAATTATGGATGTTGGACTTTTCATCTTTCGGCTTCTCTTTTTTTTTTAAAGCTAAATTTTGATATATTTTTGTCAACATATTTTTGGGCCAAAATTTTTGGCTTTTGGTTTTAATTTTTTAACCATTTGCAAAAAAAAAAAAATAAATCTTTAAATCATGTGGGCTAACTCATTTCTTAAGCTAGTTTTAGCAGAATATGTGTATTTGGCATTAGGCCATTTTCTTTTTTTTTTAATGGATTTTGAGCAAATTTATATATTTTGAGCCAAATTAACCATGATAGGCCAATTAGGAGATTTTTTAGATAAATTTTTGTATGATAGAAAAAAATTTCTCCAATATTTTAGAAATAATTATTTTTTAAGTCATTTAGTTTTTATCCAAAATTATTCTCTACTTCTTAATTGTTCAACAACTTTGGTAAATTATTTTGGACAATTTAGCTTATTTAATCTTTGACAATATTTAAGAGGCTTTTTTGTCAAAAATTATTGAAAAATTAATTTATGGTGCCAATGATTTATGCCTAATTTTTGGACAACTAATATTTAAGCATTAATTATGACACATTTAGGTTAAATTAGAGAGAGAATTTTAATTAATTAATTAGTCACATTGTTGTCTAGTTGATTAATTGATTCATTGTTTAACTCTTGTGATGAAATGTTTGTATATGCAATTATGTTTAGTCATATATGAGCATTTAATTTTAATTAGGATATCAAGTGATATATATAATTCTAGTTTAATTAGAGTTTAGCTACAACACAATTATTCTAAAATTGTATATTACATATTCAAAATTACATTTAGGATCACATAAAGAAAATAACATCAATTTGTAACAATATATTTAATATGATAATAATTATTCTATAGGAATGTTATCATATTTTATATAATTAATTAGGGTAAGATAGAGAATTTTTCTTCTCCTTAATTTGCTCACAGGGATTAAAATAAAGGATATAATTTACTAGTTTTATCATATTTCATATATGCATCTAATTAAATAAAACTTAGCATACAAACAATTTTATTTGTCATTAAACTCATGATTTGAAAGACATATTTTACATTGGTATGACATATCATATGGGATATTTAAAATTGCCTTAAATGATAATGTACATGTAATTTTGCACAACTTTTCAATTTTTGAACATATCTTATTTTCAAGTTTTTGAATTAAGTGGAGATAATTATATAATCTTGAAGAAGAAAATTCTCCTCTAGTTAAGGTGGATGGATGTAAATTATACAATTAGAAAAGATGAACCTTCTAGACTCATAAATATTAGCATTAGATCTGAAATCAATCTTTATGAATGTTGGGAGTGATCTAATCTCCTTTGTATAATGTGTATTAAAAGAAAATGATCTACTAGTAGTTATGGATTAATTAAATAACATCAAAACATCTAAGATTTGCTTAAGACTATAGATGAACAATTCTAATCCTCATACAAGATTTTAACAAGCATCTTGATGATTAGTTTATCATCCATGAAACTTACCATCATAAGAGGTGTGCAAAAGCACATCATGCAAATAAGGGAAATAATGACTTAATTAAGACCACTTGAGATTTAGATGTTTAAATCTTTTCTTACTTCATCTTAGCCTTTCTATCACCTTAATACAAGCCTTTTGAAAATCACTTACAACACACGTAAGGAGAAATGGTTAATAAATGAATTGCTTACCATGTATGTTCAAGAGGAGGAAAGGCTTCTAACAAAGATAAGAGAAAGTGCACATATGATAATACAATGAAAGAATAAAAGGCAAGCCAAAAAGAAAGGGAAGGGTAAGGTACCTATCTAAAGAGACATTAGAAAAGAGTCCAAGTGTTTCTTTTACCAAAAAAAAAAGGACATATATAGAAAGACTGCATCAAATTTAAGACTTGAATTGAAAATAAAAGTAACTCAATCTCTTTTTTTTTTTGTTATAAATCTAATATGGTAAATGCCGATCATAACATATGGTAGATTGATTCTGGCTTAACAATTCATGTAATAATTTGTAGGGCTTTTTAAATCAAATGAAGCCAATGGACAATGAGTACTTCATCTTTAGAAGACATAGGAGCTTTTAAATTAGTACTATATCATCATACACTACATATTTAATTTTTCATTTGTTAAACTTGCATTTAGAATACAAACAAATTATCTTGCCTTCAACACTTCTATTAGCAAATGCCAAGACTACAAATCTATTGAGTCCTTCCACATATTCAAGTATGTTCCTAGGTTTCTCAATCTAATACTTGTCCATTTATGAAAATAACATTTCTAACATCAAATCTTTCTTTAGAATTCTATACTTTGAAATAACATTTTGAACCAAGAAAAATTAATTAGAACTTCTACAAAATTCTAATTTCAAGTGGCACATTAAATTATAATAATAATTGCAATAAAATTAATGTAAGTGCTCCTTACGAGAGACCCAAAAAAAAAGGCAATGTGACATATATTGTGTAAACTTCAATAGTTAAAAATTTGTTCAATAGAAAACATATTTTCAAGCAAATACTTGTGACATATCTTTACTTAGTTTCTACAAATCCCAAGTACTTATTAAGTCGATAAAAATCATTCTCATTCAATTATATTCTGTTTTTCCTTCTAAAATTTTGGTTTTTCAATTTAAAAACATTATTTGTATCATAAGAAAAATTCACAATTACTATACATTATTGCATAAAATTAATTTCTTTTAATTCACTAAAAACTTGTTCTTTTCAAAGAAACTCATCCATTTTCAAACAAAACACATTTAAAAACTTACACATACACACATGCAGGCACGTGCACATATACACACATGCACATATTTAAAATCTTTCATCATATTTATAAATACCCATAAATCAAAAAACAACAATAATCAAGGATTTCAACATAACCCAACAATCTTTGATATAACAAAAAACTAATAGATATTTAAAAATGAAAGAACATAGAAGAAAATACCTTAAAAAATGCTTGAAAATGGTGGAGAACAGCAAAGAAGTGGCAAATTGGCAACATTTGGATGATAGATGACAATTTTGACTAGTGACTATAAAGGCAGCTAGGTCAATAGCTTTGGCGCTATGTGATGGAGAGTTTAAAATTTTTGCAATAGTGGGATTTGTCGTGGTTTATGTGCTCAACAACCCTATTAAATAAAAACGTTGTTCAGCAACAATTTGCTATTAAATAAACATAGTTTCTTCAATAACTATGTTTATTTAACACTGGTTTAGGAAAATCGCTGTGGAATAGTGGCGGTTTTAGAGATAACCGCTGTTATTTAGCAACTGTTATTGAGACAACTGCTACTAAATAACAATAGTGGTTCAAACTACATCTATGATTTAGCAGTAGTTGTTACAACCGTTGCAAAAACACTTTTTTGGTAGTAAGTAAAAACTATTTGATTACAATGAGTATACCTACTTTTATTTCCTTTTGTTTAATGAAAAAAAACATTTCCTTTATTTGCAGAGAGAGTAAGTAACTAATTAAACAAAGCATAAATTGATTGATGCCCGTTTCCTTCTATTTATATATCAGCTTTGCTTCTTTGTTCAAATGTTAGTTTCATGGGTCAAGTTCCAAGTCTCACTTCATTTAAAAATTGACTAGCCAAAACAAGGTGTGCATTTAAGCCACATCAATAGAGAATATGAATAGAAGCAATGGACATTAGTGTTTTTAACAGTGGGAAGTGGGGTGGAGAATAGGAAGTTGTTAAATTTGGATTATATTATAGTTAGAATTATATAGGTTAATTTTGTCAGTCAAGAGGTGTAGCCAAGGGAGAACAAAAGAGTGAAATTATAATAAAAATTGCTTTATTTTCTTTCTGTGTAATCGATGAGAAATATGGAGGTGGGGTTGTGTTTCTTTTTCTTTTTTTCTTTCTCTATTCATATATGTTCAGTAGAACTTTTTGCAGCTATATCTAGCATTTTCCCGTTATTGTAATGCAGCCCCAATTTTTTAACCATCGCCTGCAGATACTGATCTTTGCATCTAATCTAATTTTAGATTTTCCTTAAACAACAATAAAAGTAGTCCTATTAATCTTTGGTTTTATATGCCCCCAATTAAGTCACTGTAAGGACTTGTTATATTGCTGCATCTAATCTAAATTAAAGTTGTAGGCTGAAATCAGGCAAATCCAAAGAGACAAAGACTGTTTATAATTTTTGGGGAACATTATTTTTAATAAGTTTTCTTTAACTTTATTTGTAGAAAGTATATATGGTTTTAAAAAATCAACTTGCGCAAGATGTGGAGGTCCAACATGGAGAAGGCATGAATCACACACTATTCATGTTGTTCTATTTTTTTTAATACAAATTATAACCTGGATCTTGTAATATGGTATTGTAGGTCATGCTAGTTCGAGGGGTCCTACAAAAATGGTAGATGTATAGGACATGGACGATGATAAGTTTATTATTGTTGATATGGATTCACTTCACCCATTTTTATGTGTATAAAGTGATGAATTAAAGCTTGTTGCCTTAAAAATTTATTATACTCCACCTTAGTAAATGATGTCATTTTTAACATTGATATTATTAACTTTCACGTGCAGATTAGAAGCAGCGGGCTTCAGCCATATTCAAAGTGGAAATCTTGTATACGAGTTAAGCTAGAAGTATTATGCATATGCACACTTACATCATTGACTTATTATATATTGCCCATTTTTGGTTTCTTATGTCTAATCGAAGAGTATTGTATAGAAATTGTTAGAAGGACTCCCTGATTTGCATGAAAATGATTATATTAGAATTTCTTTAATATAATAGGATGAGTTTATAGTTACTTAAAATCTAGTGAGTCTTGTATAATTACTTCTTTATTGGATTAAATGAGTATCAATATATTGAAAGATAAAAAAATAAGGATGTAAAATGATAATCAAATCCTCTATCCCTAGCTATAGAATCATTGCTGTTGCTAAAGGCTTTAGCAACAATAAAATATTTGTGGGAAAAAGCTTTGAAGTTATACCGGCAACTTATAATACCATGAGTAACAGCAAGCAAATTTGACGAAAAATTTTTTTGGACCATGGGTATAGGCAATTGAGACTGTATCCACATATTTATACGCTTTATCCACATAAATTTACCATCTATGGCATTTTTTCTTGCAGTGGAATGTCTTGATCTATATATTTGGATCCAAAATAATTTATTTCGGTAGTGGTGTTTCTCGAATTCGCTTCATACATGTGGTACTCAATTCCTTTAGGAAGCTGCACGTCAATTAATCTTCTTCCATTTAACGTAGGGATTAATTGATCAGTAATCATTCTTAATTTGCCTTATCATTTACTGCCCTGCATGATTAACATGTTAACAAAGATTGCAGTTTGTATAGGTTTCCACACTTCCACAACCACCTACAACGTTGCCGGAATGATGTGCAATTTCTTGGTTCAACTAGTTATAATTTTGTTTAATAATTGTTTATTTTTAGTCTTGTAGTTTTTTCTGTTATATAAAAAAAATTCTAAATACAAATGGTAAAAAAAAAATAGCATTAACAATCTAGCAAGCGTGATACTTTTATATTCTTAAGAACATGTTTTCTAATTATGACACAATTAATTATTAAATATAACTAAATATAAAATAACAGTTTGTCTGTTTTAATAAATTTATTATTATATTCATACTCAATAATTGTATAAAAATAAAATTATTTTTTTAAAAAATTGTTAATTATTAAATAAGTTAATATTTTCAGTAATTGTTTAATAAAATGTTATTTTATATTTAATAATTAATGATGTCATTATTAAGGAATATAATGATTCTGAAATATAATCGCTCATCCAGTAACAAAAACTGAATAACGCAACCATATTGAAAAATTAAAGTTTATATATATATATATATGTATGTATGTATGTATGAAAGACTGTAAATATATATTTTAACATACGATCAAACCAAGACTAGTAAACTAATCAATTTAAAAGAAGCCTATACGACTATTTCCAAGAAAATATCTTTGTTGAAAAAAGCAGGTTTAACCCCCCAATATCTTTTTTTCCTATCATTCTCGAAACATATTGAACCTCAACTTGAACTTGTCTCTTTTGGCGAACCCCGCGTTTATTAATCAACCTAACACGAAGTCGCGGGAGTGACTTTAGCTCATTCAATTCAACAACCCGCCATACTTTAGCTCATTAATCAACCTATAACGCGTATATATATTAACTTACGCCTCTCTCTATCCATATATAAATAACCCTTCCACCTCCTCCTTTCAGACATCATCAATATCATATAACACATAATATATTATCCTCCTTCGTTTCATAACTTAGCCAATAATATTCTCAGCACTACCTAGTCTTTCATATATATGGCTTCTGTCCCGTCTCCTTGGTTTCTCGGCTTGGCTACTCTAGTATTAGCCAGCCTCCTTTATCGGCTTCTCAAGCTCTTCAATCGCCCTTCTCTTCCTCTCCCTCCGGGTCCGAGACCATGGCCTATCGTCGGAAACATGCCTCACTTGGGCCCCGTCCCCCACCACGCCCTCGCCGACTTGGCTCGGACCTACGGTCCTCTCATGCACCTTCGACTTGGCTTTGTTGACGTCGTGGTGGCGGCTTCGGCTTCTGTTGCCGAGCAGATCTTGAAGGTTCATGACTCCAATTTCTCGAGCCGGCCACCCAACGCCGGAGCTAAGTACATAGCTTATAACTATCAAGACCTCGTGTTTGCTCCCTACGGCCCGCGGTGGCGCAAGCTCCGGAAAATCAGCGCTGTTCATCTGTTCTCCGGCAAGGCCTTGGATGATTTTAGACATCTCCGTCAGGTTAGTACTTTCTTTCACTTTATAACCTACTTAATTCCACGTGCCACTTCCAGTAACAAATAATTGATTTTCAATAAGCAATAAAGCTTCATCTAATTAATCTGTCAGACTGTCACCATTAATATGTTACTCCCTTTCCTTTTCATGTTTTTGTTGGACTTTTGAATTAGTTTCTTTTCTTTTGGTTAAATACTGTAAAACTTGGATCGTACAGCGATTATACATTAAGAAATATAAAGATCCTATTATATCATATCATGAAAATATATAGAAAAGGATGTGGAAAAAGTAACGTCATGAGATAGTGGAAAGGATGAATATTTAGGACCAACAGAGGAATTATTCAAGTTTATGTTGGAAATCAGATAATTCACTGTGATTTCTTATAATTATTTCATTATAATTTTCGCCATAAAACTTCACATTACAAAATCAAGAAAAGAAATCAAATCACCCCTTATTATTATTATTATATAAAAGCTTGTTAGAATTAAATTTTATTGAATAATGTACTGGATCAATCTGTTTTATTTATATTTTAAAATTTGCGTTTAGTTTAAATTTTTAGAATTAATGATACACAACGAGCACAACACTAGTGTCGCGGCTTCATCTCAATCAATGTCACTAATAAAATATATGCAAATATTGCAGGAGGAGGTAGGAAGATTGACACGTAATCTCGCAAGTGCCGGATCACGCGCAGTGAACTTAGGGCAATTGCTGAACGTGTGCACCACCAACGCGCTGGGAAGGGCAATAATAGGGCGGCGCGTGTTCAACGACGGCGCCGCCGGGTGTGATCCTAGGGCTGACGAGTTCAAGTCAATGGTTCTGGAGATGATGGATCTGGCCGGAGTTTTCAACATCGGGGACTTCATCCCGGCGTTGGAGTGGCTGGACCTTCAAGGAGTGCAAGGCAAGATGAAGAAACTACACAAAAGGTTCGATGAGTTTTTGACAAACATTATCGAGGAGCACAAGGTTTCCGAGAGCGAGCACCACAAGGACTTGTTGAGTACGTTGTTGTCGCTTAAGGATGTTCAGGACGATGAAGGAGCCAAGCTCACCGACGTTGAGATCAAAGCACTGCTTCTGGTAATCAGCACTTTCTTCAATTCAATCGTTCAATTGCTTTAAATTTTTTTTTTAAACATATTATCCACTTGTCTAGCGGGAGGCACAAGTGCAATTAATTATGAATTATTTACGGGAACTTTTTTGCATGTATAGATCTAACGGTGGTGGGTTTGATTCCTGTATTAGAAAAAGTTAGATTCTTAAAAAATAATTAGATCAATTTAATTATAAATAAACATAAAAATATGATAGAGGTGGATTTAGATTTATTATAAAGGCCACTTGATATATTTATATAGGTATATTTATTACTAATTTAATCCATTTATTTTTTTATACATTGATTTTATTTTATAAAAAATTATTTACAATAATTTGTTAAAGTTGAAATTAAAACTCTTTAAAAATTAACTAAAATCAACTAAACCCCCGTATTAACTCAACCATTGAAACTGCACATAGAACAAGAAAAATTCTGCCCACTAGCCTAGAGATGGCCCTTTTGTGGCTTGTGACTTGCCATCAGGGACCTTCCAAGTTAATGATCATGTGGTTATTTGAAAGAAAAAAAAAAATCTTATGATATCATTTTATTATTTAGATTAACATTATTGATCAATAATTGCAGAACATGTTTGCGGCTGGGACTGACACGTCATCAAGCACCACAGAGTGGGCCATAGCAGAGTTGATCCGAAACCCAAGGATATTGGCCCAAGTCCAAGAAGAATTAGACTCCGTAGTGGGCCGAGACAGACTCGTGAACGAATTGGACATACCAAACCTACCATACTTACAGGCCTTTATAAAAGAAACATTCCGTCTTCATCCATCGACCCCTCTTTCTCTCCCAAGAACTGCAGCTGAGAGCTGTGAGATTTTCGGATACCACATCCCCAAGGGTGCCACCCTCTTGCTAAATGTGTGGGCCATAGCCCGTGACCCGAAAGAATGGTCCGACCCGTTAATCTTCAAGCCCGAAAGATTCTTGCCGGGTGGCGAGAAGTGTGGTGTTGATGTTAGAGGCAATGACTTTGAGGTGATCCCATTTGGTGCTGGGCGTAGGATATGTGCGGGTATGAACCTTGGGCTTCGCGTGGTCCAGCTTCTGACTGCAACTCTGGCCCATGCTTTTGACTGGGAGCTTCATGATGGGCTTAACCCACAAAAGCTTAACATGGACGAGGCTTATGGGCTAACCCTCCAACGGAAGGTCCCGTTATTGGCGCAACCAAAGCCCAGACTTTCACCACACGTGTACTCACAGTCTGCCCAATTTTAGACTCTATATATTAAACATAAATATTTATTTAGTTATTTATGATTAATTTAATATAATTATATTTTAATATATTAAGTCTATAAGCAAATTTTTCATTGGCTTTCTTCGTTTAATGTGAATCTTCTTAAACAAAATTTGGTACCATAGTTTGTGAAGATTCTAAAACGGGGAAGAGATTATACCTATCACATTAGTTTGGGAGTCTTCCAAATTTGTATTTGTCTATGCTTTACTCTGTATTTCCAATAACTGTTTGAAATTTGCTGTATAATTTGAATAAGTTCTTTTTTATGTGCCAATGGCATTAGAGAAGAAAAGCCAAATGGTCCTGATGTAATTTTTTATTCTTTCTCCCATATATTTGTTATTTTATAAGTCTCTTGAGGGTCCTTAAATGAATTTGTTATTTTGATATTTAGTTGAGTAAAAATAGTATAGGAATAAAAATAAAATATGAATAAATGACCAAAATGCTCCCATTGCCAAAAAAAATATTTAAAATCTAATTTTTGTTAATTAACATAAAATAAAAAAATTACAATTGAAAACCTCAAGATAATATTTGTATTGAATAATATTAAAATTTGAAATTGTTTTGAGGGATTTTATGATAAAAAATTTAAACTATGCAGAAAAATTATAATTTAGAATCCTAAATTAAAACTTTTGGTCATTGGTTCTTTTAAAATAATTTTAAATTTTAATATGTTCCAATATAAATCTTAAGATGTGAATTAAGGATTTTATCCATTTGAATTTTTAGCTTAAAAGAAGAATGTTTGTTTGGTGCCAAAAGTTAAGAATAGAATAACAGAAATAGTGTTGTTTAGGGGTTAAGCAAAGTGTAATTTATTTTAATATATTGTACTAACCGTCAATTTACGTATAACAATATATAATCAATTTTTATTAATCTTATGATACAATTAGCTTTTAGGATTACATTGAAAATTTTAATAAATATGTAAGGTAAAAATAATACAAAATAAATATTTGGGACATTGACCTTAAACTTTTACACTTTGGTAGCATGAAAAGAGAAAAAATGAAAGGGAAAGGGAGAGAGAAACAATGAGAACTTTGTTTGGTATCAGTGACTAGCTTTTCTACCCCCTTTCTATTTACTTGATGTCTTTATTGTGTTATCAAATAATAGCTAGAAAGTTATTGTGCAAGCAAAAAAAGGAAAGCTAGAAGACTATTCTGCTAATGCACCTAAGTTTGAACTTCGTGATTCTAAGTTATTATATAGTGAAATTTTATTTTTAAACAAAGAGCTATATATATAATATAATATACTTGCTTATCAAAATAAACAAAGAGCTATATATATACTATACTTTCTTAATTATTTTAAAAATATTTTTATTGATTATAACATAATAAAAGACAGACAATCTACGTGTATGCAAACTTGCAAGTCATATGAAGTGCATGCAGTTAAATCTTATATCAATAGAATTGTTTTGTTCATTAGATCATCACCCTTTTAGGTATTCCAATGGAATAAGACAAAAAATAGGTAAAAGTTTTTTTGGGTCCTAAAAATTTGGGATGGTTGTTAATTTTGTCCTAAAAATTCATCCTGTATTAATTTTATCTTATATATTTATAAAAATTTTAATGACATCCTAAATATTAACATTATCAACTATATTAACAAAAATTAATAAATACACAACATAAAAACAAAACATATGTAATATGTTACAACTAAATTTATCATGACCAAAATATTTTTAAGGAAAAAATTGATTACTTTGATTAAAAATATAATAACTAAAATTTTATTTCTTAAAATTTTATGTTAAAAACCATTAAAATTAATTTGTTAAAAAATTGTGTTCGATTTATGATTGTGCTTATATATGACTATTAGTAAAAATTTATCCCATGTTATTGTTGAAATTAAATATTATTTTAATATTATTTTAATAGGTCAAATTTCATAAAAGATATCTTTTTATGAATTTGTTTATTGTTTAGATAATTAAATATTTTTATTAAATGATTTTAACATTTTCCTTGTTTTTAATAATCTAAAGCAATGTTGTATTTGGAGTTAAATCAAAATCTTTGTAGATTGAGATAAATACATTACATGTTTATATGTTTGCTAAACGTTTAATCTAGGCTTTGAAAGGTCCAAGCAGGATGAAATGATAAATGCCGCAAGTGAATATGGACGTTTAATTTGAGTTTGTTCACTTTTTGAACATATTTCATATTAGGGTCATTTTTATTTGGTCTATCTAACTTATTTATTATATGAGCTAGTTCGCATAACTCATGAGTTGGATTATTTATTATTTTTATCTTTTTTAAATATTTTTAACCTAATCTAGTATTAGCTTGTGGTTAATCTCAGTCAAGTAACTTGTGTAGGGTGCTACCTAGCTAAAGAACTTCACTTCAATTAAAGTCAATCCCACTTTTTTGAGTTTTTCACTTCAAGTTTCATAACTTCAGCTTACTTTGTTGGCATTACTAGCTTCATTTGTGTCTTCTTCTCGAGTAATAGATTATTGCTTCACAACTTCAACTTGCTTGTTGCTTCAGTTGTGCCTTCTTCTTGAGTAGCAGATTGTTGCCTCTTTTGGAGAACTTCACTTAGCAAATTGTTGCTTCCTTTGGAGAGCTTCACTTTAACCTGCTTTATGAGTTTGTCACTTCATTTTCCACAACTTTAGCTTGCTTGTTGCTTGCTTCGTTCATGCCTTCTTCTCAATTCATCTCGCGACCAAAATCCTTTGTGAGAAAAGAGAAGGAGAGTTCACTAAAGAAGAAAGCAAAAGAGAGGAAGAGTTTGTTGAAGATGGAGAAGAGAGAAGACGAATCGATATGAGACTTCTTTTAAATCACGCCATTTTCTATCACAAGTTAGAGGGACTTAGATCTTCTAAAGTGACAGTTCCCTGAAGTAACTGAAGTCTCTCACATGTATGGTTTTTCTCTTTTTTTTTTAAAAAAAAGAAAAGTTATGTCAACCAAAAAAAAAGATGTGAGAGACTTTACCAAATTTCAGAGGATGACACTTCAGAGGATCCATTTCCCAGGTTAGAGACAAGGGGGAGGGCAGCTAGTTTTGGCTTCTTTAAGGGAGGTTTGGCGAAATGATTTCTATTTGCTTCTAGGTACTAAGCAACATCAAGCAATCTTTTTTTTTTTTGGGTTCCTATTAGGTGAGTTGAATTTAAAATTCTAATCTGTTTAATTAAATAGGTTTAAGCAAGCTAGCCCATTTAACTCATGACCCGTATAGGTTAGCCTACATGAACCAAACTAACCTATTTTGATAGCTCAGATTGTGTATCAATGCCATAGCTATGTATAGAATAAGGTTTTGCTAATATGAGTTTGTCATAATTTCTAAGGAATCTGCTAATATGTATTTGATCATCTCAGAATTTCTACTATTGAATTGAAAAATAACCCTCCAACGGCCAGCGGATTTTATTGATTATCATTAAAACTCTTCTGTCTTCTTTTGTCATTTGCTTTAGTTGGAATACAGCATTTATCATTTCAAGGAAGGGTACCCGTCATTTAAGTGGCGCACAATCGCATTGATAACATCATAGCATCCATTTGTAAAACAAAAAAAAGTCACATTGGCGCACAATCGCATTGTTAACATCATGCCATCCAGTTGTAAAACAAAAGATAGTCATATTTGCTTCAACTTATTAGCAGTCATTAGTCATTACTCAACTCATTAGTCATCTTTTGATCTTCAGATTCTCGACACAACTTCACGATCGGCGCTTAGAGCAAGTGCAAAATGCCAATTAAAACTCATTAAAATGGCCCATTAATAACACTTTTTGATAGAATTCTATTAACTCCTTGGACCCATAAGTATTTCTTCCATTCATTATACTATCTATAAATTCGTTCTCCAAGCTTTCGTTTGTTGTAGTCAATGCAAGTTAATAATGGGATAAAACGCTAGTAAATGGGTTTATTCAAATTACAGCTTCCTTCAAACACAAGTGGTCTTTTCCCCCGCTTCAGGCGAAATAGAAGCCAATAGGTATCTAAAAATATTTACACGCTACAAAGATCAAAAGATGCCTGTCCATCTACTTTTTGTCAAGGAATTACTCCCAGTCAGCGTCAAAGAATCCAGCATCTCTCATCTCGGAGTAATAAGCATTATCCAAAAGGAAGTCTTCCTCCTGCAGCAAGTGCTAACACATCATATGCTGTTCAAGCTCATCATAAAAAGAGGTATTCTTGAGTAGGCAATGCCTTCTATGTCATTCATGGACCACTCATATATGAGTTCATCATATCAAATTCAAGGGAGTTCCACCGCATGAAAATGGTGTATTTTATTGTTAAATCTTAGTCATTTGGAAGCGTGGTCCTTCAATGACATTTTAGGCATTGCCTGCCTAAGAAATATCCTTACAAGAAAACCAAAATGTAACTTCTATAGTAAATGGCAAGAAACGATTACCTGGAAAAAATCTTCTAGAAAAGTGACATACAGAAATGGCAGATACAAAGAGTGATAACAAAGTACGGTGAGATCATACAACCTGCAGGGGAGGAGATCCATTCATTCAGAGCAAATTTCATAGAATATGAAATAAATTATTGGGTTTCACTTTTATTCGCAGAGAAGGTACATGGGATTACCAATTGCCCAAGCCAACCCCAACTCCTGCTAGCCCACAAGCAAACAAGGCAATTGCACTGAAGACAAACATTATAACAACATAGTTGTAGAATGCTGGTCTGGCTGCAAAAGGTGAAAGAAACTCGCACATTAGAACATACTTGAATTAAGAACAAAGATGACCACAGAATCGGAGATATATATATATATACACACTTACGAGGCAGCTTTTCTCTCCATTTAGGAAAATGTACAAATAATATGAAGCCATATACTGCCGCAAGCAACAATTTGTGAATTATCAACAAACCCCACTTGATCTTACTCAAGCTTCCAATATCACGATTGAACAATGGGACCCCAAATCCAAAAACATATATTGTCTGATATAAAAGTACTCAATTAGCATAAGGCAATTCAAGAAACAAAAAGTTAAAGATAAGGAGTGGAATGGCAAGAGGCAACAGTGAGAGGTAAGTATTAAAAAAAAAAATTCATGCACAAAGAATAACCCGCAGCTCACAGGACAGAAACAACTTCATAAATCATATGCAGGGAACATGCAGTGAATGAAAAGTAATTCTACGGTGTAACCAACATTTTCTTTTTTTGGGGGGGGGGGGGGGGGCGGGGGAAGGGAAGTTCATAGAAAGAACAAAGAAAATTTACCAGAGCAATCGTCAAAACACGAGAAACATAGTAACCGACATTAATATGAAAGGTCAGATAATACAACAATGATAAGATATCCTCGACAAAAATACACTTCTTCCAACACCCTAACATTATATCTCCCCTGCTAGTACAATATTGTGCTCATGTAGATAAGTAGTCTTGTGCAGTTGTGCTGAAAATTTCTCTGCTAAAGATTCCTAACATGCCTAACCCTCATCCCCCATTTACAATTCAAGCTGATACTTCAACAAAGCTTTCCAGTGAATTCAAAAATTAAAAACATTGCAGGAACCAATATATCCCACAAATCCGTGGGTTTAAAATACAAAGAATATATCAAAACTTCATACTACTTGTTTCCACTTTCAACAGAGAACAGAACATAACTTGTATCAGTAAAACCAACTAATACACGTCAAAAGTGTGCTTTTATTTATGGTGTCTGGCAGCTGTGGCATGACTAAAACTAATTTGATAGGCAAGTGAGCTCCCTCATTAATTGGGAGATCAATAATAGTAATGCAAGCACATAAGTAACAAACCTATCCACTTGCAGTTGCAACTGCAAGCCTTAAAATGACAAATATTGATCTTACATAGGTTGAGTCTCCTCACTTAAGGCTATTAATATATGGGATCCCAATTTTGAGCAGTTCAAAAGACGCTTGGCAGGATGGATTGGATACAGCCAACATTTGGAAGTTTACCAACTTATATTATCTTTCTTACTGTGTTAGTAGGAAAGAAAGGGGGAAACATCAATTGGATATGTGGAAAAATAAATTAGTTCATAAATCTTGGTGTTCCACGGAAAGGTTTAGAAAGTCATTAAAATAAGAGCTCAAATAGGAGGTTGCAAAAATTGAACATGCACTTGTGGGAATATATATCACAGAAATCATAAAAAATAAAAAAGATAATAGGTACAACCATATACATAGAGTAGCTGCCTGATATATGAAGTTGGAAAAAGTTGATAGCGTGGGGCATAAATTATGGAGTCAGTTCAAGGATGAGTACTAAAATCATATTCGAACCTCTGCATAACAAGTTCACTAAGCCTATAAAAAGGCATATTTTGCCTAGCAAGAGCTCTTTACTATTGCCTCAAAAATGGTTGCAATTATGGTAATCAATGTTGTCAGTCTGGGGGTAATGATAATTTGCAATATTAGCCTCTTTTGATCTTTGCAAATTGCTAATAAAATGGCCAGTGGGTTTATCAGCTGCTGCACTCCATTGCAAATTTGATTTTATGAAGTGGTAGAGGTACAGAGCATCTCATCTTTTAGATACTAAGGAGGAACAGGGTATTTTTTAAATCTAGAAAGAGGAGGAAAGAATGAAATTGAATAGTTAAACAGGGAAAAAAATAAGGAACTAAAAGAGAGAGAGGGGGCCACCCGCCGGCACACGCCGCAAAGGACTGGATACCGAACAAAGCTAAGCCATAAAGTTCACCTATATTTTAGAAAACAAGTGAAAAATGTGCAGTACATGCATGTACATCAAATAATACAAATGAAACCAGGTATTACCTTAAGAAGAGTATCCACAATGACAATGATTCCAGATACAAGGAAAGTGTGCCCTAGAGTTTCCATCCCATTCATATAATTATCCTTGAGTAAAAAAGCCATCAAGCTTATCTCCAAACAAAGTATTCCAGATGCTGTAAATAATGACAGGAAATCCCATGCAACCTCCTTGCCAGGAGCGCACTGCCATGCCTGCTTTAACAAGAAAGAAGTTGAAGTTGAAAATTTTTTTACAGTCAAGACCAGCACATGTGCAAAGCCCAAAACCAACTGAAGGGGCAACAAATGGGTAATTCTCCATACTTGCGATGAAATATATATGGAAATCATGCCATACTTTTATTATCTCCACTTAAATAACGTGAACTTTTCCTTGAAATAACAAAAATAATATAACAAGAGTGAATGACGAAGAAAAAAAAAAGAAAAATTTTAATGATGATAAATGTAAATCCAGTGGAAGGTGATTTTTAAATTTAATGGTAGAAATTCCTGAGATGATCAAATATATATTCGCAAATTCCTGAGAAACTGCAGCAATCATAAACTAGCAAAACCTTATTCCATAAATAGGCATAGCACTGACAAACTGCTAGCTAAAGCATAGTCACTTGGCAGCATTCACTCAACTTCCTCGGACCTTTCAAAGCCCAATTTAAACTTCCAGCTAACGTATAAACACGTAATGTATTATCTGATTATCTCAATTTCAAGTATCAGTTACGGAGATCATATTTGCCTCAGCAACCATTAAATACAATTATTCGAACAACAGGCTCATCTGGAATAAAGGCTCTATAATTCACACTTAAAAGTAACTTACTACAAGCTTGATTTTACGATCCAAGGCCCTAAATCTTTACCACTTCAATTTGATTTGCATAACTTCACATCCTAACACCCGCTCTAAATGGAAATTATCAAATATGTTGCATCTCCTGAAGCTCTCCCGCAAATAAAAAAGCACCCAGAGGGGAGAACAGAAAACCTTGTTTCCCCACTATTTTCTTCCGTTTCTCGTATCATCCAATAAGCCATACCAAAGAACACAAGAAATTACTAAGCATACCTGAAAGTAACACCAAGCGAGGTTTAAAAGGGTAACAACCCAAAGGAGGGCATAATAGGATTTCATTATATAAGACCCCCCATTACAAAGTTTCTTCAGGTTCCTCTTCGCGTGGACCATCAGATACAGCACGAACAAAACCGACGGAACGACAAGAAAGGTGTCGTACCAGAAACCATTGCAATTGGACAAAGAGATGAAAGATCTTAGATCTCGATCGCTGGTATTGGACACAGAGCTCGCCGTTGGAGGGAGAGGCAGGGAGGCCTCGATGGCCTGAAGGAGACTCCTTGACATAGTTTTGCGTGGAATCTGTGCTATTCCTTATTCTTCTTTGCTTCTTAGTCCCTAATATCAAAGGCTGAGATCAGATTGGAAGATTATGAAGAAAAGGGCTTTGGGAAAAAGAAAGAGCATTGTTCGGTTTGGTTGGTGAGAAGGTGAGGTTCAAAACATGAGAGATTCAAAAGATCGTGGAGCTTGTAGGATTCGATTAGCTGAAATTGCAACTTCAGCGATCGATGATGGAAGGTTTAGGCGGTTTCTGACTGCTACGAATTGTGGAGAACGCAAAGCTACAGGGGATGACGACGGACGGTCCACTTTTACCAACGGAGAACAAACGTCGTCTGTGGAAGTTTCCTTATTGAGTTTCTCTTTTATTGAACAATAAAATATTAGCAGTGATGGATAATAATAAAACGCATTAAACACAAATCAAATCATCAAAAACGACGACGTACGGCATTAGGAAGTTAGGCATACATCTCCCTCAATTTTATAAACCAGAAAAAATATTCTTCTTAACTAACACCTTGTATGATTTTAGATTTACTCTACCCTTTCAATTTACATAACACACTCCCACTGCCCATCAACTCGAGTTTTACGCTTCAAGGGTTGCTTTCATACCTAGAAAGTTTGTTTTAACTTTTGAATCACAAGAAAAAGTTGAGTTGAAGAGTTTATCAATGTAATTAGAATGATTGTATACGTGAAATTTGATAAAATTTCAATTACATGATTATCATATTATGCTTAGGGTTATTTTTTAAGAATTTAGGATTAGGTATCTAATTGCCATGTAACCATTATTTTAATATTTTAATTATCGATAGTCTCTCAAGTTCTATAAAAGTTTTAATTTGATACCTTGGTTCCTTCTTATTTTTTTCAAAATAATATAATTTTACACGTTTAACACATACTTTAAACAAAATTTAATATCAAACTTAATAATTTACAAACTTTATCGATATTTATTTATCTAACACTGTTAATTCACATTCACATTTAGAATTCAAGTCAATGTATCGATAATTTTAGCTTTCAATTATGCATGGAAATGTGACACGGCAAAATTGGATAGTTATGAAAAAGAAATAAAGGGCAACATTGTCTTCTTTTTTAACTAGAAGATCAAATTGAGATTTTTATAAAACTAAAGGAACCCAAAGTATATTTAAGTAAAAAATAAAAATATAAAATAAGAATTATTTAATTACTTAAGAACATATTTACTTTAATTGGACTCCTACCTTTTTCCCCAAAAAAAAGAAAAATTATACACATACCTTAGTTGATTTAATTGATGCGTACTAAATAATCGTTTTCCTTGGCTAACTAATACAAATATTAAATAAAATTAAAAAACAGATAATAAAGTAGTTTGAAAATTGAAACATAAAATCAACAGAAAAACAAGAAAGAAAAAAAAATTAATGCGAGCTTAAGAAAATCAACGATCATTGTGTCATTGGTTTTTCATTTATTATATTGATCATCATAAACATCAAATGCTTGTATTTTTATCATTAATTTCTTAAATTATATATTGAAAATAAATGTATAATATTCTCTAACTTCTTTTTCTGGTAATACAAGAAATTTAAATTACTAAGTACATAAGTTTGGCACTCTTTGCTGAAGAGTCGAAGAACAAATACACATAATAGCAGAAAAATAAAAGGCCAAAGTGAAGGAGAAACAACACCACCACCAAACAACAAAGATCCATAAAAGATTATCAGCAAGATTGAACCCTTATCAATGTGAAGGTCCTTCAACCACCACAAGCTCAAACGAGTCATATCACTTGGACCATTCTTTGTGGGAGAAGTCAGCAAGCCCAACTTGCAAGGTTTTCAGTTTTTCCTATGGGAGACAAAGCCAACTTGTGACCATCATTGCCAGAGAAGAGAGGCTTTTGACGTGAATAGAGGTGAGGACACTTTTCAGTGGACAGCGAAGGTCAAGACTTTGATGGTTCCTTGACCAGGTGGAAGGAGTCAGTAGAATGGTTCTCATTTGAGAAGATGATGCTCTTCACTCATGATGGGGAGCATAGTTCCAATTAACCTCATCTTCAAAGATTCCACTCAGGAGGATGATAACTTTTAGATGTCTATGTAAGGTATATAGTTCAAGGAAGGATCTAAGGTAGAGTAAAGGGATCCAGGTGCTGAGAAAAGAAAAGGCACCATTGGACAACACTAGATAAAGAACAAACACCGCTGGGCTTAGAGGAGGCTCTAAGGGACTGATCTAATAATGTTTTGAAGAGAATATATATCAGGCGAGCTCAGTAAGCAAAGGAACATATTTGGTGGTGGGTGGTTCAGGACAAGTCGTAGAAAGGGGGAAGAAAGTGGAGGGTTGCAGAGGATTGAGAAACACCAGTGGAAATTGCCAGTGACGAGTAGGGGCTAATGCAAAGAGCGAGGACTGGTATAGAAGGAGATATTAACATTGTGTTTTCGCTGTCGCTGGAGAAAGAGAAAGGGGTTAGGTGAGGAGGGCAAAGGCAGAGAAAGACAGTGATGATGGGATGGAGAAGGAGAAGCCATAATCGCCGAAGATTAAGCCCTGTGGATAAGCGAGAGGGAGCGCCTTACCTACTATTGCTTAGATCTCAAATTCCATGGGCGAACAAGGTTGAGGGGAAAGCTGGAACTCCAACGACAACGACAACAACACAGGGGCGGCAACTACACAAAAGAGCAAGAAAGAAAGGGTTCAAAACCATGCAAAAATGTGTACGTTTCTGAGAGACAAAGTGTAGTATTGTTTTCTAACTTTTTAAAATTCATCCAATTTCTAATTTTTAGTTTGCAATACAAAATTATTAGATATAAAAATAGAAAGAAAAAAAGATGTAAATAAAATGAAATAATTATTTTTATTATGATATAAAAAAGAATAAAAATATCATTTTATTTATATATTTAACCAATAAAAATAATACAAAAAAAGAAATAACTTTATATTTCTATTTAAAATAATAATAACAAAAACAACAACAATAAGAAGAAGAATATAATATATTTTGCATAAATTTAGTATAACAATTATCCTCAATTCGTGTATTTATGGAATGAAAATGAATTTTGTTTCCAATCTGGTAAAATATCTATCAAATAAGATTATTTAATGAATTCTTTATCTTTTCCTTCTACCTTTTCTTATCAAACGAGGCATAGATTGGTAAAAGAGATAGAAACATCCTCAGAATGTTTTCTCATACACTCAAATGATATGATTCAACACAAATCTTATTTATTTATTTTACAAATGAGATATAGGTCCTTAAAAATTAGAAGTGAAAAAAATTAAGATAAAAATCAAACCTAAATATATTCATCAAAAATTAAAATATAAATCTTATACTCTAGGATCATTAAATATAAAAATAAAAAATGAGAATTTAAATAGAATGAAATAATTATATTTAGAATAATATAAAAAATGATAATAGTATTCTATTATATGTTTAGTTAGATAAAAAAGTGTTAAAATAAAAAATAATTTAAAAAATAATGATACAAGAAATTTTATAAAAATTAAGCACAATAATTATCATTTATTTACGCACTTATTGAAAGAAATGGAATCCACTCCTTTTTTTTAAGTATTTGGACAAAATCTTATTATCAATCCAAAGTCCAAACGTAGAGAAAGATTCGTTTTCTATCACTCTCTATCACATGTTACCGAACGGGATGTAACTCCACATTGTACCGAAGCATTTAATTGTTACAATATGTGGTGCGAATCACAACATGTGTTGCGCAAAGAGAATTTTTCAAACAAAAAAAAAATTAAAAAAATAAAAAGAAATATATAAAAATAGAAAAGTATAGTATACCTCCTCTACCTGGGAGGGTCAGCGCAGCCCGCCGAAAAAACTTGGTCCATGTATCACATCTCTTTCCTCCACACTGCTTTCTTTCTCCTTGCTTCCTTCACGGTTCACATTTCTTCCTTTCTTCGGCGCCGCTTTCTTCTCCTTGACTGAAATCTCTATTGCACCTCACAATAATTATTCTTCACGAAGCATTCAATCTTCATACCTATAGCTTGCACAGTTCCGTGCTTATGATTTTTTAAAAAAAAAGAAAAATTTGGAAAACTCGGTCAAATATTTTTTTATTAGTAAGCATTTGACACATAATTTTTTTTGAAGCATTTTGCTCAAAAAAATCTGATATTATCCTCTTGCAATGCTATCCTATCAATTAACCACGTTTTTGTGCAATCCAATGAAATAAGACAAAAAAAGAAAGTAGAAGATTAGAAAAGGAAACACTGCAAGGGACCATTAAGAGTATGCGGCATACAAAATTTACGAATATATGGGGAAAAAAAAATTTACGTGCGGACCATCTGGCTTTTCATTAGATTTGTCTCTCTCTATGCCACATGTCTTCATATAAGGAAAAAATTAAGCAAATTCAACCAGATCTTGGAAATAGAGAATAACACATGTACAAATTTAAAAGACCCAAACTATGTGTTTAGCTTCTGAAAATATTTGTATTTAGCTTTTTAGATTTATTTTTACTTACAATTTTTAATATGTCAGAAATATACCTGTTATGGAAAGTTAAAATTTTGTTTATTTATGTTTTAAATTAAATTAACTTAAATGACAAGCTCTATTTGAATTTTGAGATTCATACTCTGATCCCACTTCTGAAGTATTAAGTGAGAGAAACATCGTCTCAATGCTCTGCACGCCCTCAATTATGAAATGATATAACTCTCTGTGTGCATCAAAATGTTTGATATAACGGCGAAATACAGCGTCGGTTTAGATCAGCTTATCCTTTTGCTAATGCTGTCCTACCAATCAAGCTGGAACAAAGACAAAAAAATTAAAAATTAAAAAACGCCGACGTATCTTTTTTAACGGTTCTTATCTTTTTCAATGTTGCCAAGTTAGCCTGTCAAGGCTAACCATGTTATCCATTTCGCCACTCACTATGACGTGACAACTTAACCGTCGTTAACATGCATTACATGGCACTATTACACATCACTCATTTTTTATGCCTCTTTCTTTTTTTTTTAACGTTTTAATTGACACATAAAGTTATTAAATAAAAATAAATAATTATATTTAATATAATATAAAAAATAAATATATTATTTTATTTATATATTTAATTAAATAAAAAAATAAAAAATTAACTATTATATCTCTATTTAAAAATAATATTAAAATAAAAAATAATACTAATAACAATGATATAATAAACTTTATATAAATTAAATATAATAATTATCCTCTCTCTATATATTTATAGGATGAAATAGATTCTTTCTTCAATATTACCAAATATATACCAAATGAGATTATTTAATGAATTTTTTCACCTTTTTCTTTTACATTTTTTTAACCAAACGGGACATTACTCTTTCAATTTCACCATCTTCCCCTTCACCTTCAACAATTTTTCCTTTTTACCCATTTGCTTTGTGTAATTAGAAAAAATTATTAATCAGAACTATAAAATTAAATTATTTACTTTAAAAAATCGTATATTTTAAAATTATTTTCAAAAATTAAAGAATATAATATTTTAAGTGTTCTATAAAAACTATTCTTCTTATATTTCTTTTTCTCGTGTCTCAAGAGAGATTTCCTGCTTCTTTTACTACAATTTTTCTCTTGTTTCACGGCATCTTTGTTGTAGGCATCCTCTTTTTAAAGAGATTGAGAGTTACAAAAATGAAGGGTGTACGTAAAATGAGATAAAAAATTAGGAAGGCAAATATAAAAGAACATAATTGTGCCAAAACACTTAGAATATTATATTTTTAATTTTTATAAGATAATTATAAAATATAAGATTCTTGAGAATAAATAAGTTAATTTCATACTCTTTATTAATAATTTTTCCATGTAAGTATTTTGTTGTCCCATCCAAAATCCTTAAGGTGTATTTGGAATGAAAAAATTTTAATTTATTATATAAGATTAATTATCCATACAAACCCAAGTTTTATTTTTGCAAGTAATTTCTAAACATTATGTCTAGTTTATTTAAAATTTTAAAATTAGTTTTTCTTTGTTTTTAAACTAATTATCCATTGATAAATAAGCCATTTTTCAAAATTACCCTTATCAATTCTTTATAGGTTCACTTAAGGTTTGTTTAGTAGAGGGAAAATGCTTCAATGGAAATGGAAAATAAATGTTGAATAAAATGGAAAATAATGAAATCTATGTGGAATGACATATAAAGGAAACAAAATATTTTTGGATTTATGTATTTGGTAGAAGGAAAATATTGTAGAAAGGAAAGTAATTTGTGTGAATAGATTGACATGCCCCTGGTCATAAACTAAAAAAAGAAAAAAACCAAAAACGGTTTATATTAGCTATCTTTGTTTTGCACTTTCATTGTTCACTATAGATACAAAACCCTCCTAATTTCATCAAGGAACTAGCTACATCACCTACGGTGACCATCAATGCACACATTGCTGTTGGGGGCAATGAAGAGAGGAAGGAATTGAATACCTAGTAGTCTCTCTTCTCTTCTAGTGCTTGCATGGCTTATAAAATAGCTTATTCACTTTTGTGTAACCATGATGTAGTTCTCTCCATCGAGGCCATTGATTCTTTTAATAGGTTTGCACTCTTTCGAATCCATTGAGTCTTTCCAATTTTTATTGGGGAAAATTTGTGGAACTTTCCTCAGTCTAATGAATAAGGGATTCTTCCTTTCTATAATAATGGAAAACCAAAGTTATTTAGAAAAAAAGGATGAGTAATTTAAAAAAGGTTGTTCATAAGAGGCTTAAGGTCTTATGGTGGTTTTGCTTTATTTTAGTGGGAGAGATTATGATGAGTAATTGGATTAATAATTGTTCAAATGAGTGGGTTAATACAATTCTAGTGATTTTGCTTTTTGAATCCCTTCAAAATAAGAAATCATTTTACAAAGGACTCAACACTTTTCTCTATTAGTTTCTTTTAATTAATTAGTTGCTCATTCTTATTGGAAGTGTCAATAATGGATATTCTATCTTTCTAGCAAGTGGCAACCAAGATTGAGCTTTTTTACACTACAGTTTGTTTTTAAAATTTAGTTGATGTGTAAAAGCCAAGTTATGTTTCTCAACCTTGACACTTCAAGAATGTTGGAGTGCTATTCTTTTGAATTGTGTTCGTAAAACTTCATTTCTTTATAGTTATTGAAAAGAATTTGAGTCTTTCAAATGGAACAAGTGATTTATCAAATGCAAAAGGAAATTATGAATGGAACATTGGTTAACATGTGTCCTATTAAACTCTTTTCTCTAATGCCAAATCTATTTGTGTAATGGCTTGTCAACTTTCTTAATTGTGTTGGATATAGTTTTGCCATGAAATTGGATATTAATGGATATCACAATGGTAGTTTTAACAATACCTTTCAATATAATTTAGTTTTTGCTATTTTAGATCTGATATGTTGATTTCAAATTTCTACTAAGATATGGTTTACTAGACAATTTAACTAGATAAAGGTAACATACAAATTATGAAATTTACCATGCTCTATGTCATTTTCTCTATGGTGATCAACATGTTAATACAACTACCAAGCATATTTTTATTTCTTATACCAAGGTGGTTACACATGATTATCTATTCAATCATTCTGCTTTTGGGAAGTTTTTGTTTGCAATTGTGAATTCAACAAATAAAGGTTGTTTATGTATATGATTTTTTTTCTATGCTTACTTTGAGCTAGTAATATTACATATAAATTTTGATATTCCACACTAGACAAAGGCCAAAGTGTAATTTGGTGAAAATTGAGATGAATTCTATCTAAAAATTTGATTCTTAAATGAAAATATCTATTTCAAATCCTATTAATTAAGTGATACTTATCATACATAGCCTATCATGTTTGCTACCAAGCAACATTTTGGTTTTTTATATGACAGTTATAATTGGCTAATTAAACAATTTGACATTGTTTTGTTTTTTAATACATGTACAATGACATTAGATGTCGTATTGGATTAATATATAACAATAATGTAGTTGTTTCATTTAGTGTGCACACAAAAATACATAGCTACAATGCCAACAGTAGTGGTTGTCTTTTAATTATGGAAACAAATTCATCTAATAACAAAGGATTAAAAATATGGCTAGTCTCATCTTAGTTTTAACATAAAGACTATAACATCTAATCTCTCCGTAAACGTGAGAAACGTAATGTTCAGTTTCTCCGTGAATATTAAAAATGGGCCAAATATAAAAGGAAGTCCTCAAAATAAAAGGAATTGGGACCAACTAAAATTATGATAAAATTTTAAATATTATAAAATGAGGATTTGAGATTTAAGAGCCCAAAAACTTAAGCAAGAAGAGCTTAAAAAATTTGTCAAAAAAAGTAAGGGTATTTTTGTAATTTTTGAAAATTTTAAAAAACTCATAAGAGAACTTTTTAAACAAAAAAAATTAAGTTTTCTATGGTTCTCAGAGGCCCTGAATATCATGAGAATTCCTAAAACAATTGAAACTCCTCCAGTGAGCGATTTCGACCGTCAGTTAATCGAAACTTTGACTGAATGGTTCGAAATAATTTCAAATCCTTTTTTAGTGATTCCAAAGGAATTATTATGATTAAGAGCCTAAGGAATATGATGGAAAATATGATTCTTCGAAGGGAGTTGAAATGAGCCCAAACGAATAAAATTACAAAGAGGGACTAAATTGTAAATTTTAAAAGTTATTTAAATGAATCCCTGGCTCATAAAAACGTCCCACCCTTGGTCAGATCTCCTCACCAACTCTCCCACACGTTAAAATAGAATTAAGAAGGGCTGAGAGTGGCGCACAAAGGGGGAGACCAAGGAAGGAAGAAGAAGTTTTGAAAAGTGTAAGTTTTAGCCACTTTTTCCTACTCTTTGCCTTGTTAAACTTCTTCCCCTCTTCTTTCTCTTCCTTCTCATGGTTTTGGCATTTAATTTGGTATTGATATGTGGTTTGTTTAGGAGAGGGAAGAGAGGGTTTGAGAGAGTTCTTGATAGCATAAGGAAGCTCCATTGGAAAGCTTATAAACTAGGTAAGCAAAGTGGGACTTTGTTGCTTCTTCTTGAATTTCTTTTCTTTTATAGTTTTGGTCAGAATAGTGGTTGTATAATAGGGGTCCAATTCTGGTCTAAACATGATAGCAAGTGAGGCTTTTAGGCATGAGGGATCCAATAAAGCAATTAGGGATCAAAATGAACCATTAGAATCCAAGATAGCAAAGTTAAAGATTCTTGAACATATGGCAAAATTTGATTGGATTCAAGAATTCCTTAGCTTATGTAAGTGTTTGTTTGAGTTCCCAAGACCCCTAGGAAGGCTCCCAAGTTCCTCTCCCTTCAAGAAAAAATTGCAAACTCCATGAACCTGAAATTCTTGCATTGTGTTGGCCAAGCATAGGGGGAGTAGCTAAGGAGTGTTTTAATTTTCTCCAAGCTTATTTTTGAGTCATATATTATGGAAGAGGATAAGAAGAATCCTTGAAAAAATTTTAGAAACCATAGATAGTGAGATTGAGGTGTAGGCTCCATAATATAACATAATGAAGCAACTCCTAGCTAGGCTCCTTAAAATAATTGTGTGATGACTCCAAGAGGTCTAAATGGAATCAAGAATCATAGATTAAAGGAGAGAAGGGAGCCAAGATCATGAATTTTTGTAGTTGCTTCATTAAGTGCCTTATGAAAACATAATGGAGCCATAAACCAAAGTAGCATCATATAAAGTGTGTATAATGCCAAGGCTTGTTCCCATGAGTAATTCATATTTCTTTTGATGTGTGTAGGCTAAGAGAAATGATCTCCATCTTCTTGGGTGTGTGAGGTCAAGGGAGAAGACTCAAGGCTTAAGGAAAAAGTATGTAATTGCTTCTAAGGTAGCTCTTTCCACCTTCTCTCATGCATGGATGTGTGTTTAGCTTGTTTTAGAATGTGTGTATGTGTATTTTTAAGCTATGAAAAGTATGCTAGCATGCCTTTATATGCCATGACTCTTGATGCCATATTATGTTTCCAAACAAGTACATGACATTTGTTTGAGTTTGCTTGAGTGTGGAAAGACTAAGAATTCTTCACCATTGTGAAGATGAGCCAAGAACCCTTAAACTTGGTTGAGACATAGCAAAGAGTCTCCCAAAAGCAAAATAGGCTCCCAAGAGTATGGTTGAGTCCAAAGCTCTTAAAGAATGGGTGAGACAAGTCCAAAATCCATGAGGAGAAGTGTGAGGCTAATCCAAACACTTAGTGAGCTCTTGAATGTCTTATATGATTGGTTCATATGCTAAGCTTGCTTTTTAAATATCCATGATTTCCATTTTCTCCATGCATGTATTTGTAAAGCTTGCTTTGCACATATTATGTATAATTGAATGGCAGATGAGCTATTAGGATTTTTTGAATCTCATTCTCTCATCTCCAATAATTTAACATGTTAGGTGGACCAAGTGGGTAAGGTAATGGAAGCCAACCACCTTGAAAATGAGAGTATGACATTCAGGTGCATGGTTTTTACTTCTTTAAAGCTATACAAGTGGCAAATGTTGTGATCTAATGTTGTATATAACCTATGACCCCATAAATATGTGTAATTATGCTAGTGTATTATGTACAAATAAAAAATTATATTATGTAAATGTTATAATAGAATTTTGGTATGGAATGCCAAGACTAGCCTTATGGAAATGTGTGTATGGTATGGAGTGAAAGTGTAAGGTCTTGAATTCTGGGTTTGTGCACTTTTAAGACAAGTTTAAAATGTCATTTTGGTGCAATCTCACATACTCAAATGGCCACACAAGCTTGGGAAGCAAATTTGGACCTTTTGATACCATTATGGAGTTAAAAAATGACCAAAATAGAACCCCATAGCACAAACTGACCAAATGAAGGAATTTGCCCATGAAATTTTGCAGACATGTAAGGCTCATCAAGAGATTTTTGGAAATTTAAAGTGTAGAAAAATTGGAGCTCTATAGAATTAATTATGAATTTTCAAAATTCATATTTTTCTGCTGTCATGAGGCATGTACTGTTCATATGGTCAGATTTGTGTTCTATGTTATCCGATAGGCAAATGGTATCTAATTTTTGTGAAATTTTACAGGCATAAACTAGAGGTCATAAGCTTTCTGTGGCCACCAAGATCACCTCATTTGGAGTCTGAACAAAGAGTTATGCATTTTTGAATTTGCTGTCAGTAACAGTGGTGTCCCAGGAATTCAGTCACTGTTCTATAGATTTCCAATAGTTAAATGTATCTATTTCATTCTGGAATTATTTTTAGCATAAATTTAAAATTTTTATCTTTCTAGAATGACTCAATTTGTATGATTTTGATTTTTATAGAATTAGTTATGAATGTTAGAAATTTATATCAGTAATCTGAAATAGCAACCCAAGCAGCAGCGACCTCAGTGGTTTTTCAAATGTCAAATGTCTTCCCTTTAATGATTCATGAACTGAAATTATTTTTACCATAGAGGAGACATCAAGAACTTTCTGGAATGGTAAATTTTGTTGGATTTTAATTTTTGTGGATTTAGTTATGAATTTTCGAAGTTGCGACAGAAAAAAACTAAAATTCTGACCATGCCAAATCCGTGGGAATTGATATGTTTCACCCACTTGTATGAGTTTCAAGCCACTTTTGTAACACCATATTAACCTCACTCTAGTTCATCTCCCTCTAGGCTTGATTCCATATGATTTCCCAGAAAAATGACCGAAACCGTGGTATTTTACTATTTGAAGTCGGGGTTTAACCAGTCACATTTTGCCCCGTGGGTCCCGTGAACCCATCATTCACATTCTCTACTCAAACACCATTTATACAACTTGTACATAACCTCAAACAACTCACAAACCACGGATATGAGGCCAAAAACCAAGAAATTGCAATTTCTCAAATGAGCCCATAAGTCAGATTTCTGGCTCCAACTTTGGAAAATCATAACTAATTCTAGAAAAATGGAAGTCAAGTAGATCATAGTTCTCTAGAAAGCTTGGGATGTTAACTTTACATTAAAAATAACTCCCAACCACGATATCCAGGTTTGGACCATCTTTGACATCGAAAAAGACACAGAGGTCCGGCTGTCCCTGATACTGGTGCAGTTTACTATCATGAACTTTGAAAATTCGTAGTTAATTCCAAAAAAATCTAATCTGGGAAAACTATACCAATTTGGAGAGCTACAGATGTTAGGTAGAGGAAAAAAATAAGTCTAGATCAGTTCAGGAGCTCTCGGACCTCAAAAACTTATAGAACAGTAACGGAGGTCAAAAACTTCCCTGATGCTGATACAGAACTTCAGCAAGTCGTTTCTCTCTCTACAGACATCCAATTGAGGTGCTTCCAGTTGGTATAGGTCAATGTGGATATCTAGTTTATGCTCATAAAATTTCATGACAATTGGATACCATTTGGTCTATGAATGACATGGTTCCATTTTCGGACTTAATGCACAGTACCATGACCAAACCATCAAAATTCCCCAATTTCAATAATTCACCAAATATTCTCTGGACCTCCAAATATTACCCACTCTAGCTTCTCAAGAAGCTCTCAATAAACTCTAGAGGCATGCCAAATTCTATAATAAGAAGAGCTCATCCGGTCATACTTTGACGAAGCTCACCCAATGGCGATTTTGGCACCCCATGTGGTTCAAAATGGGTCTAAATGACCTCCCACATGCTCTAATCTCTTTTGGGCAAGTTTGATAGTACAAACGTAGCATATATGAAATGTCTAAGTGATCCAAAACATCATCCGTTTCAAAACTACTATGCTACGGAACATAATACACTAGCACATGTAAGCCACAAAATGGCCAATTTCTACATTCTCATTACTTTGGCTCTTTAAACAATCCATACATCATCTATACATATATTTACATGTGCTCCCACATTTACAACTCAAAAATAATAGGCGCATATTCATTTTGGCACCTTATACATCAAAAGAACTATACATTTCTTTAATTATATCTACTAGGCTCCATGAGGTATGCTTGACTCTCCTTGAGCTCCACCTGGATATTAAGATGGGAGGGGAAGGGGGTGAGATTCGGGAGAATCTCAATAGCTTATACTCATTCAAGATGCAATCAAGGTATATAAACTAGTCAAACATGCACACAAGTCACAATAACACAACAGATGTGTTTCATGCCATGATAACAAAGCAATGCCAAGAATAGGCTCTAGGGACTTTCGGTCTAGCCTCACTCGAGTTTTGGGACTTTTGGAATGGCCTCACCCCGGGTTCAGGGACTTTTGGATTGGCCTCACCCCGGGTTCAAGGACTTTTGGCTCCACCTCACCCGTCTCAAGGGACTTTCGGCACCACCTCACCTGAGCAATTTTCACAATTCATATCAAAAGCATATTGGTACCAATGCATCAAGGCAATATCAAATGGCATATCTCATCATACAAGCACATACACCAACATACAATGACTATTACACATCCAAGAATGCAACAAGAAAAGAGTAGAGAGCTACCTTATCAGATAACACAAGTCTTCCCTTTCAATTTATCTTCTCCCTTCTTGATCTCACACTCACAACTAGATGGAGTTGCTTCCTTTGAGCCTAGGCATAACAAAGAGCATCAAATTACTCTCTTAACTCAAATAAGTACTCACAAAGCTAAAGGGGCTCTTTACCAAAACAAAACCCCCACTACCCTTGTAAGATCTAGGGATTCTCTCTCTAGAACTTTGCTCACTCTCCTTCCTCTCTCAAGCTCTCAAAGAAGAAAGCAAGGAAGAAGAAATGAAGATGTATGAGTTCTACCCTTCTTCTAGAGTAGTATTCCCACTTCCCTCTTCTGAACCAAACCCAAATCAACTTCTAAAACCAGAGGAAGAGAGGGCAAAGAGAGAAGAATAGCATGCTAAGGAGAAAAGCTATGGAAATCTAAAGATTACTCACCTCTTTGCTTGGTCTCCTTGCTTCTCTAGGTCTCTCTCTCTCTCCACAGCTCTTTTCTCTCTCCTTGGTCGAAGCTTAGGTCGGTTCTAAGAGAAAGGAAAGTTTGGAAGCTTTTAAAAAGTCAAAATCTCTCTTTTTACGCTTTTCCGGACTCACCCTCGCTATAGCGAGCCATAACCTTCACTACGGCGAGCTCGTGTAAGTCCCAGACCTTTGCCTTCGCTATAGCTCTCACTACGGCGAGCTACTCCCTGAATTTTGTATGGAATGCCCGCACTCGCTATAGCTAGAAGCATTTTCGCTATAGCGAGAAGGCTCTCTCGCTATAGCTAGCCCATTTCTCGCTATAGCGAATATGTACATTCGCTATAGCTAGGCTGTAGCTAGCAGACTTAGAAAATTTTCAGCCTTCGAAAATTTTCAGCTTTTCTTTTCTTTCCCTTTTCTTTTCTCTTTTCTTTTCTTTTCTTTTTCTCGGTTATTATAACTTTCTTGAATGGTTTCGAATTGTATTAGTATAATTAAATATGAGAATATGATACATGAGCTCATATAGTCCATGTGACGCCGAATGAAATTTTCATACGCTACGTAACGTAAAAATATTCACTTTTAAGGCTATTTTTCCTTGTCTCTTTATGAAATACTTGGCATGAGACATAAGAATTGCATGAATAAAGCTAAGAAACTATGGTGTTACAAAGACCACTCTATAAGTAAATTGAATAATTATGACTTACTTGTGTTGGCCTTATGCTACAAGTTTTATTTAGAACACTTGCTTGGTTTTTAGGGAAAGCACCATAGTTTGTTTGGCTATTAACTATATGTTAATGCAAGAATAATAATCATGCAAAAAAATTAAGTAAATATACTTTTCCAAATGTTACCTTGTAATCTATTGGGATACATAATGCTAGTTTTTGCTATAGACAATTTGAGTTGCAATGATGCATTTGCAGATTCCTAAGTAAGCTAATAAAAGTAATAAGGATAATCCTAGTCGTCGTTTGACAATTATTATGAGTTATTCTTATGAATACCTTATATTATGCCATTGTTTTTCTTTATTTTTTTAATCTATTAAATGTTTTCTTATCATATATTAGGCTTTAAATCCACCTTTAGTGCTAGAAGAACAAGTTTTATTGCCACCTTTTAAGAACTTACAACTTCATAGGGCAAATTTATACCTATTATCAAATCTCTCCCTCAAGTGACAACTTGAACCTATAGAAAGTAATTGTCAAGAAAATGTTGAAAGGCCCAATGAAACTATGAACAATAAGCTTAAGCATGAAAGTAATATGGTCACCATCTACACTTATAGTGTTATGTACAAGATTATCATATCTACTTTCATTTTGGTCATTAGTGAGGGCAATATATGGTTTTTTTTTTTTGTCTGCATTCATTTTTGTAGAGTACTAATATATGAGTGCAATTGGTATACCATTATAATAAGACCATGGATCATCTTGAAAAGTAAAAAGATCATCAACATGACCTTTCTCCTAGAGAATCCCTTTAGTGATATGAGAAGAAGAAAGTGACACTTGCCAATGTGCAATCCAACTATGTGAAGACAAAGGGATTGCTTAAAGATTCTTAGATCCGTTGTCAATTCCTTCGTCAGGATACCTCTTAACTCTAGGAAATGGTTACAATACTTAAAGCTTAACTAACCTTTTCCCAATAACAAACCAAAATGATTGATACTCATCTTGGTCACCTGATTGTTTGTATAATAGATGTTGAAGAATGTCTTTATAATGCAACGTTGCATGTATCCCAGGTAAAATTTCTTTGCCACCAAAGAGCAGCAAGACAAAAGGAAGCCAAGTTAGCATTAGATAAGGCTAAATGTGAACTAGATAAATAGTTGTCTTTTTCCTTTAGGCGTAACATTTTGCAAAATAGGATATTGTAAGGGTGAAAAAACTTCTTTTAGTGAGGTCCAAACACCATATGTATGTCATGATTAGATATGATGTATAAAAGTACCTTGTATTAGCATGACTTTGTGGATGTTCAAATTGTACAAGCTATTTTTATGTTGATTGAGTAATGACTTTGTTATATTGTACTAGCTATTTTCTACCATGCAATATCGCAATAACAACTTTAGACCTTTGATTATATATCCTTACTTAAAATGAAGATTCAGCTATAAAGTAATATATGAAAGGCAGGTGTTATCAAATTAGATAAATATGATCTTTTATGAGCAACATAAATAATATTATAATATTATATCAAGGTCAAAAAATAACACTTGTTTGGCAACATCATATAATTTTCATATCCTTATCCAGATTAAGACAAAGGAATATATTTTAAAGAACATAAAATAAATATATGTAGTGTAATATTTAACATTGAATATTAATGAAAGGTTTATTATAACCAAGATAAATAAATATAAAGTATTATTTAAAGGTAAAAAAATAACACCTCTTTAATAACAACATTACCACATTTATAGGATTATCCAGAATACTTCAACTTGCATTTTTTAGCACTATATTAGATTAAGACCAAGAAATGACCACTGAAATATCACAAATGGAAGTTATGTTATGTAATATTTAATTTTACATAAACAAACATTCATACAAGATTTATCAACCCCCCCATGTAATATAAAAATTGCACTGTTACGTCAGTTAATTAGGACTACACAACTTTGGAGCTAATACATGAGATCTAACCAAAATAATGCATTAAAATCTATATATATGTATGGTTTTGCCATTGTGAATACAACTTTAGCCCAAATAAACACATAGAGCTTTTTATGAGTAGCAACATGTCCTTGAGCAACCATTAAACCGCAATTGTTGGCTCTAAACAACAACACTAGCCATGCTACAAACTAAAAACCAACTATGCTATAGGTGAAAAACTCATCTAACACTATAGACACAAATTGAAAAAAATAAACATTTGCACATTAATGTAGGACACCCAAGGAAAGACACATTTATAGCATTTTCAAGACTTGCTAAGTAAAGCATAAGCTTCAAGAGTTACCTTCATGTACAATTGTCACTCCTTAAGCAAACTGCCTCTCCCATTTTTGTCACACCACTTGTCCATCCAAAAATACTTTTATTTATGATCACATCATTAGTTATGCTTTCTAACACAACATAAAAAAGTTAGGACCTGTTATAATAGACTACATATAACACAAAGCTGAATCATCATTAACCTACTGTCATACCACCTTACTTAGACTACAAAGTTTGACCATATAATACATACATATGTACATACATACATACATACATACATATATACATAAACCTGTCATATCACATAAGTTACACAAAATATGGTAAGGTTAGAGCATAACTTTCCAATATACTTTACTATATAAACAAATCAAGAAACTAGCCCCATCCTCTTGAACACCAACTACCCAATTATTTGTCTAATCCATTCATCTTTCAGCCATGTGGATCCCATCTACTTTAAGCAAGTCAACCCATAGATTAATGGCTTTATCACCAAGGTTTAAATCTTGTGCTAATCAATTAATACCCTGGCAAATCTTATCAATAGCAACAATGAGGTTTTAGTCCAACTTGGTCATGACTTCCTTTAGCCTATCCAATAATATGTTGGAACGATCACAGTTGTTCTTTTTATGCTTATGAGTGGTGGATGTTGCCTCACTATTTATGTTAGTTAGGATGTCTAAAAATGCCATTTTATTGTCAATGTCTACTCCCATTGGTGTGTCTACTAAGTCCTCTAAACTGTCACCCATGTTGCATTCTCTTCTTGGGTGTCATTATAAGTCCATACATCATTGCCACCTACTCAGTCTTTTGCCTAAATAATACATAATCCCTTGAAACATGGGAATGGCTTGCATTAGAAAGGTGCAGCCTTCTTATGAGCCTATGCAACGAAAATAAAAGATTTAACTCAACTTATTTGATGAGTGATAAACAAGATGTTTACAACCACAAAAAATGAATGCTTATTTAAGAGAAAAAATGAATGCCTCATGTGTGACAAGAATTTACATTAATGAAGACATACCTAACATATTCATCCCATATTGATCATTCCATAGTAACATATTTATTAATAAAGTCCTGGCCAAATCTTGAGGTGTTTGAACTATGGACCATGTAGAACGTGGTCTACCAAGACTATTTTAGTGTCTTGATGTGTGATTGAATGTGAGGCACTCCTTTGAGTCCAATGCTAGGGCTCTTTACCTCTATTGTTTTTTCAAGCACTTTCAAATGACCAAGCTTAAAGGTGCTACCTTGAAAATACTTTCCTTTAATGCGTAACTCTATAAGGCACTTGACAAGCAGAGCATCCTCAAATGGAGTCCATTAATGATTCTTGAGTAAGGCCTTTGACTAGGTTAGGTAATCCATAGCTGAGATGCTACAATAGTATAAAACAATATATGCATAAAGAACAAAAAGAATGAAAGGATTGGTAGGTCAAAGTATCAAGATATACCAATAATTATGTAACAACTTAACTTGTAGGCATTGTAGCTTGAATAACATTTAAGTAACCAATAAAGGATACAAGCATAAGTCTAATTTCCAATCACAAGTATAATGATGTTTAAGTAACCAATAAACAAAGTTAATGACAAGCATAAGTTCAAAGTACAGTGAGTAATAAATAAAATATCTTAAGTAACAAACAAAGGAAAGCAGTAGAAGTGACATCATTATAATCTATGGATGTACAAATAACCTAGGACATTTAATAACTAACAAATAAGTTAGTAATAAAGGAAAGCATAGGTACAACTTTTTAAAGGACCTGATAACTTGTAAATTCATCATCAACATGCATGTTGTTAAATGAAATCATTGAAAATTTTTATTGCTAGTTGGTCTTGCATGTTAGTCCACGCATCATATATCTCCATGGTTGACATAAAAGAAGGCTAAATACTTGGTTCAGCTTCATCAACAGCCTCAATCTCATCCATTAATGTGATCACCTCATTGTCCTCTAATATCATATATGCAATAAGCAACAAGCAAATATGACATGATTGTGTGTCCTCATTGGGTAAAAGGATGGATTTCTAAGGACTACCCATCATTCTTTCAACATCTTTAAAGCCCTCCTAATCACATTATAGGCATACGCATGTCTCATATTAAAGCATTCATGTGGGGTGGTCGAATGGTGATGATGATACCGCTCATTCAAGTGGTACCTTTATTCTTAATATGGTACAAGAAAAACCTTTACAATTTGTATATCTAGCATTAACCAAATAATGCTGATCTAAAACAATGAAGCAAGTATATGAGAAACAAGTACAAAACAGCCAATATCACATATGACAAAAGTAAACAAAAAACAATAACTAGTCATGATGTCCAAGGCAAGAATAAAGTATGTACTCACCTTTAGGGACTTTCAAACCATGCCTTCTAATGATTGCATCACACAAAACCTAACCATCAATTGCAAATCCTTCCTACCCTAGCAAGATATAAATAAATTGTGCATCTTGGGAGCATATACCTAAGACATTAATGCTGATTGATCCTTTTCAATTTTGATAACAAGGTTTGTGTTCAACGACTACATTGATTGGTATGTGTGTCCTATCAAGTGCATTGATGCAATTCTATGAAAAATAGTTAATTAGGTTGTAACCAAAAGCATAAGCAATAATTATGATAATAGGTGTGATGTATGTTTACTTTGAACCATTTCCATTTTATATCAATAGTATGTTCATCTATAGGCTTTAGCCTTTTTAATAGCACTCCATCAAGGTGCATAATTACATTCAAGATCATATGGAAATATTTGCTCACTATTTCATCGGATCTTTTAAATTGAAGCTTGATAGCTTTATCCTTAATGTGATGCACCAAAATGTTTAAAAAGATTATTATTTGCTCATCTACTAATATATTTTTTGAAAGTTTTAAGCCTCTAATAGTATCTAGCAAAAGTCATAGCCAATTGAAGTTAACCTTATACATCGTAAGTTGATTGTAATAAGTAGTGTCACTACTATAAATCTACCTCCTAAGGTGAGCTCTCTTAGCTTTAAAACTTATGGTGTACAGCTTACGGCTATTGCGATGACTATGCAAAGCCATAGTCATCCACATGGTAAACAACCATCTATGCCTAGATTACACGACAAGAATAAACTATAGCAACACATGAAGAATGACTTCGTAACTCAGGTTGTCCATAAACTATTGAGAGATAACAACATTAATTCTGTGAAAATTGGAACACAAAGTCATGTGCAATAAGAACAAAGTACATAATCAAAGAATCAAACAGTCAGGATGCATATGGATGAAACATTTCCTTGTCAATGAAGATTAAAAATAATAATATAATTGAATAAAGCTAGAAGTTGGTATATTTATGAGGTTTTAAATATAATTTTTTAAACAAAAAAGGTGTCATATGTAGTTTAATCTAACTTCATAGAAGGTTATCATAATCTACTCACATTTTTAATTAATTTCCAATGTATCATTGCAAAATATTCAAAAGAGGAAATTTAGTTAAATAACACCTCATATTTATTTTTTGTCAAAAACTATACTTAGCTACTCTATTATTCATATATATATATATATATATTAAAGAAACCAATCCTCCAATTTACTTTTTCTCAAATAAATTAATTTTTTGTACAAAATGAGATTATAAATTAAGTTATAATATGACAAAAACAATGTTTAAATTAATATATAAGATATAATATAAAATTACAATTTTATATATTTTTTCAATAAGAATAATTATCGAATAAGATATTATCAATTGACTTGATTAATAATGAGATTTACTCTAGTAATAAAACTCTCTCTCTCTCTCTCTCTCTCTCTCTCTCTCTCTCTCTCTCTCTCTCTCTTACATAGCATACCAAGTAGTGAGAGTTTATATTCAAGAAGACATCAATCATGACAATGCCTTTAGCCTTTGTGTTGATATAGGAAGCCAAATAGAAGAAAATGAAAATAAGGCAACATGATTTCTATGGAAGCCAAATAGCTAGTATAGCAAATATCACAAAATCGGTTATGCTAAGAAGAAGATGATGAAGGCTATAAGATAAATGCTATTACAAATCCCATGGATCAGCTTTTTTTTTTTTTTTAAGGTTAAAACGAATCACAATTGATACCAATACAATTGATAAGACAACTCATCCCTTTGCCCCTCTCCTATAGCCTTTCCCTTCCATTGAATTCCTTTTTTATTTTGGTAATTTTGCAATTAAAAGCACCTTTCCTAACCAATGGACAAATGAATAAAGTAACACCTATAACACTTCTTGCATGATTCACTAAAATGCTAAGCTACTTCTAGCAAAAGCAAAGTTCATTAAAGCATAATTCATAGAAACAAAAATTCAATAGGCACTCAATCCTGTCAACCACAATAATTTCAAGGACAAAGAAAATGAAGCAGAATGCTGAACAAAAAAGGCTAATGTAAGTGATTTGACAACCAAATAAGTGCTTGCAAATCCTTTAAAGCACAGGGTTCCAAAAGACTACAACAAAGAATTGGCCTTTATAAAATGTCCTAGATTGGGCAAGGGCCTTTGCCCCTAACTATTGTTTCTTGCAAAAGTACAAAATAGGACAACTACCTACCATTACCATGAAACCCAAATAAGACATCTTTTGCAAACTTGATTTCTAATTAGAAATGTTCTCAACAAATAAATGAAGTTCAAGACATTAGAAAGGGAAACCATATTCTAAAGAAACAAAATGTACACTCTGTAAACTAAAATTCCTATTATATAAATGGCTTAATTCCTTCTCTCTATCCCTCAAATTTTATTTTCTTTAAATGTACTCTTTTTCAGGATGCTTTGTAGGTTATTAGTTTGTTCAATATGTTACAACACTCATTACTAACAAAAAAGTTTGCTTTATAAGTTTAGATTGAACAATTTTATAACAATCCTTAAAAATAGGTTAAGGGCAAATTTGTTCAAATTAGTCTTTGTTTTAGTCAAAATAAGCCATCAGATATGAAATATTATGACTTAGGATTTGAGCAAACACTATTATTGAAATTTTTAATGTAGATTTATATTCATATCATGGAAAAGCCACTATCAAAAATCATTTAAATGTGATATAGCTTTTAGATTAATATTTTGTAGCATAAAGCAAATGAATGCAACTTATAATATCCTTACATGACAGGTAAAATCAATATTTGAGGAGGCATTACCCAAACTATCATACTACAATCCTAATTTTTATAAATAGACCTTCTTTTGGGGTCCTAGTAAGACTGACACTATCCATTCTAAATCATTACAGAATATCACCATCCAAATTCTCATTAATTCCCTTATTTTAAATCATAAACCACATTGGTATCTTTTTCTAAGCTTAAAGCCTTTAAGCCCTTCAGAAAACTAGCATAAAGAGCTTCAAAAGTAGATGAATGCGAATTTGAATAAAAGAGACATAGGAAGGAAAAAAAAAGGAGTATCTCATCCAATAGTTTTATAGATGAATATGGATTTAGAGAGTTGATGGCTAAGTCAGCAATCAAAAAGCATTCCGTGATGGTTCCAAACCTAGAGCTCGAGCATGACACAAATGATGAGGTCCATAACACATCCATAACTATGCCAAGGATGGGAGAGAGGCTCTAATTTAGCTTGTACCACGGGGGTATTAAGGACATTTCACAAAATTTGGCTCCAAAACTTTTTTCCCTTCCCATGACATAATATTGGATTTTTCCATTCTTGCCTCCTTTTTATTTCCATCCTATTTTTTCACTAAACGCACAAACCACCTAATTCCCTTTTATTTTCCTTTTCCTATGTGGTACCAAATAAATTGTTATACTTCTTCGACTTTGTCTCTCATTTTGGCAGATCCACCTTTTTGGGATTTTGAACTTATTTGCTATTAGAAAATTTTGTTAAAGGTCAAATTCAACTTGTAAAATGTATTATATCTACATATTATATTTTTGAAAAACTTAAAAAATTGCTATGAGTTGTTTATATTTTTGTCTTTTCTTTAGTATTTTCAAAATACCTAGATCCACTGATTTGGCATTGTTGTGGTTGCGACACATGGGTTAGAATCTTTTAAAACTAAAAGATCCTAAAGTTAGTGAAAATTGAAAGGAGGAAGTGGGGTGAGTGTGATTTAGTTTAAAATTAATATATATATATATATACCAAAATACACTTTATCTTTCTCTTAACTTTACAACTTTAGAAAGAAGGCAAATTTAAAGAATCCATATAAACTATACATTCATCTAAATAATTGAATTTGGCAAGGACATCATAAATAAATAATCTCTCTTCTTTTTTTCTTTTTCCAGATATTTTTTGGTTAAAAAATTTCACAAGTAGATAGTGAAACTAAAGGACATCACAGTATTGTGTTTATTAAAAGATATGTTCAACCATTCTACTAACTTTCATTGGTTTTTTTTTCATTATGTTAATGAAAAAGTTGCTCTTGCAAAATTGTACAAGTACCTAAAAAGTTTTGTAGGTCCTATAAGAAAAAAAATATACTACAATAAAAAATAATTATTCATTTTCAACATGTATATATAATATACTCATCAAACAAGTTGTATAACACAACTGTTACATAAAAAAGGTTTTGTTTTGTTTTCATTCTCTCTCTCCCTCTCTCGCGCGCGCGCACGTTAACAATCATTACCTATTCTTTAAGTATTGTTCTAAGTCATTCTTCATTTTTTTTTTTTGTCTTTTAAATTATAACCTACTTAAAATCCATAAGAATTCATGTTTAAGATATAATGGCTTCATAGAAAGAAGAAAAAGAAAGGAAAGAGTTAGAGGTAGTCCTTACCTTGTAGTTACATAATTTTTTTCTTATAATGTTGTCCTTGTTTATGTAAGCAAGTAAGCAACATTGTGGAGCTATTTTCATAGTGGATCTAAAGCCAATATTCATTTATTTTTAGTATTGTAATAAAAAAAATTGATCATCATTTATGTGATATACTGCCACTCACCATAAAATATATGCCACCACAGCTATTGGAGTTTATGAGAGAAGTAGATTCTAAAGCAATGTTCGTAGGTCAAGGCTTTATGGCTCTTCATAACTTATCTAAAAAAATTGACTTAAAAAACCAATCATTAAAACATTTTCTTTATATAAGCTATTTGTATCTTTTTCTCTTTTTTTAAACCAGGACTACCTACCTCTATGTTCAATGAAAATGATTTTTTTTTTCTAAATAATTGAATGCATAGTAGTTGGCTTTGTGTTAAATTAAGAAATAATTTCAAAAGAAAACAAAAAGAACATGGAGCAAATGGCTCCATATTAAAAAAAATTAAAATGAATACGAAGTGATTAGTTCTGCACTCAGTAAAATGTCACATCTTTTTGAAACGCAGAGCTATCCCGTTTACATTTATGTGTAAGTGACATAGAAACATAAAAAAGAAAACTTTGCATTTCAGTGCAAAGGCAAAGAAAAACCTTTGCAATTCAAATTGTCATTATCTCTTTATCTCCACATGGCACTTTCTAATTGGAAATTCAAATTACATAAAGAAAATGGCAAGAATTGATTGGACTAGATCAAATAAAACATTTTAAAAACTATAGTTAAAATTACAAAGTCACCCTTCCTTTCACTTTTTAACTTGTGTTTTACTATGCTAGTCTCTCATTTATTTATGATTGTGATCCCAAAGCTCTTAATTTACTCATTTTCTCTCTTTTTACTTATTTTGGAAAGCTTAACTCATGGTAATGGTTCCCAAAGCCATCATTTAACTAATTTTCATCAATTTTATACGGGTTTATAGTCCCAATAAGTATATCTATTATACTAATCAAACAGATATTATTTTGACAAATTATGTTTTTTTTCATTTTTGCTAAAAAAGATTGTGCAGGCAATTCTTAACTTTGTCTATTTTCAGTTAAAGTTATGAAAACAACATATCTTTATTAGTTTGAAATAGACAATTATTGAATATTTTTCTAATGAAGTTTCTAAGTTATTTATAATATTTTACTTCATTAATACATTACAATATTATATTAGTTTAACCATGTAGGAATAATTTAGTGCATATTTATATCTTTAAGTAATAAAATTATAGGACAAATATGTATAAATGAAATTATAGACAAAACTTATTAAATATTTATGTCTTAAACATAAAGGAGATTTATGTGTTATTCTATGTGCCTATACACAAATGGTATTAAAGGTGTTATAACAAGTAAAAGATAGGAGATTGCATGTATATATGCAAATAGCAGAATTTATGACAATAATGAGAGGGCAACATTTGTGTGCGACAAACTAAGAACTTTTAAAGTTGACTCTAACATCACTCTAAAAAGGTTAAATGATGCAATTGGAGAAAAATTATAGTTTGACTTAAAACAGTTCACATTTAAGTTGGTATATTGATACCTACTTTTGCATAATCTAACATGGTACTTAGCATGTATCTTGGAGGATGACTCTAATGCTCAATTAATGTGACAAGCAAACCAGCAATTCCTAAATTAGTTTGGTGCGCCAAATCTATACGTGCATATCTCAACCACTAATATGGGTTTGAGCATAGCAAAAGCTGAGGTTCATGAGCCATTAACACTATTGGCCATTAGTTAAATTTATGGTACTAATGAATAGGTCTCATTGTTCAGCTCCTGCCTCGCAGATGTACACCCATTTGATCCCAATCCTATGTACACCCAACAATATCTTATCCTTTCCATCGACTATATGTCTTAATCAAGTTTGTCGAATGGCATCATGCCAATTGTGAACACCGCATTTTGTCCGGACATGCCGAAAATAATAATCATAGTAAATGAAATAATAATAATAATAATAATAATAATAATAATAATAATAATAATAATAATAATAATAATAATAATAAAAAGGAAAGGTCAAAAGAAAATTCAACCAAAAAATAAACAAAAACAACAAAATAAAGAGAGAACAAAAAAAAAGAGAGAGAAGGCCCATCTCCCCTTTGCACAAAAAAAAAAGAGACAGAAGAAGAGGAAATGGGCTGAGAGAAAAAGGCCTGGGCTAAAATGGCCCACCTTCCCCTTTGCAAAGAAAAAAAAAACAACAAAAAAGAGGAGACAGAAGAAGAGGAAATGGGCTGAGAGAAAGAAGGCTTGGGCTGAACTTTTGTTGGGCCGGATCAACCCAACCCGGATCCATCTAGTACCCTACCTGTCTCTCCCTGGCAGCCTAACTCATGCTCACTCCACGACACACGACTCTGGCAGCATACATACACACAGACGTATAGAGTGTCAAAACACCAAAAGGGAAGAGGCAGCAGAGATTGATCGACCCAACGCCCTGAAGGAGCACCGAAATGGAGATGACAGGGCAGTGTTCCAGGGGTGATCAGAGGAGGAATAGAGGACCAATAGCAAGCTTGAGGAGTTGACCCCTTCCTCACATCCCTATCATCACCAGGGGCTGAAGGAAGGGAAGATGAAAATGAAAGGAAAAGCCAGAAACAAGGATCGAGGGATACAGAGGGAACGCCAAATCGGAAAGAAAGCTGGCGAGGAATCAAAATTAAACAGGGCTCTCGAAAAAATTAGAAGGGGGGATTCGAGAACGAGAGAGGAAAGAAGCCTTCCAATTGAGGGATTTGGAATTGAGGGGAAGAGATTGAAAAAAAACTGGGATGGGGAATTTTTGGTCCAAGAAAAAATTAGGGTTCGGACTTGAGGGAGAGAAAGAACAATGGGAAAGCAACAGAAAGTAAGGGTGGATTTTCTAATTCGAGAAGGAAGAGGATCCTGAGGCTGAAGTAGACATCAGAAGGGACTAGGACCAGAAAAGAGAACAGAGCAACACGATTTAAAAAAAAAAAATGAACGAACTAGCAGCAAAGCATTCCAACCTAAACAACGTGGTTCGCCAGGTATGGGTTTTATTTCGATCCAAATTGATTGCTTAATCTTGGATTGCTGAATAATGGCTTGTCTGGTTTCGCCCCTGCGACTGGTTTGTCTCATCTCCATTTTATTGGCAATGTGCTGAAAGTTTTTTTTTATTTATTCTATTTTATTAATGATATGAAAAATAAAGTTAGTTTAGAGCCTCCTTGTTGGAAATACAATGTTGAATACCGAATCATATGCTATTAGTGACCATGTATTAGGAGGTTACAGCGAGTTGAGAAATTCTACCCCTGTCTATGTGTTTCTAGTAGAGCATCTTGTAGATGTTCGATAGAATGCCTAAAAGAAGCTCGATGTGCGTGTTAGATGTTACTAGGATTTCATTAACAGAGATTGCTGTGCGAGTAATTGGGCACATTGAACTGGGAAAGTTATAGTTTTATTTTTTGTGAGGTTTTGTGTTTATGGTTCCATTTTTTTGTGATGTTTTTACTCGGTGATATAATGGTATTTGTTTGCTTATTTCTTGAACATCATGGGGAAGTAATATCTGAGGGTAGGCTTCATTTTGAAGTAACCTCCTGCGCTGTTTCTCTTTGCCATGTTTTTGCTGGTATTGTCATGGTTATTAAGTGTAAGGGTTGCTACTTGGACGTTACAAAGAAAGTAATGCCTAAGGAGTCTGATCTGCTCCCACAAACGAAAATTGGGCATTGATTCAACTTGAGATATAGGCACAAGCATTGACGTGGAAAAGTATATGGAAAACTCAGGTTGCAGAGTCTCGGGGAACTATTGTATGAAATTAAATTCCTGTTGGGCTCAACCCTCTCCCCACTCTCATGTATTCAAACATAGTGCAATGATATGACAAGAAATACACTAAGCACACACGGGATCTCACATGTGCCTAGCTTCACTTTACTTTCCAATTTATTTTCATTCAGTTGCTTTTTATTTTTTGGTCGTGTGGGATTTTGTCTCCTCAAACATGTAAGGCTATCCGGGGTCATGTGAGACAATAAGTCTCTTTGGCACTTATTGGATCTTCTCTGGTATTTTAATTTTGGGTTCCAATGACCCTGCCCCATCAGTCTTGTTTTCAAAATTCAAAAAAAGGAAGAGAATAAAAAAAAGGGGAAATAGAAAAAGTAAGCTAGAACTTAACTTTTCTAAGATTTATAGACTTTTTCCAAAGTTTTGTTTTAATGAAGCATACTTTGCTTAAATAAACAAAAATAAAGTAAAATGCAATATAAAAACAAAAATCCAAAATCAATCATAAAAAAAATGCGAAAAAAAAATCAAGAAAATCGAATAAAAAAAAGAAGTTAATCAAAGTCAAATAAAAAACAACAACAAAAATATATAATTAAAAATGCAAAAAAAAGAAGAAAAATTAATCTTACTTTTAGCAAATCAAAATACATCAATCAATCTTAAAACTCATTTTTGTTTACTAAAAGAAAATGAAAATTTTGTTTTCTTTGCCTTTTCACCCAAAAACAAAAAAAAATGAAAAGCAAAAAAAATATATATATTTATATAAGACAAAATAAGGAAAAAGAAAGAAGAGAAAGACAAATATAAAAAAAATTATTAAAAATTGAAGAGCATAAAAAAAATAATGATAATAAAGGAAAGTCAAAACGAAGAAATTAAAAGAATCAAAATTGGCAAAAAATTAAGGAGAAAATAAACAAAAAGCAAGAATCATTAATAAAAATTAGAAAAAGAAAGCGAAGAGTTGAAAATGAGAGAAGAGTAAAAAAAAAAAGTGAAATTAACTATATTTTTAGCAAATGTAAACACATCAATCAATTCTAAACTCATTTGATTTGCTAAAAATAAAAGTAATTTTTATTTTTCATTCTTTTCTCGCCAACAACCAAATAATGAAAACAAAACAAAGCGAAAAACAAAATAAAACAAACAAACACGAAAAAAACACCAAAAAAATACTTAAAACAAAAAAAAGAAAGCAAAAACAAAATAAAACAAACAAACTCAAAAAAAAAAAAAACACCCAAAAACTTAAAACAAAAAGGTAAAAACAAAACTAAAACAAACAAGAAGCTCAAAAAAAAAAAAACACGGTCTCTGTCGAACTACGTAGACTTTGATCCTTCCCGAAGGATACGTAGGTTCTAGGCTTTCATCTTAGGTCAAGTCCGTCCTTGTAAATAATATTTTATATTTATTTTATTTTATTTTTCTAATTTTATTTCTTTAATTTCTTCTCATTTTATTTTACTTTTAGTTTTATTCCCGTCTTACTTATTTCACTTTTTAAATTTCTTTATGTTTTATGCCTAATTTTCTTTCTTTTTACTTTATTCCCTTTAGTTTTTCCTTCCACTTTGCATGTGATTTATTAGGGAGAATTAAAATAGAATAGAGGTCATGTTAATTTTGTATAACTGACTTAGAGTAACCGTTCTCAGTAACGGGTGTAATGGGATGCTTAACACCTTCCCCACTCACAATCGACTCCCGAATTTGAATCTGATTCGCAAACCACATATTTTGATATTCCAAATTAAAAAGGGTTTTCCAAAATTTTGCCTTTTCAAAAATAAAAATTTGGTGGCGACTCTACTCATCTTTTAATTTCGATTTTAATTTAGCGCCACGCGATCACATTTTCGGGTGTGACACCAATCATATTCTTCGTTAATTTGGTAGGCATCAATATATCCCAAATAAGCCATTTGATGTAAGCTCCCTCCATACACCAACTAAAAGGAAAGGTTGAAAAAAAATGGTAGTAGGAGCACATGGCATTTATTGCGACATGAAACATATAGCCTTAGGTTATGGCCCATATCAACATAGAGGAAAGTCCCATGGATCGCATCTCAAACTAAATGCCTTGATTTTAGAGACATATATAACAGTGGATCCATCTTACAAATGTCTCTTAGGGTTTTATGATATAATTTTATATACTTGTCATCCCCGCATTTCCTCCCCTTCTATATATAGTTATGTTGTTTAAACATCTAATTACAAATTTTCCTTTTCCATAGGCTAATATATTGGATGATTTGTATAAGCCTGTTGTCATTGATCCTTAAACATTTGGTTATGGGAGTTAAAGGATCAAGCAAGTGAAAATATTAGGACCATGTTGCGTAGCAAATATCAAGAGACAATGGTCTCCCTACTTTCTTCACCTGCACCTCATCTGTCAAGGCCACCAGAGCCTAAGGCTAGGTTAGGAAAAAAAAGGCCATAGTTTTACCTCATTTAGGGAACCAATGATAGATGACACATTAGGTAGTGATGATGCATGTAACACCATATATTTCTAGCATGCTTCCGATTATTTCTAAGTCTCATATGATCAATTGAACAAAAGGGAACAGAAAATGACATTAAAATAATGCCTTATTTCGCGTTACATCGCGTATAAAAATTTCATTCGGTGTCACACGGACCATATGAGCTCATACAACACGTTTTCATATTTAATTACATACATACAACTCATTTTCATAACCAAAGTTAGCCCACAACTCGTGGAATTCAAAGGGGACCATCAAACTCACACTATTATTTTCGGCCAGAATTTCAGTTTTTCTGTTACAACTTTAAAAATTCATAACTAAATCCAAAAAATTCGAAATCTAACAAAATTTACCATTCCAGAAAGCTCTGGATGTCTACCCCATGATAAAAATAGTTTCAGCTCATGAATCATTAAGGGGAAATCATTTGACATCCGAAAAGCCACTGGGGTTGCTGTTGTCTGGGCCACTAGTTCAGTTTACTGATAGGAAGTTTCAAAATTCGTAACTAATTATAGAAAAATTGAAATCGTTCATTCTTGGCCATTCTGAAAAGCTACACATGTCTAATTTATGCCAAAAATATTTTCAGGCCATGAAACATAACATAGAAAGAGTTTGACACACAAAAAGGGGTAAAAGTTCAGACAGCTACTAGTCCAATCCATGCAAATAATACCAATTTGGAAAGTTATGAATGTTAACTTTATGGTAAAAATAGACTCAGACCAGAGAAAGCACCCTTAGCTACCCAAATTCAATGGAACAGTGACTCAGGTCGTGCTGAGCTACTGCTACTGTCTCAGAAATTCAAAAATTCATATCTCTCAGCTCAGACCTCCAAATGAAGTGCTTCCAATTGCTACAAGTCACTGTGAATTCCTAGTTTCTAACTATAAAATTTCGTAGCCATTGAATTACGTTTGCCTCGTGGATGACACAATTTTATAACTGACCAAATAAATAGTACCAGTGCAAATCCGAAATTCTGATACCAATTTTGAAAAATCATAAAAAATTTCACAGACCCCCAAATGACCTGTTCTTTAGCTTCCCAAAAGAATCTAGGAAAGATCTACTTGCATGCAAATTTTCAAGTCAAGAAGAGGTCATTTGGTTAGACTTTGCCATAGCTCAAGCTTATGGCAATTTTGGTCTCAACAAGAGGCAAATTTGGTTCACATGAGCCATCCATGGTTCCACACACATTTGAGCAACTTAGAAAGCATAAATATAGCATAAATAAGTCCCTCATAAGGTATGAACTCTCATGCAACTCAAATTCACCATGCTACTTCCATGAACATATATACACAAGTGGGCTCCCAAGTGGTCAAAATACATAATTCTATTCATTAAACTCTATTCTTGATACATACACTAACTTTACATAGTTTTACACTTGTTCAAAGTGTCATGGCCCAAAAATAATATTTACATATCTACTTTTACATTCTAATCATCATAGTACATCAAAATAGAAAGATTTGCCAAGAGATGGAGATTTAACTCCTTGGCTTCCATCCTTTGGATCTTGAACTCCACCTAGATTATATGAGATGAGAAAGGAGGGGGTAAGATTCATTGAATCTCAATAACTCATACACTTATTCAAGCACATTTTCAAGGCATATAACATGTTAAAGGTATAAGTATGCAACTACTCAATCGATGAAACATTCAATTTCCACATTTTCATGTCACAAACACATGTCAAGAATACGAATGAGCTCTAGGGACTTTTGGGTTAGCCTCACCCCATTTCTAGAACTTTTGGATTGTCTCACTCTTGGTTCTTAGGACTTTTGACTTAGCCTCACCCATTCGAGGGACTTTTGGTCTTATCTCACCCATGCTATGAGACTTTTGGCATCTCCTCACCTACATTAAGGGACTTTCGGTACTATCTCACCCTTATGAGCCATTTCCATCATTCAAAGACATTCAAGAAAGCATATTAGTACCTAAATAGCAACACAACATCAAGCGGCATGTCTCAAACATATAAACATACACACAAGCACACAATGACATCATATGTAACAAGAAAATGTAACAAGAAAAGGTGGAGAACTACCTTGGTGCAAATTCAAGCTTTACTTTGCTTGTTTCTTCTCCTTTTCGGCCACAAACACAAGGAGGTGGGGTTGGATTTCTTTGGCCTATTCACAATAAATGAACAACACTAAATTATACTCTTGGAATAAATTATGACATCCAACTCACTCTTAAACTACACTTTAGTCTATTTGTCACAATATGGTTCAATTAAGGACCTAATGAAGCAACTACCATAATTAACATTCTTGGTTCTATTCTCTTGCCATATTTAGACCTCTTGACCTCATTTAAGGTCCTTGAAGCCATTACACACTCACTTTCACAAACATAGGTCCATGTTGCTTCATAAGGTTACATTATGGAAGCCATTGCCTCATCTCCCAACCTAAGGCTTCTAATTTTTTTTCAAGAGTTTCCCCTATCTTCTTTTATCATATAAAGTCCCAAATCAAGCTTGGAACCATTTAAAACATTCCTTAGCTATCTCTAAGGGTCTTGACCTAGTTATGCTTCCATTAAAGACCCATGGAGTTTGGGATTTTTTCTTAATGGATAGGGCACTTGGGAGGCTCCCTAAGAGTCTTAAAAACTCAACCAAATGGGGAAGTCTTGAATCAACTCAGATTTTAACTTATGTTCAAGCACCCTACACTTTTTCAACTTGAGTTTTACTAGTTTTTTATGCATTTCTTTAGTATAATCCATCTTCTCATGGCTTAATTTAATGGATTCTTTCAGATTATAAAACAGAAACTCTTCCCTCTTCATGATTCTATTTGAGACATCCTACCATGGAAGAGGAGAAGGAGAAAAAGAAGCATCAAAGGGAGAGAAACTACCTTGTAATCAAGCTTCCTTCAAGGGCCCTTCCTCTTCCCTCTTTCTCCTCCTTAAATTTCAAATTTCCCTCCTCTGATCTGGACCCCAATCAGCACCAAAAATTACATTAAAACTATGGAAAGATGAAGCAAGAAGGGGAGGATGAAGTTTCAAGAGGAAAGAGCATGAAAACCTTACACTTTCTCACTCTTTCTTTGGCTTTTCTTCCTCTAAAATTTCCTCCCTTTGTGCGCCTAAGACAGCAGTTCCATTTCTGAGATTTGAGCAGAAGAAAGTCGGTTTAGAGAGGGGGGAGCTGAATGTGACTTAAAAAGGGAGTTTGGAAGCTTCTTTTGTGCACTTTATTTCCATTTTTGCCCTTCCATAATGGCATTTCCGGTTTGGCTTCGTTTTAGCTCCTTTTTGAGAACCGTCTTTTCCATCATAAAATTAAGATTCCCAATTTAATAAAATACCTTTGTAATCACTCAAATCGGAGCTAAAATCTTCCCGAACGAACCAGTCAAAGTTTAGGTCAACTGACGTCGGGAAGAGTACACCAGAGGGGCTTTACCGGTCCCGGGGCTTCCTATGGTTTTTGGGGCTTCTGAGAACCCTGGGCAACTCAAAATTTTCATTTAAAAAGTCCTCTTAGGTGTTTTTCTAAAATTTTACTTATTTACGAAAATACCATTGGCCTTTCGGCAAATTTTTCGAATTACTCTGACTCTGGTTTCTAAGTAACTCAAGGCTCAAATTTTCATTTTCTATTATTTAAAATTTTATTCAAATTTTATTTGGCCTTGAATCACTCATCTCAGGGGACTTACTTTTCAAACCTGCCTATTCCAGTGATTGTACAACGTACCAAACGTTACAATGCAGGTGTGCTATCATATACATACACCCTGACACCAATGCATGAAAACTACAATGGTGTTGGTTCTTATGTTATGCCTTTTACAGAGTTTAAAGGTCTTGATCCTTCTTTATTTACACAAATTACACAACATATAGACTTCATAGGTCCGAGTCTTTCTTTATTTATGTAAGCCACGTAGTACACAGACTACGAAGCTACCAGTTCCTCATACTATACATTATTAATGCTTCAATTCTCCACATGAAATCATCCTTTTCCGCTTTTAGAACGCAACCCGTGCAATCTAGTCCCACTTGCATTACTATTTATAGATTCATTTGCATTTAATACTTAGCACGTCGATATATTTTTTGGATAATGGGAATTATCCTATCAACAATAACAAAGATTTTTCACCTCAAATCAATTGAACCCTCTTATTTAGTCCCCTTAATGATACTTGAATTTTCAATCAATACGCAATCCCAACCACAATGGTTCTCAAGAAGATGAGGAAGAAGAAGAAAAAGATGAAGATGAATCAATGCAACACTAACCACAACAACTCAGAAGACGACTTTAATGTAAAACAAAAAGTCATTATAGTTGATATAAAATTAGTGCCCCCCCCTTTTTTGGCTTATATGTCAAATTTTATATATTTTTTATAATACAAACTATTATTCTATTATTATATTTATTATGACAATAATTTTTTTCCTAATTTTTATTGCAACATTTCAGACAAAATTTTGTAAAAGAAAAAACCAACTAAACCTACAATTTTTTTTTTAAATATGTTGAATGTGGATGTGGCCATCCATGTTCAACTATATTTAAAAAAAAAATTATAGAATGAGTCACGTGCTCTACATTCTTATTAATAAAAGAAAAAACTCTGGGATAATGTTTTAACAGCTAGCTTTTGTAGTAAGTTTTTCCCTTATGGTTACCAATGTCAAAGAGCCTATGGATTAGAGAAGGCCGATAACTTAACGACCTAGGCTAGTTTCATATTAGATAGACAAAAGAAAGCCTTGAAATTAAGGGTCTCATCTCATGAAGAATCCAAGTTCCTGATCTTTCAATGCTTCTTGGGACCTAGAACTTGTAATCTACCAACAGATTTTTAAAAATATTAAAAAAATAAAAATACAAAAAATTTGGTAATAATGTTATAGATTTTCTCAAAAATATAATATATAGATGTAATATTTTTTGACAGATATGGATTTGATAAAAAAAATTCTACAATAATAAACGGCTCAAAAACGAAAAAAGAATATTTTGGTCCTCACAAAAAGTAAGCATGGGAATAAGATAAGAAATAGAATAAATATTTAAGAATAGGACTTCAATTTTGTGAAAGACTAATTTACTAGGAAAATCAAAATCATAGAGAAATTTAATTTTAAAAAAAACTTATACTAAAAGCAAAAATTTTACTTTCTAAATTATAATTTTTTGAGGCAGCTTAAGAAAAATTTCATACCAAACACGCTCGAGAGGATACTTTCTGGACCCCTATTTGATTTGCTATGGCTTGCAAAATTTGAGAGCGTGGATAATGGAAAACGAGAAATGGCACGAGTGGTAGTGATTAAAAGTAAGGTCCTTCTTCAATATTTATCAATGATTGGACGGTGGACTTCGGCCAAGTGATTTATATGGCTATTTGTACAGTAAACATCACAGTCCGCAGACACCGGACTTCAATTCCCCTCCAAACCCTATAAGTCAGACCTATAGGGTTTATCACTAAAAAGGGTCTTTGTAGAAGCCGTCCCCAAAGGGTGAGTACCTTACGCAGATAGGACATGGAGAGAGAGAGCATACACGAAGTTTAACATACAAAACGGGGAAAGTGGCCATGGGATTTATGGCTTATTGGGTTTGGAAAAATTTGGTGAAATTTTATTTTTATTTTTATAATTATTATTTAATATTATTTATTAATTATTTAGTAATTATTAAAAATAAAAATATTATAAATATTTTTTCTTTATAAAATTATTATTATTTTTTTTTTATCCTTAACTTTTTTGATCCGTTTGAGCACCATCAATGCGCAAGTAATTTGAACGAATAACTAAATAAGCGAAATCAGCAAAATGGTGAAGTTGATGCCTTCGACATGTCTAAGCTTTTTTGTGCAAAGCATCCGTCATCCCCTTCACGGGAGGTACACACAAACTCGGGAAACCCAAGAAAAAGCCAGTCAAATTGAGCCGGGCTATATTCCTGGTCTAAAGCAAATAATGGGGTTCGGTACAAAAAAGTGGAAACAAGGTCCCTAGGCATCAAGTGAAGTTTGCCTGCTCGATTAGAAGATGATCGCGTCGGTATGAGATGGGACATCTGAGATGATAAAGAAGGCTCTACTAAATTCTGACGAAAATGATGAATTATTATGCCATTAATGAATTGCACACGAAGGCACATGATGGGGAAGAGAAGAAAAAGATTTTGGATGAATTATATATATATATATATATATGTTAGACATTTCTTATATTATATCCAAATCCTTCATATACATTCATAACATATATATATAATTTAAATAATATTTACTTGTTTTTAAATTTATAAATAGATGAAACAGTTATGCACATCATTTTTATTTATTTTAAATTTTAACTAAATAAGCTGAAAATTTGAAATTTTAAGAGCCAATAACGTTTTCTGCTTATTATTTTATGAAATTAATTTAAAGTTCTAAAATAAAAATTAAAGAAAATGCATTATTTAATATGTATTGTGCTATCCAAGGGGCACTATATAATTCCTTATATATAACCGGGAGATCTCTCATATACCTTCCTTTTGAAGATTTTGCTCTCAACAAGCTATTCTGGTTCCACCAGGGTAAAAATTTCATCCAAAATTAATCCAAAAAATAGCCATACAGGCCCAAACAGAAAAAAGTCCAACAAAAAACTCCATAGATGGCCAATATTACAAAAACCACACTTAAATAAAAAGGTCAAGACAGAATTGACATATTTCTGCCAAAAGCCACTTTTTCTGATTATTTTATGGCAGCCTAAAATTGTTCAGGCCCAAAAACTCAATGGTCCACGTGAAAGGTATTGCAATAAACTTTTGTTTTTTTTCAAACTGAAGTGTTTATAATTAAAACAAACCCATTCTATATTTTTATCTGGCCTAAAAGCCAGTTGCAAAATTATCTAAAAATAAGAAAACCCAGAACAGAGAAGCTTCTATATTAGAATCTAATCTATCATAAGAAAATAGTTAAGATATTGACCAAAATGATAATTGGTCAAAAATTAGAAGAGAAAGAAACAATGCTAAATACCATTAAGGGTCTATTTGGTTCAATAAATTTGGGCTAGGGAATGCAAAAGGGAACATGTAAGTAAATATAATTATTTTATTTGTGTTTGGTTTGACATTGAAAGAAAAAAGAATGCGTTAACATTTATATGGTTGGTTGGAAAAAAAACATGTGAGGAATGGTAGGGAAGGATAGCGAAATGACCAATCAACCAAACCATGGTTGATCTGAAATGGGGCTATGTCCTCCTTGTCATTCATCTACATGAACAGCCATAATCACTAGCCTCCACCCCTAATTGCTTTCTACAATCAAGACCCACTTGGTAAGCAACTAAGCATCAGCATAGCTACAGATCTTCAACTACTTATAGCACACCGATCTTTGACTTCTCGACAATGGTGATTGGAACTTGCCCCAAGACTTCAAGTTGAGGAAAATCTTAATGTAGGGCTACAAAATAAAGAAAATTGTGATGTCTTTTATCTGATAAATAAAGAGGCAAAATGATCATTGCGAAAATTTTGCATACAAGACCAATTCTCTTCTCGTGTCACAGTGAATTCATTATGCTGAATTTTCAGGACTCCTTGCAATTTGGAACACCAAACCATCCAAGGAATGTTGATTAAATGCCTTGCAAATTACATTGGATGCTGCAAACCAAACAAGGCCTAAGAGACAACAAAATTATGAATATGTGGGAAAAGAAAAATTACATCACGGCCATTATGCTTTTCATTACAAATGTCTCTCTCTCTCTCTCTCTCTCTCTCTCTCTCTCTCTCTCTCTCTCTCTCATGTCATATGTCCTTGTCTAAAAAAATATGATTAAATTATTCTTTTATTTTATACCGTTATACTTAATTTTTAATTTAATTTTATATGTTAAAAAGTTATGATTAGATCTTTATAATTTTAAAACCATTTAATACAGTCTCTATCATTAAACTTTCTTTAGTGTGTAGTTAATTTTGATTCACATAATCAATCATATGTCATCTTAATATACTGAATATGCATGATTTATACTAATAAAAAATAGATTATGAAATAAAATTAAGTCACATGCATGGCATATGATGCAACTTATGTTAAGTAACTTGGATGACTTTGACTTGAAACATGTAGATTCAAAGCATTAATATAACATATAATTAGTTATATTAATAAAATTTAGTAGCACATTGATAGACTTTTAATAGCAGGGACTAAACTTTTTTTTTTAAAAAACTATAAGGATTCAATTGCACTTTTTTGAAGTATAAGGATCAAATTAAAAATTGAATAAAATTAAAAGGGAAAAAAATTTAACCAAACATTATTTAAATTATAATGAAAATTCAACTAGTTTTTTTTTTACATATAAAGTAAAGCAATACACATACAAATTTGGAAGGCTAGCAAACTAATTGCAAGTGCAAATTTTAACCCGTTTTCAAATCTTCACAAACTATGGTTCCAACGGGTCAAGAACATCCGCAATAAACAAAGCTAGAAGACAAAAAACATTGTTAGGTATATCCAAATTTTAAATAAATAATTTGAATTATTCATAAATAAATATATAAGTATATTATAATATACTTCATTCAGAAATATATATATATATATATATTTATAATTAATTCAATATATTTATTTTTAATTAATAGATCCAATTTATCTTGAAATTCCGCATAAACCATTTGGTGAGTGAAAAACTTGAAACTAAGAAGACTGTGTACACAAATGTAGGGCGAGCCTGGGCCTTGGGTGCACTTGTAATGGGACCTTTCGTTGGAGAGTTAGCCCAAAAGCCTCTTCCATGTTGAGCTTTTTCTGGGTTAAGCCCATCTTGAAGCTCCCACTCAAAAGCATGGGCCAGAGTTGCACTTAGAAGTTGGACTATGCAAAGCCCATGGCTCATACCAGCACATATCCTACGTCCAGCAACCCAATGGGATCACCTCAAGTCAATGCCCCTAACATAAGCCTCAGCCGTCTCGCCACCTGGCAGGAACCTTTCAGGCTTGAAGACTAACGGGTCGGACCATTATTTTGGGTCACGGGCTATGGCCCAAACATTTAGCAAGAGAGTGGAACCTTTAGGGATGTGGTAGCCAAATAGCTCACAGCTCTTAGCTGCAATTCTTGGAAGGGAAAGAGGGGTTGGAGGGTGGAGACGAAAGGTTTCCTTCACAAAGGCCTGCAAGTAAGGTAGGTTAGAGAGGTCCAATTCATTCACGAGTCGGTCGCGGCCCACTACGGAGTCCAATTCTTGTTGGAGTTGGGCCATCATGCTTGGTTGTCGGATCAGCTCTGCCATGGCCCACTCTATTGTGCTTGATGACGTGTCAGTCCCAGCCACAAACATGTTCTGCAATAATAACGGTTTATAAGAAGTCATAGGTCATATAAGTGTATAATAATTAATTAGATTAACTTGTATATAATTTTAGATCATATCCAGATAATTTTTTATTTTTAAAACTTAATAATAATTTTTTTTAAAATTTTGAAATTTGTGCTGAAAATCCTCTTCTATCATTAGTTTATTATTTTACTAACGAAATATAATATATTAGAGAAGTTGTGTGAATATAATTTAAAATTTTAAAAAATTATCTATATATAATTCAAGGTTTAAAAAAATTATTTGTATAAAAAATAAAGCTTATGAGAATTTATTATCACTACTATATTACATTTTGTTAATAAAAATAATAGACTAATTAATAATAAGAAAAGTTATTTATATAAATTTTAAAATTTAAAAGATTTATTATCAAATTTTAAAGATTAAGAAACTTATCTATATATAATATTGTATGCTTTATTTTTGGATGCATCATCAAAGAACTTTGCATTGATATTTGGTAATTTATCAACATCAATCTAACATTATTTAATACTCTATTAATATATTAATAAAGTAATATATAATATATTTTTTAAATATAAAAAATTATTAACTATTTGATTGCATAATTATTGCTATCAATTTTTTTAAAATTTAATATAAATAATCAACATAATAATCACTTCTAATTCGATGGTTCATCTATGAAAATCACTTTTTATGATAAGATATTGAGAGAAATATGTCATTTTTTACACTAGTGTGAATTGGTCTTTCTTTCCCTTCTCTCAATACACACACAAAAGAATCTAACCACCTCTCAGATCTAGACATAAGATTAAAAAAAAAAAGAACAGAACTAATTAATAATTAATTGCACTTGTGTGCCTGCCTTGCCTTATAAATTGGGGGACATTAAGGGAAAAAAAACCGCAGTGAGTGGATGATTTATTATTGAACTAATTCATAATTATATTATACTTGAGAGTACTTGTTCCTTTGCTTATAAACCCGTTGATATATCTTCAATTTTAAATTAGGTGGATGAGTGATCATTGAAGTGGATAAGAGAGAAGTTGAAAAGCAGGAAAAAAGACTTTGCTCTCAATGTCAGTGAGCTTAGTTCCTTCGTCATACTGAACCTCCTTAAGCGACAATAATGTACTCAACAAATCCTTGTGGTTGTCGCTCTTAGAAACTTTGTTTTCCTCGATAATGTTAGTGAAGAACCCATTGAAATTCATGTGCAGGTTCTTCATTTTGCCTTGCAGTCTCTGAACGTCGAGCCGCTCCAGCGCAGGGATGAAGTCGCTGACGTTGAAAACTCCGCCCAGCTCCATCATACCCTCCACCGTGGACTTGAACTAGTCCGCCGTCGGATAGCACCGTATGCTGCCGTCGTTGAACACGCGCCGCCCTATCGTCACCCTTCCCAGCGCGTTGGTGGTGCACATGTTCAGCAATTGGCCCCAGTTCACTGCGCTTGACCCAGCACTTGCCAGATTACGAGTCAATCTTCCTACCTCTTCCTGCAATATTTGCAATAATTCAATTAATTTAGTCATATTAGTTAATTAATTAATTACTTGCCATGTGTAAAAGATTGTCTTGTGAATGAGGATCATCATTTTTTTTATTTAAATATGAGTAAGAATTGAATCATTGACACAATTCATATGTTAATTTTACTAATCCTACGCGAGTTGCTACATCATTAGGCTTTTGTATCTTCAATCAATCAAGCAAAACTGGATGCTTCTAAAATCTAAGGGTGCTTTTTTCTTTTGGTTCAATTAGACTTGGGTAAATTTTTAGAAGTATTTGTTATCACATTTTTTAATAAGAATATAATATATAAATAAAAATTTTTATTATAAAATTCAATCAAGTATTAGTAAGTTGTAAAAAAATTCACTTGACATATTTTCATTGATAAGTTTAATAACAAGAGTATATATAATTAAGTTTTATATATCTTTGTTTTTTTTTTAAAGTATTATTAGAAAATTATCATAAAATATATATAAGAAGTCACAATGAATTATCTACACGTATTGGTATAATTTTTCATCCTTTAATCTATGGAAGAGTATTTTAATGTTTTTCAACCTAAAATATCACATATTTATGTAACATATAAAAGCAAGAATCGAAGTTGTCACTAACGTATCCTAGAATGATGGCAAGCTCGCCATTTGTCAATCTTACATGGTAAATTTTGTTCAACATTAGTGTTTGTTATATAGATGTCCTATAAGAATTCGAATTTGTTTTAAACTAAACAAATAAAAATAAAGAAGAAATTAACATGTCTATAAGGGCATTTCAAGCCAAGTAAGGATAACTCCTAAAAAAGAATATGATTTGTTATCTCAACCTTTGACGAGTAATATTCATTAATGCAATGTCTCGTCAGCTAAGGAAAAAAATCCAAATATGCTAGGTGCTTAAGAAAGCAACCAGTTATTAATTGAATGTACCTGGGTCCTCTCTAGATTGAAAGATCGAGTTTGAATTCTATTCGAAATTAAATTAATAATAAAAAATTAAATGTATTTTTTTCACCCAAAAAAAAAGAATTAACAAACAAAGAAAGACGTTCTGAAAGCTCACACAGTATAATTTAACAAGTAAATTATTTATTTTGTTTAAAAAAGTATACTCATATCTTTTAACATTTTGATATATATTGCAAGCTAATATGTCTTCAAAAATTATATGTTAATCTTCCTGTGTATGAATTAACGCACCTTAATAATCAATTATCTGATCTAGGTGACTTAGAAACTAATTCCAAAAAGATATCTAACAGAAAACGCCAGCTAGTAAGGTTTAATACTGTTATATACATAAAATTAAAACAAATTTTCATATAAAATAATTTCTCAACGAAAGGAGAAAATGATTTCTATTTATAATATCACTCTTTGTTATAAATAGAAATCAAAGGATATAAAGAAAAATCAAGAATTTAAGACATTTAGAGCTTGAAAATATACCACAAAAAGGTCAGCGGATTTAAAACATTACGTACACCGTAAAATAATTATATTAACTAATTATTAGACAAATATAATTATATTAACTAAACTGCTTAGCTCTTATTTAAAAAAATAATTTTTTTATTTATTGATTTTAAAAAATGGTATTCTAGAAATTTATGATCCAATTAAGCATAAAAGATTTCACTTAATTTTCTTATATTACTAAATTATTTGTATGGTGATGGCCAAATAAGACCCATAAGTAAGCCTTTCTCTCCCTTCTATTTGTGTCTATCTCTCTCTAAATTTACAAGTAAATTTTTTTTAAAACTTTAGAGAATCAAATCTAAAATGATTATATGTAAGAAAATATTTCTAATAAGTAATTTTTTACGGTTCAATATTATGTGATCGGGTCTTTTAAAAGATACGCTTTGCATATCATATTTTTGGTTTAAAATTTATAGCAAGTACCTAAATAATTTTATTCAAGTTTATTTTTTTTAAAAAAAAAAGAGGAAGTAATATAACATAATAACGGTGATTGATTAGATGAGGCATTAATCACTCAAATCTAATAATTTATTTGTTACTAGAAGAAGCACTTGTAGTCACATATAAGGGGAAAAAGTATATATTAACTAACCTGACTAAAATTGCAGAATTACTTTACTAAAATGAAATTAAACAAGTCAAAAGTCCAACAAAAACGTCAAAAAAAAAGAGGTTGCGAGTTTTTTCTGTAAAAGTGATATTATTATTTAATATAAATATTATAAATATTATATTATATTTTGTAATTGAATGTATTATAATAATTATTTATTAACTAGAAAAAAATTAAATTAAACTTATCAACAATTTTTAATTTCAAATAAATTGAAATTTCAAGTAATCAACACGAAGATATAATAGAATGAATAAATATTATTTTATATCTAATAATTATTAAGTGATTACCATGAATTCGAGTCCATAATATCACTACATTTCTGGTAAACGGAGCAACATATATTGATGGTGTCAGGTTAGATGAAGTTATTGGTCCCCCAATATTAATAATTTGTTACCAGAAGAAGCACGTGTAGTCAAGTAGCTAATAAAGGGAAGGAGTATATAATGAACCTGACGGAAATGCCTACAATCCTCCAAGGCCTTGCCGGAGAACAAATGGATGGCGCTGATTTTCTGGAGCATCCGCCACCGTGGGCCGTAGGGGACGAACACCAGGTCTTGATAGTTATAAGCCATGTACTTAGCTCCATTTGTTGGGCGGTCGGCTCAAGAAATTGGTGTCATGAACCTTCAAGAACTGCTCGGCCACGGAAGCCGAGCCGGAGGTGGCTGAGAGGACCGTAGGTCCCAGCCAAGTCAGCTAGGGCGTGGTGCGGCATCGGGACCAGGTGTGGCATGTTTCCTACTATAGGCCACGGTCTCGGACCCGCAGGGAGAGAAAGTGAAGGTCGATTGAAGAGCTTGAGAAGCCGATAAACGAGGCTGGCTAATACTAAGTAGCCAAGCCGAGAAGCCAAGGAGACACTACGTAAGCCATATGAAGGAGCTAGTGTAATGAGAGAAAATGAGGATTTATTTGGGTATGTTATGAAAACGAACGCGAACAATGTGTAATGATATGATGATGTGTTTGAAAGGCGGTCTCGAGGGATTGAGAGTAGTGAAAACGAAGGAGAATAATGTGTAATGATAAAGATCATGGGTTTGAAAGGAGGTGAAAGGGGATTTTATATACAGAGAGAGAAGCTTAAGAGTTTAATTTGGTGAAGATTTGGCGGGTTGTTGAATGAATATAAAGTGGATTTGTTAACTCTGAAGAGATACTGGTGCGAATTGTGTGTTAAGCTGAAGGTTCAATATTAATAATGATAAAATTTAGCCATAGTTTTTTTATAATTTGATCTGAATTTTTTTATAAAAAAAAATAGTAAGTTGATATATTTTTTTATATAGTTTGACAGCACATTATTAGGTCTTTGAAAATTTTCTTTTACATGTAATATTTTTATTAAAAAAATCTGATAACAAAAATTTAAAAAAATTTATCTAAATATAATTCCACTTTTGAATCTACTTTGAGACTTTCTCGGAAATAGGTTTCTCTTTTCTAAAAGTGACAAGTTTACTAATCTTCATTTGATAATTTTTTGTTTATTCATTTATTAGTTCTTCAAATACAGATGCATGTTGGTATTTTTATTTTAATTATTATATTGTACATTTTTTAATCACTAAAGAGAATCAACTAATTTGGCAAAGTAAGAATTAGATATAATTAAAGTTCTTTAGCATTCAATATTCTAATAAAAATATGATATATATATATATATATATATGATATTTTTTGAAAAGTTCATATAATGCCAAGTTGTAAAAAGAATCAACAAAACCTAATAGAAAACACTTAAAACATTCATAAATTGACTTTAAGTTAACATTTTAAAATATTATGCACTAATAGATAATTTAGGTAAATTACACAGAATTTAACTAATTTTTATATTAAATTAAAAAATTATGTAACGTAAATATTTTAAATCTTTATTTCTTTTATTTTGTTTTGCCTTTTTGTACAATTCTGTTGTCAAATTCTGTATATATATTTTCTCTACTCATTGCTCATCAGCTCATCCATAACTTATGCGTAAAAAAGTTAATTACACGATCATGAGTCATGATGTAATGTGTGTATAAAACAATCTATTCACAAAATGCATGCATGTTACATCTATATATAAAAATGCGTAGTCATGATAATTAATCTTGTAAGAAATTAAGAATCTATTTACAAAAGATAACTGGCTTATGGATTGATGCTTCTTTGTCTCCTTTGAATATAACTATTCTCATGTCATCCTTTTACATGAGAATCTAAGGTAGGGTTATGAGACAATTTGGCTGGAGTTATCATTCCTTAAATCCTAAGAAGGGTTGGCCCCTAAAAATCTTGTTTATCTAATCATGAACTGTCTCAAATACTAAATCAAAATATTTTATTGCAGCTACCTGGGAACACCCTATATATAATTAATATTTATGTATATGCCTCCTACCATTTTTATACTACTCCTCATTGGAACTTGGCTATAGGAAAAAATGAATACAATTAACGCAAGCAGCTGGTTTGCTTCTTTGAAATGTGAGTCAATGGAAGCTGATTGGGTGCATGTGGTTGAGTTAATAGTTTGACTAAGCAAAGTCAGCAGATGAGCGGAATAAGAAGCTAACTCGGTGTGAAGTTTCGCTGAAAGTTCAGATTTTTTAGTTGAGATTGTTGTAGGCGATGGTGGGGGAGAGAAGAATAAGGAGGATGAGGTAACAATGGTAGGATATTTTTTTTTTTTGGCATGAAATAGATGTTACAGTTTTTTTCTTTTTCTCTTTTTTTTTTTTGGCTACATCAGCATTTTTTTATTAATTATTTAGATGATGTTAATCATTAAAAATATATATAAGACAAAATTTATATATATATATATATATATATTAGACGAAATTAAAATTCATGCTTTTTTCTTTTGACATTTGTTTTATCTCAAGAATCAAGTTAACATCTCATATTCGATGGCCTGAAGGATACTCCTTGTCCGTAACATAGTTTTGCGGGCTATTCCTCATTCGTCTTTCTTTGTTTCTTGGTCCCAAAAAACAAAGGCTGAGATTGCGCCACCACGAGGGGCAATGGTCACCTTTAATGGTCTCTATATAGGATACCAGTCAGGCGCCTACACGTGGTTTCCACCTCTCCGCTCTTCATTGTCAAGATGTTAATGTATGGATTTGTAATAATTATAATTTATTTATTTTATTTACATTCTTTCTTAATCAATTGAGTTGATTATTGATTCTAGTCTAATCTATTGATCTTAGATTGATTATATTAAGCTATTTAATGGGAATTAAACATTTCTTTTGTTTTTGGATGACCACATGAATGATCATCATAAAATAATTCATCAACTTGGCACGCCTAATCAGATTTGGTAGGTTCAATAAAACTTTGCTGCAGAAGGGTTGCACATTTTTCTTTGACAAGTTGTAAGTAATTAGGATTCATGTCAGGATGAGTAGCATTATTAGGATTGATTAGGTTAAGTTATTTTTCTTAAACAAATTTTAATCACATATATATTCTTGTATATTTAATCTTATAAGAATTTAATGGAATACACAACAAAAAATTCATTAAGTAAAATCTTTCTCTTATCTTGTTTTCTTTGAAACTAACATAGTATTATAGCTTCTCCCTTATCTTTTCACCATTTGATTATTCATTTTTTAAGAACAACTCAAACCCAAAGATTTTTCTCCATAACAAAGGTTTTCCTTGCTGTATCAGCCTCTATTTGTCTTCAATTCATGTTTTTATTAACATCAAACCACCACACGTAACGTTGATTGTTTAGTGCTTCGAGAACAACTCAAACCTGAGAATTCTCCTCTATGATAGAAGACTTTCTCCACTATTCTAGCTTCTATTTGACATAGATCTGTGATCTTGGGGACCTCTGTTCCATACAAGCGCCAGACCACTGCCTTCCTCATCGTTTTCTGACATCCCCTACAAAATTTCATGATGCGTGGAGGCTCGTGGCAACTCCAATGGCCATGAAAATCATTCCAATATTTGATAATGCATCTCTTTGAGAGTCACTCCAATAAGACAATTCTCATTCCTGATCTTGCAATTTTATTCCCACTATAGTACTTGCTTCTGTTCATCATCAACCTGATTGCCATGCTTGAGTTCCAATCACCTTGTTGCTGTGCCCCTAAAACCTTTCATTTGCCATTGCTTCCTCTGTTCTTCTTCGCGCTTTAGTTTTGTTCAAGTCACTTTACTCTTTGTCGCATCGGTGCCACTGCTTTGCATTCTACTCTCACTGCTATGCTTCTATTTTATCCTTCTTCAAATTGCTAAAATGAAATCCTATTTATAAAGGATCATCTTAGAGGTCATTTTTAGTGCCACGCACCACATCATCATTTCTAACTACCTCTTGAGACATTGTAGTTCAAATTTCAGCCTTGTTCACCACTCCATGCGCTACCATGCGCTGCCTCAGTGTTGCTGCCAATTAAACGTTCAGTTTTCTTCATCTATTCAAGTTACTACTCTTCTTCATCGAGTTAGACTGGTTCTTAAGATTTTTGGATGTGTTCTTTTCATCTCTGAAAGCCATTTTTGCTAACTCCACTTGCATTTTTGATTTCTTTAACACCATGAACAAGACTGATATCACATTTTATTCTCTCACATTTACCTCACCAATCTCCACTGATCTTGAGACCCTTCTTAAATAGCTTTTTTTCGATACCTCTAATATACTTATTGCTTTAGCTACCTTGCCAGTGACCCAAGTATCTAGTCTTTTGGGCGACTTTCCCAATGCTTTTGAGGTTACGCCCCTTTTTGATGGTGTTGCCACCCCTGTTAATCCTGCTTCCGACATGTCTCCCTCCTTCGATTGATCCACCCAATGTCATTTAGATTGCTCATAATAATATTTTTTATAAGTGCACCAAACATATTAAGATAAATTGTTATTTTATTTAACAGCATGTTACTAATGGGACTCTCCATTTGCTTTCTATTAGTACTTTGAACCAATCCACTTACTTATTCACCTAGTCACATCATCTTGGTTGATTTCGAATTTTGGTGGATAAACTCAAGTTGGTTTCCTTTCTCCTATTTTAAGTTTGATGGAGGGTGTTAATATATTGATTTGTAATAATTATGATTTATTTTTCTTATTTACATTCTTTCCTAATTAATTAGGTTGACTCTTGATTCTAGTCTAATCTTTTAATCTTAGATTGATTATATTAAGTTATTTCCTTTTTGATTAAATTGATTAGGTTAAGTTATTTTCTTTTTAAATTTTTAGTCACATGTATATTCTTATATATTTAATCTTATAAGAATTCAATGGAATACATAATAAGAAATTCATTCAGTAAAATCTTTCTTTTATCTTGCTTTCTCTGAAATTAATCCTTACACTAATAACCCTCCAGTATATAATAAGGCCTGCATACACTCTAGGTATGTCCTAGGTTCTCTCGTCATCTTCCATGCTCTTGGGCTCGCTGACTTTGGCATTAAAATATTTGCAGGGGCCTAAGACCTCCCTTTGAAGCTTGTTAGAGCCATCGTTGCTACCAGTGGATCCGTGGCTGTGCTATGGAGACGAGATCAAGGAATCATTCATCATTTGACGTCGTCTGTGGGAACATTTCCACCTTCTATTTGGTTAGAGATCTTAACAGTGATGCAAATGGAACAATGAGAAGAATCACTTGGTGCCAGTGCGCTTGGAAGGAACGTGGACAGGACTATGCAACCTGTAGGAAACACCCTGGTTCAAGGGGCTGCAATCGAGAGAAACACCCTTGCTCTTATGGACTTCAAAACAACAGAAGTAGCACAGAAGGAGAATGACAAAAGAAGGAACATGAGGAATGGAAAGCGTCTAAGAACGGATGATATGTAGATCACAGTAAGGAGAACCACAACTCTAACTAGGGTTCGCCATACGAGGATGTCATGTGCTCCAAATTGAAGCAGCAATTTAAAATGTGAAAGGAGCTAATCTCCCCAGATAGGTGTGGGGAGACAAGAAAACCCAAAGAGAGACAAGAGAGACACCATTAGGGGCCCGGGAGAAAGCGAACCAAACGCTAGTTGTAGGAAAGTAGTATGGTAATGAGCACAACCTTCGCTAGGCCTCGGATCATTTGGACTTTGACACAGAAGGGTCAGGTTCGGGGAGCTGACGAGGGTCAAGAACATTAGAACTTGGATAGATATAGCTATTGTAGGATATAACATTAGTAAGTTAAAAGTTTAACATTGTGTGCAGTTTATTTAGAATTGAACGATCATTTGAATAGGCTGCTCGCTTTTTGAAAAATTATTTTTGTTAGTTTGCTACTAGTTTTGTGTAGTTTTGTTGCAAGCTGTAATATGAAAATGGGTTAGAAAAATAATGCATTGCAAATTTTTCATCCAACAAGAAACTATAACCTGGGGCAACAAGGGTTTGGCGAAGGAATGTCTACAAACGCTATGACATTTTGCACTTTGTCAAGAGAAGTGTATATATAGCGAGGAAATGGTGATGGACCAACTTTGCCAGAAAAAATCTCACACCAACCAGCAAGGGATTCCTTAAAAAAGGCAAGGTCTGTTTGACAAAGTATATCAGCGAGCAAGGGAAACATCCCTTTTTGGTTGGCAATTAGCCTCTAGTACGGTAGTCAGCCCTTTGCTTAACTCTCGTTGAGGTGTTTTAGCAAGGGATCGATGAGATGTTTCTTAATGACTGTCGCTTATTATGAGCCAACATTATCACTGAAGCCCATCATAAGTTATGTTTGGGTCCAAATAAAAATTTCCTGTTGAACATTTTTCTAATAACAAAACAATAAAATTTTTTGATGAAGAAATTTAGCAAATTTTTCAAAAAAAAATTATTTTCTCATAAAACAAACGGAGCCTTAAGAACATCCACATTACGCGAAGAAAGCTAGGAGACACCTAAAAAATTTTTAGATAGATCAAGTTTAATGTGGTGTTTTTACAACCAAATGCTACAAAAGTTTTTATCTTTGAGCAATTTCAGGGGCGACGTACAAGTTCACGATCGAATGCTAGAGGGCTTGGTGGATTTCTTCATTGGGATAATATTGCTTGGTAGGTTATTATCTTCCTTTGCAAAAATATGGCCGAGGGTTAAAGTTCCGCCCTTATCCAAGTGATTCTTGGAAGTACATTATTGAAAAGTGAAACATCCTCCATCTTCATGAGAAGCTTTCGCTTTTATATGAATGATTTGCACTTGCGAATAAATCTTAGAAGCATAAAAATTAAAGTTTCTGAATGTTGCCTAGTATTATCCTTTATAGACTAATATTGAAACACAACTTCAATTTTAAAAGTTTATACTGCACATTAACAATAATAATAATAATAATAATAATAATAATAATAATGCGCTGCATAACATGGGTTATACACGAGTTATTCAGATCATAAAGCAAATTTAACCCATTTTTGGAAATACAAAGTAAATTAAGCAGATACGCGTACAAATTTGGAAAACTCGCATAAACTAGAGTTCTGAGTGCAAACTTTTCCCCATTTTCAACTCTTCAAAGTCTACGGCACCAACTTTTTATTTAGAAAATCTACATTAAACAAAGAAAGCTAGGGGACACTGAAAGCATTTTAGATAGATCAAATTTATTAAAAATATATTAGTTAAATTAACTATAAATAAACATATAAGCATATTAGAAATACATCTAACACACATATATATTTATTTATGATTAATTTAATCTAATTATATAGTAGATACAATCTATCTCAAAGTTCTTCATGAAGCATTGATTCAACTCAAAACTTGAAATCAGGCAGACTATGAGTAGACATGTGGTGCGAGCCTAGGCCTTGGGTGCACTGATAAAGGGACCTTTCGTTGAAGGGTAATACCATAAGCCTCTTCCATGTTAAGCTTTTCTGGGTTAAGCCCACCTTCCAGGTCCCAATCAAAAGCGTGGACCAGGGTTGCAGTGAGAAGCTGGACCATGGAAAGGCCGAGGCTCATACCAGGACAAATCCTACGTCCAGCACCAAATGGGATGGCCTCAAAGTCATAGCCCTTAATATCAACGTGAGCCTTGTCGCCACCTGGCAGGAATCTTTCAGGCTTGAACACTAATGGGTCAGACCATTCTTTTGGGTCACGACCTATGGCCCAAATATTCATCATGAGAGTGGCATCCTTGGGGATGTGGTAGCCGAAGATCTCGCAGTTGTCATCTGCAATTCTTGGAAGAGAAAGAGGGGTTGCAGGGTGAAGACGAAAGGTTTCCTTCAAAAACGCCTGCAAGTAAGGTAGGTTGGGCAGGTCTGATTCGTTCACGAGCCTGTCTCGACCCACGATGGAGTCCAACTCTTGTTGCATTTTTGCCAGCATGCTTGGCTGTCTAATCAGCTCTGCTATGCCCCACTCTGTTGTGCTTGATGTCGTGTCAGTCCCACCCGCAAACAAGTTCTGTAAAAATTGATTAATCACGTTAGTTTAGAACTACAATAAAATGATGTTATATATGTGACAATTTCTTTTCATAATTAAATGATCTTGGTCCTAATAACAAGTCACAAGCCACAAAAGACAATCTTTAGGCTGGTGGGCAGAACTTTTTTCATGGCCAATTTCAACTGTTAAATTAACTCGAGAGTTTATCATAATCGGTTGTAGAAGTAAGTTTTGTTGATTTTGAAACTATTAACTAACCTTAACAAATTTTTATGAAGTAAATTAACATTACTTTCTTTAAAATTTAGTCAAATTATATTTTATATCTTTCTTGTTCTAAAAATATTATCAAATCCTCTAAAATTTGTTACATATTGCAAAAATCTCTCCTATTTACTTGTTATCAAGAAAATTAATTTTCTCTGCAAAAGTTGTGCTCCAGAGCATGAAGCACTCTTCTTTCATTTGCTTTTCAAAGTATTATTACTTTTATCCTTCATTATTTGCTATATTTATAATGTATGATAGTTGTTTGTTAAAATATTTAGTCAAATAATACATAGTTGAAATGTTGAAGTCAAACTTTTATATAAGATTATTATTTTATTTTTAATATAAAAAATTAATTTTATTTTTATAAAAAATAAATGCATCTTGACCCAAAAGCAAACAATTAAATAAATTTTTCTATATATATAAAATATTTAGGTAAAATTATACTTTTTTTACATCTAAAAAGTAAAAAGAAGTGAGAAAGAGTAGAGTACCAAAAGTAGGCCTTTGATCTCAATGTTGGTAAGCCTAGTTCCTTCGTCATTCTGAACCTCCTTAAGTGACAACAACGTACTCAACAAATCCTTGTGGTTGTGGCTCTTAGAAATCTTGTTGTGTTCCTCGATAATGTTGGTCAAGAATGCGTCGAACCTCTTGTGCAGCTTCTTCATCTTGCCATGCACTCCCTGAAGGTCAAGCCACTCCAGCGCCGGGATGAAGTCGCTGATGTTGAAAACTCCGCCCAGCTCCATCATCTCCACCACCATCGACTTGAACTCCTCCGCCTTCGGATCGCTCCCGCCGCTGCCGTCGCTGAACACGCGCCGCCCTATCATTACCCTTGCTAGAGCGTTAGTGACGCACACGTTCACCAATTGCCCCAGTTTCACTGCGCTTGACCCAGCACTAGCGAGATTACGTATCAATCTTCTTACCTCTTCCTGCAAAAATTGCATTAATTAATTTAATTTGGTCAATTCAACGAAATTTTTGTAAGTGTATCAGAGTACGATGCATTTAAGAAAATTAAAAATTTGGATTAAATTTGTGGTGTAATACAAATAGAATTCATATGTAGAATAAATTTTAACTGTTAAATATACAAATGACGTGTCATATTTGGAGTGTATGTAAGAATTGTTCTAATTCAATTTGATTGAATAATTAATCAAAACATTAATGGCGCCGCAACTACTTATTTTTTTGTCAGTCAGAAAGAGACTACTAGTACTTATTTATGAATTTGTGTCATCCATTTTAATCCAGCAACACTGGATGCTTAAGAACACCGAACACTAGGTTCTTGATATAATAATAATTAAATATATATAAAAAAATTATTTGTTTTATTATTTATTATACTCATTAATTACATAAAAATCAAATTAATCTTATTAAAAATGATTAAATAAATTAATATTTTAAGCAATTACTTAATAAAATATTAGTTTTTATGTTGTAACTATTAGGTCATAATTAAAATACAGTGTTTTCAAACTTATAGTATTATCACTGGCTTCTAAAACCCTGTTCTTTTTTCTTTTTTTTTTTAATGTCAAGGTATTATTACGAAATTATAAATAAATATAACCAATCAGAATGAAATATCTACTTGTTTTGGTATGATACGTTCTTTTCTTATGTGAAGATTTTTTTTCTTTGGGTTCCGTGGAAGAAGTGAATCTTGTAATTTTGTCATTTTTTCGGAGATTGCCATTCTTTATATAAGAATAATTCCTCGAAAAGAAAATAATTTAATGCAACTACTAGTTGGCATGCATGAAAGTTTTGAAGTAGCTGACTAAAATTGTAGAATCCAAGTTGTGAAGTAACTACTTGACTAAATAAAAGAAAATATTCAAAAGTCCAACAAAAACGTCCAAAAAAAAGAAGAGGTTGCAAGTTTTTTGTTAGAATGATATCATTATTAACTTCAGTACCTATGGAAAGGCAACAGAGCCTATTTACCATCCGGTTGAAGCATATCTATACTTAATATGATACTTATTTAATATAAAATAGTATGTTATATTTTTATTAGATTTATTATAATAATTACATTCATTAGTTATACAAAAATCAGATCAAATTTAATTACAAATAAATTAATACTTTAAATAATCAAGCATGAAGATATAATAGAATGAATAAAACATTATTTTATATTTAATAATTATTGTATCATAATTAAATTTTATGATAAACTCAAGTTGATAATATCATTACTTTTCTTGTGAAGAGAGTAACATATTAATGGTGTTAGATTAGATGAAGCCATTGATCACCCAAAATGAATATTTGTAACTAGAAGAAGCTAGAACGTGTAGTCAAGTAACTTATGAAGGGAAAGAGGATATAATGAACCTGTCGGAAATGCCTACAATCCTCCAAGGCCTTGCTGGAGAACATATGGACGGCGCTGATTTTTCGGAGCATCCGCCACCGTGGGCCGTAGGGAGCGAATATGAGGTCATGATAGTTATAAAGCAAGTACTTAGCTCCGGCGTTGGGTGGCCGGCTCAAGAAATTGGCATCATGAACCTTCAAGAACTGCTCGGCCACAGAAGCCGAAGCCGCCACCACGATATCAACGACACCGAGCCGGAGGTGCATGAGAGGACCGTGGACCCGAGCCAAGTCGGCTAGAGCTTGGTGCGGCGAGGGGCCCAGGTGAGGCATGTTTCCTACTACAGGCCATGGTCTAGGACCCGGAGGGAGAGGAAGAGAAGGTCGATTGAAGAACTTAAGAAGCCGATAAAGGAGGGTGGCTAATGCTAGAGTAGCCAAGCCGAGAAGCCAAGGAGACGAGACGGAAGCCATATGGAGGAGCTAGGAGCTAGTGTGTGATGAGAGAAGCTGTAAATGTGTTTGGCTAAGTTATGAAAACGAAGGAGATCAGTAATGTCTTATGATATTGATGGATGTTTCTGGAAAGGAGGTGGAAGGTTATCTATATATAGAGAGAGAAGCTTAAGCTTTAGGGTTTGAGTTGGTTGATTGTTGCGGATGCACGTGGTTGAATGAATATAAAGTGCTGTCACTTGTGTGTTAGGTTGATTGATATCCGCAGGGCAGCTTGAAGAGAAAGTCGGGGTCGAATGTTGTTCAATAAATTTTTAATAAAATGGTAATAAGTGAATATATTTAATTCAGTAATACATATGACTAGGTTTTAGAAAAAGAAAAACTATATTTCTTCACGTTAATCTTTTTCTCTATTTGCAATGTCTTCCATAATTTAAAAAAATTACAATTAATCCTTTAATCCTTAGCCTCATTATAATAAACATCTTATCATTTAAATTAAAAAATTTTACATGCATAAAATTACTAAAATATCATATCTTATTTAATACCTTTTTGGCCACTCTCTTTATCTTTTCCAACCAAAACTTCTAGATTTTACAATTTCAAAACTCTTTATTTCTTTCAAAACCACCCCATACATCATTAACAATCTCCCTCTTCCAATAGTTCACAAGACAAGACTATCAATACTGAACTACAGGTGCTGGGCAGTACTGTTAATGATCCTCTTCAGCACAATCTGCTGATATGCACTCATTCTCATCTTCCAGTTCAAACTCAGATGAACAAATTCAACCTCTCCAATACCTTGAAGTTTTACCAGAAATCGAAACTTCCCCTTAGTCCAAACGTTGTTCATGAAGGAGGCTCGTTGAACGATCGTTTTGCACGCAACAGATGAGCCATTTGAGATGGTTTCCCAGCTTATGAAGGGCAAGCAATCAGCGCCCGCCAGGATCCAGTACATACTGTTACATTAAAACAATTCATTTATTAATTAAAAATTAAAAATAAATTGTATTAAAGGAATTTTGAGAGTTATAAAATTTGCAAGCCATGAATAAATAAATTGATTAGAAAAGAATCAAAAGATAAAGACGATCCTAATTAAAACAGTATAAAATAATAGAAAGAGTATTTTAGTAATTTTATATAATTAAACTTTTTAGGCTTAGATAATAGGGGCTTATTGGCATGGGGTTAATAAATCATTTCATCAATTGTAATTCTTTTCTTAGATTAAAAGAGACATGATGAGTAAGTGTAATTTTTTTAAAAATTTATTCTACATATAATATTTTGATTAAAAATTTGATAACAAATACGTAAAAAAGCTTACCTATTTATTTGGATTAAGGAGAATAGGAAGAAAATATTTTTATTTTTATTTTTTTAATCTAAATTTAAATCTAACATTTTTTTTCTATTGAAATATGTTTGAATTAAAAAAAATATACCAAAAAATTAAATTTATATATAAATAAAAAATATTAATATTAAATTTCACTTTCTTTTTCTTCCATTCAATTCCTTTCAATGCATATGCCTGGTCCCACATTATAAATTATGTTTCCAGAATGACAGGAAAGAAGAAGATATACCAGTTTCTAAATTGGCCAAAACCTGCGTTTTGAACTTTGAGATTTGCTTGGATAAAGGCTCATCTTTTTCAAATTATTAAGTTTACCAATCTTCATTTGATAATCTTTTTCACTTTTATATCTATAGTTCGTCAAACATACATCGATGTGATGCTATTTTTATTTTAATTATTAGATTGTTACAGCTTTTTTCCTGACCATTTGTTCAGAAATCAGCGCTGTCATAATTGCTTATATAATTGTGACATAGATAACTTGACTTTAACGAAAGTAAATTAACGTTTAAAAAGTTATGTACTAATTAATAAATAATTTAGGTAAAATACATGGAATATTTTAATTTTGTTTATATTAAATTAAAAAAATTATCTAACATGAATATTTTAGAATACTTTCTCTTCATGTTATTATTTTGTTTCCCCTCCTTGTAAGTTCTTTAAGTCAAATTTTGTATATATATGGACAAAATTTACATACTCCTTTTTATATCTTTGCTATATTATTTCTCAATTAACACGACATATGTAATTTTTTCACCATCTAACTCACCTATTTGCTTAACTTGGTTGACTTACGTCTAGAACCAAACAAACAAAAAATAAAAATAAAAATTTCAAGAATCAACCTCCTCTTCTCGGTCGCTCTAGCAAAATTGATTCCCCCAAGCCCTTGCAAGACAAACTAAGAAGAGAGAGAGGGAGACCCCCCGGGGGGGAGGGGATTGTGGTCACAGTTGATTGAACTTCAAAATATTTTATAAAAAATAAATATGGAGTCATTTGGTGGAAAAGATATTAACTGTCATGTCCCAAATTGGAGATATGATGAACACAAAATATAAAAATCCCACATCTGTAAGCTTGACAAATGACCTAGTACATGTTTAAATGGCAAATAACATTTTCAAATTGAAATATAATCCCATAAATTCCTTTACTTATGGGAAGATCAAGGTTTCATGATTTTTCCGTCATTCATATCAAAATCAAATTTAGCTTTTTGTTAAAAATCGACAGAGTCTTCTTAAAAATTGAGATATCCAAGACTTATCACAAACAACTAATCTAGACATACACATAAATAGAGCTCCACTCCCAACATTAGACAAAAGGAATGAAGATGCTGCCTATAAACTTGTGGAGCAAACATGTAGAGTACGTAAATAAATAAATAAATAAATATATATATATATATATATATATAGACATGCCCAAGCAATCACTATTAGGCTCACCAAAATGACAATCTAACTATGCTAACTGAGAAGGACCAAACATAGTTAGAATATCTGCAATAATAAATAAAGAAATGATTACAATACTCAATGAATAAAAAATAAAATAAGTGAGCAAACACATAATTTTTTTTTATGAAAGTAAATTTTAACATTGTAATATTTAAAATAAACTTTAAGTGAGAAAAAAGGGGAACAAATGATTTCTTGCATAAAAATCAATTTATAAGAATTTAAATGGGAAATGCATGAAACAATTTATATATATAAAGTTAGAAAATTAGAGTTAATGAAAACTTAGTTATTGCATTATTAACATAATAAATTTAGAGAACAAGCAAACACATAATAATTTTATCAAGTTGTAAAATTAATGAAATAAATCAATGAAAGATGAACAAGGTTAAATTCATACTTTTGAAGTTTAAATGTATATTGTTGTTGAAAACAAAGTAACACCATAATTACAATAAAAAAGGTCTGTGCAGAAATCTCACATTCAAACATGAGCACATAGCTCACAAAGTAAGTAACCATATAATCAAATATAGATACACAACTTGAGAGTAAATCACCATACAATCAAACATGGGTACCTAGCCCATGAACAATCAGAGAGCCTAAAACTTAGTACATTCTCGATACTCAATCACTATTAGTACATTCTCGGTACTCAATTACTATCCACATGGTAAATATCCAACAAGTATCAAGAGTTAACAAAATTATTGTTAGCAACTAATATTTTGTACAATACTTGCCAAAGAAAAAAAAAGAATAAAATAAAATAGAATAAAGTAACATGTCATATTTTCCTTTCTAAGCCTCCAAGATCAAATTTGCATTAAAAGTTTATGATGGTCTTTTATGTGCTCACATACATAAGTTACCACAAGTAGTTTGCATACTTGTGATACTTTAACAATTCATACTATTCACATACAATTCATAACATTCATTCAAAATCAAATATGTGAGTAAGAAGTTTTATATAAATTTGTATTTTCATTAAGCATATAATCACATTAATTATATATTTCATAATCTAGAGGCTTAGTAAATATACATATACATAAGATATTACTTAAGAGGCCTATCCCAAGGGCATGCAAAGCACAAGCAAGAAGAGAAAAAATTAAAATAAAAGAAGTTGAGAACTATTATGTTTTATAATCTACTCACAATAGTTACTAAACGATTATTGATTTATTTGAAATATTTTCTAAAACAATCACAATAATGTTTTTCAATTTCAAGAACTTAGCTCATCTTTCCTTTCCTTTTTTCACTTAGTCAATTTATCAAAACCCAGTTTAACTCTCTTTCCTATAATAGTGATGACTTGGTACACATTTATAATGAGCTCAGTTGCCCTATAGTTTAAGTCTCACATGGTTTAATTGCACTCCACCATTTCCTAGTTTATTGGTTACTCTAATTAATTAATCATTAACGACCCATGAACTTTTGCTTAGACAATTAATTTCTACTCTACACGAGCCTTCACTTGTTAGTCCCCTTACCTTTATTACTACCTATATTTATGCTATCCTACATAAAATCATATTCATTTGGATTCATATTAATTCCCTCTTTCCAATACTCACAGTAGTATATATATTAGGTTAAAAGAAAAGTGGTAAGTCTTTTAGCCACATGCAAGGGTCTAACCACCAACAGGTTAAAAGAAAAGTGGTAAGTTTCTTAGTCACAAGCAAGAGCCTAACCACCAAAAGGAAATTCACCAAATAAACGATATTCAAACTTCTCATTGTAGCCCATCTCAGTGCTTGATGACTTACTTTAATTGCTTTATTACTCATTTAGTCCATCTTTTTACTATAATTCTTCTTGGCTAGATTATTCAATTTAATTCCTATTCCTAGCATAAGCGTCAACCTAGTTTTATTTAGAAATTTTAAGTTGCAACTTACATTGAGGGCTTTAGGAGTTGCCTTAAAATTGTGAAATTTTGTAAATATGCCTCTCACCCAACACCAAGTGTGTTCTTTCCACTACAACCTTAATAATAATCAATTTGAATTCCTAAAACATTTTAAAAAGATTAACTTTTAAAGTCCTTTTTTTGCTGCCATTAGGAGTAAAATTAGTGGAAAGATTAAAAAAGAAATACTTACTCAATTTGAGTGATGCTTCCATTCCAAAGTAGAATGTTATTCCTACATGATTGCTGATTAGTATGTATATAGTTAGGCTGAGAGTGTTACCTTTCAGCCGATAGATCATTTGTATACCAAAATCAAGTCCACAAGATGCATCGTCAAAAATTTTATAATTATGACAATATCAGATAACATAAAATATAATTAAACCTATTTCCTTTGCCTCATTCCTTAATTTTAACAGAAATTGATGATTCTCTAGCCATTTATTAAGCCATGTTGAGACGTACAAAAAAATCTATTTGATCAATGTATAATCTTAACAGAGAACCAAATCATATAGCTCAAGCAAATGGGCACCCAAATATATATATATATAATTTGCTATCTCACTCATCTCTTGGCAAAAGAGACACCGTTCCTCAATAGGTACATGATGTTTACAAAGTACTAAAGTTAAGGGAAGGGCATTCCTTACTAACTGCTATAAGAAAACAGAGATCCGAAAATGAACACGAAGCGTCCATAATTTGTTCCAAGCCTTAAAAGACATTGGACTAGTGAACCTAACCTCCTGCTTTAAAAGTCAGCCGTCCATTATCTTATATTTGCTCTAATCATTTCCCGACCTCATTAAATAATATTTTGTCCAATAATTGAAAAGGGCAAATGAATAATCTGTTGCACTTTTGTCGAGTCATACAACTGATACAATTTACATAGATTCCACTTATCTTTATCATGAATAATAAAGTCACCCATCTTCTCACAAAGAATCTAGGTCTTGACTGCATATGCCAGCATGCTGGTTAACTATGGAAATATCGAAACCATTTCCCACACTCTATTTGAGATTATCACATGTAAGTAGAGCAGCTTTCTGTATGCCTTTCCTATTCCATGAAGTGGCTGAATGAAAATTTAAACTTTCACTATCTTTATTATGATAATACTTTGATCTCAACATTCGCGCAAATAATGAACTAAAGTCATCAACCAGTAATTAGACCATATATGCTTTACCAGTAGTGCCTGATTCAAAGCATGGGTGTCTTTAATACCAAAACCTTCTTGAGATGACAACATAATTCAGTCCATTTGAACAAATGAATAAATTTTTTGTTGTGCCCCTGAATATTCTCCAAAGAAATTTGCAAACTTTATGTCTATCTCATGGCAATTGCTCTTTTATCTTGAAATTAAAATGAATTTTAATTTTATCCTAAATATTTTATCTATAAATTTTCTCCAGATTTTTACAAAAAAATTTAATATTTTTTTATTATGAACGGTATCCGGATAATTAACTTCCATACAATTTTTTGAAGCGGTGCCGTATCCATCGCGGGAAACCTCCAAACGCCGTCAATTGCGACAAAAACGCCTTTGATTGTATGCATTTTCCTGTAAGCGCTGGAACTTTTCTTTTCGTATAGTAATCTATCATGGTAAAAATACATTAGAAAAATTTTATTAAGTTTGCTCAAAGTGTTTTTTGGTTGATTTTTTTCGTACTGTTAAATTCTGTAAAAAATAATTATTACATTTTTGAAAAGTAGTGCTGTTATAGCATATATTTTAATTAAGTTTTTTCACAAAAAAAAATTGTGATTTTTTTATAGATTAGATTTAAGTACAATTTCTTATATCCTTACTATCAAATTTTTTAATTACAATATGATAAATGAATAATTTTTTAATAATATTATAATAAGTATATAGTTTAATTAGAAGATTATACAATATTCCATAAAAATCATATATTTATCATAATATTATTAAAAAATTTATATTTATCATATTTTAATTAAAGAATTTGATAATAAAAACATAAAGAATTACATATAAATTTTTTTTCAATCTAAAAGTATGATTTTTGTTTCAAATTTTCCCTATTCCTTAACTACATCATTTACATTTGAATTCCATGTGATAAAAATTAATTATTACATTTGAAAAGATAGTACACTTATAAAAACTTAAAATCTACGTCAGTCTAAAGTAAAATAAAAAAACAAAAAAGAGAAGACCTAAGACTCAAAACAAAAGACCGTCCAAAACTGGAATCACACTTCATCTTCTTCCTGAAAACGCAAATCACGAAAAAGTCGTAGACATAGACCACGCAAAAGCTACAGGCAGACTCCATATTTTGCTCTCCTTTGGATCGCGTGCAACATTTTTTAAGTTAAAAAAATAAGAATAACGAGAAATTAAACTAGATGACGTTAAATTCTGGAATAAAAATGGTTGCGTAATAGCTAAAAAGTTGGGCATGGAATCATGGTTTTCTTGCATGTAATTCTCTTGAGAGAGTGAATTGCTGGTTCCACTCGATTGACTTCTCTGTAATTCAAGTTGTTCAATTAGAAACCTCACTAGCAATTATTTTAAAATGGAATTTTAAGAAATATTGAGTAATTTTTGTTGTTATTTGTTCTTCACAATCTTGTAGACGTGGATTTAATGAGACGCAGACTAGACTCAGTCAACACCTGCCATCTTCTCTTGAATTGCCAGAAAGATCATCCGCTTGTGTGTGTTGCATGTGAGTTTAAATTCTTAAAATGTGAAATTTGTAAAATATTCTTAGAATGAGAGAAAAATAGAAAGAAAAGAAGAAATAGGTGAAAAAAAAAGGAGTAGGGTTTGTACATAATCTTACTTCCTCTATTATTTTCTCTTTCTCACTTTAAAAATATTTTACAGTCTTCATACTTTAAAATATCCAGACTCCTTAGATGTGTGTTTGGGACTTTGTCATGATTTGTCAGAGTGTGTTTGAGTTTTTAGGCAGTTTTTTTTTTTCAATTTTAGGTTTCTTTTGACAAAATATTCTTTTAAATTTGTCTCAAATACCATATTTGTGTTGATTTTGTCTTAATATTTTCAAAATTTTTCAATATTTTATTAATAACTAAGGTTCAAATAGTTAAAAATTCTAACATAACAAAAAAGTAGAGTAAATTATTGTTTTTGCTATTAAAAGATGGTTAATTTTTTAATCTAATTCTTAGAAGTATACTTTTTTTGGTTTAATTTTGTCCTTCAAAGAGACAAAAAGAATTGAAAAAAATTATTGAGATACTAAGTTAAAAAGTTTACACTTTAAAAATTCAAATTGAGAAATTAGTTATCTTTCAATGACAACTTGAATAATTTGAAGGGAATTCACAATTTAGTTTCAATAATATTATGTCTATTTAGTTTTAGTCTACAAAATTAATAAATGCATAAGTTGATCTTTGAAATTTTGGCATCATTGAATCACTTGACAAAAGGATTAATATGCAATAAATTTATTATTTTTATGAATTAACTTGTGGACTCATTGATTTTCAGAGATTATAAAGCTAAATAGATGTGGATTAAAGCTGTTACACTATATAAGCATTTTTATATGAATTATTACAGGAGTCTTATAGGTTTAAAAACTAAGTTCAAGATGGCTCAATCCACTTTATCAAGATCTAAAGAACTCTATAATTATGATTCAACAGGTTACATGCAATGAACTAACACAACAAATCACTTTAAGCAAACAACTTTTACGACTCTGCAAGGCTATTTAATCCGATTGACATGGTTAGACCTCTTAGAAAAGTATAATAAAAAGAAGGCTCTCCAAAACTAAGGCATCATCTTCATCCTTCAGCATCATTATTTTTAAGATTACTCTTGCCATTAGTTTTCGTTAACGCCGGACCTTATTAGAGCTTGCCTCCCTTAAGCCCTCAGTCTTGCATTGCCCCTGTACTTTCAATAAAGCATATATTTTTCCATACATGATGCTCTTGAAACACTAGTAGTTAATTTTTGTTACATGAGATCTAAGTACAAAATGTAACCAAAAAATAGATAGAATTAACAGAAAAGAAAAGATTTGAAATAAAAACTATATTTTGACAGAATTAGACCAAAAAAATAAGAACAAGAATGAAACTTTAAATAATTTTATGGGACAAAAAGTTACTTTTCATTATACATGACATAATTTACTTTTTTATATTTTTTAAAATCATATAACTTATTTTAAATCAAAATTGAATAGATCATTAAATTTAAGATAAAAATTATCAATTTATTTTTTAATTAAAATATAAATAAAAAACAATATTTAACTTTTTTAATACAATAAATATCCCCCTTTGAACCTCAGTAGCAAGTTATATCTTCAATATTAAGTTTTTTTTTTTCTTTTTTAATTTTAGCATTTGTTCCGATTTCAAGAACAGGAAAAGGAAATTAAAAAAGAAAAAGGAACATAAGACCGCTACAAGAAATTATCATTCTTTTTTTGAGAAGAAAGGAAGTCATCTGATCCTGAGAAGTGAGAATAGTCAGAAATTCAGAATATGTAATGCCAAAGAAAAAATCAAGATCACATCACAATAAAGCTGAAAAGTCAAGCGTTTATTATCTTTAATTTCAATATATTATAGGAAAAATATTAAATTTTAAATATAAATTAAAAATGTTCTAAATTAAAATTTTCTATCTTCAATCTAAATACCCGTTGATGAAGTATTCTCTCCTTTGTCTTCTTTTGTTTTCTTTTCTAATTTTCTTCATCAATAAGTTATTTTCTCCGAATTTGTTCTATGTTTTTTCTAATTCTTTATTTATTAAGTATTCTCTCCTTTTTGTTTTTGTGGGACATTATCTATTTCTTTATGACAAATTAATATTTTCTCTTCAAAATAAGAGTCACTGTTTTTGCAAGTCATATCTTCATGATATCTATAACGAAAGATTTCAAATCATAATACGAAAAAGGCTGTCCAAAGAAGAATGAATATGAGGTGCATGCATGTCTTGCTTTCACTGTTATATCTATCTGACTTGAAGTTGGAGATGTTTATGGGATATGTACTACGAACCTCGTTTGATTTTATTGGATTTTCGAGAAATTTGGTTTCGTACCCCGTTTTAATTGTGAGCCTTGTGATATGATCTATATCATCTGGTCTTAACGTCTGTTCATTGATGTGATTTTTTTGACAAAAATTTATAATATAAAGAAAACTTTGAAATTTTGAAAAAAATAAAGGCTTCGAATTTATTTTAAAGTTGAAATCAAAGATGCCTTAGATTATTAGACTTTAATTTCGAATTCTTCTATCATGACAGGAGCACTAGATGACTTGAGCATTGGTACGGGAATAAAACTCTTTTTTTAATAAAATATTTATGTTAAACTAACTTGAAAATTTTACCTATACACATGTTTAAATTAACAATAATGGCTCATTGATAGACAAAATTATTAAGATAAAATGAAAATAGAAAAAAGAAAAGGTGATTTTATAAATAAAAATCATTTATATATATTTATTTTAAAAAATAATAAAAAATAAATACTTTAAAATAATAATTACATAAATATAATAAAATTACACATAAAAATAAAATCAAAATTCATTTCTTCTGTTCATACCAAACCACACATAAGAATAATGCTGATGCCACCGTCGCTACATATAATTAAAAAAATAAAACTCTTAATTTAAATATTCATATTGACAAATTAATCATTGACTACTCTCTCTCTCTCTCACGCATATATATATATTGTTGCTGCATAATTATGTTTTATCATTACAGATTAAAAAAGTAAATTAATTAACAGTCTTATCTTTACCAACTGAGAACAAATTCATAAGTGTATTATGATACATATATATGAGAAGGTTGAGATCATTATTTTCCTACATGGACCTTAGTTATATGTATGGATATAATTTTAATTATCTTATGTATGTACACTATATTGTATTTAAGAAATTTTATTATGTACAGCACAATCAAGTAATGCAAACAGTTAATAATAATTTATTAAAATAAGTATATTAATGAAACTCACCACTTGCCCTATTGCAATAGCTAGTTATTACATAATAATTATTAAATATGAAATAGTATTATGTTTATTTTATTAGATTTTAAAACTATAATTATACTTATTAATTGCACAAAAATTGATTTCATTTTATTAAACGCTATTAATTATTAAATAAATCAATCTTTTAAGCAATAAAAAATAAAGTATTTAATAAAATATTATGTTATATTTAATAATTATTACATTATAATTAAAATTCATAGTGTATTCAAGTTCATAATATTAATACTTAAAAACAAGACAAGACTAACAAACATTCTGTGTGTACACGCATGCATGTGCGTAAACTTTTAGCAAAGCCCTTCACCAGTAAAAGGATATCAAGGGAGGAAAGTAGCATGAAACTTTGTTCTTGCCTAAACGAGAGAGAAGTTGAAGTTCGAAGACTTTTGATAATTTTGTCCTTTAAATATTTATTTAAAGTTTTGCCTTGGTTCCACAATTTTTCTTTTTTGGGAAAAGATCCCGAATCTTTTTTACGCCGTCAAATTCGTCCTCTTCAATCTATATATAAGGAAAAAAAGATTAGTTTTATAATAGAGTGAATTATAAATTATAAAGCAAAAGTGACAGGGAAGAAAAATGGTGGTATCTGTGAAACGAGCGAGGACCTTTGAATATTAAATTTATACGGATAACAGATGACGAAATCATCATGGGAATTCTGAGATTAAGAATTGAAATAGGATGGTGTATCTTGACTAGCACCACGTCTTGCTGTTTCTCCAAGCTTGGGGGTTGAATGTGATAATCTAAAGAAAACCAGCGTAATGCGACCTTCTCTAACTTCTTAATATATACTAGATAGACCAGAAAACAGGAAAAAAAAAATGGTTGCAGCAACGGGACGGAGATATGTTTTCTTTAAAAAAGGCAAAAAAAAAAGAAATATTTATATCACATCAAGAATAAAAGATAGATGCAAGTAGTAGATATTTTAGGGTAGCCGCCCGTAGAAATATATTATGTATGTATATAGTATTGTTTCTTAAAAAATTTTAAATTTGACTACTTTAAAATTTTTTATTTATCTATTTTAATGTTTCAAAGTTTTACAGATATATTTTTAAAAATATTTCTATTTTTTAATATTAATTATAAAAATAAATTTTATAAAACAAATAAAATATATTTAATTTTTATCTCTATTTTTTAAAAAACAATTAATAATACACTTTTCACTCTTTGATTCTCACTCTCACAAATTTTTTTAAATTATAAATTTCACTTATTGTAAAAATAGAGCTTTGTAATAAAATAAAAAATAATTTTTTACAGATAATTTGACTGTTTATAATCAGAAAAAAATTATAAAAAATTTCACTATAAAAAAATATAGATGAATTCTATTTAATTAAAAATTAAAGAATCTGATCATAATGGCTAATATATATTATATTACTTTTAATACATACTTTTTTTGCATTAAGATAATTATATTTATTTTGATGTTATTATATTTTTTGATTTTTTTTATTATTATGCGTCTTTATTTTTTATTTTAATAAAGTTGGTTATTATATTAATTTAGCATATACTTAAAATTATATTTTAAATTATTATTAGTACTCGTATTAAATGAACATTTTTGTCAACCTTAAAGTTTTTTTTTTCTGATTTCACCTCTATATATATACATATAAAATATTGGTATGGAGTTCTATTCTAAAAAATGAGTGTGTTATGAATGTTTTAATACAAATTGAAAAGTTTATAACAAAATATATTGGGAAAATTATAACAGAGCAAAATACCAATAATCCCCTCAATTAGGGATTTGTGTAATTTATTTATTTTTTGAGTTTTAAAAGTTTACTATAAATTCCGTAAGTTTTTAATTTTATGCAACATAATTCCTTTTATATATATATATATATATATATTCTGTTTAGTCAACCACTTTCAGCTATAGAGACAAGCGAGTTAGGGTTTTGGACCATAAGATTAGCAAAATGATTTTGCATTAATTTATTATTAATAAAGTGTTTCAAAAGTATATTTTGACTTTATTGTATTATGAAAGCAGAAAAAGCTTAGGCTTATATCAGGCCCCCCATGTCCCTTTCAACGAGTCAAACCGCCCCAAGGGCGAGGGACAGCCATGACATAGGGATCAACATGATGAGAGTACTACAGTCCTCTTCTTCATATTCATACAATTTTTTTAAAAAAAATTCTTGGACTCCAACTTAAGCGGATAGTGACTTTAAATTTTATCTCCTTTTACATTGTTTTCTTAAATTTCAAAACTCGAATCCATTTACCTAAAAGCAAAAATTAAGATGAATTTTTTTAATTACTAAAATCTATTCATGTAAAATCATAACAAAAAATAGAAATACTTCAAGCTATTAATATATGGGTTTGCTTGGGATGTGATACTCTACACAAATCCAAATTCTTAAAAATGCTTAAAAGAAAATCAGCCCAAAAAAAATTATAAATTATATAAGCTCCATTATCGTTCCTGAGTCGTAACTTTTAATTTGCATACTTTGAAGTTCTACAATGTATTTTTATTCTTTGAATTCAAACTCATAAATTTTAAATATCTTATCTGTCAAAATTTGTTTTGTCAAACTAGTGACATACTGGCATTTAATTAACATAGAAAAGAAATCCACACACAAAAGCGAAAGCGCCTGCGTCAATTAACAATTGAACGCATTGTATTAATGTCTATTTGGAATTGTTGCAAATTTCTACTTACCATGAAATAGTTTTTTTTTTTGTAAATAGAGTTTTAAAAGAGGCGTTGAAAAAATAAAAAAGTTTACATTTGGTCAAATCATTTTATAAGTACTTTTATTAAAATTTAAAAAGTAGTTTGTTTGGTAAATCTTAAAAAAATAAGGTGTTTTTAACTGTGAAATTATAGAAAAGGGCATGTGTCGATTTGACTTTGTAATAAAGGTTCAGTAAAAATAAATAAAGGTAATTATGATAAATAATAATTTTATATGAAGGTACAATTGTTAAAAAAAAAAATCTTCTTTTGCTGCTTCTAAGGAGAAGCAACAAGTTTTTGCTTATCTCTCATAGTAAAAAAGAGTTGTTTTTACTATCACCGAAATTGTTTTTTTTTTTAGGGTAAAGCTTGACCAAATACCTCAAAATTTTAAAATAAGTATTTTTTAAAAAAAAATTAAACTCCAGGAAGCACTGCCCAAGCACAACTTCTTACAATTAATGAAGACACAAAATTACATATATTTATTACGTAAATTATACTAATCTTTTTTAAAATTTTATTAAATTATATCTGATATTTTTCTTATTTTAAAATTTATATTCTGCTCTTTTTTAATTTATCTTTTATCAATAAAGCTAAATTTTTACACAATGTACATTTCTTTCAAAAATAAAATCATTTAACTGTATTTGCTGTCATATCAAATATCAAATTATAATTTCATGTTAGTGCTTAATATCAACTAAGAAGCTTTTACAATCATATTAAAAGAAATCACAAACTAGTATTTGCAAAAAGTTAATTTTACTAACAAAAAAATAAAATAGAGGAAACATTTTTGCAATATATATCAAAATGTCTAGGAGTTGAGTATACTTTTTAAAACAATATAGATATATATGTATATGTATATGTATGTATTAAGCAAAATTTAACCAAATCGTAAAGGAAATTAATTAACGTAGTTTATTTCAATGCATTTACAAACTCAGTCTCACCAATGATGCTTCCATCACTCATACCCCATAGGAGACAAAAAAATTAGGAATATAAGAAAGAGATAATATATCAAAGTGAGAAGATAGGGGTTTTAGCCAATTGATCTAAATTAATATTATTGCAAAAGTTAGATTCTCTTAATTTCTCTTTGGCATACATACTATGAATTTTAAAGTGAAATAAATACAAAATATAAAAAAAAAACCTAATGTGAAATCTATCATTTAAAGATAACTCCTCACTCAAGTGTCAAGCTTGGATTGACTTCGAGCTATGTGAAGGTGGCTTGTGATCAAGATGATAGCAATTGAACCGAATATTGATATATTTGAACAATTGAGTGCGAGATGAGATTTAGTGTGATAGTCTCGATAGCAATGTGATGTATATGTAGGGTTTTGGACTCGATTTGTGATATAATAATGAGTTTGATTCAATGACTAAAATATTATTTTGGCCCCTTAGAGATATAGGAATTTTTAATTTGATCATTTATAGAATGATAATTTAATTTGTCTTAATCCGACCCATCATAAATAAACTTGTTATTAATAATTTCCTTATATCAATTGATTATCAATGAAATTAATAAATGCAAAAATATATAAATACTACAAAGTAAAAAAAAGTTGCGTAAAATTTGTAGAGACAACTAAAAAGTTGTTACTAAAAATATACTTTTAGTAATCTTATTAAAAGAGTATATTTTATTTTGTCATAATTTTTAATGTAAGCAAAAAAAAATTATTAAAAATCTTTTGCGATGATAAACTTTTAATAACAACAAAATTATCTTCACAAATAACTATTTTTAGCGGCACATTTGTTGCTTAAAAAACACAACATTTGTTGCCACAAGCCACTTATGAGTCATGTTGATCAAAATGAATAGGACTTTGACAATTTCTAAATTTCTTGTCTAATGGTGATTGGATAAAGTAGTCTTTTGAAGCTATAGAAGCTGTTTATTTAAAATAAATAATCGTGCTTCGTTGTCTTAAATCGCATTATTTAAAGTAACTTGCTGTATTTGTTCATTGTATATAGTTTGCTAGATTATAGTCATAGAAGTTTTTAGACCTTAGTATAAGAATCTTTAGAATTGCAAGGCATTCATAACAAATTTAAAGTGATAAAAAATATCATTAATTAATTGTATGAAGTACATATTCTGTGTGCTTGATATGACATGTATTAGATATAAATTTGTGAGAATATTAAATGAACTTTAAATATTATTTATGGTTTGTATAAGTGATATTTTATAATTTTATATTATTAAAAATGAATTTAAATATAAATATGATTTCAATAAAAAAAATTAAAAGGGACAAGGCATTTTTAGCAAGGGAAAATTTTCTCTTATTTTCTTTGTACATCCTTTTTAGTGAGGGGACAATTTTGTTGCTAAATTTGAGCAAGATATTTATTTATTCCTTCGCTGTATCCTTTTTAGTGATGAAAATTCCATTACTAAATTTTAGTTGAGGGATTTATTTAGCAAGAAAAATTTTCTTTGCTAACTGGTCACAGAATTTAGCATGATTTTTCATCTTTTTTTTCATATTTCTATTAATTAGCAAGGGAATTACATTTCCTTGATAAATTTATATTTTTTGTAGTGAATTATATTAGACATCAAATTATAAAATATTTTATCTATAAAGGATTAAATTATAATTTAAAAAACTAAATTGAACTAAACGATTCAACTAGAAAATTGAAAATCAGTTTGTACTTCAGTCCAAATGATCAACAAAATTGGGGGGCAAATGAACCAACTAGTTTAATATTGAATTGGCCAAAAGCCAAGAAAATCACATTAAACCGATTCTATCACTGAGGAAAGGAAGGTAAGCAAAGGGAAAAAGGAGATATGTAGCCTTATTGTTGGTTACCAACGGAGATGGAGAAAAAGACCAAAAGAAAACAAAAATAAGGAGAATGCGCAAATCATACCAAAAATTTGTATTTTGTAGAGTCGTTGTAGCTTACCACTGTCCTGCACTTCTGCATGGGCGAAGAAATGCCCCTGTTTTGTAACATTCATTTGTTGTTGAGACGTTGAAGCCGATGAATGGATGAAAGTTCAGGAAAGAAGTGAAGAAGGGTAGTGATCATTTATGAAGATTTGGTACCAATGCACAACAAACTTGATTGACTTATATTTTCAAATTCCAAACTTGTTTATGTGAAACTAGATATAGATACGAAACCCATCTCAATTTGAATAAAAAATTAAAAAAGTCAAAAATTTTGAAAAAAAAAACCTATAAACAATTTAAAAATATTATTCTACAATATAATATATTTATAATACAATACTTATACTATAATATATAACTTTTAGGTAATATAAACCAAATTAGACCTAAAAACAAGCTAGACTTATAAAAAGATTTGCAAATTTTTTAGATTTGGACCGGCCATGCTTGATACTCTTTGAATAATATCAAGACGAGTTTAAATTTGGTTAACCTGTCCAGTCTATTTTTTTAAAATATATTTTTTTTAATTTTAAATATTAAATATATTTATTTTGTTTCTTGTTACATTTATTTTTTTCTTATTTTAAATATTAAATGACTCAAAAAAATATTACAAAATATTTAAATAACTTAAAATATATATATATATATACATATAAGATAATAAAATTTTTTTAAAAAATAATTCTTTTATTAATATTATTGATTAATAATTTATTTTATTTAAATTATAATTTATTTCTAATAATATATTATATAACAAATAAGAATAAAAATAATATAATAATTATATATATTATATAATTTTTTTATTTATATCTATAATTATAAATATATTAAAAATTATAATACTAAGCGAAACTTTTAAAAAAATCCAAACCCAATTCATTTCATATTTATATTTTATTAAATCAAATTTAATTTTTATTAAACTTCTTTTTTAAACTCATTTATCTTTTTTAAATCATTCATTTTTTTTAAGTAGAATTTTTCAACCACGATCAAGTCTAAACCAAACATCCATCTTCTTATAACAGCAATCTCTTAATGAACTAAAAGTGTTAACAAATTACCCGATTTCAACGTTTTGGACCGTGGGCGTTTTAATCATTCCTTGACCCATTTCCACCCAAGAGCAGCGAAAGTTGGGTTTGCTCCCAATTTATAATCAGTGACTCTCCTCCTCTCTCTCATCGTACTCAATGTGGGACATCTATTTCTTTCCCACAGCATCTTCTATTTCTAGCATCAGCTCTGGGCATTAGCAAGTACTTGGGCACGCAATTTCTTGCGAGATGCAATCTGATTGTGTGTTCATCACAAAAGGAGTCCATACTTAGCCGCTGGCTCATTAAGTGGCTGCCCATCCATCATTAGAAACCTCAATGGTCTTGAAGATTTATTCCAAGCACAAAGGCCATCTCCAAGACCCAAAAACACCATATTGTTAGCCTTGGCTGGTGAAGCATCTGGCGACCCAAACACCCTTTCCTCTTCAACCACATATACAAAGGCATTCCATAACTCTCGAATGCTTTGATTCAACTGTGCTTCTGGCTTCACATAGAAATCAAGGAACATCGTTGGGGTTCGTTTGTAGACTTGTGAACTAACTCTCATTGCTTCACCAGCTAGAACCTTCACTTCAACTCCTTCTTTCTCTCTATTTGGTATGTGCTCCTTTAGTAGGTCTTGATTACTTGGTTCAATCCTGAAATAGAAATTCAATAGCCCTTATGTATCACAATTCCTGAAATATATTATATATTACATTTTTAACATATAATATATAAAATTATATATTTTTATATATATACACACACATGTATATGTGTGTATATTTATTATTAATTTGATGACATCAAATCAATGAATTATAAACTTTATCTTATTTAATTTAAACTAAGTGGTTAAAGTTTTTGTAATATTATCAAAAATTACAAAAATATGCCTAAATTTTTTTTTTGGCAATATTATCATAATATTAAAAAAAGAGTTTAATATTTTCTAAATGTTAATGCTCCTTGCATGACCCATTGGCTAAGCAATAGATAGGGATCGGGAAATAATAATCCAACACCTTTTTACCTATTATTATGGTTAAAGTACATGGAAAACGATGAGCAAGGACGACTGAGGTGAGAAGGTGTGGTGGGAAACTAAAATCCTAAGTCAGAAAGCAATAATAAAAGAGCCTAATGCTTTAAAAAAATATTGCAAAAAAAGGGAGTCACACTGATATGTTATTCCCTCCATAGATGCATGCAGCCATATAAGTTGGACTTCGTGCGTAATAATTATAAGGGTATGGAAATGAAAATGAAAATGAAGAAAAGAAAGTTAAATATAAAAATAAAATAAAATAATTTTGTAAATAAAAAATATTTATAATATTTTTATTCTTAATAATTTAATAATAATTGATAGATAATATTAAATAATAATTAAATATTAATTATAATAGTAAAATAAAAATTTTACTCCACTTTCACTTTCCCTTTTATTTTGTTGTACAGTAAGCATTTAAGAGGGGAAAAAATTACAACTAATTATCATGGTTATTAGATAATTTTACTCTTATATAACGGTCAAAATGCCTTGTTTTTTATTTTTGAAATAAAAAATATTAATTTATTAAATATATTTTATTAATAAATTAAAATGTTTCTATTAATTTAAAGTTATTTCATTTTAATATATTACATATACATGTATTATTATTTTAATTATATTATATATTTATAATTTATATTAATTATATATATTATTTAAAATAATTTTTTTTATAATTTTAACTCTATTTTTAATTAATGAAATATTTTATAAATATTAAAAATGTTTATTTATTTAAAAATAAAGAGTTAGATTTATCTTACTGACTTATAGTTGGATAAATCCTAAGAAAGCTAGTAGGATTTTCATTTGAATAATTTTTTGTTATTATTAAATTATTTTTAGTTTGATAAAATTTTCAATTTAATTTTTTATTTTTAATGTATATTTTTATTATATGAGTTTTATATATTATTTGTAATATTTAATCAAGAATATAATTTTTGTAACTTTAACTATCATAATTTCTTAATTACTACTAACTAATTTTTCATTAAAATTAAAAATTGTTTAAATTTAAGTAATTGAAACTAGTTGATATTTCCTTAATCCATTTCAAATTTTTAATTAAACTATTTTTATACTCTTGTCCCTCTTTTTTGTAATACCATGGCTATTTTTGCTAGCCTCCTTACATATATAAGTCTCATACATGAATTTTTTTAAGAAAACAAAGAAAATAATATAATTTAATTGCGTTACGTTATCCATAATTTCTTCGTTTTGCCTTCGTGGGCCTTGGGGACTCTCTCATATCATTCTCAAATTTAATTACACCAATACAACTCAAAACCATCTCAAAACATTGCTAAAAACCCAAGCTTACATCAAGCATACATAATTAATAATGGTTCTGCTTGGGGTTCAATTTGCAAATTTTGTGTATCAACTTTGAAAATTCATGATTAATTTTAGAAAAATTGAAATTAAACATACTATGGCATTTTGGAAAGTTATAGATGTCTATTTTATATTAAAAATATGTTCAGGGCATAAAACACAATATAGAAGACGTTTGACATTCGAAAAAGTGTAGAGGTCTAGTTGGCCACTGATATTGTCACAACTTTCTGCTACAAGCTTTAAAAATGTACAATTAATTCTACAAAAATTCAATCTATGCAAATAATACAAATCTGAAAAGCTATGGATGTTAGCTTTATGATAAAACTAAATTCAAACCAAAACAAACACGTCTAACCACTGAAATTCAATGAAACAATGAGCAAGGTGGTGTTGCGCTACTGATGCTGTTCCAGAATTTCAAAAATTCATAACTCTTAGCTCAGACTTTCAAATGAGATGCTTCTAGTTGTTACAAGTCACTGTGAATGTCTAATTTATGCCTACCAGTTTTCATAGCCATTGGACCACGTTTGTCTCTCGGATGACACAAAATCACAACTAACCAAATGAATAATAATTATGTAAATCTAAATTTTTGATACCAACTTTAAAAAATCATAAAAAATTTCATAGATCTCCAAATAACTTGATTTTTGGCATGATTTCTAATCCCTTCAAATTATTTATTTTTCTTCCTTTTTATACACACTAATAAAAGGAAAGACTACATTTATTTACCATTTTTTCCTTTCCTTCTTAATCCTTGTTGCCAAGAGGGCTTAATTTCAAACAAATTTAACTTGATCTCTCTATTTTAAAATTAAACAATGTTGCCCTTTTATTTTCAATAAAGAAAAGAATATGGAGTGTTGGATCTCAATTGTTCGATCTATCACAAATTTCAAGACAATCGATCAATGAATAACTTAATCCCTTAAGAAAACGAGCTCTCCCAGAAAATCTTTTTTAACAAAGTTTCAAGTTTATCCTCCACTTATTCTATTATTAGTGACTTAAGTAAATATGTCGATGTTAGGAGTTAATAACACTTAAAACTTATTTAGTTGACAACATGTTAAGTATGTAAAGAAAAAAAAAAGTAAATGAGATAAAAAATAATATTTGTACCTCTATTTAAAAATAATAATAATAAGAAATAAATATTATTAAATAATAATTATAAAAATACAATAAATATTAAAAAGAATTACATCGTGAAATATAGCCAACTAAATAAGCGACCAGGGTTTGGATTGATGTCTAGCATAAGATAAAAACCCAGGATGCACGTGATACACCCACCCTCATATTCCCCAAAATTGAAGAATCTGAGACGCTTGGAGGTAACTCAATCTGCCGTCTTCTAAATTCATCCATAAAAAAACCCTTTATATTCCCAAAATTTCACCAAAGGGATACATTTTGTATACGTATATGGAAAATGCTTTCTGGTGTAAGCCAAAAATAAAATAAGGCAAGTCGAAAATGTACTTACAATCTGTGAAGACCTTATTTCCAATACTTTTCAAGAGCCCACGGACTTCTTCATTTGAACCCAATGCCCTCTTTCGCATCGTAACCCATAGCCCAAGTTGATTTTTGGCCCTCCAAATTGTGGTCATTCATCGAGTAATCAAACGTTGAATAGGAAATAAGGGAATTAAATTACACCTGTTTTTTAAAAAAGTGCATTTAAACATTTTTTTTTGAAAAAAAAAATATAAATATTGGTGTACATCTGTATGATTTATATGTACCCACTGTAACAACTACATGGTTTATTATTATTATTATTATTATTATTATTATTATTATATAAAAACTGCATTGTATTGTTAAAATTTTTATTCAGAATAAAAACATGCGATTTCTTTTCATCATTATATTATTATACGGGTTTATTGTCTAAAAGATACAAATGATTCATCCAAAACAAGAATTACAAATGATTAATATAAATTATAAGCAAATTAAAACATATTAAAAAAATTAAGAATAGCCACAAAATTTTCCCAGAGAAAACAGCCACAAATGAAAGTTATTTATATCCAATCAACTTTGTTTCTGACTAATCTAAGGTGCACAGAGCCGAATAAAAAAGATTGGGGCATATGGTTTAGTATAATTGGACAGTCTCAGTTTTAATGGAGTTGATTGTAAGGCACACATTTAACTTTTGTAAATTTTGTTGAAAAAAAAGGTCATTTAAAATTGATAATTTTCTACGAAAAATAAATTTCGAAACTCATAATGTAATCCAAACATTGCTAATGAAAATTGTAAATTAATAATAAAGAAGCGGCACATATATATATATATATATATATATATATAACTCAAGGCCTCTATAGGAGATAATTAAAGACTAAGTTTAGGGTCTAGGTATGCAAATTATAACTTCAGCAGAACGTGGATAAATTTACATGTGCAGTTGAAAGAAGATAAATTGAGAAATATGGGATCAATTAGCTTTTAACATTGGAAGTTAGAAAAAAGAGCTTATAATGTTAGAAGTTCTTCAGTCTTTCTTTCCCCAATTACATCTTATATGGTATTACAAAAGATCCATATGCTTAAGCATGTTAGCAATGTATTAAGTCTTACACTCAAATTCTCTGTTATCAATAGTCTCAATCTTATATAAGGCCTATTAGAAGTTGAGATTAACCTATTGATAACTGATGTATGTTATTGTAACATGTTTTTCTAACTCCTTAGAGTCTTTGGGTTTAAATATTGTGATTTCTAATGCATTTTGGTATGTTTTGATCAAGGTTCAGTAAGAAGGGCTGAAAGAAAACTACGTAGGAAAGGAAGAATTAATCCAAAATATTATATGGCCCCTGTGCAAAATTACACGGCCAGGCCATATGTGATTGGGGAAAGTATGAAGTTTCAAGGCAAAGGACTAACGAGATATACACGGCTCATGTATCGATCCAACAGAATATGAAGAAAGCTAACTCTTGAGAATCACAGGCCTAGCTATGTGCATAACTCAAACATGATAAATTATGAAATTTTTGAAGGGTTAGGAGCAATTTTGGGAGGACAAATTAACCCTAATCAGATGTCTTTAAAAGGGATTTGAGAGGTCAGAAAAACTCACTCAACTTCTAGGAGGAGCTCTAAAATATCACTACACCTTTGGAGATTTGAAGAGGTCTTCAGAAGCTATTGCCGTCAAATGCTTTGTTTTCTTTCTTTTCCTTATTCTCTTATCATGAATTCAATTAGTTTTGTTCTTAGGATTTTATTTTCACTTATGAGTAACTAAATCTTTAGATTTGAGATTTGAATGAATTTATTTATTAACTTTATTTGAATTGGGAAATTCGCATATTAATTTCTATCAACATTAATCTATTTTGTTTTTAATTTTAAGTGAATGGTTTAATGCTATTTATGCATTTGATTTGATGTGAAAATAATTGAAAGGTAAATTAGAAGAGATTATCATAACAATAAATTTAGGTAGTAGTTTTATAGACATATAGATCATATCTAAGTAAACTATAAGTTGCATTGCCAAGCCACTACAAACAAACAAGCTTGTACTAAATTTCATTGTACTTAAAAAGATTTATGTTGAGTCATATGATCATGAAAGTAAACATAAATCTAGCATACATATACTTGTTTTATCTTTAAAAAAAATTCATTTGCATTATGAATCAGTTATTAATTAGCATAGAATCAATTACTTGAGTTCCTACTTATTCATTCATAGAAAGTACATAAATAATGAAATCTAAACTCTAAAATTGTTCACAGTCAACCTAGTAGACAATAACATTCAGTATAACTTCATTCTTAGTTACTAATTTAGTTTATTTGACCTTTTTAATTTTTTTAAATAATAAAAATAGTTAATATTTTGTTACTTGATGCACATTTCTCGCGAGACAATATCTTAATATACTGCTTGGTTGGAGAATTTCATCAACAATAACAGCAGAACTGGACCGGGTCCAAAATGTCGCTTATCAACGACTCAAATTCTTTCAAATTTTAGACCGCTGCAATTAATGCTCAAGAGAATGCCAGAAAAGTCGATCATCAGCTTTTATTTTCCCTTTCCCTGCTCATGGCCTCACTCTGATAAGCTTTCGCGAGTCCCCATGAGACTATTTCTTTTCCTTGATATAGGGTAAAGAAGAAGTGCCTAAAAACTATATACTCAAGCTAGTAAGTAATACCAAAAAGCACTCACAAACCGACACCAAAAGGAGGGGACCACTATCATACTATTTTACAATTATTACATCCATCCATCTCCCATTTATCATATTTAATTTGTCTTCCATACTCTTCTCCACTCTCTCATCTCATCTCACTCTGTCACCCACTTACCATTCTCCCTCTCTCACCAATCCTACCTCTTCTATTCCTCTAACATGGCTGCTTTACTTCTTGCACTCACTCTTTTGGCCTTCACTCGCTATTCCAGTACGTATTTCAACTCCTATATATGTTGTTTCTCTCTTCATCTCTTCTTCCTTCTCCTCACTGAAGCTGTCAAGTTTCTCGACTTTTTTATGTTCATTTTATTTTTTTAAAAAAGGGTTCCTTCTTTTACGTGATCTCATGTCATTTCTCTCAAGATTCTTATTATTTGTTTTGAATGTGTGAATTTTGGAAGGTGGGAATTGGTGCGTGTGCAAGGATGGAAGCGACGCAGTGCTGCAGAAGACGTTGGACTATGCGTGTGGAGCAGGAGCAGACTGTAACCCCATCCGTCAGAACGGGCCTTGTTTCCAACCTAACACCGTTAGGGCTCACTGCAACTACGCCGTTAACAGCTATTTCCAAAGGAAGGGTCAAACCCAAGGCTCCTGTGAGTTTGCTGGAACTGCCACCATCTCTTCCTCTGACCCCAGTAAGTTCTCCACCTCTCTCCCTCTTGCTACTTTCACAAAAATGGCCACAAAACATCCACTTACGAAAATTGATTTTTAAAAAGGTTTAAATTTACTTTAGACTCCTTTACTTTATAAAAATTTTAATTTATTGTCCATACTTTAAAAGATTAGACTTATGAATAATTTTTATATTTTTATTATTAAGTTTTTCTATAAATATATGATATGTGTACAAATTTAAAAGATCAAATTATGTAATATTTAGTAATAAAAATCCATACATTTAAATGTTAAAATCGCGTTCTTCTCATTTTTTTGGGGGAAAATTGATATCTATAAAAAATGTCAAGTTAATTTTCTTTTTTAGAATAATTCATCTTCGTTTCCATTCAAACTTTCTTCACAAACTTATCCGCTGGTTTGCTTAGCCACGGGTTATTTATATGATGAGACACTTTAATTCACACACATCTAAATCAGCAGATTTACAAATTCGGCCTTAAATTATTGATTTCTTTTTCTCCTTTTTGAAAAAAGGAAAATGACGTTATTACTTTTAAAATAGGAATTAAATTAAATGATCAAAAGTTTATTGGAAAAAAAAACCTGACACTGAATTTTTCTTCTTTTGATGACGAACAGGCTCTTCCGGTTGCGTCTACCCTTCAAGCCCGAGGTAAGCATTGGAACCTCTCTTGTGCTTCGGATTCTTTTTTCTTCTCTCTCTCTCTCTCTCTCTCTCTCTAGCTTGCGTTTAATTTGATTCACTGATTCTTTTATCCTTTCACTTCAGTTTCTCTCGTTTTATTTACTGTTTGAAGCGTTTTGATTATGGTAGTAGTGTCTTTAATCCCCTAAAGAAATAGTTTTACCCCCCCCCCCCCCAACAAAAAAACGTACATTAGTGGCGACTTTGCTTTTCTGATAAGGGGGGCTATCACATAGACTAGTTTTCCTCAAATGAGGATCCTTTAGAAGTGCCACTTGAAGCTGCTGATTCAGAAAAGTCTAAATAAAGGGTGGCAAATCAATATTTTTCTAGTACTAAAACAAAATATTTGACAGTTCTAGGTAAAGACGTAATTTTTTTTACACACTAATAATTTGAAATTCCTCTTGGCGCACAGTAAGGGAGAAAAGCAGTGGGATTTCATATTCGCATAGAAGAATTATATATGCTTGATTTTAAATTCTTAAAGTGAACATAACGGGATTTATGCATACAAAAAAAAAAAAAGGAGCTGTTCCCGCAAGCAAAATTCAGTAGAAAGGCAAGTTCAGTAATGACTGTAATTTCACCTGAGACATCTATGTTTGGCGAATCTGAAAATGATAGGGAAAAGCAATGAAAATGACCTCATTTAGTTTCCATCTAACTTAATATCTGGTTTGACTGGAGAGAAAAAATGAAACAACTTTGAAAAACATAAAGTCAACATAATTCTGTTTTGTTATACTCTTATTTAAATTGATTCCCTAGTTCGAAGGCCTCTTTTGGGAACATCAAGCATTTTTTGAAGCTAAATATATTCACTTTTACCATTTAGAAAATTAAAAAGAAAAAAAAAACTGCATTATTTGATTGTCATTAGTTTTGTACTAATTAGATAGGGGGCAAAATCTAACACTACTTTTTCTTTTTTCCATTGTTCCTTTTCTTTTTGTATCTTTATCTATTTTTCTATTGTTTGTGGTCCTGGTCCAACGCACATGAACTCCTTTTCTAATTTGGCCAATATTGTCATTATATTATGATGTCCATTTGTCCATGAGTCATTAGCTATTAATTGCACCGGTAAACTTGATAAGAAGATACTGCAATAATGCCCTTTAGTAAAGCATGAATCTTATGGAAATTATACATTAGAAAGCAACTATTGCGGAAGGACATTTTTGTCCCTATTGATCTCTCGGTATATCGTGCTTTTGCTTTCGGCTTTTGGGAAGAAACAACCCACCTAGCAGATGCTTTAGTCAAAAGGTGTGGGCATTGGACTCCATGAATGTCACTGATTTTGAATGTGGATGACGATGAGGTGTAATAACACTAGATGAAATTTACTACGAGGAATGAGCCATCTTTAGAAAAGTGGAGATTTTCTTTATCTTTGTGTGTACCACCAGTCTTGCCCTCCATATATATACTCTACCCATCCAATTGGAATTGCTTTTAGTTGTGAAAGAAAAGTGAATTATTTTAAACAAATTTTGGTTTTTAAATTATTTTAAATAATTTATTTTTCTTTCATAAATTAAGCCTCTCTCACTCTTGTCTTATCAAGTACCCTTACCAAGGCTTCCTATTCATTTAGATGATTTTTTTTTTGTTGGGGGGGGGGGTGCTAGTGATGTCTTCCGAGTCTGCTAAAAAAGATAATTAAATCTGTTTTTGGTTTGGGGTTGAGGAATTTAAGAGTGCAAACGAAATCAGTTTTTTGTGAACTGCTTAACTTCGGTTCGTCAAAAATTTGAAGTGAATGCAATTCATTTATTAAATGAAGGAACTTGATCAATATATCAAATTTGTTTAGTTAAATGATTGGATTATAAAATTTTAATGGTCTATTTGTTAAATTCACTAGTAGTTAGATTAATAATAAAATATTATTTTCTATAATATTATTTTATTAAAAACGTGTCAAATTTGATCATAATCTTTTTGTATATTTAAAGTTTAAATTTATATTTAAAATTACTATATTTTAAATAAACAAGTGTAACAATGCCAAACTGATTTAAAACCCTCCTGAGGACTCTGGTGTGGACCCAAAACATTTTTGTTTGGTTTTGGTTTAGGACATCTCTGCTTGCCGATTCATCCATGCCAACTTTTCATGGAGGTGTCATTGTCTTTATCAGCTTTTCTAAAAGTTGTCAATACCTCTTCACTCTCCAGCGTGAAAAAGGAAGATCCAATGAATATGAAACACTAGCTTTAGTTTTATCGCATGCATTTTAATCATAAAATTATTTCCCTTACCCCGAGGTTTTCTGTTTTGAAAGTAGGACAATTAGAAGGACGATCCCTGGTCCCCTAATTTCCGGTGTCAGTGATAATCTGAATTATGACTTAATTATCGATAGACAATTTGCTTTCTTGTCTGGACGAACATGCCAGTGCCCTCAGGGCCAAATTGATTCAGAAAGATAAAGTTAAACGATTAGTTTTTTTCCCCCTAGCAAGTGAATTCTGAAGAACTAAATACTGTGCCGGAAAGTTCATCAAATCAAAAGTCCAAAACGTTTAGGCTTTCAACTAGTTTTGTTAAGCGTCAATGAGTTCATGGCATGTGAAAAGCTTGTTTTAAATGATTATCAAGCCCGCTTGTGCTGCATATATAAATTTGCAGTTTCCGCTCATTTTCACTTCCACTTCAAGACATCTGTACATGGCTCGAATATGCCTCAACTCTCAATTGACTAAGCAATTTACATATTCATGTACCATATGGCGTATCATTTCACCTCCCAACATGATATAAATTGCTGGTTTCTAAATTCGTTGCATATAGCACCCTTCTATTGCCATATCAAATTAACTTATGTGAATTTGTATTGTCAGCAATTCCATTTGCATATATTTATTCGATCCTGAATCCTCGCTAATCCCTTGTTTGGTTCGAGGGGAGGAGAGGAAAAATTTCATTAAACTTTCCCTCCCCTCCCCCTCTTCCCCTCCCCTCCAATTTGGGGGGATTGGGAGGGAAAGTTGCATTTTGAACTAAAATACCTTTATATTTATTTATTTAATTTTATTTATTTATAAATTTTTTTAAATAATTATAATTATAAATAATTTTTAATATTTATTTAATTTGATAATAAAAATATTAATTTTTTTTAAAAAAAAAATAATCAATTATATTATTATTACTTTTAAAACATATAAGGGTAAAATAGTCTATATATTATTATTTTTCCTCCCTTTCTCTGTTGAACCAAACAATATATTATTAAAATCTCTTCTCTTTCTTCCATTAAAATCCCTTCCCTCTCTTTTTCCTCAGTTAAACCAAACATAGCCTAAGAGAAAGAGAATCTCTTTTCCTCAGTTAACCCAAACATAGCCTAAGAGAAAGAGAGAAAATGAATGAGGCTCACAAAAATATGAAACCCACATCTCCTTTTCTCTCTCCTCTTTCTTACATTGAGAGCTTCAATTTAAGGAATAAATTGAATGGATCCGAATTTGTTGACTGGTGGTTCTTTTTGCTAATCAGCAATGCAGGCAGTACTTCCCCTGTGACAAGCACCACTGGCACTACCACCCCCTCATCCTCGTCCTCATCCACCCCGACTGCGACGCCGTACAGTGCGACGCCGGGAGTATTAGGAGGCATCGGCAATGGCATAGGCCCTTCGGGAGCAGGCATGAACTCAGACGATAGTCATGGTGGGCTTAGACTCGTGGACACTAGTTTGTTCTCTTCCTTCTTAATCCTCGTCTTTTCAGGCTTGATGATTCAGCTTTGGTGGGGTTGAAAGTTGAAAACAATGGTGGGGGATGATGGTACGTGATGCTGTATCTCTCTGTGCAGAATGTGTATTCATGAGAGTCTGTTATTTTCTAGCTGTTGAACTAGAGGCATCATCTGTTTCTTAGTTTCTTTTTTCTTTACTAATTTTCTAGATCTCCAACCGACTCGAGTAGTATGATGGGCTTTTAATTCTTTACCAGTATTGCTATGGTGTTGCTGTTGCTATTATGAGGCTTTCTCCCCCCTCCCTTTCTCTGTTTTTCCATTCTCTATCTGTACATCTGGCTTGAAGAGGCTAGTAGTATATATATTAATTAATTCTATAAAAGTTACGTTGCCCCTCGTCCTTGTTTTAAATGAGAACTACACAGCAAGTTATTATTATCAATGTCCGGTGAGTGTGGATGTGGGTACCACTTAAACAAAAGCTGTTACCCTTGATTATGTTCTAATAAGTAGGTTTCGGAGACACTAAAGGCTTGTTTGGTATTACTCACCTAATATAAAAGATATTGTGATTTTTTTTTAATATTTATTGCTGGTTTTACCAGTTTAATCAATATTTTTTATAGAGCACAGCCACACGTATTTTTAGATCCGTCGCTGTTTGACACTAATACTGTTGCTACACACTGAATATACATCTAGTACACGTATGGATAAAGTTGGAAAGATGGCTCGAGCACACGGATGCACCTTGGACATCGTTGAATATGGCTCAAATGTGGGATCCCAAAATAGAAGAAAAGACCGAAATAAAAGTATAATGGAAATATTAGAGAATCCTTATTCATAGGATGATTGAAGTTATTTCTTACTTTTTTTTTTTTGATTGTACATGAATAATTTGAATGATGGCTCACTCGACAGATAGAATAATGTCAATTGTATATTTTTATACCAAAATATCAAATATAGAGACTATCACGTTTTATGTTGGACGGCTAAGAAGATTTAGAATATGGATTCCTTGCAGTCATACCGATAATTATAGGAGATGATGTCATTCTTAATTTATTTTTCCAATTTTGGGTTTTTAATTGTAAAATTGAAAATAAAAATTATAATTATAAAAAAATTATATTTTAAACATTTTAACTGTGTAAAATATTAAAATCAGTGAGCCCATCTTTTACATTCGTCCGTACATTTATAGGGAATTCATATTTCAAGATTTAAGATGATACTTAAGTGTTGAGACTCTTTAACAAATTAATTTTTTACATTGAAATATTGTCTTAGTAAGAGTTGGTATTTTTAATAGGAGGAAACCAACTTAAAAATAAATAAATAAACATTGTGAAAAAGGGTTACTGAACCACATGTCTTGAGATTGTTCTACCTAAATATACAATAATAACAATAACAACAAAGTCTTTTTTCATTAAGTATAGTCGGTTACATGGATCAATCGACGCCATAAACACTTATCGTAAATCATATTTTTAGACAAACTATTTAAATATAAATCTCTCTTAATAATTTTTCTTATAATTTTTCTTCATCTCCCTCTACCTCTAATTATTAGATTATTCTCTATTTCATCTATTCTTTTAACTTAAATTTTTATAGTTCTTCTCCCAATATTGTTCTACCTAACATGACGAGATAAAACTCGAGCATCGTTCAACTTGGCTTTTAATGCTCAACATCCTTAAAGTGTTTGTTTCTAAATCAAATTCAATCATGGTGATGCCACCTAGCTTTCTGTAGGGAACTGAAAAGGTCATAAACGGTTTGACAAAACAAGTCTCTATTGGGGGTCACATGGTCGCAGGAGAGAGGTCACTATTCTAGTACTGTGTTGCTGTCATATGTAGTTATGGCCATTGAAAGGGCATGGCGTCATTTTCATCGTCATTGTAACTTACAGAGCATCTATGGACATCACATACTATCTAGTTTTTTTAATCCTCTGAATTGACATCTGTTGACTCTGCATATTTTTTATTTTATGTTTATTTCTACATTCATGCAATTCTTTTTTACTCGCTTTTTTTTTTGGGGGCCAATACGGTATGGTATCTTATCTTTGATGCTTTTTTCTGCTATATGTTGCTTGTCTGCTGTTTTGTATGTAAAATAAATTAATTAATCATATAAATTTAAAAGATTTATTTATTAAGCAAAAATATATATATTTGTCATAATAAAATGGATATTGTGAATGTTCACGTTAATACCTTGAACTAAGTTTTTTCTATTTAACTCCCTCACAAAAGATAATTATTCAATTGAGCAAACAAAAAGTTATGTTATTTTTATTTTTTAAGAAGTAGAGGGAGGACTTAAACCATTTTATTAGTATAATTCTAAAAGTCCACTTATCATAAACCCAATAGAATCGAGACCTAACTATATCACCTTATAATTATATCAATTAATAAAAGTGTATAGTACATAAAATTTATCATTAATATAATTGACCTCATTATCATTGTCCAATGTAGATTATTTAACATTTCCATCTTTTGCTTTCTTCATATGTAAACTTTCCTTTTTCTTTCTTGATTTATCAGAATTCCTTTTTCATACCTTAGTAGAATTGAAGCATTAAGCAACACATAATATTTGATTAAATCAAATAGATATAGGGTCAAATGAAGTTCTTTCCATGTAAATAACTTGGCCAAATTATTTTGAAAGTATTCCTTAAAAGAATTTGATCTTGCAATATTGAAGTTATGATTAATTCAAAAGCTTCCCATATATAAGAATCCAAGAAAAAAAAATTTCCTTAAGCATTTTCAATTCAGATAGTTTCCTTTTAATTCAAAGTAATAATATCCCAAATTATATCACATTCGATTCAAAGACTTCTTTTAATGATAATTTGACTCAATAAAACTTATTTTGAAAACTTTCCAAAAGTCACCTATCAAGATCAATATTAACTTCTAAACACATTTAATATACATAACACCAAAAATCTATATTCGGTCCAAACAAGTAATTTCAAGAAATATATTCTTGGCCCAAATTAACCCATTTTTCAATACCTCATAGTTAAATATGTTTGAAATAATTCAAAACCAAAAGACTCAAAACATTCAATTCAACATAGCATACTAAAAATTCATAAAAATTAGAGCACAAACGCAATTTGATCTGTAGGTCAAAGCTGCTGAAAAATGCTTCTATTTTGGAGCGGCTTCTTGGTGAAAAATAAGAGGCAACTCTTTACTTATTGTACGTTGGCTACCACAAAGCTCATAGAAGATGTTCTAAATAATTCTAATACCTTAGCAATTTAAAGGTGAAAAATTATATTATTGTAGAGTGTGCTTTTACTGCGATAGACAAAGCACCCATTAATATTGTTGTGGATTTCTCTCAAATAGAATAGCCAACCACTTTCACTATATTTTTTACACTACAAGAAAACATGCAATTTCTCGAGGAATTTTTTCGCTAGAAAAAGCAAGAATTTCTGTGAGAAAGGCTATTCTCACAGAAATTCTCACGCAATAAGTGACGTGAAAAAATCAGCCATAAGAAACTGAAGTTCTCACGAAAAAATTTTGTGAGAAACATTTCTCGCAACATATTTTCATGAGAAAAATCAGAGAGAAAAAGTGGTGTGAAAGTCGTAGTTTGGTGTGGTTTTGTGTCGGACTTTCTCACGAAGAAATTTAAGAGAAAAAAATCTATGAGAAATTCTTGTGGAATTTCTCACAAAAAAAATCCGTGAGAAATAGTAGCCACGAGGTCTTTCTCACGGTATTTTTCTGTAAGAAGCGTGGAGAAAATTTGTATATCCAGGTTTCTCATGAAAAAATTTCGCGAGAAAACTGAAAATTTTTACCATAAGCATTGCTTTTATACATTTACCTATATTTGAACAAATACAAATTATTCAAACAGTTAGAAATCACAATATCTAAGTTCAGCCAACCAATAATAAGACCATAACAATAATAAGACCACAATAATTTTGTATTGAAAATATCTGAAAGTCTATTAAAATTAAAAGAAATATGCATTCAACATTACAAAGTTCCAAATCATAATTCCATAATGTCACATAAATAAAAATACTAGAATCATTGTTCATCATCCTCATCCTCATCCCCATCATTATCACCATCCTCATTGTCATCACTACTGTCACCATCATCATCATCACCATCGACAGGGGTGGGTTCATTATGGAAAGTGTCACCTATTTCAGTTCTTATACTCATGCGGGCTATAATTTATTTCATGAAAGCTTCCATATGGATGATTTGAGACAATATGGATGATCTGAAATAATATGGTAACTAGTGGAATATGTGGATAAAACCTGCAAAATATATAAAGTGATGCAATAAAAGTAAAAATAATGGAACAACTACAAAATAAAAAAAAAGTTATATTTAAAGAATTTTACTCATCAACCCCATGAGGTCTAATAACTAGCTGTCCATCGCTCAGCCTTATCCCTAGCTCATGTCTAATAGGATGAGAAGATGAGCCAGCCGCATCTATACTCAGAATATGTGTGGAAGACATCTTTGAACCAATGAAAGTTAATGAGTCAGGTGGTGTTTGAATGTGTGGAAATGAAAAAGAAGATGATGCAGATACTGATCTAGGAGTAATTAAAATACAGTACATACATTATCATTATTTAATTTATTTTTTTAAGTAATTAGAAATACAATCTAGCCATGAGTCTGCTAATAAGACTTAATGTTGTATTAAGCATAAACATATTATTGATGTTTAAAAAATATTTATAATTAAATTATTATTATCATTCTTATCATTATCATCTTGTGTAGAAGTATTATAAAGTGATGAAATAAATTTTCAATAACTTAATTAGTTAACTCTTGTGTCAAAATTTCTTTTATAAGAATACATATAAAGTAAATCTTGATATACACAATGTTTTCTATAAAAAAATATCAAAGTTTTCATATTTGAATAAAACATGTTTTTTTCTTTACAATTCTAAAAAAATCCAACCATTATATATACGCCTATATATATATATATATAGGTGTAATATAAGTTGAAATTTCAAAGTGATTTTGTTGTTTATTGTAAATAGATAGTTGAGTGATATTAGTTTGAAGATAGAGATAATGGGGACACAAAAAGAAGACTCACATGTGGTGTGTTTTATATTGAAAGTATGCTCATACTTATATCATATTTGAATAACTCATCCATAGATTTAGATAATTTAAATATTATTTTTTGTTCATTGTAATTGATTATTTATTTTTATTTAAAAGGTAAAATATAAAATGAAAAACATTTTAACTCCTATAAAATAAAGTTCTCTATTAAAAATTAAGAAGCATTCTTTATCTTATTTTTTAAAATAAAAAATAAAACTAAAAAATTAATTAAAGCTTAAATCATCTAACTTTATATCATCAAAAAAAATTGCACATATATGTTTTTCCTTATTCCTACCTTATTTTTTAAAATAAAAAATAAAACTAAAAAATTAATTAAAGTTTAAATCATCTAACTTGATGTCATAAAAAAAACTAAAATTATATACATATATTTTTTTCTCATTCTAATTTTATTTTTTAAAATAAAAAATAAAACTAAAAACTTAATTAAAATTTAAATCATCTAACATTATATTCTCAAAAAAAAATTGCATGCATATGTTTCCATCCCTACCCCCATCCAGTATATTTTCATCCTCACCATTCTAAATCATCACCTAAAATATACATATAAGTGGCTATTTTCTTCAGATTTAACAAAATAAAAAAGCATCAATATGCACCTTCGTTCAGCCTTCAAGTGTGAGAGATAGACTTCAACCTTCCTCCAATGTCTTCACGCACGATTGCAGCCCAGATCCGTGGAAAACTCAAGCTATAGCGCCACTTCGCCTTCGCTTGTGTTGCTTCGTGTCGTTCTGTGGAATGAAGGGGGAGGCTTCGTGTTGTTCTGCAAAATGAAGGAAAGAAGGGGATATAAACGTCTTTTCTCATGGTAATTTCTCACATAAATTACCATGAGAAATAAGTGGTAGTCCAGTTGGCACATTGTAGCTTCTCATAGAAATTTTTCGTCAAAAATTCAAATTTCTCACAAAAAATTTTTGCGAGAATTTCTCACAGAAAAAATTCACAAGAAATTCAAATTTCTCACAAAAAATTCCCATAAGAAATTTTCATAGAAATTTCTCATAAAAATTTTTTGCGAGAAATTCTCACACAAAAAATCCATGAGAAATTCTCACGGATTTTTTCCATGAAAAATACTCCATTTTCTCACGAAAAATTTTTGTATGAATTTCTCACAGATTTTTTCTATGAGAAAATGGTGTTTTATTCACGAACTTCTTTCGTGAGAACTTTTTTTATAGAAAAAATTTAGATTTATATGTTTCTATCTTATTTTCTCATGAAAAAATTATCGTGAGAAAATCTTCCTGCATTTATGCACCATTATTCTCGCGGTATTTCTCTCATTATTCTCGCGCTTTTTTCTCGCATAATTGTTTCTCCTAGAAAATTCCATGAGAAATCACCTTCCGTGAATATTTTAGTAAGTATTTTCATGAGAAATTCTTATGAATTATTTTTCGCGAGAAATTTCCGTGATAAATCCTTCATTTTCTTGTAGTGTTAGCTTTCATAAAATAAAAGAAATCGATATTTATAAGTCGAGCATTGCTTAACAAGTTTTGCATATCCTTTTTAAAAGGCTATATAGTTTATGAGGAGAAAAAAATATGGATTTGCCTTCACCATATTTTGTAGCCTTTTTAAAATAAAAGAAAGTGTGATATAAAGCTACATACTTTATATCACATTACTCTCACAAGTCACCATTAGCACAAGACTTAAAGAAACTTACTCTCAAGCTCTTCAATCTTAATCTTTTCATGTCTCGATCTTAATCTTTCCACCATCTACATGAAAAATAGACGAAGAGGCAGTCACATGCACGTAATATTATCACCTATGACTAACTTTATATCACATTTCACTCCCACATGCATAACACCCAATAAAATGAACCTACTTTCACTCTCTTTGATCCTGATCTTTCCACCATCTTACTTGAAAAAGGGATGTGAGAGTTAGTCACGCAAAGAGGGACAAAGATCTCTCACATTAGTTTTTATTTGAGATGTTCCAACTCTAGCTTAGTGTGTATTTCTAAAAAGTCTAAAGTGTTTTTCTTTCTCTACCTTGCAGCCTTTTATCTCAAAACATAACTTATTAGTCAAAACTAGACCTGATCATGGATCTGAAAGCCCACCTGGTCCGAAAGGCCAGACCCAAAAAAAATAGATATGAGTTTGAAAAAAAAAAACCTGATAAAAAATGAATCCGTTTTTAAAAAGTCCGAATATAAAACAGGCCATGCTTGGGCTTTTTTTAAAATCTGGCCCGAGCCCTCCAGTATTATGATTATTTTTTATATATTATTAATAAATAATATTATTAAAAAATATATTTATAACTATAGATATAAGTAAAAAAGAATTATATAACATATATAATTAGTATTATTATTGCTCTTACTTATTACATAATATATTATTAGGAATAAATTATAATTTAAATAAAATAAATTATTAATCAATAATATTATTAAAAAATTATTATTTTGAGAAGTTTTACTATCTTATATGTGTATATATATATACACATTTCAAGTTATTTAAATTTTTTGTAATATTTTTTTAAGACATTTAGTATTTAAAGTACAAAAAAAAAAGTAAACCTAACAAGTAATAAAATAAATATATTTAAAATTAAAAATTAAAAAATTAAAAAAAATCGATCAAGCTGAACTCAGTCCATTTTTAATTGGGCTTAAGCCTTACCCGATATTGTTCTCAAGCCTAAAAAAATTTATAAATTTTTATATGAATCCGAACTGTGATTAGGTCTAGTCAAAACAGCCCCTCTAGCATTTTGTTACCTATCTCTATTATCCCTACCTTACATCGTTTTTTCCCCCTCCTTTCAAGAAATCTCAAAAGTCAAAGAGATATTAAGTTAGAAAAAAAAAACTTATTTATACCTTTATTGTCAAATTTTTTAATAAAAATATAAAAAATGTATAACTTTTTAATTAAGATATGACAAATATATAATTTTTGTAGATAATTATCTAATTAAATTATATATTTGTCATATTTTTATTGAATGACTATATATTTATTATATTTTGATTAAAAACTTAATAATAAAGATATAAAAAAACTATATCTAAATTTAGCTCCTTAAGTTGTTACTTATCCACTAATCAATGCAGGAAGGATAAACTAGTTGATTTTAGATTTTTTAGACATGAATTTCACTTGTAATTCTAATTCCATTGCTTTTTACCATTTTCATCACACACAACAACCACACACTTAACAAAGACTCTCTACCCCCCAGGGGAACAAGCGCAAGCACCTTTAAGTGTCTGTACAGATGTAAGGCAAATGTGTTGTTCTCTTTTCTTTCATTCACGCCATACAAATGACCCATGCTCCGTTGCAACACTGCACTGAGCTTCTATCGACCAAAAAAAAAGGAATATCACACAGAACAAAAATTCAGGTATATTTGATCTTGTGCAAAATAAATTTTGATTACTTTAAAGGTGAATTTTATTTTTAAAAAATGGATTGATATAAAACTTTCTTAAGTTAATTTAATATACAAAATATTAGTAGACTAAACTAATTAAACATGTGATAGCAAACAATAAACCATACAAAGCTAATTAGAAAGGTAAATATATAAAAGGTGACCTCTCTAAAGGTGTGTTTTAATAAATTTATGTTTATTATTTGTATACTTTATCTATATTTCATACACTTTGTTTATACAAAAATCTCTAATATTCACATATTTCATATCTATTTATTTTTTCCTTTCTTATTTTAGAAAATAATTTTAGTTTTATGATATATAATTTACAAAGAAGAGACAAAGACTTTAAGAGTTAAGAAAAAAGATGGGGTAAGGATTGATTTCAAATACATTAAGCCATCTAGTTTGTAAGGTGAAGAAAGGTATCGCCTTTATTTTTAATGTCATTAAAAAAGTGCCACTTCAACAAAAACTTTTAAAAGCATTTGGTTTGCAAAATCATTTTAGGGTTTCCAAGAATATTTCATGATTTCATGTTACCCATCCTAAATTCCTTGGAGAAGGGAAATTTAAGTTGGATGGATTTGTCCTGGTGGGGAATGGTTAAAGTGCAACATTGATGGCCTAGTTAAGAATAGATGTCTTAACAATAGTTGTGGAGGTGCGCTTTAGGACTTTGTTGGAAGCTAGGTTCATGGTTTCATTTGTAATATCTGTTTTGGAGGCGTCATTTGTGTGGAGCTTTGAGGCATGCCCTCAGTAATTGAGTTGGCTTGGAATCTTGACTATAGAAAACTTTAAATTAAGGTGTCCACTATAACAACTATAAATTTAGTTGTCAAAGGCTATGCTACCTCTCATCTTATGAGGACTTTGGTGGATCACATTAGAAGGATATTTAGGAGAGATTGGCGTGTTAAAATTAGCCATACTCATTGCAAAGGAAATAGATTAGTTGACTGGTTAGCCAATAAAGCTTATGATAAATAATTAGTTATTAGTTATCTGAGCACCCTCCAAAAAAAAATTTAGCTATGATTTACAAAACCATGGTAAAGTCAGTTGTTATGACCAGTTTAACCACTATTTTTAGAAACCACAATTATCCATAGTAAAACCATTTATTCTAACTCTGGTTATAAAACCATGGTTAAACAAATTAGTTTAATTGTGGTTAGTATACCATTGTTAAACAAAAGGTTTTAATTGCAATTATACCATAGGGTTTAACGACAGTTTGGGTAATTGTGACTAGACTATCTATTTTAGAAACGATTTGAACCATTGCTAAATTGAATTTTCTTTAATATTTTGCCTCTTTTATAGCTTACTAAAGGATTTTTTTAATTCCTACATAAATATTTGCAACTTTTACAACCAATACAATAACCCAATCACAAATTACCATTTATACATATTTATTCACAACTTACAATTAAAATCAAAGAGATTTAATTAGCTTCAAAATTCAAATATAATAAAATTAAAGTCACAAAAATTAAAAAATGTAAGAAAATAAAAAACTATAAAAGTGAAATTAATAAGTAATAGACTAAAAATTATAGAAAAAAATTCAATTATATAATTCATGTAAAATGAAAAAATTATGATATTACATTAAGAACATTGAGACTAACTAGTTCAAGGGGCATCTAACCCTATAAAACTCTGAAGGATGAAAGCCAAAGTTGAATCACTTCATTGCTAGTGCCTTCTTAATTCTTGCACCTCATGTTGTAGTTTTTAGTAAGTTAGCCTACAAGGTGGAGCCCTTCTATGAGAATGAGTAGACTGGCTGAACATTTGGGAAATACAAGTACCTAATCCCAAACCTCGGACTCAAACAATTGACTTCCTAAAGCATTGCTAATGAATCCTTACTCAAGATCTCCTAAAAACAAGATTCTTGAGTTTGAATCTTTGCTATCCTATCTTGCAAGTTTAAGCAAAATAAAAAACATTCCAATATCTTAATAATTCATTAATTCAATAAAACCATAAGTGAACACTTTATTCATACATAGCTCTTTTACTTACAATGATTACTCTAGCCACAATCAATAGCAGCTAAACTCAGCAAAAGATCTTCAATACTAGAGCTTGGAGTACCTGCAGTGCCAACATGAAACAGACCTTAACTATTCTTTTTCTCAAAGAACTTCATTATCATTAAAATTCCTATAAAAAGAAGAAAACACATACAATTTGAGGACATTTCATAAACATAAACACATGCCATCAAATATACAAAATATATAATTTATCAAATATAAGCATAAGAAAAAGATATAATACCTTGAACCTAAAAAAGTTCAAATTTCCTTCTTTATTTGACAGTAGCATTTTCAGGTGCTAATGTTGGAATAACTCACTTTTGTGGATAATATTCTCATTTTCTTCCCTCACATCATATAAGTCTCATGGCTTTAGATGCATAACCATACTCTAGTTTTTTTTCTGACTTATCCTTTACATAATAAACTTACTACGCTTCTAAAGCTTAGATGTATGGCTCGTCCTTTTTATTATTACTAGTGTGTATCAATAATAAAAAATTAGTAGACAAGAATCCCAAGTTATCAGTTATAATCTCTTTAGAATTGGTTGTATTAGCTCACATGCATTTAAACAATGTTATCATGATAGTTTAGTTTAATTATGTCAACCAATTTCCCATAACATGGCACACCTTAAAAGCGTATATGGTTATCACTGCTACTTGCATAACTTATTATCTCGAAAGTCCTAAAGACTCCACAATTTTAGGTTTTCAACCCCAGGTTTCATTCCATAGTACGAGATTTGAAACCATTAACTTTGTATGTAGTATATCTTTTTGCTTAACTAATTAGACCTAAGGCAAGTAACTTTATATCATCTGAATAAAAAGTGATATTCTTTTTATGTAAATGCTTTAACAATAAATAAGCCATTGACCATTAAATAAGGCGTACAAGCACTTACATGACACCAACACCATTTAAAAAATTCTTTATGAACCTTCTTGTCTACCTTTCAAGCAAATCCTATATGACTTTTTAAATGTTGCTTCACCACATTCATGAATTCCCTCTACAAAATACACTAAGTAAGTTCTAATGATTATGGGAGTTTTAGTTTAGTAGCTTTAGTATACTTACTAAAGAAAATGGGTCCACTTATTTATAGTTAGTTAGTACATGTCGATGTGCTAATAGTTTTTCAATAGGGAAAAAAGTGAAGTGTTCAAAACCACTCACTAATTTTTTAACTATTGAAAACATTGTACATTCAATAGATGAATCAATATTGGGTTGGTAATCAATATGTCTAGGTCAATTGAATACTATCTCTACTCCATTCAAATACCTTAAGCAAAAAGTTAAAACCTTTTCAACCAAGTAATTTTCAATTATTAAGCTCTTTGCCCAAGCTTTATTTCATACATAAGACTTTAATTTTCTTTAGTACCTGATAAAAAGAGTGATTGGGAATTATTAATACAAAAACATCTTTGTTTGCTTTTGTTAGGTACATTAATCTTCTTTAAAGTCTTAAGAAAGACATTCTTGTTTGCTTTGGTCAATGTAAACAAGTTGGTGGATGTCTATCATTGTCATTGGACTAAAGCTTAGATTGAATACCCATTTCTTATAAGTTTATCCATGCTTGTAAATTGTGTTTTAATCTTCTAGATTCATTAAGTAAAGTGAATATCACATTGTTAAAGATATTCTTCTCAATATGCATCATGTCAAGACTGTGGCATAGCAAATTGTTTGCCCAATAGGAAAGTTTGAAAAAAAAAACTATTATTACGTTATTATTGAGTCTCACTATCAACTCCATTGGTTCGTTGAGGTCTTTTCCTTGGCCTTCAACTTTAACCCCTATTCCAAATGCAACATTAATATTTTTAAGTTGTCTTAAAATTTATGATCCATTATTGTTACTGGTGGATTTCTCTTTTCCTCCCTTCCATCAAACTAACTTTGGGCCAATCTAAATTTATGTCCTGGGTTCAGAAAATGATGATGTCCCATAAAACACTACTTCTAATTATGAGATAACAAAAAAAGAGTTGTATTAAAGTTACAAGATAGATAAGTTAACCTAGTATGTGTGTTCTACCTTGATAATGTTTTGAGACATGAAAAATCGTTAATAGTCTACATCACAACTACATGCATATTAAAGACTTCATTGTTATAAAAATCATAGGTTTTAACCCTTATATTCCATAGGTTTATCAGCTTTACTATTAGCAGTTAAAGATAGACATCTATATCACTTCCAAGTGCTCACATTCTGGGAATTATTACTAAAAAAAAGAATGAACTTTGCTTTATACATATCCAAGAAGAGAGGTAGTAAGTTATAAAAATCATCAGCCAGATGTTATAATTTGTACTCAAAGTGGCAAATGAATTGAAACTATTGGTAACCAACCTTAGGTGTACATTTTGAGGATCTAAAGTGAATTAAAGATTCATCATATTAAATGTCCTCCATCCACCCAAATCTCTCAGATGCCTCATTATACATTCTTTATTCCTATCCATAGCATGCCATCTTATGTGCTTAACTGTCTTGAATGACATAAATAACATTTACAATTATAGTTTCAATGGAAAGTATCTAAGGATTTTTGCTCTTTAGTTTTTCATCTAGATGTGTAACACTTTTTACACACATCTTTGTTTTCATTCTCGCCCCAATATAGTATATAATTATTTGGACATGTATGAATTTTTGTACAATCAAACCCTAATTTGTTAATTATTTTCTTGGCTTGATAAAAAGAAGGTAGAATCTTTACATGTCCAAAATCATTTGCCAATAATTTCAGTATCATGAACATAGCTTTGTTACTTGTTTCACACATACAATTAATGTAATACAATCTCACCAAAAAAGGCAATTTTGAGTCTTTCTTGCACCATTCATATAAATTTTATTGTCTATCCTTGGTACTCTTTAGCATCTTCATTCATCTCCTAAAAAAAGGGTAGAGTTGGACCCTCCACTTCATCACCAACAATTTCAATTTCAAGATGCACCCCGAATGCATCATGGACCATTTCATTCATAAGGTCATCCTTACAAATTCACTGTTCTTTCACATGTGGCCTTGCTAAAGATATTGTAGGAGGCTTTTCTCTATTACGTCTCTTCTCATGCATGACTCAAAAAATATACCTTTATGGGAATGGTTTAACAATTAAGGAGTCATGTATATCTTCTCTAGTTAGCTATTTCTTAAAGTCACACTTAAGATATGGGTATATTATTTTACTTTCCACACTTTAGTTAACAAATGCAAAGTCTAAAAATCTACTAAGTTTCTATAAATATTTTTAAGTATTTTAAGGTTTAGCTATTCAATACCTATCCATTTTTTAAAGCTAATAAACTAAAAAGAGGTAATATATATATATGTTGATCTAATTAAAAATTCTACTAACATAATTAATCACGTGTCATCTTGATAATGATTCATGTCTCAGTCACTTAACACATTGCAAATCACTAGCTATTCCCTTTTCTTGCTCTCTACTTATCAAACCTAATGCAAATACTTTTTTCTTCTCCTAAACTTGTGTGCTCCTTGAGTTTATTCCAAAAAAAAAAAAAACTCTCTCCAATTGTTTCAGGAGGTATCTATATTTATTGAATAATGAATAAAAAAACTAAATACACTGTTTTCAATTTCTCCTATCTATATCCAAGGAGGCCAAGAGAAAGAATAAGTATATCTAAATTGCAAATGAGCTTGGAGAAAAGCTTAAAACTATATTGCTTTTAAAATAAAGTACTCTCGAAATTTGGGAGCAGAAACATAGATAAGAAGCACAGTTCTCAAATCAAATACAAATATCCCAAACATAAAAGGCTGTATCAAAAAAATCACATGGTTAGGTAAATGGGAGGGAATTAATAAGGCAAAGGTATAAAAGGCATGATTAATCTAAAAGAACATAATGCCTCGTATACTACCTACTAAATAAGGAAATGGTTAAAAGCTAAAGCAACTTAAACAAAGAAGCAGTACCTCAATGTTGTATGAATACACTTCTAAGTATTTAAAAATTTAGGATATTTACCCATAAACGTAGCCTAAAATCGTTGCAATGAAGCCCACTATTTATACCCTTTTATAATATTTAAATGAGAAATTGAATCTCAACGTGTTGCCAACTAATTAGAAGCTACCAGCATCTAAACTTCTTGTAAGTTTCCGCTACTATTACCCAATTAATTATATGAAGCAACAGTCAACGACCTTCTTTTTTTTTTTTTTTTTTAAGTATGAGTGTTAGATAATTCCCTTTCTTTTGTTGCTGTACATCTACCTCTTTTGCATAGAAAAGAGACACTACTCGATTAAAGGGTTGAGTGGTTACATCGATTTGTACTTTGTTACTTACCAAAGTAACAATTTAATTACCTTAAAAATGTAGACAAAAAATTAAAAATAGCAAATACTGACTTCTTTTGCTTCCTAAAAAATAACATGAATTTTCCATCCAATATGTTTTCCAAATTCATTACAAAAATATTTCAATTCAACCAATCATATGCTTTATCCATCCAAAAAAGAGCTTCTATTTCTTCTTTGCTTTAATGCAGGGAGAATAAAGGAGACAATAAAGGGGATTTGAAAAATTATGAAAAGGAAAAAAAATGTAAAACTTATGGTTAGGGTGAACGGAAAAAAAAAAAAAAACACTAGAGGGAGAGTACAAATGGCGGCATCATAAGTGGGGATCGTGGGCTAGCGAGGGACCAGTCAGATAGGAAAGTCGAATTTTTATGAGAAGGGAATTTTTGAAAAACAGTTTTTAAAAAAATTATTTTATCCCCTTTAATTTTAAATACTTCAAAAAATTATAAATAAAATAAATATAAAATATAAAATAATCATATTAAATTATAAAGTAATAAAATAAATTAAAAAATTAAAATAAAATTATGTTATAAAATAAAAAATTAATATAATAAATAATGAATAATAAGATATAATATAAATATAAAAATAATGGATAAAAATAAATATATATTATTTAATATATAAAATTAAATAAATTATAAAATAATAGTAAATGTAAAATATATAATTTTTAAAAACTAATATAAGCCAAACATGAAAATATTAAATTTCTTAAAATGTAATCAAATATTCTTAAAATACTAACGATGAATCCAACGTGGTAATGTCATATTAATAGGAATATGATTATTAAAAATTACATTCATGAATAATTTGGATCTTTTACAATTACAAATTGAAAACATACAATGTATTTAGAGAAAGAAAAAAAAATAAATGTAAAGAAAGAAAATGAATCCCATACACATTTCTCTCCTTTTGTATCATTCTCTCTTTAAATATATGAATACATAAATGCAAATGATCCAATTTAATATATGTGTGAAGGATTAAAAAAAATGAAATTGGATTGTTAAGTTTTTTTTTAAATTAAGATTTACATTACTGTTCACATAAACATTTGTGATACCATTAATAACTTTTTTAACAAAAAGTATGGTTAATAATACAACATAGTGTAAATTACATTAAATTATTTTTTAGGGTTTGGCTAAATTATATTTAAAATTTTTATTTTATAAAAATTTGATTCTTCCTCACCTCTTTATATATACTAAAATTTTTTTTATTATTTACTTTTTATTAATAAAATTGACAGTTTATATAAAACTAGTATCGGATCCTGAGTCATTGCACAGAACCTCATGCCTCAATTTAATAAAAAAATAGGTCTTTAAAAAAATTACACAAAAATTTAAAAAAAAATTGGCCCGGAACTTAAAACAGAAAGGAGTTGATATTTGTTCTAAAACTGATGAACAGTATTGACTTCCTATTATTTTTACATATACGTAGATAATTTCTTTTAGAGCATAAAAGCACTATTTTCTCAGAGTGTTGCTATTTTTTGCTCTCATTATTTATTGGGTTTATACTCACATAATGCACGCAACTTGTTTATTATAAACTATCTAATCAAAGTGATGCATGCGTCACAAACTTCATTTCAAGTTTAAATTTTTAGATAATTACCCCATGATTATTCTCAATGCAATTGAATTAACTCATGAAGATCAAATCATTTAATTATTGGTTCAGCGAGAATTTTAAAAATAATTTTTGCTATTTAAGATTGAATTAAAGACACTAGTATTTTACAATTTAAAATTATAAGAGCTATTTATCGACAATATTAGATTGCATAAATAAAGAAGGTTTAAATATAATATTTTTATCCTTTAATTTTATTTTAAGTTTTATTTTTATCTCTTAATATCATTTTATTCTAATTTTGTCTTTAAACTTTATTTTTAGTTCACTTTTGTTCTTTGATTATATCTTGTTTTAATATGATTTTTTAATTTTATTTTAAGTTTTATTTTTGTCTTTTAATTTTATTTTATTCTAATTTGATCTTTTAACTTATAGCAATTAATTAAAATTTATTTCTGTAGTATTATTAAGTTGTTTAATAAAAAAGTTATTAATATTAAGTCACCAGGGAGCCACATAAGGTTGAGTGAAATTTATTTTAGAGGGCTGAGTTATAATACATAATATGTTTTTGTATAAACATTTATTATTATTCTACAATATATATATATATATATATATAAACACACATACACACTGTATGAGAATACAGTATATTATATTAAAATTAAATAATTTGATAGGACGCTGTGGCATGTGTCACTTCAATTGTTTATGTAACACCATATTATAAAACATCTATGAAAAAGGGGCATAAATTCTAAAAAAAAGAAAGCCTTATATTATATAATTTATCTCATTGGTTAACATTTTGTGAATTCTAAATTGATTTTAAGTTTATAAATATATACATATATATATATATATTATAAAAGACCTATTGATATTTTTGTAATAATAATAATAGGACTAAATTGCGTATTTCTCCTATGAACTATGAATCATATGTAAATAATCTTTTTAATCTTCAAAACTTGATAATGAATACTCTTAAGTTTTTAAATTTATGCATATGACCCATCTTAGTTTGTCATTCCATTAGTAAAGTATAATATGTCAAGGGATTATTTGCACATAAGTCAAAATTAAAGGTAATTATTTGTATCAAAAATAAAGTTTATGGGGCTTCATTATCACTGATATATCACATTCCATTAGTGAAATAACAAACTAATTAATGGTAAGTATTTGCAAAAATTTAAAACTTTAAAAAGATTTATTATCAAGTTTTAAAGGTCGAGGAATTATCTGCATATGATCTAAAGTTCAAAAAGTTTTGTATAATAATAATAATAAATAAGATGATTTATCAAATCTATATATTAAAAAGGACCAGAGAGTTAGAGATCATGCAAATGCAAAAGACAAGTTGAAAAATATTTTTTTAAAAAAAATATTTTAAAAAATTAAAAAAAATGGATATCAATTAAAGTGAAAGAATGAGAAAATAAAAATAAAATACAATAAATAAAAGAATTGAGCAAAAGTAGTGATCTTCACTCTTTTGGATCTTAATATATTAACATAAAAATGTAAATAAAAGCTTTTTATTTTTAGTTTCTAAAATTCGATAAAAATATTGTTTTAAAAATTTGTTGCTTTTAATTTATTATTCTAAAAGACTTATTTAATTAATAAATTAACCTATTAGTTATTAATAAAAGTTAAATAACAATCAATAATCTTTTGTTATTTAAAATATGGCAAATATTATATCAATATATAAGCTATTAATTATATTTTATATTTCTTATACACATATACATTTTATTTTTAAGGAAACCATATGTACGTTTTTCTCAAAGAAGATTATATATATATATATATATATATATATCTATATAAGAATTTGGTCCCTCAGAGTCACACATGACTTTTTTATTAAGTATTTTAATTTGATGATACTTAAGGGGAAAAAAAGATATTTAAGTAGCTTTTTTAAGTTAAGAAACTAAATTAGAGCAAAATAAAATTGAAAAATAAAAATAGAACTTAAAGCAAAGTTAAAAAAATCAAATTCAAATCAAATAAAGTTAAAAAATAAAAATAAATTCTAAGATGAAAACTTAAAATTAAATAAAATTAAAAGATAATAATAAAATTTCAAATAGAATTAAGAAAGTAAAGTTAATTTTTGCTAATTAAAAAAAGCATGGTACAATAAAAAGAGCATTAAGTAAGAATACATATTTTTGAAACAACTAACAACTAATGATAGCTACAACAGTGACGTATTTGGTTGAGTGATGTAATAGAGAGTATAATGTAAAATGTAGGTAGGTAGGCTAGCTAAAAAATAAATTTTATATATTTATTTTAAAAAAATTTAATTTGATAATTAAAATAGTAATTTGATAGATGGAGTAAAACAAAAAGGTGTAATAAATATTATACAAATTATATAAAGGGCATATATTTATTTTGTGAGGAACCAAACGAAACTCAGGTTTTGTTTTAACCTTTATATTTCTCTTTCAAATTTATTATTGATACTAAATCCTTATAGCATTATCTCCTATCCCTACTTGCTTCATCACCCTCTTACCATTTCTCCAAAAATGGTGAATGCGTTTATTCCAAAACCATTTGGAATTTGCTTTAGAAATAATGAGAAAATTTAGTTATGAGCAAAAGACAACGTCAAGAAAAATAATTACTAGAAAGCAATAAATATTTGAAACTTAGCATCAATCCTTTTGAGATACTAGTTGCACGAATCAATCCTTTTGAGATACTAGTTGCACGAAATTCAAAGCTAATCCTTCCAAATTTGATTGTTCAAAAGGCCATATTGACGGGACACATGGCAGTGAGCTATGGAACTTAGATTCAATGGTTTTGAGATTAATAAATTTCAATAGTTGTAGGCTAGGTTGAGCCTAGCCTTGCAACTATGGCTAGCATAACTGATCACGTCGACAATAAAATTTTAAAATTTAACCATGTGCCATTGTGTGATTGGTTTAGGAAAATTTTTGCAAATTTTGATTGGTGGAGGAAAATTGAAATAGATAATGTTGAATTTTGAAATGACAATAATGCTCCTGATTGTTGCATTATAAGCCAACTTCATTCACCTTCCTTTTAGCCTTTTCACTCTTCATCATTTCGTATTCTTCTCCTCCCCATTGTTCATCTTCTTCAGTTGTAAATTTTTGTCACATCTTCTTCATTTGCGACTTAAGTAACTTTTTTTTACATCTAGTTTTGTGGAGACGTAATAGAATGTATGCATTATTTGATCTTTTTCATCTATCTTGTTTTATATTACATAATATGAACAAAGCCTTAAACTTCGTTGTAATGGTAAATGTAAAAAGGAGCCTGATATGAAAAAAAATTAGAAAAAGAAAAACAAGTAATATTTTTCAAATGAGAAAAAATAAAGAGAACCAGAATAGTTGAAAATTTTTATTTATTGTTGTTTATTATTTATTTACATTATTTGTTTTAGATTAAATTATTTATTTGTTATTGTTCATATGTTGTTATGATTTTAGAAAATGTATGAAAGAATGAATGAATATTTTGGAGGTAAAAGAAAATAAAGAAGAAAAAATTGAAAGAAAGGAAACAATTTCTTAAGTTAAAAATGCATAATAATATAAATAAAGAAAATGTTGATAAGGTTAATGAAGATTGTAAGTTGAGACACTAGAAATATATTATTGACTTTAGGTGAACAACGATTCTCACTGTTCTCTCAATCTGCTGAATCTGCACCCGATTTACTTAAACCTAAAATTTTGATGAGTTGACTAGGTAAGCGATATTAAGGCTACTTGTCATCTCAGCAGTCTACTGCTATAAGATAAAGGCAACAAAATGAAGAGTTGGTGCAACAGGACATCGATAGTAGTAGGGGTATTTAAAGGTTTGGTCTAGTTTAATTTTAATCAAAACCAAACCAAATCAACCTAATTGATTTAGCATTTCGTTGGACTTTGTTTGTTTTAAATTCTTATTTAGTTTGGTCTGTTTAGTTCTTTTTTTTTTTTTTTGCCAAAAAGTGATTTTTAAAAAAAATTTTGTTCATTGTAATATGTAGAATTTAACTTTTAATATATATCATCTCTTAAAATTTTGACCAATAATAATATTGGAATAATTTTTTTATTTTTGCCTAAAAAAATTTCATACATTCACAAAAAAATTTTAAAAAATGAGAAAAAAAAACAAGACCAACATCTTATAATAAAATAGTATAGACAATTTGTATATGTTAATTTTCTTAAACTACACAAAAAGTGTAGCTTTGATGTAAGTTTAATTGACAAAAGATCCCATTAATCTAAAAAGAAAAGAAAAGAACTATTAAATTTTAATTAGTTGTAAGTTTAAATGTTCGATTTGATTTGGTTTAACTGAACTAAACATTAAAAAAATTGACAATCGAACTGACTTAATTGGTTCTAGAATTACAAAAACTAAACCAAACATATTTTTAATCTGTTTTATTTTGTTTTTAGCGATTTGGTTTGGTTTAGTTTTGTTTTGTTCACCCTTAGATAGTAGCATTGTCTTGCTATTTTCATATATTTCAACCCTAATGTTTCAAGGTATTAGTATAATCAGTCCATTTTCTTTTATATTAACTAGCTAATTCAGTGACTTTGTGGGATCCAATCCTTTATATTACATGTGTTCGTTGCCTAAGTCTCATTTTGGAGCATTTGAGCAACAATTTGGAGGATCATTTGTTAACCTTTTATTTAATATATTTGCATTTAGTATTGTATATGTGATAGCTCCTTTGATCTTGGAGGATCATTGTAAGCAGAATTTGTGATACCACATAATCTAATTTCCCAATTGATTTCCTATACTTCAATTAAAATTCTCCACTTATAGTAGAAGAGCAACAACAATATGAAAAAGTAAAATAACATAGATTATAGTGTGAAAAGAAGAAAGCCTCGTTGTGGTATAAAAAATTATTTATTATAGTACATTTTTTTAATACTTATATAATTTATTGTCACATCTCTTATGAATTTCTTGGCATCATTGTTTACTATTTTATTTCTTTTGTCCTTATCAATTTTGTCTTACATTTAATAAATTTTTAAAATATATTTATCAAAGATATAATTATTTATTTTTTATTTCTTCAATTATTTAAATTTGTAAAATAACTTTAGCATATTTTTTTAAAAATTTATATTTTTAAATATATTTATTTAACTTAAAAAATCAATAATTTAAATAAGAATCATTTGAACTCGGATTGTTTTAATCTGAATTCAAATGACGTTAAAAAATAATAATTATTGAACTCAAATTGGTTAAGTTGAAATTCAATGAAATTTAGACTTAATCGATTTGAGTTCTGCTACTTTATTGCATTCTGTACAAATGCATTTTGTATTGTTGCATTTGGATTATAATATTTTTCCTTTGATGCGTTTCAATCAACCCTTCCAAACCAGCGTTCAGATCCTCTGCGTAGCAAAAATATGTGCATCGCGTGCGCAGCGATGAAACGACAATGTTCTATTCGTACCATCACAGCCGTCTTCCTAATCCGAAGGTCTTCTGTGTGCCACATCTTCTGGACCGTATGAAACCTCCCAAAATGCGGTTCTCTCTCTCGCAAAACTTTGGTCTCTCGTCCTCCTCTTTACCTGACATGCAGCATTCCTAATTGCTCCGCTAGTCCATTGGGCAGCTTAATATATTTGCCAACCTAATGATAAATACTCTCAAAATTTTCCTATTTATGTTTTGCTATTTGCTTGAATATAGTCTATTAGCAATCTACAATATGCTGCTCTGAGTGCTCTGAGAAAAATTCCTTTGGATCCTGGAAATCCAGCGCTTTTGCATCCTGCTGTACAAGGATAAGCTACTTAGTTGTTCCTATATCTGACATTTGGAACTTTTGCTTTGCAATATGTGGATGAGTTTGTTTCTTCTTATCAGTTGTATGAAGTATGATATACTAGCATAGTTGATGATGGCATGTGGCACACTGTTGTTGCAGGGTCTCTTGGGGCCATGGTGCATGGCACACTAAAGTGACACATATAATTATATAATTTAGAATAAATATAAAAGACATGTAAAATAACACATATGCATTGTTAGCTAAAAAAATAATCCATATGCATGAAAACTAATACGTAGAGGGACTTCTGGCATGTGATACCCCTAAAGCTTTCATTGTAAATCCTCATACTTCAACAAATTGTTTAACTTGCTCATTGGATATTATTGGTCCCTTCAGAGCTTTTGAAAATGTGTTCGAAAATATAAGCATTATGATTGGTAAACTATAAAACTCAAATTGTATATATGGAAACACACACGCGCACACTATGACATAGGCCACCATATCAGCTGAATTTAATTGACAATGCATCCAAAAATATAAGCAATTCCGCCAGAAGGGGCAGTGTAGTTCCTGAAGATATGATCAATCAGTCCAATGGGCACCTGAAGGCCTAGAAAATAGCCGGTATAACTTCCTGTTTCCTTCACTCTCTAGTAGCGAGAAAGCTTTTGTAAACCAGAAGGTTAAAGGTGATGGTCGGTGGGCCTCATCCAAGTCCCTATCGAAGGTTCCATAAGGTACATTCACTTTGTTAGAAGGTGTAGACGCTTAAGCCGAGAATGGCAGTAAGGGCCTCATCCAAGTCACTGTGGGCTGTATGCGAGGAACAACAATAAGCTGGGAACATGGTGAGGTAGCTGAAGATGGAGGGAATGATTAGTTGAGGAGTCAGGCGTAAGAATTTGCAGGGACGGAGGCAAACACCTATGGTTTTGACGGCAAACACTACGACACTCACGGCAACGCAGGGACGGAGGGCAAGGGGGCCGAGATAGATGGAGAACGGTAAGCATTCAAAGAACAGCAGGGGATTTAGGCACTGTTCATGTGGTGCGTTTTGAGGGACTGGATGACGTGGCTTGCAAAAGAGTGAAGGATCACGCGAACGGCTGCGATTTGCTCCACAAAACGGTGTCGTTGGTTTGATACGTAGACTCTGCGAATCCAAGGATTTGCAGGTGATCCGGACCCTTCCAAACCATCATGTTGAAACTTCAAATGCTTAAAATGATTAATGATGTTGACAAAGTTTTGTATACTACGTTTCATTTGGTTAACAGAGTAATTTTTATAAAAATAGAAATATAGAAAAAATTAATTATATTTAGCATATCATAAAAAGGAATGACATTATTAAATCTTTTTTGTACTTGGTTGGATGAAAATCACATAAGAAGGGAAAAATGATAAAATATATTTATTTTAATTAAAATATCTAATAACAAAGATATAACAAATTATATATATAATATATATATATAGTGTTTTGTTGGACAACCCCAATTGTGTAAAATTCAGAATTTTAAACGGTTCCCAAACCATTTATAAAGAAATTTGCATAAACACTTCTTTAAATTTCTACATTTTGTAATGGCACGATTGTTTAAAAATATTAACAATATAATCATTAAAACAATAATAACAATATGGAGGTGAGACATAAAGTGGGTGGTATATATTAAAAGGAATCTGAGAGATTGTGGGGGAAACAAATCATATACACAAAACACTACAATATATTAAAATGCAAGCACTCAAGAACTCCAAAAGCTCTCTGAACCTCGCGCACAAGAAAATCCTTAGAAATTCAAGTAGGAACGTTTATGCGCGAATTTTTTCAGAGTAGGAATATGGAAACATGATTTTATCGTCCTCTTTTAGCGAGATCTATGATGAGATTTGAAATTTGAAATCTTTTTAGAATTTTTTTAATAGTCTAATTAGGTTTTATTTTATTTAATATTATAGTATCTAGTTATATCCTATATAATATGTTAAACGAGTCCTAAAAAAATTGAATTTTCATATATATATATATATATATCATTTAGAGATTATATTCAGTAACAATTAATAATAATTTTTCAAGATATAGGAAATTAAAAAATGACAGTTATAGTCATAATATGCTTCAACCTACTGGTCAAATTCCTGTTTTCAGATTGGTTCCGTTAGGGGAAGAAATTTAGTAAATATTAAAATTTCAAAGAATAGAAAAAAAAAACAAAATTGACAACTAGGAGTATGTTTTATTTTATTGTTCAAATCTGATTTGTTCACATTGGTTAAGATAGGAAAATAAATTTAGTAATTTAAAAAAATAAAAAAAATCAAAGTATCTTATTGTTCAAATTTTTTTGTGTCCATGTTGATTTTATTAGGAGAAAAAATTTAGTAAATGCTTAAAAATAGAGAGATTAAAAAAAAAAGTCGCATATAGATAAAAGGGATGATTATTTTATCACACTTTCTATCAGAAAAGTAATAAAGTACAATAAAAAATTAATACTTTCTTTTTATATACAAACAAAAAATTAATACTTAACTAAACAATCATTTATTTCTCAGATTACTACGGCGTCGTGACCATATTGTCACACAACCGTTGGAGCGTATCAAAGCACTCAATCATCACCGTCCATCTTCCTTCTCTTGGCCGCACCCAAGCTTATCCACACGGTGAGCAATTCTTACGTGCTCAACGTCATTTATGTACCCATCCATATTATATATAGACTTCATTTATATAAATTTAATCTCAATATTTAAATTTTTTAGCACCTGACAAAATTTCCAACGCGGTCTACTCTACTGCGTCGCTTTTACATTTCTCTTTCCTGACCACGCGGGGACGGTCTAGTTCCTTCTCGACTTCTTCCATTTCCATTCCTCGCCACCTTTCGCTTTCTCTTCTTTTTAGAAGTAGAGCTCAAAAGTTACAGTAAGACGCCGTAAGGAATCATGAAAATGCAGCAACCAGGGGACGCCCAAAGTGTAAGAGAACCCAGTAAACCCTAATCCCACTGCATTTTTCGTTGTGCTTGTTTGTTTTTGTCGTACATTTTGAGACATGCGTGTATGAATTTTCCCCTCTTTAACTCTAGGCGTGGTTCATTTGTTGTTTCTGTTATAATATGCACCACTGTAAATTACTGCTTGGCCTATTGCATTGCGTACTGCTTTGGATACTTGTGGTTGATCGTTTGTTTTAATATATAGCGTGGCTGTTAAAATGTCACCCTCCTTGCATTTTTTTTCCCTTTGGGCTTGAGTGGGAGTTTTGAAAGAATTAGAATGGGATGAGAGCGGCAACCATTAGATTGTTTGGAAGTTTAATTGGAAAAAAAAGGTCACCCATACTTCCTTGTTTGGAAGTTACAATATCGTTAATGGGGTGTGTTGGGTTTGAAAAGTAGAATTTTCGATGTTAGCATTATGTATGTGCTGCTAATTCTGAAATAAAAGGAGAGTAGAGAGAGCAAAGGGGTAAATAAAAAATTAGAAGTAATTCGGCTCATCCCAAACCCACCAATTTGGACGGATCTGGAAATTGAGGTGGGTTGGGCCGGGTCAGTGTTAGAAACAATACATCAACCTCGATGTGTTTGGATTCTCAACCTCGATAGGGGAAAAAAATAAAAAATGGTTTCGTTGTTGGTTTAAATGTCACTACAAAGTATGTCTATGTATTAATGATTAATGATATCATTATGACTTAATATGTGTGTATGTAGACACACACGAACAAAACAGGGCTGCATCTTATACATTGCACGTATTATATAACCTTTGTTGTCGCTGTGAGCTATGAAAACTAACATAGAGACACTGCCTTCCTATTGTTTACTATATTCTGTTTACCAATACAGCTACGAAGCACTGCTACGTCTTCCCCACTATTTTTTTATAATTCAACCATCTCTACCTCTTATTGGTCCATCCTCAGTGCCGCACTTGTAAATATTTGTTGTTCTTAGGCAACTTTGGTTTACAGCTTAACAAGCCCAATGAATCTGCCAGGCGTTACAATGCAAACAGCTTGCAAAGGAAATGATTCATGACATTTAGGTCCCTTGTTAGTATTATTATTTTGCGATCAGTTTTTACTTTGTTATTTATTAGTACAATCTTATTCCAGTGGCTCCAATCCCTTCCTTCTTCTAACAGAAACTTAACAAAAAAATTAGTGTAAAATATACTTTTGATCTCTTAACTTTACTTCAGGTTTCACATTCGTTCTATAACTTTATTTTGTTCTAATTTTGTCCCTTAAATTTATCTTTCATTTTGTTCTAATTTGATCCCTTAAATTTATCTTAGGCTATATTTTTGGCCCTTAACTTCTTTTTATTTGGTTCTAATTTATTTATTTAACTTTACCTTATGTTTCACTTTCATCCTGTAAATTTATTTTGTCTTTATTTGATCCCTTAATTTATAAAAATCACTCAAATGTTTCTTTCTCTCTAACAGAACTAAGTTGTTTAAAAGAAAAGTTTTATGCGGCTTCTTGGTAGTTGATGAAAGATTATTAGAGCTAAGTTACCAAGAAGTCACATAAGATTTTTTTTGTTAAGCATTTTAATTTGATGGTGTTAGAGGGAAATAAACATTTGAATAGTTTTTAAAAGTTAAGGGACCAAATTGAACAAAATAAAATTAAAGGGCGAAAGTTAAATATGAAGTAAAGTAAAGGGACCAAATTCAAACCAAATAAAATTAAGGGATAAAAGTAACACTTGAGGTAAATTTAAGGGATCAAATTATAACCAAATGAAACTAAAGGACAAAAGTAAAACCTGAGATAAAATTAAGGGATTAAAAGTGTTTTTTTGCTAAAAAATTATGATAGGACTTGGGATATTTTTCAAATCTTTGCAGCAAATTTCTGGTCTTTTTATGAGTATGTTATATCAGCATTGTCACTTTATACAAGAAGAATGATAGAATAGATAATATCATCCCAAATTCTTCTAGCATGTATCATGTGTGCTTATGACTCACATGAGCAATATCACTTTTGCATGTCATCTTATTCATTTAAAATCATGTAATTGCTTCAGAATGCTGATGTATCTAACCCTAACTGGTTTGTAATTTTAACCTATGACGGTAAAGTGGATAGTTTTAACTTGTATGGTAGAGAGACTTTACTTATTCAAAAGGAGGGGGGCAGAGGAATAAATACTTTAGATTGAAAAATTCATCAAGAAGATTTGGCTTTTATATACAATTGATATTTTAAAATTTGTGTTCATTTTCATTGCAGGTTGAACCTTGTGATATATGTGGTGATGTTGGTTTCCCTGAAGTAATTGCTACTTGCTCCAAATGCAAAGTAGCTCGTGCACATGTGTAATGATCTCTTATCTTCCCCCCTCGTCATCGTGCCCCCCCTTCTATTTGTACTACTGGTTCTGCTGACATAAGTGATTTATGTTTTGTTTTCTTCTCTCTTGTCTTTTTAAATGTATATATTCTGTTTGTTGGGAAAGAGAAGTATAATTGAGGTAGCTACTTCGTTTAGAAGCCTGATCTGTGCGTTCTTCCATCATATGCATTTTAGTTGGATAGATATTTTTGTTGTTGAATACTATTTTAAAAAAAATCATTTTTCATCATTTTATTTGTGCACTTATTTTTATGGAGCGAGTTGAAGGGCTAGATCTCATATTTGGGATGTTTGACATATTTAATCAATTTTCTAGATGCTAATAACATGATTGGTTGACCTGTGGTTCGGCTAAATGCTTTCACAATTTTAGAGCTGCTTAGATCTTGGTCTGAACTAATGCTATTTCTCTCTGGTTGCAGTTATTGTATGCAAATTTTTGTCAAAATAGTTCCTGATGATTGGGTTTGTGAATCTTGCCATTCTGGGAATGATAAAATTGCACCAAAATATGTTGGAAACAAGACCTTCTCAAGAGACCTTGGATTAGATGCTTCTGATATAACTGAACATGAGAACACAGATTCAACCAGTCCTTATCAAATGCATAATTCTGGCTGGCAAGCTTGTTCTAAAAGCCAAAAAGTTGTTGGAACTCAGAAAGTGAAGTTCATTCCTGAGGAAGAAGCCATTAGACTTTCTTGCAGTAAATTGTCCTCAAAAACTTCTCCGGCAAATTCTTCAATGCACAAGACCTGCAAGACTTACGGTCAATCCAAAAAAGTTGTTGCAAAGGTTCCCTCTCCAAAAGTGAAACCTAATTCTAGCCTATTACCCATGGGACATGGGAAGCTTCCTAGACACAGTGGAGTACAAAAGAATTCAATGACTAATCAAAGGGTTCCTCATTCATTGTCAAAAGGTGACAACCTTAATTGTTGCTGTCTCTTTAGTCCCTCCACCCCTCTCCTCAAAAAAAGAAAACCTGGACATGCACATGTGCACACACACACAAGGCATTAGATGGAAATAGAATTTTATGCTTTGTGTTAAAAATTAAGTTGAAGTTTATGGGAATCTCTGTAGACCGGTCAAGGCAATATGATTGGAGAGAGCGCTCCCCAAGTTCCATTAGGCCAGTCAACAAAGAGGAAACTTCTAGAGCAAATGCACTCAAGGCTAATGATAAAGCACCCTCTTCAACACGAGCAAGCTCTCTTCCAATTAGCACTGCAGGTAAGAAATTCTCCCATTTGATATACTTCTGGGCTTTTTATGCATAAAAGTTTTGCTTGTTTATTTCTTCCAGCAAATTATTTTTCTTAGGTGACTAAAATTGTTCAAAGATATATGGTCAGTCAAAGGGTGGGGGGTTTATTTGTACTCTTTGTTCTTTCTGGCCCTTTGATGCTGAGATACATTGTAATTTGAAGACCCCAAATTATTTATAGTCAAATTGTCAAGTAAATTATGGGGAACTAATTTGGTGGTGGGTTAGATCTTAGGAAGTGTCAAACATGTTTTTTGATTTTGATAAATAGCAGATTATTAATACCAGAACGTGTCCACTATAGAGAAACAAGGAACAAAATATCTATTGGGTTAATTAGCTAACTTTTATTTGATATAAACCAAGTGGCTTCCTTTTCAAATATATTACGCTATAAATAGAGTTACAGTTGGCAAATAATATAGACATGTAATCAGATAGGGTAAGGCTGTGGGCACATTCTTCTTTAATGTTTAATCGCAAAGGTAGCATTTCTTTGAAAGATTATGTCCTGTAACCACAAAAGCAGACATTTCAAAAGAAATTAATTGCAAAATTATAATGTGATTTGAACAGATACCAGTTTCATTAATCTCTTCTAGCATGTAAATGACTAAGTGCTGAGTTTTTTTTCCCATTAACCATGAGGCTTTTGTGATTCCTGTTTCTGATACTATGGCTCCTGTAGCACCCACTAAGGAGCATGTTTAGGAAAGTCAGTTACTAATGGATAATGTATGCCAGTTGCAGTTGAAACCCTAAATCAGCAGGTGGAAAAGCATACAAAAAAGGAACCATGTGCAGCTTTACAAGCAGGAAAATCTTCACCTGTTGTTGATTCAGGTAGGATATTTCTCAACTTGTGATGAAATTACTTCTTTGTATCTTGTCTGTCGCTTTTAACCATAGTAAGTTGCATTTACTTATAATTTAGAATCTTGTCAAGTATGTGTAGAAAAGTTTCTTCATATGCACTAATGTAGTTTATGCTAGCTGTAGTTGAAACCTTAGATTGGCAGCTGGAAAAGCATACAGAAAAGGCACCATGTGCAGCTATACAAGCTGGACAATCTTCACCTGTTGTTGGTTCAGGTAGGGTTTTTCTTTTAATTGTAGTGAAAATTACATATTTGTATCATGTCTGTCACTTTTCTACATATCCTGAAAGGAAGGATACTTCATTGTCCATAGTTTGTTGCATTTACTTTAAAATCTCACATGTATATGTAGAAAAGTTTCTTCATATGCATTAAGGCATTAATCACTTGCACCTAGTGGGTTTTAAAACTAACATGTCTTATTCCATCTCTGTTCCTTACATCTCTCTATTTTTTTCTTTAGGTTTGTTTTGTGCTAATGGTGAATATAATAGATCTAATGTTGAAGAAAGAGATCTGTGGAGTATTCAGATGAACTTCAAGCTGTATCGCTGTTGTTTACCCTCTTTGCGTGCTACCTGGAGGTGTGTAGCCTTTTATATGTCCTGTATAACTTATTCTTTCATCTATCATCCTTCAAGTCAAGTTCACTTTGTATTCCCGTCCATAGTAGGAATGAACTTTCAGATTTACTTTTCAGTTTAACCTAGCTTTTAGGATATTAACTTCTAAGCAGGTTTAGAAAATGACTATATACATGTGCATATGTATGTTTACCAATGCATATAACTTTGGTTTTGAGCATATATGCATGTGAGAATTTCTGATACGGTAGTTCAGAGACTGGTACTCAATACTGGAAAATTCTACTCAATTCACTTGTCAAAATGTAACTACGCTTACACTCTTTTATTGATGACATAAGAGAGAGACTATGAAAGGCTATTTAACCTAACAGCCCTCTCAACAGCAAGTAACTCACTCACCAACAGAAACAACTAAACAGAAACAATTAAACTTCCTATCACGTGTTATGTGTTTGCATATTAAAACAATATTCACACATATCAATTATTACCCCCCTCAAACAACATCCTTATCCTCAAGGATGATTAGGTAAAGTACTCTCAAATTCAGGAAATTGCTGCTGAATAGCAGGAAGAGATTCCCACATAGCTTCTTCAGGATTGGTATGTTTCCATTGGTTTTGGACCTGAGTGAGGCAAGTTATGCTTCTTAACAACCTGTCGTGCCAAAATAAACTTGGGTTCCATGGAGAAATATCCATCATCACTCATTTGTGGTAAAGGTGAACTTGCTGGTACAGCTGAGTCCTTATGCTTTTTCAAGAGAGAAACATGGAAAATTGGATGGATTCTCATCTTAGGGGGATGCTCAAGTTGATAAGCAACCTGGCCTGCTCTTTTTAGCACTTTATATGGCCCAAAGTACCCTGCAACTAGCTTGTGAGGAGCTGAGTTGTTAATGGTGTTATGTATGAATGGATGAAGCTTCAAATAAACCATATCCCCTATTTCAAATACCCTCTAACTTCTGTGTTTATTTGTCATTTGCTGTATTCTATTTTATGCTCTCTCCAGATGGTACTTCAGCAGCGCCTAGTGGTTTCCTTCTCCCTCAAGCTCTTGTCAACTATGGCATTATCACAACTGCCACCCAAATAAGGCAAGTGAGTGGGAGGAGGCAGACCATACATAGCTTCAAAAGGTGACATCCCTATAGAGGAGTGATAGGATGTATTATACCACAATTCAGTGAGAGCCAACCACTTAGTCTACTCCTTAGGATAGTCCCTTGTCATACACCTCAAGTAACATTTAAGGCTGCTATTTGACACCTTGGTCTGGCCATTTGTTTGTGGGTGGTAAGCAGAAGAGTAAAGCAATTTGACCTTGTTAATTTTGAACAAAGCTCGCCAAAATTCCCACAAAAGATGAGATCTCTATCCATGACTGCGAAGCTAGGGAACCCATGCAATTTGATCACATTGTCCATAAAAGCTTGTGCCACATCTGTAGCTGTAGGTGGATGGTGAAGGGAGATAAAATGAGCAGTCTTTGTGAGTCTATCCATGACTACTAAGATGACTGTTTTGTTGTAGGACTTTGGCAAGCCTACAATAAAATTCATACTAATAGCAGACCACAGATGAGAGGGATTGGGCAATGGTTGTAACAATCAAGGAGTTGCCATTGCCTCATGCTTGTATCTTTGACAGGTTTGGCAGTCCCTAACAAACAATCTCACTTCCTTTTCCATGCCTTTCCAGTAAAAAACAACTGCTAACTTCCATAAGAGACACCTGAATGATCTCCCAAGGGATCATTATGGAAGTGGTACAACAGCTGTCTCTGAAGTGGTTTATCATTCCCCACAACCAACTTACTTTTCCTCTTCAGAATGTTCTGATTCCAACTGAATTTAGGATGAGAGTTTGGATCAGCTTCTAAATCTGCAATTAAGGACCTTAGTTGATTATCCTTCAGCCAAGAAGCCTTGACTTTGTCAATCAAGCTCGAGATCATTGAAATAATAGCATTATAGGTCAGATTATTGACATTCTCATCAGAAAATTGATGGGATAATGCATCTGCCACTGTATTATCTCTCCCCTTTTTGTAAACAATATCATATTGCAGACCCAACAAGTTATTAACCACTTAGACGGGTCTGGTGAAATTGTCTTTAACCCCAAAAGATGCTTAAGTGGAAGATGATCCCTGAGTACAGTGAAACACCTCCCATAAAGATATTGTCACCAATGTTTGTTGGCAAAAACAAGGGCAGCCAATTCTTTTCATAGGAAAAGAGGTGCCTTTTGTTAGGTGATAAAGACTTACTTATAAATGCTATTTGAAGCATCCCTTTTTATTGCAAAAGGAGCTGAAAAATCAGATAAAGCCAACACGAGGGTTGATGCCATGGCCTGTTTAAGTTGTTGAAATGCTTTTTCTGCTTCCTCACTCCAAGCAAAGACTCCCTTTTTTAACAAATCAGTTAAAGGTTTGCTTATAGAGCCATAATTTTTAACAAACCTTCGATAATAACCTGTAAGGCCAAGAAAACCTGTAAGATTTAATGGTACATGGAGTGGGCCACCCTTCATATCTGCAATCTTCTTTGAATTTGCTGTCACACCAATGGTAGAGATAACATGACCCAAATACTCAATTTGGTTGGCCCAAAGATACATTTGCTCCTCTTAGCATACAAACAGTGCTGTCTCAACAATTGTAGGGTACTTTTAAGGTGTTGCAAGTGCTTTTCCCATGAGCTACTATACACCAATATGTCATTGAAGAAAACCAAAATAAATTTCCTCAAGGAAGGTCTGAAAACTGTGTTCATTAACCCCTAAAAAGTAGTAGGAGCATCTGTTAAACCAAATGGCAAAATAAGAAATTCGTACAATCCCTCATATATCTTAAAGGTAGTCTTATGAATGTCATTGGGGTTCATATGAATTTGATGTATCTTACCCATAAATCTAACTTTGAGAAATACTTAGAGCCTTTCAAATTTCAATTCATCAATGAGTTCCTCTACAATAGGGATAGGAAATTTAATTTTTACAGTTTGAGCATTAAGCCTTCTGTAGTCCACACAAAACCTCCATGAACTGTCCTTCTTTACTAAAACCACAGGGGGAGGCAAAGGCACTATTACTAGGCCTTATAACTTCATTCCTTAACATCTCCTTGACCAAATCCTCCATGGCATCCTTTTGTATAGGGCGATAAGAATAACGTCTTAGGCTAATTGGAGTTTCCTCCTTAAGAGCAATCTTATGGCCAAAATCTCTAGGAGATAAGGAATTTGGTTCTTTAAACACATCAGCAAACTCTTCTAGTAATTCATTCAAGGAGTGTTCCCCCTTCGCTGTCAGTTTCCCACCATCCAAGCTCAGCTCAGGGGAACCTAGCTGCTCTTGATAAGTCACTTGAATGAAGCAGACTTGCCCATGCCCAAACAACTATTTCTTCTGCACTTCTCTGTCATCTAACAGTAACTTGAGCTGATCAACTCCATGAAGTCCACAGAATTTATCCCCTACCATAAAATACATGAACTGTGCCTTCAAATCCCATGTGATTCTCCCCAACGTGGCTAGCCACTGCACCCCTAAAATCTTATCATACCTTATTAAATTCTTCACTAAAAAGTCTGATTCAAATGAATTTCCATGCATACTCCATTGTAGTTCCATACATTTAGCCTCTACTAGAACTTGATCTCCATTGGCTATGGAGACTTTAGTCCCTGTTGTCAACTATGTTTTCAACTTGAGCCTCTTGACCAAGTTAGCATCCACAAAGTTGTGGGTACTCCCTGTATCTAAGACCAGCAAAATTGGATGTTTCTTAACTTTCCCCTGCACCTTTGTCATAGAATATTCCTTTGAATCCAGAATTGAACCAGTAATGGCATTCAAGGAAATTCTCAGATGCATTTCCACTGTTACTCCTGTACATTTAGTACCTTCAATTTCACCATCTATCTCCATCCTTTCTTCTTGCTCTTCCTTCTCTACCATAAGCATATAGGATTGAGAATTCTTGCATTTTTGGTCAAAACTAAATTTCTCAGGGCACCAATAACAAAGGCCCTTCAACCTCCTCTCGTCCATCTCCTTTTTGGTTAATTGCTTGATAGGTTTCTCGATAAGTGTGGCTATTTTTGGCTTGGAAGAATTAGAAGAAGAAGCTGTATTATCTTTATTAGTGGTGTTTATTGAGAAAAAGGATGTGGAAGAATTACGGTATGAAGGAAAATTGGTGTGAGATTTGGAATTTTGAACTGTATTGGTAGGATTATATTATGTTCATGGTTTCTTTGGATACTGGGGTTGCTGGTTTTGGAATGCAATAATAGAAGCCTCATATAACTTAGCCAAATACATGGTATATGGAAGGGAAGTAGGCTTAAACATTCTCACCTATGCTTCAATCTCTGGTTTGAGCCTTCCAAGGAAGCAACTAATGGAATGCTCCTCAATTAACTCAATTTCAGCCAAAAACTCTTTGAATTTTTCTTGATACTCATTCACAGATCCATCTTGCTTTAAGTTCTTAAGCTTGGCCATTGGATCAATCTTAAAAATATCACCAAATCTGCTTTTCAATCCTTCCACATACTCAAACCAATTAACCTCTTCGATCTTCCTCTTCTTCATAAAACTTTGATGCCACTACAAGGCTTTTCCTTGCAGATGCATCATCACCAACCTCATGCTGCTCCAGTGGAGTCTCATTGATGTCAAAAAATTGATTACAATGCAGTAGGCATCTGTGAACCATCAAATCGTGGAAACTCCACGTAAGAAAATTTAGTAAGAAATTGAAAACCTGATGTTTGGTTACCATGATAAGATCCAAACTGAGGACAACTATACATCATATGACCTCCATGATCACTCTTTACACCTTTAGTTTTGTTTCCTTCATCAGCTACATTCATCGTTGTTGATAGGAACTTTGCAGCTAACTCTCCAACGAAATTCTCTATTCTGGTGAGTGATGTCTCCATTCGCAACTCCAACTTCACTACTATCACATTAATTCATGTCACAAAGGAGCGTAATTCATTCATCTCCATTTGTGCTTGCACCATCTCTAGCTTCATCTTGAATTCAGTCAATCGAACGTGTATCCTTCACCATGGCCAAGGATTGAAAGCTTTGATACCAATTGATACGGTAGATCAGAGACTAGTACTCATTACCAGAAAATTCTACTCAATTCATTCATCAAAATCTAACTGCTCTTACACTCTCTTCTTTATAGCATAAGAGAGAGACTATGAAAGGCTACTGAACCTAAGAACCCTCTCAACAGTAAGTAACTAACTCACCAACAGAAACAACTAAACAGAAAAAATTAAACTTCCTATCATGTGTCACGTGTTTGCATATTAAAACGATATTAATATGTATCAGTTTCAATGCCTCCATTTACAGTAATAAATATTACTTTTTTATGATAATGACGGATATGTGGAATATAAAGCAATCACAATAGTAATGCTTGTGTTCCTTTTTTCCTTGAATTGAAATAAAATGTGGGTGAAGGTATATAGCAGATTATATTTGAAGAAAAAGGCATCTTGCAGACATTTTGTATGAAACAACCAATTGCTGCCATTAGAAAAGCATGGTTCTTGTGTTTGGCAGGAAGTTGGGATTTGGGAATTATAGAACAATTCCCCTCCCCCGGCTTTTGAAGTGGAGAATTTGCTTTGCTCCTACTGCTTGCCAAAGAACTGGTTGCATGTTTTAAAATAATTGATGCTTCGTTTTTTTTTGGAATCCAGTCTTTGCACTTGTAGAGCAATATTTTGGTTCATGATATTATGGCATATAAGTTGTCATTCACTTAAGGTTTGTTTGGATGGGAATGAAGGGGAAGGAAAGGTAAGCAAAATTTCAGTTTTGACAGTTAATTGCTGGTACTTGGTGACGCCTGCAGATGTTTTGGCTATAGTGATACAAATACAGTTTTAATGATCCACAAACTATATGCTGTTGACCATTTTCTAGGGGTGGATTCAAATTTATTCAAAGTTCTGCATTGTGTGAATTTTATGATGGATTGGAGGCTCAACCTCCATGCACTGTTCATCGTAAAGCGTACAATTTTTCATGCAAATTGCCCTCAGTCCTTGAAGTGGATCCACTCCCTATGTCCAGTCTCTTGGCTGATTTCTTCCAAAATGATTGTCCTGGTCTTCAAGATGTGGCATTGTACTTCTTTCCTTCAGATAACTCTGAGAGGTCAGCTTTTGCATCTTATTTTGATGGTGCTCTTGCTTTGGAGTCATGCAATAATGTGTTGTCTAAGCTGCTTATACAATTATTCACTACTAACTGTAGGTCTAGACAGAACTTGAATCACGTATTTGAGTTCTTGGATGGTAAAAACTCTATGTTGAGAAGTTTTATTGATGGAGTGGAGTTGTTGGTGTTTACTTCAAAACAGCTTAATAAGGACTCCCAGGGTATGCTACTTTGTTTTCATGCATTAGTTCTGTTTTTATAAAAGCCAGATCTATGCTTCCATATGTATATGTTGAGTTTAGACTCGTGAATTCAGGATTATTGAATATAAAAATGCAGAATGGAGACTGTAGTTTTAAAAATTAGATTCAAAGTTGTTTGAACATTCTGCTTTTGGAAGTGAGTGCTTTGTTAAATATTGTTTACCTGCCCAATAGCCTGCCTGGCTCAAACATAAATTATTGTTGCGTTTCCTTTGTCTTCCATAAAGACGTCATCAAATTGTGCTCACAGGTACTATTGAAAGAGTATATGCTAAATATTTCCTCTGGGGTCTCTTTCGCCGTATGAAAGATGATAGAGCCATTGAAAGGTTACCCGACGCAGAGGCTGTTGATATGGATATTGACATGGTTGGAGGAAAGGATGTGTTGGGGAGAATTGACACTGTTCAGAATCGGAAAGACAAACCCGAGAATTTCTCTATTAACTCCGAGGAAGGGACGCTGCTTCAGAACACCGCTGAGAAGGTAGAAGATAAGAAGGCCATAATCACTTCTAGTGACTTGAATTTGATTGTTCAAGATAAAATATCTTCGTCTACCGATCTTAGAAAGAATATCAAAACAGAGTTTCCTTTTGACCTATTTCCACTGAACTCTATCGAGGATTATCATAAAATCATGGACACAAAAGATGCTCCACCAGGTTTTGAAGGAGTCCATGAACTTGGCGATTTGCAACCTTCGATTAAGTTAAAGAGAATTTATGACTTGTATTGAAATGTCATCAGGTAGTGATAGTCGATAGAAACTACACTTGGTTTATACAATTCTGAACTCACACATAACTCTGACAATGACTTGCTCGTGGACCCACAGTAAAATGTTCATATGCTTTTCCCCCATTCACTGAATTTGACCCACTGATATCTGAAGAAAGTTGGTACAAGAGATGTATAGAAACCTGCTGATTTAGATGACAGAAACACTGGGAGCTGTCCTGTTTTACTATAAGTTAGACCTTGGAGTACAGCTTTCATCCAAATGACTTGGTAGCTTGTAGAGAAAAGAAGAGGCATTTTGGAACTAGCGTTCTGGTCCAATGCTAAAGGTGATGTTCAGAACGGTAGATAGACAAGAATTTACCCTCGGACAAGGACAAAAAAAATGCCTGCCGACACTCAGATTTTGTAAGTAGTTGGCACTCAGTTTTTAAAAGCCGGTTCGATGCCCCAGTACGCAAGGTATATTGTAAATAAAGTGGTTTGCACACTGCACAAAATAGTATTTTGATTTCTCTCGTGCAATTATGCTTGTAGTTTTTTCTATAGTTAAATCAAAGGAGAATAACATTTAAGGATTCTAATTTTATAAAATTAACATTGAAGGGCTTTGGAAACTAAAACCTTTGCAAGGTTTGAAGAACTTAAAATTTGTTTTGCAAAGACAAAAGTATTTAGTATTGAATAGTAACTGTTAGAAGAATGAATAATAATTTTGAAAAGTACAAGTGGTAATTAAGTAACAATAATTTTTATATTTTCATTTAATGGTTGTAACAAATCAAAAATATTATTGTTATTCTAAGAAGATAATATTGTAACTTTGAAAAGTATATTTAAAATTTTAGAAAACAAGAGTGGTAATTTTGAGAAACATGAGTGATAATTAGGTGGTAGTAATTTTTGTGTTTTTATACAATGATTGTAACAAATAAAAAATGGCCTTGTAATTTTAGAAAAGTGTTTGTGTTATAATTGTAGGAAATAGAAGTGATAATTTTAGAAAGTAGTATGATATTTTTTATCTTGCAATATAGATTTTAGATTTTTTGGAGCTTTAAAAAAAATTTTAATTCTTAAAATCTTTTAGAATTAATTTTACAAACTTGAAGTTTTTAAATGTTTTATATCCTTAAATTAAGTTCAAGGGTGGCATGTTGGAAAACTTTTACAACTTGATATACATTTTGGACAGAGAAATTATATGATCTTTTCAATTGGTCTGGTGTAGATTGCGCATCGAAGTATTAGAAACTGTGAATTCATAATATAAACATGTATTCTATAAGATTCTATGTGTTTTATATAACTGAATCATACCTACAATTAGAGGAACAAATCAATAATGCATTCCTATTCAGTGTTCATGTACTTTTTTATGCATGCTATTCATGTATTGTTTAAATGACATCATCTCTATAATAATTTTAGGGAAAGTGAAGAATAATAACACTTGTGTGAGGGATCTATTAATATAAGTGAAAACTCATAATCTGTTAGAAAACTTTTAAAACTTTGTAACTGACGTCATCTTTGTTTCAAGTTTGCAATGAACTTAGTTTTCCATCATGTTTTAGCTATTTTTCATACCAAGTTATTCCCCATTATTGAGCACGGGCAGTGTCACAATAATATATTTAATTTTTTAACTAATTATTTGCAATGTTTTTTTTAATTTTTAATTAATTTTTATGACAATATTATATTAACAATATTTGAATAAAACGAAAAATCAAATCTACTGACTAATTAAAAAGTCAATTGATTTGTAAATTAAATCAATTCATAATAAATTATGTTGACTGCTGTATTTAGATATATGGGGTTCAAGCATGACAATTTTTAAAACATTCTCTTTCTTGATTTAAAAAAAAAAATCTTCTCTCATTCCACCCCTCAGGGCACTTAAGGAAAGCATTTACCCAATATTACCTATAAATATAATTTTAAACAAAATTGAAACACTACATATACTTATGTCCTTTTTGGTAAAAGAGGTAGAAGAAAAAAAAATAATTTATTAAATAATTTTATTCGATACATATTTTATGAAATTAAAAAAATTATTTTTATTTTATAAGCATGTGAATCAAAAATAATTATCATATCTGATTTATGTAAATTTTATTATATTATTATTATTATCATTATTTTTTATTTTAATATTATTTTTAAATAAGACTATAAAATTATTTTCTTAGCATTTATTTTTATTTTTATATTATTTTTATCTTATTAAATATACAAATAAAATAATTTTTTTATTTTATTTATCATATCAAACTTAATTATTTTATTTCATTTATATTCTTATTTTCTTTCCATTTTTATACTTAACAATTCTAAATAATATTTAGAAGGTTATAAAATTCATAAATTGCAACAAATATTACTCCCCAAAATATGGCAGCATTACTGTACGTCATCGATTCGGCTCTTCCCTCCAGGGAAAAATCGAAGGACATTATTACTAATTAATAATTGAAAAAAGAAAAGAAACATAAAGTGCGACCCTGTGCCTCTTTCGCAGGAGAAAGAGCCGTGTTTCAAATTCAAAGTTCTCCAAAATTTCTGGCCCTTCTGTTCTTTCTGCGGAATTCGAACTTTTCTTCAATTTTCTCTCCTTCTCTTGCTCACAGAGAATCAGAGAGAGTGCGAGCAAGGGGTGGTGAGATCTTGATTCCATGGATGTGGTAGTTGAGCTTGACAGTGAGAGCAGGAGCAACAGTATTGGTAGCCATGGTCAACGGCGCGTGGGTTTGCTGTACGATGAGAGGATGTGTAAGCACTACACACCAGACAATGATTACCATCCTGAGAACCCCAATCGGCTTAGGGCTATTTGGAAGAAGCTCCAGAGCGCTGGTATTCCTGAAAGGTAGTTAAATCCCTTCCCTTTTTGGTTGTTTATCATTTTCTTAATATTTGCCCCTTGCTTTTTAGCCTGGTGATGTGAGTTTTTTATTTATCTCATCAAAATTAAGTTTGACACTCCTCTTCCGTGATGCCAGCGAGAAAATTAGAAATTATTTTTGCTTGTTGGGGTGTCTATATTTTGCCTTTTAGAAGAATAAATTATGCTTTGTGAGTTTTATTTCTTTCTTTTCCCTTCGTACACTGGTATTGGTGAGTCGCATTTTAGAGGGTCTTGAATGCCATCAACGATTTTTGATGAGTTGAAGTGCGGACTTGAATTGGGAAATGCAGTAATCTATTTTCATTATATTCACTTTCTGTTTTATCAGGGAGATGGATATGACTTGCCTAAAGAAATGGGCTGACCTTACTTGAGCTCTATTGCGATTTAGACTTAATGCAATAAGTTGGATAAATAATCATTAAATAATCATTCTTTTTTGTCCAATATATGGTGTCATTGCTGGAAATTGGAATGTTTGATTCTGACATAGCCAATTCATAGAGTAATAAAATCTCACTGTTCTTTTCTGTACTCTCAATAAATTTGGTGTTTTTTCCTGTTCCAGATGTGTGGTTTTGGAAGCCAAAAAGGCTGAAGATAAATATGTACGGTTAGTGCATTCAAAAAATCATGTAAATCTGATTAAGAACATCAGCTCGAAACGGTCTAATTCACGGAGGAATAGGATCGCATCAAAATTTAATTCTATTTATTTTAATGAGGGTTCTTCAGAAGCTGCTTATCTTGCTGCTGGCTCTGTTGTTGAGGTAATATTTATGAATGATTCTTTATGTGATACAATCTCCTGAGAACTTGGTCAATTATGGGTGGAATGAGAATACAAAAATGCATGTTTTCTCTGAATTATTTTCCTTCATGTCCTCAATGGTTTTTATTTCCATGATTGTATTTGAGGATTTGAATCACTTAAATTATTCCAGGTACCATCCTAAAGTTCATGCAAAAATGCATTTGACTGAAACAAACTGGTACAAATTTTTGGACTTTACGTTGCTTAGGCTTTCTTCAAGTACACCCTTGGACTGGTTGCAATAAGACAAAGGGAGTGAACCTTTAGTATCTATAACTTATTTTTAATAAAATATTGAGTTATTGTAACGGATTTAAACTTTTCAGCTTGATCAAATTGCTATCTTGGTTTTAATCTGTTTCATATATGGAATTGGTTGTAATTTTTTAATACTGAACTCTGTACTTGCATAACACTAAAGCAACATTTGTTAAAACAATGGTAATGCGTATATATTTTTCTCTGACTTGTCCAATTTCTATCCATATAAAAACTTTATGAGCCTCAACTAAAGATGTTTTGAAATCTAGGTTGTTGAGAAAGTTGCAAGCAGGGAATTGAATTCTGCTGTTGCTATTGTTAGGCCTCCAGGGCATCATGCAGAACAAGATGAAGCCATGGGGTTCTGTCTATTCAACAATGTGGCAATTGCATCAAGTTATCTCCTAGATGAAAGAGTGGGTATCACCTGTTATCAATTCTGTTATCACTCAATTTTAAGCCTTTAATCAGCCTCTTGCTGTGAATTGCCAACCTCACATTTCAGTTGTTATCATGTGTATGACAGCCAGAACTAGGCGTGAAGAAAATTTTAGTTGTTGATTGGGATGTTCATCATGGGAATGGTACTCAGAAAATGTTCTGGAAGGATTCTCGTGTGTTATTCTTCTCTGTTCACAGGTACAGTTATAAGTGTTTATTGAGCTTCTTGGATTATTGGTAAATCACATCCAAGATGTTAACTTATAGATTCATTGATCTAATTATAGTAGGATGAATTTGTGTATCCACTAATTTTTTACTAGTTTTGAGGCCCAGTAGATAATGTAATAGAGTGTAATTGTTAGATTTTCTGTTTCTTCTTTTAAATGTGTGGACAGGATGGGGTTTGAGTCTTTGAGAAGGATTTTCCATTTTAGGCTTTAAGACAAAATCTAGTAATTGTCATATTACTTTGATAATTGATTCTGAGGTTTATAAACTTTTCTGTTCATGCAGGCATGAATTTGGGAGTTTCTATCCAGCAAATGATGATGGTTTTTATACCATGATTGGAGAAGGACCAGGTGCTGGGTATACCGTAAATGTGCCATGGGAGAATGGGCGATGTGGTGATGCAGACTACTTTGCAGTTTGGGATCACATCTTGGTCCCTGTTGCCAAGGAATTTAATCCAGACATAATTATAGTTTCTGCTGGATTTGATGCAGGTATACATTGGCAAACTAGACTTTTTGTTTTATTTTCTTTTGGGATGTGCTCTTTACTATCCTTCTTTGGATGCATACCTGAATTATGTCATGGAAGGGACTGATGGCCCCACCTAGCTTGTTTGATCTCTTGAAGTACATGTATATTATTTACTTACTATTAGTTGTGCAGTACACATGTTTTATTTTTTATGTTATATTGCTACTTTCTATGCCTGATTGTACAGAAGTTAATATGATGAAAATTAGCGTGGAACTAAGACACTATTATCAGAGTTGTGGCAATGATTAAAGTCTTATGCTATGTTTGGTAGATGGGAATGTGGAGGAGGGAATGGGAATAAAATTTTGAATGTGTTTGGTACAAGTGATTCTCATTCCATGGGTTTGGGCATTCCCCAATTTTGTGGGATTCTGACTCCCTAGCCAACATGATGGAATGCAATCTCATTCATAGGAATAAGATGAAAGTTCACCATCGTGCCCTGGTTCAATTTGATGCTTACAAGACTACTGGTAATAGTAAAAATGGTATTCCTTGCATTGCGGGCATCAAAAGTTGTAATATTTTTTTAATAAGAATATTTTAAAAATTTTTCACTAGATTAAAATGAAAAAAAATTGAATATTTTAATATTATTTACATTAGGGGTATTATGGTCATTTGACCAACTTTCCTTTCTACTCTTGTATTGTTTTCATCCAACCAAACATACGAATAGAATGGCATTTCCGTTCCTGTCCATATCATACCAATATAATTAGGACCACAAAATTCCATGCTATTCTCATTCCCATTCCCATGTATCAAATGTGGCCTAACATGAATTGATAAGAACCTGTCAAAAGTTTAAGACTCTAAATAGCTAATCCAAACAGATAGAGTGTGGAGTGATGAAACTTATCAATTCATTAAGACAAACAATGCTGTTTGGTAGTTACTTCACCAAAGTCAGAATTGATAGACTGGAATTAGTTTGACGCAAAATATTGAACAAGATAGTGAGAGAATACTTAATTCTGTAGTGAGGAACAAGAAGACTGACACTTTTACCTTTGTGCCAATTTCCTGCTGTTAAAAAGAAGCGATGGGTTAGTTGAAAGCAACTAACATTTGTTGCCAAATAATAAAGTGTCTGAGGTCAGGTATTCAAGAAATGCACGGTTTCCTTGTAATACAACATGTTAACTCAGCAATTTCAAAATTCTAGATAACTATTTTACATCTGCTGCTGATGCACTAAACTTAGGGTTATTTTCATTGCATTAGATATTAATTGTTTTCTGAGGTGAATTTGGAGTGGTTGGATTGCTTGTGCTAATTAATTATCCTTTTTAAAGTTTTGTATCATCATACTTATTTTAATGTTACAGCTGTTGGTGATCCTCTGGGAGGATGTCGTATCACACCGTATGGTTATTCAGTTATGTTGAAAAAGGTTAATTTTTAAAGATTGACTTTCATGCTTTCTTCTTATGTATGTTTATTGTCTTGTTAGTTTCTTGTAGTTGTTTGCAAAAGTAACACTTTCTTTGTTAACCTATGCTTTCCAATTTTTTGCTTGCTCTCTTTTCCTTGTGCTATCATGATTTACAATTCTTTCTTCAATTGATATTAAGATTTTTTTTTTCTTTTTAAATGTAACTTTTGTCAACTTTCAAATTTGAAAAGACATTCACTAAAATATAGTATGCTTATCACTATATTAATGACTATTGACTGTTACATATTCTCTCTTCTGCAAATTCCAGTTGATGAATTTTGCTCAAGGTAGGATTGTACTGGTGTTAGAAGGAGGATATAATCTTGATTCAATATCAAATTCAATGCTTGCTTGTGTGGAAGTTCTGCTAGAAGAGAAGTCTATTACAGGATCCTCAGAGGCCTATCCATTTGAGTCTACATGGCGTGTGATACAAGCGGTAATAATATCCTGTTCTTTTTATTCCTCCAATGTGAGGAAAAAGAAAATTTGGGGCTTACCATAATTAGGTAGAAGTTCCTCCTCAGTTTAGGTGTCGAGTTAAGGGTGTAAATGTTGTAAGTGTCTGCTTACATCTGTTTTAGAAGCTCCATTTCTCTCCTTTCAGTTTTAGCTGGGCTTTTTGTTATTCAAGGTGAAGAGTAATTTGTACAAGAGATTCTTTCTGTGCTAAGGGAGCATGCATTCATTGCAGGTCCGCCAGGAATTAAGTCCATTCTGGCCAACACTTGCCAACAAATTACCCGAAAAGTTAATTTGTCATACTGCACCACCTCCGGTAACCCTCTTTTTATGCTTGTGCTTCATTCCTTGGTAGCTGATTTAGCCAATAAATTATCATATACAAACAGTTTAATCATTCAACAATAAATGTTCATAAGAGTTTTGGGTGTTAATCACTCTTATGTGTAATACTACATATTGCAAAATGCTATTCCTTTGAAATAAAATAAATAATACTGATTAAATGGTAGTGAGTGTTGTTACTTATTCTTTAATTAAAAATTTATTGATATGTATCATTAATCATAAATTAGAATGTCTTTTATGTGCAAAGGTTGATTATTGTAAAATATCTCCAAGTTTTTTTGTTATGAAAAGAGTTTTATTGGCATTTCATTTGAAGGCTTCTGTTGCCTTACACAATTTGAGAAAATGATGATTTTTCATTGCAAAGCTATCAATGCTATTTTCTTTGGAAAGTTTCATTGAAGATGAATTGTTATGCATAGAGATAACTCCTTTGGATCATCAGATTGCAATCTCCTATTCTTCACCCCCCTCTCGTTTGACATGCCATAATGGACATTTTTGTCATGCTATAGTTGCATACCACCAGAGTTTAAAAGGAGAAGATGATGACTCATGAATGTGTAAATTCTTGTGAAGTAACTAAAATTTCAAACCTATTTGGCTCAAGTTGTGCATCTCTCTTTCTTGCATCCTTGCCAGTACATGTGTCTGTTTGTTTCTGGCTTACATATTATCTCTTAAATTATTCTCTCATCCTAAAATATCTGCTGCAATAATTTTTGGCCGTTATAGCATACTCTGATCTCAAGCTCTGACTCTGAGACGGAGGATGATAAGGGTCCACAGATTTCAGAAGTTGAAGAGCTCCTTCAGCGTGTTATAGAGCCCCTTTCCAAGCTGAAAGTTGATGTAGATAGTCATGGTAAACACTATGATTAGTTAAAGACCTCCCCTCCCCACCCCCTCCCATTTTTGTCAGTTGACAAGCTCCATACTTTATGCAGATCAACCAACTTCTGCTTCTAATTCATGGCGATCGGAACTTTCACATATTTGCATATGGTATGCCTCATATGGATCAAATATGTGGAAATCAAGATTCCTGTGCTACATAGAGGGTGGACAGGTAATGCAACCCTCCAGTCCATTTCTATTATATCAATAACTATGCAATTGTGAAACAAATGATAGACTTTCCATTCATTTTAATAATTGCACTGGAATGCAGTAAGTTTTATGGTAGTAAGCAGAGAAAAAAGGTCAATGTCAAATTGCTATTAAGGAAAAATAGGCAAGCCCTGGAATTTCATTGCTTTGTGAATCATCTTGTAACTTGTTATAGTTGATTGCATTGAAACTTTATAGTAAAAACAATGGGGCTTCTCATAGCTAACAAGATTAAGTTTTGTACTTGCATGCTTTAGGATATTATGATGCATTGATTTTTTGCGATTTGTGGAGAAAATTTGCAACTTGCCTTGCATTTTCTTGTTCTTTTGCCTATATCCTCTCCTTTTTGAGAGCTTTGTATCTTCTGCTATTTACCTTTTTATGAAGATTTCCGGAATAATAATCAGGTGGAAGGTATGCAAAAGCAATGTTCTGGTTCAATGGACAGAACTCCACCAAGGGAGATCCTGTGGAAAACTTTCCCTTGCCGTCTGTTTTTTGGTCGTGATTCTTCACGTACATGGGGTCCTGGAGGGGTTGCTTTCCTTATTCCTGAAAGAAACTTTGAGGACAATACTTACATGTGCCTGTACAGAATTTCGTAAGTAAATCCAGCTAGCTCTTTTTAATTGCTGTTCAAATCTCCTTCTGTTTGCAGAAGCTGTCTCCAGTTCCAAAGCTTTTCTGTTGGACCATGGTATTGTCAAATCAAATTTTTGGTTTTCTTAAATATCCAATGGAGCTCATGTGACGTTCTCTTCCACATTCATCACAGACTAGAGCAGTTCAATGATCTTTTACTTCAGGAAAATGGTCTAAGTCAGAATGTTGGTTCTCCCTTGTTGGACACAACTGCCCTGAATGCTACCACTAGCAAGGAATTTAATTCTCAGGAGGTTGTCAAGGTATCCTTTTGGATGCTTGCTCTTTCTATGACAGTTGTCAGTGCATTTTTTGATTTATTATTTTGATCTGCTGCCTTTGTTGCGACTTTGCCATCTGTTCATGCCTGCCGTAATACATTGCTGCTCAATGGTCATGCAGGGTGCTTGGTATGGTAATCTTGTATATCTGGGCAAGGAGCAGAATATTCCAATTGTTACCATGACGTGAGTAATCATACATTGGTGACTTATCACTAATCCGTTTTGACTTTAGCTTGATATTTACATTACCTTTATTTCAAACAGGTGTTCACTTCGTGATATTGAACGCTTCAAATCTGGGAAGCTACCCTTGCGTGCGCCTAATAAAGCATATGCCAACACCATACTAAGAGGCTTGGTAGATGAACAGCTTTCAGAGGGGGAAGCTATTGCCTACATTGATACTGCTGCTGCTAAACCTTTATAATGGCAGATAGGCATGCTATTGCCTTTTGGAAACTATATAGCTTTTCTAGTGAGTACAGACATAAAGTGTCGTGTGGATAGTTGGGTACATCTTTTTGGATGTATTTAGCACACGATTTGGTTTCCTAAGCAATTATTCTCAAGAAAGTGAAGATAACTATTAGGAGTGAACACTGGTTCGGTGTTACTCAGCCGAATCAAATTGGGCTGGGCTGATTAAAAAAGAAAATTGAGCAAGGCTGGCTAGGCAGCTTTGCCCCTTATATATTAAAAAAATAAGAATATAAATGAAATGAAAAGTTTTCTTAGGCGCCATATTATAATTTTAGCCAAAATTTTTTAAATGTTTTTACAAATTATAAATAGTTAAAGGAGTTAAGGCTCTTGTTAAGTTTCTTTTGAATATAATTGTCAAATTTAAATTAAAAAAAGATGAAAAATAGAGTTAAAAGCAAAATAAAAAAATGGTAAACATGTGTCTTTAGAGAAAATAAGTGTGCCAAATTGCACTTGGTGCATTGTATCATATCTATCCTAAAAAATTGTCTTAAATGTAAAAAAAAAAAAATACCTTAATCGGATCATTAAACTCTAAATTATATATTTTTAAAGTTTCTTCCTTTATGATTTACTTCTTGTTTTTTCATTTGAATTTATGTTTTTTTTAATTGTCATTGGGTGGCTCTCATAAGGATATATATCAAAACAAGTAGTCATATATTTAAAATAATTAAATAATTATAAAAATATGAACTTATAAAGTTTTAAATTTCTTTAAAAAATTGTAAATTTTAATTTAAACTCGATTAGATTGGACCATAAGTGTGAACTGGGTTCATGTGCAGCCTTAATAACTATTATTGAATGTAAATTATTGGGACTAGATTATGTTTCATTTGTTCTAAGATATGTTTATATTTAGGCTATAAAGTTAGGACACTTTAAAAGAAGAGCTATGTTCGTGTTTATCATGTGCCAACTACTAATATTAGACATAATGTGAGACTTTAGATTACATATGGACTATTTCTTTTTTTTAGTATCAATGTGTCTATGTCAATGTTATGTTCTATGTCCATACTAGTTTTATGCTCTCCTAGATTTAAGAGAACAGAGAAACAAAAGGGAGAAAAAAAACATTTGATCTAGATTTAAATGAAGAAAGAGGTTTGTAATAAATTTTTCCTTTTTTTTTAATTCTTGAATTCTCCCAATCCAAATAATACCTTAAGAAAATTATGATGTTACATGTTGTCCTAAATCACAAATAATATCATTTACCACTTAGTGTGGTTAGTATTTTCATTATCACAGAAACATTGAAATTTCTTGCATCTAAATACCAATCACTATCATTACTATACCTTTATGATAATCATACTATATAAAAGGAGAAATTATGTATTACTTAATTATAATTTTAGTATTTGAATTTAAAATGTAATACTTTACTCTTTAAATTATTATAAAAAGTGAAAACACTACATATAAGTTAAAATTAGAATAAATTACATAAATTATTCTTAAATTTTGTTAAAATTACATGACTCTCTTTTTTATTTTCAAAATATACATGGATCTCCTTTGAATAAAATAGTTATGCTACACTTGTCATACTCTAGGTATGGAGATGTGATTGATATGGCATACAAGTAGAGACTTGCATCCCTAAGCCTATTTGAATGATTGAACCTAAATCTTCACATTATTAAAATAAATCCTTTTGGATTACATAATTTAATTACGAAGTTAATCTTATATTAAGAACCTTTGATTATGTAGTCAATTCACTCATGACCTTTTACTAGAATTTCGACGGAATGTACCCTAAAATAGGGCATCTTGAAATTCCTGCAATAGTTTAAATGTTAACAATACAATGTGGAAGGCTTTGCTTTGCATTTCCAATAATCACACATATACCATAGGGTGAGGGATCCTACTTGTGGAATTGTTGACCTACTTTAGATTATAATAAGTAATTATGTTTAGAGAAAGGATAGCTTTGCTTGCAAACCAATGCAAGGCACAACTAATATTCATCAACTTACTCAAGCCACAAGACTAACTTGTGATTAGTTCTATAATTTGCAACCTATACAAAAATGTTGAGAAGAGTGAGTGGTGACACTTAGTAAACATATAGTTCTAACTCCAAAAAGAAGCACATGCCATGGGCACAAGAATTTTTTAAGAATAGGAATTTATAATAATAGTTTAATTAGCATATAAGAATTAACATTAACAATTCACAAATTAAAAGAAAGATGGTAATTAAGTAAAAAGTCATCATGACACAATGCATTCAAATTATCATTTATGAATATAAGTAAGCAAATAGCATAAATGAAATAATTAGTATAAAAATCATATGTTAAAGCAGAGTAGAAAGTATTTAAATAGAACTAATCGAAATATAAAGGCAAAGCACATATCTCACGAGGGTAGGTAACCACAAACACAAACGCCTAACTCGTGATTCATAAATAAATGGAAGCCTAAACCCATAACAGGTTATATCGCATCATATTATATAATATCATATCATATCATATATTGTCTTATCACATCTATCATGTCATATCCAATTATATTTGTCATGTCATATCATGTCATATTTATTGTGTCATATCATATCATTTAATTGTTCAATTGTTAATTGCAAGGTTTAAGGTTTAGGAACCAAAAATTATTTTCACAAATATATGTTTAAAAATTAAAAAGAACTAAAATTTCTACTATTACCAAAGTTAATAATCATTTATCATCATATAGAACTTTATCAAGATATTTTTATTCAAATATCCATATATTCAAAGTGATAAAAGAGTTCAACCTAAGTTAAGCATTCCAGAAACATTAAAATCAAGAAGCTTGTCCAAGGTATTGGAATGGAAATTAAATCATGCATTTAAAATAATCTAAATGAGATAAAATATGAAAGCATGTGTAATTATCATTATCTAGTCACAGTACATCCAGTGTAATAGTAATACTTCTTATTATTTTCCTAAATAATCCTTAGATATGATATTGTCCTTGTAATTCCTCTTAAAGTACAAAGGGTACACATTTTAGAGATGAAAATGTTATATCGAAGCTAATAATCATGTAACACTATAATATATTAACCCAAACTAGTCTTTGTTTAGACTTAATTCTATATGATTTTCAAAGAAAATAACAAAAGTCATGACATTTTCATGCTATAAATTGGGGTTTGGATGCTCATATTTTGTCTCGTGGGTCTTGTAAACCCATCATTCATATTCTCTACTCAAACTCCATTTATACAACTCATACATAGCATAAAACAACCCATGAACCATGGATATGAAGCCAAAAACTAAGAAAATGTAATTTCTCAAATGGGTTTAAAAAGTCAGATTTTTGGCTCTAATTTTGAAAAATCATAACTAATTCTAGAAAAATGAAAATCAAGCAAAACATAGCTTTCTGGAAAGCTCTAGGTGTTAACTTTACACTAAAAATAATTCCCAACCACAATCTTGGCGTTTGAACTATGTTTGACATCGAAAAAAAGACAGAGGTCTGGCTGTCCCTGGTACTGATGTGGCTTGCTATCATGAACTTAAAAAATTCATAACTAATTTTAAAAAAATCCAATATGAGAAAACTGTATCAATTTGGAAAGTTACAAATGTTAACTAGAGGAAAAAAATAAGTTCAGATCATTCCAGTCGTCTTGGGATCTCGAAAACTGATGGAACAGTAATGAAAGTCGGATGTCTTCCCTAATGCTGACACAGAACTTCAAAAAGTTATTTCTCCCTCTACAGATCTCCAATTGAGGTGATTCCAATTGTTATACGTCACTGTGGATGTCTAGTTTATCCCCATAAAATTTCATGACAATTGGACATCATTTGATCCATGAATGACAAATTCATTTTCAAACCTATGGTAACAGTGCACTAACCAAAACTATCAAAATTTCCTAACTTTAACAATTCGCCAAATATTTCCTAGACCTCCAAATATTAACCACTTTAACTTTCCAAGAATATCTTAACAAGCTCTAGGGGCATGCCAAATTTCATATCAAAAAGAGATCATTTGGTCATACATTGACAGAGCTCACAAATTTGACAGTTTTGACACCACAAATGGTTCAAAATGAGGATAAATGGTCTCTTGCATGCTTTAGCATCTCTTGGGCAAGTTTTAAAGTATAAATATAACATATATGAATTGCCCAAGTGATTCAAACCAATACACATCTCAAACTCACCGTATTACGGGCAAAAATATTTTACTACATACAAGCCACAAAGGGGCCAAATCTCATATTTTCATTTCTTTGGTTCCATACATGGATCATACATCATTGATACATACTTTTACACTTGCTTAAGCATTTACACCTTAAAAAGAATATGTATACATGAGTACTTTGCTTTCCTATACACAAACTATGCAAAAGTGTGCAAAAGTGTCAAAAAGGGTCATTTATGCCTCATGGCCTCCATTCTTAGGCTCTTGAGCTCCACCTAAATCATAAGAGATGGGAGAGGGAAGGGGGTGAGATTCATGAAATCTCAATAGCTCATGTACTCATTCAAAAAAGCAATCAAGGCATATAAATAAGTTAAAGCATGTAAATAGGCATCTAACCATTCACAATCATACAACATATGTTTTACATGCCATGAATATCATATCAATGCCAAGAATAAACTCTAGGGACTTTTGGTCTAGCCTCATCTGATTTCAGAGACTTTTGGATAGTTTCACCCTTAATTTAGGGACTTTTGACTTGGCCTCACTCAATTATAAGACTTTTGGCATTGTCTCATCAATTTCTAAGGACTTTTGGTTCTACCTCACCTATTTGAAAGGACTTTTGGCACTACCTCACGTGAGCAATTTTTATAATCCAAAACATAAGCATATTGGTACCAATGCATCAAGACAATAACATATAGCATGTCTCACACAACAAGTATATACACAAGCATACAATGACTATTACACATCCAAGAATGCAACAAGAAAGAGTGAAGAGCTACCTTATAAGCTAGTACAAGCCTTCCCTTTTGATTTCTCTTTATATCTTTCTCGGTCTCAACACCACAATTAGATGGAGCTGATTCTCTTGAGCCTAGATACAATAAAGAGCATAGAATTATTTTCTTATAACTCAAACAATTACTCACAAAGGCTAGGAGATTAAATTCCTAGTTTTTCCCCTCTTAAATTTTACTAGCCCTTCTCCTAGTTCTTTTGTATTTCTTAACTTACCACACTCTAATTCAAAGATTTCTTGCTTGCTCTAAGTCAAACTTCCTTCCTCTCTTAAGCTCTCAAGTTGGTAGAACTAACAAACTCAAAGAAAACAAAGAAGAAAAAGTTTCAAGAGTGATTCTCTTTTGCCTTCACCTTCCTTTTTATTCTCCACTCTCCCTCTTCTAAACCAAACTTAAAACAAAACTAAGTCAACAACCAAAACTATAGAAAGAGAGGGCAAAGAGAGAAGAATAAAATTCTAAGAAGAAAAGCTATGAAAATCTTAAGTTTGCTTACCTTTTCCTTGTTCTTCCTTCCTTTTCTTGGTCTCTCTCTCTCTAGCCCTTTTCTTTGTTTTGGACGAAACTGAGGTCGATTAGAAGAAAAGAAGAGAATCTGGACTCTTTAAGAAGTAAAATTCTCTTTTTTCATGCTTTTTCGGACTAACCCTTGCTATAACAAAGAATAATTCTCGCTACGACGAGCACGTATCAGTCCCAGACCCCTATTTTCGCTACGGTACTTGCTATTACGAGGAACCCCCTAATTTTTGTATGGAATGCCCAAACTCGTTATAGCCACAAATATTCTCGCTATAGCAAAACAGGCACATTCGCTATGGCTTGGATACTAGAAAAACAAATGAATTCGGGATTTGATCTGTTCGATGAGATAAAGACCTAATAATCAGAAACAATATAGAATCCCTTTTTTTAGCACTTAACCTTTTCATGGATTCAATTGTTCAAAAAAGAATTCGAATAGGCAGAGAAGAGAGAAATTTTTACCTATTTTTTTAGTAGAATTTGTAGAATACGATTGAAGTGCGTAATAAGGCTTGGATTTATTAAACATGCGCAGATATAACTCTAGCTATAGCTATCTATATAGATGTCTCTTCCTTTATTGTAGTCCTATTCGTTCGGGACAGCACATGTCGTGTTAAATTTTTATTTTCTATTCAATCTATTTAAGGAAAAATTGTTAAAAAAAAAATAGAAGCATGAGAATTTCCTAAAAATTCCCTTATAGGCATTATATACGGATAAGATACCCGATTAGATAATATATCTTTTTTCTTTTTTTTTCGTGGACTTGCTTTGCTGCTCTTGCTTTTTCGAATTATATTAAGATTTTACTCCTATAATTATTACATTTCTATCTATAACGAATAGGTACATTCGCTATAACTAGGCTATTTCTCGCTATAGCTAGCAGACTTAGAAAAATTTCAGGATTTCAAAAATTTCAGCAATTCTTGGTTGTTACAAATCACATTTAATGGAGGATGAATAAGTGTGATATATAAAAGAAATAAATAATTAAAATTATCACATATATAAAAGTAGAATGAACTAAAATAGAATGAGCTAATTAAAAGCGGAGCAACCTCTAAGAGACAAAGTAAAGTTTCCTCTAAAAGACAAATGAAGTTAGCTCAACAATAGCAAATAAAAGAGAGAGTTAAGAGAAGAGAGAAACACCACTAAATTTATTTTGGTTTAACCTTTGGCCTATACTTGGTCCTTTTAAATTTTAAGGGATTTTTTTTAATTAATTTTCAGATTACAATCAAGATAGTTTTATATATACTCACCACTAACATGAAGTTTTCTAACTTACTTAAAACTGATACAATATTCAGATTTTATACAAACTTGCCCAAAAACTCTTTTCTTTAAGGATTTTTTTATTAAATTTACCCTAAACTTGCTTTACAGAATAATATAAGGATGAATTTGGAACTCTTATTAAGAAAAATATTACAATAAGTTTACTTTTTCTTTAGAACTTTCTTAAACTAGATAAAACCAGATATTAAGCTTAGATAAAATCAAGAAAACAAAGAAGAATTATAATATAATTTTAGTTTTTCTTTCTTTGCTTCAATTTATAATTATTTCTTTTAATCTTCTTCTACTTATATAGAAGCTTCAAAATGTATTTGTTGGAGAATAGTTTCTAAAGTAGCCATTGACAGAGAGAGAAATTTAACATAAAGAGGTGTGATCAACAATAGAAGCTAGTGTGCACAACTTCATAGCTTACAAACCTACACCTTTCTCTCTTTCTTATTTCCCTACTTTTTCTTTTCTTTTGCTTTTTAGTTTTGTCTTTCATGTTCAAAATTTCTCTTTCTTTGTTTCATGTCTCTAGCACCAAAAATAGTGGAGTTTTTATTTCCACCTTTTTTTGGTAAAGATTTGCTCTTCGCCATTTTTGGTTTCAGATCTCTTTCCTTTGCGATTGCATTCTTTTCTCTTCTCCCAAGCTTGTGGGTTGTGGCTCCAGACAAATGTTTATTTTAAACTATGAAACTATGGCATGATAAGAATAAGAGTTTTTTATTTCTCTCTATACAAAGCATTGCACTCACATTAGGTTATGTGAAAAATACTAGAATAAGATAAAAAGGTGAAAGTCATTTATGAGAAGTTTTGAAAGGTTTTAAACACTCTTGAAATGCAGCATATTTAACTTGTAAAAAGAATATTAAAATAGGATAATACAAAAATAATTTGTTTTAGGATAGCTGTGGCACATTTTCTTAATATTTTAATAATCCTTATGATAAAATATTATATTAAAATCATTTACTATTTCAATTTAGTATGTCATGTATTTTTAAAAAGAAGTATTATATAAATTTTGCTTTTAAGACTTATTCAACATAATTAATGAAAATAAGATGGAAAGAGAAAAAAGAAACTTTTTTTTTAATTACAAAGGGAGGCAGAGAAAGCCTAAGAAGAAACAAAACACGACCAAGATACTCCTACCATATCTGCCCATAGCAGACTAAAGCATCCCCTGGGAGGTGACTCATATGAATGGAACCCTAAAGCTTGAGAGTGTGCAAAGTTAGATAACCAATCATTTACTTCCTTTCCTGTGTATATGTTTTAATTCTACCTTCCATTGCTTCTGCATCATTTCCTGAATGCATTCCACAAGAGTAGCCATGGGATGCTCTCTCCTACATCTCTTTGTGACAAGAGATAAAGCAGTTTTTGAATCTATCTCCAAGCATAAGTTCTTTTCTCTCTTTTCCCATGCCAATCGTAATCTACAGAGAATACCCTATAATTTAGCTCCAATTACACTTCCACTGCCAATATTCTTAGTAAAGCCCTCTAGCCACATTCCAGAGGCATCCCATAATAGGCCTTCACACCTCGTGCTCTCACTTATCTTTCGATAGCTTCCGTCTACATTGCATTTAACAGTATCACCTAAAGGGAACTTCTACTTAATCCTAATATCTTGTCTGGAGTACCCATCATACTAAGTTTTGTTTGAGAATTATAGAACTCTTTTACTTTAGATATTGTTGGCCACACTAATGTTAATGCATTGTTCTCTTTATTCTCAAAAGCACAAAGATTCCTATCCATCCATAACATTCGTACTCTAAAACTTAAAAACACCAGCCTAAATCTTGTTGTCATCCTTACCCATGTCCTTCCTTAAGTTCCAGTGCACCTATTCCATCATGTTTAAAGAGAAGAAGGTCTTCTAATAGTTGAGTTAGACTAAAAATACTAGAAATCGTGCACGCCTATATACTCTCTTACTATGTGCATAAGTGTTTCAATCATCATGTTACATAGGGACAAAGGTTTGCGTTTGCCATACCCCATTGTTGACGTTTATCATTGGTGAGAATCCTTTGTTTGGTGAGAAGCCATTAGAAACTGCTACACCTTTGAGATGTAGGCGCCTTCCAAATCTACTTCCACATAGAACTACGATAAGTACCGCATGGCTCAAACACGAAGGTGTAAGTAGATGAAATTGAGAAGTTATGATCTTTTAAGGGATTCCAAATGGGAACATCTTAACCAAGAGAGTCTTGAGGTGGGTGTAAAGCCATAATTCATTTGCGTATATGCTAAGGAAGTCATCTTCTTATCTCACATTAGTCTGAGTTCCCAGAGCTTATTACAAAATTTTTAACTGGTCTCTGCATATCATTATATGATAGCGCCTTAGAAGTCTAATCGTTTAATCTACCTGTATGTGGTACCCAAACATCTCACCATAAACGAATTGTGGATCCATTTCTAATGCTCTAGCCTAGCCCCTTCTTAAAATCCTCCCATGTCTGCTGAATGCCTTTCCATAAATTTCAATAACATGCCCTCTTCTTAATTATCGGGATGGTCTCAAAGCCATAATTGTATTTGCTTGATATCACCCTCTCCTAAAGACTACTTTTATTTGTCACTAAGCCCCAGTGCACTTTCATAAGAAGAGCTTGGTTCATATTCTTCAACTTCTTTAGACTTAAACCTCCCACTTCCTTTGGTTGGCAGACATTTTTTTATGAGACTAGGTGAGTGTGCCTCTGATCTCTATATAAAGTTCGGTGATAACCTTTCCACTTGATCATAAACATTGTTAGGGATCTAGGAGGTTTTCATGTAGAAAATAGGAATGGTATTTAGAACCTATTAGGTCAAGGTTATCTGTCCCACCAGAGATAAGTACTTGGCTTTCCAAGAGCTTAACTTAATGCTTATTTTCTCCATAATAAACTAATACATGTTTTTAGATGTTTTCTTATGGTGGAAGGGTATGCCTAGATATTTCCCAAGATTGCTAGTTAGACTGAATCCCGCAACGTCGCTTAAATCCTTTTTCATATTGAAATGAATATTATTAGAGAAAAAAATATGGGTTTTATCCACATTCACTTTCTCTCTAGATAAATTGCAGAAGGTCTTTAAGCATTGTTTATTTATCATCATTTGATCCTTAGAAGCTTCTGTGAACAGAACCAAATCATTTGTAAAAAAGAGGTATGACAAGAAGGGACCTTCCTACAAAGAGTAACAGGCTTTCAGAGACTCCTATCTACTACCAAGTTAATGACATGAGCTAGTCTCTCAATGCATAACATAAACAAATAGGGTTATAAGGGGTCCCCCTATTTAACCACTTTAAAGGCTCTAAAGTTATTCGTCAATTCCCTATTCCAAAAAACTTTAAAAGAGATAGAAGATACGCATTTCATTATTAAATGCACAAATTCGAGGCTAAACCCTCCATCCTTCAATGTATCCTCCATAACCCCTAATTCAGCTGATCATATGCTTTCTCCAAATCTACCTTTATAGCCATCATTCCTTTCCTTCCCATCTTCCTTTTCATGCTATGAATTACCTCTTGAACAATTATAATTTTATCCGTAATGTGCCTACTAAGAATAAAGCTACATTGAGTTGGAGAGATAAGGAACTCTAAATAACGCTTTAACCAATTGGTGATTATCTTTGTAATGATTTTGTACATGACGTTGCATAGGAAGATTGGTTTGAACTGCTTTAAAGTTTATGGATCATCCATTTTTGGTATAAGTACTATTAAAGTTTCATTGACTGATTCAATTAGGGAAGGATTGATAAAGTAGTTCTTAACAAAGCTTGAGATAGAATCACCAATAACATGCCATTGACTTTGAAAAAAGAGTACATGTAACCCATCAGGTCTAAGAGCCTTAAAAGGCCCTATGCTAAACGCTTTGCTTCTTTAATTTCACTATCAGTCACCATGCTTTAGATTTCCACAAGAGCATTAGTTGGTAGGTTCGGGAAGGCATTTCTTATTGGAAACTCACTATAGTTGGGTCTGTCATCATGATAGAGTTTCTTGAAATACTCATATGACATCTCCTTCAATTTTTGGGAGTCTATGATCTAGTCTCCATGTTCATCACACAACATCTCAACATGGTTCCTCCTCTTCCGTATGATAGTAGCAGTATCGAAGTAGTGCGTGTTCCTATCCCCAAGATGGAGCCAGTCCCATCTAGCTTGTTGATACCATCTAGCTTCATGTTGGATTAAAAGGCCTTCATACTCCTTCCATAGCTTTTGTTGAAGGTTTTCCAGGAAAGGTTTATCAGAGGCACTGAGTGCACAATCAATACCTTCTAAGTGGTTTAAGATTCTTTTCTTCTTCCAAAAAATATTTCCAAACTTGTTCTTATTCCACTCTGTTACCTTCCCCTTGAAATCTTCATAGGCTGTTAGCCAGGAGACTCCCCTTTTCCACGTTTGTTTAACTAAGTCTTGGAACGAATTATGTGTTAGCCATGCAATGAGAAACTTGAAACTCCCTGGGTGTTGCATAGTGCATTTCGCCTGGTCGTCCATCCTCACTAACATTGGACGATGATCTGACTTAAAATTGTGCAGATGAATAACTTGAACATTAGGATGAGAAATACACCAAGTTGTCGAGGCCAAAGCACAATCTATACATTCATGGATATCCCCTTTATTCCAAGTGAAAGGCAGGCCCTTGAAGCCTAGATCCACAAGCCCATAATGGTTGATGAAGTCTCCAAATTCATGCATACTGATGGAGTTATAAGAGGTGTTGCCTTTTTTCTCTAACTGCCACCTATACGCATTGATATCTCTTATGATTAGCCACTCTTTATTAGCTACACCTGTCGCCATGCTCACAAGCCATTCTCGAAATTGACGCCTTGAAACATAATTCGATTGAAACCTGCCTCTCTCCCTTTCAAGGCCTTCAGGTAAACTGCTTGTCTATCTATATGTATAATGTCTACTCGCAATAAACCTTTGTTCCACAACATGCAAATTCCGTCAGAGAAACCCATAGCATTATTACAAAACACCCTATAAAAACCTAGTCTACTAGTGACTCGTTTAGCCTTCACACCACTAATTCTCAGTTCCAAAATAATAAATATATCCACCATGTATCTTTTAAGAATGTCATTGACCAACCCAAGGAAAGCTTTGGCAGCCGCTCCCCTATAGTTCCAGGATAAAATATTCATTTAACACATGTGGGGATTGTCATATTTGAAATGCGATTGCATGGCGTCAGAAAAATTTTCAAAATTTCAATTTTCAAAAATGAAACCTAAAATCAAAGTAGTAGAATTGCTACCAAAATTTTTTATTTTTAAAATACAAAACTTTGGAAAAGTCTTTTTATATAGGAAAAATGATTTACGAACCAGATATGGGTTTGAGAGTTGATTGTGAGTAAGAAAGTGTTATGTACCCCACAACACTCATTCTTAAAAATAATTACCCTAAGCTAATTGTGTAAAATTAATATGGTTTTAATTCTATTTTAATTTCCTTAACAAACATATGTATAAATAGAGAAAAGAAAAGTAATTAAGAAAAAAGAAATAAAAGGAAAGAAAATATTTATTTATAAGAGTGAACTTGATCTAAGATGAAATCACTACCAAAATTTTTTATTTTTAAAATGCAAAACTTTGAAAAAGTATTTTTATATAGGAAAAATAGTTTACGAATCAGATATGGGTTCGAGAGTTGATTGTGAGTAAGGAAGTGTTAGGTACCCCACAACACTCATTCTTAAAAATGAGTACCCTAAGCTAATTGTGTAAAATTAACATAGTCTTAATTCTATTTTAATTTCCTTAATAAACGTATATAAATAGAGAAAAGAAAATTAATTAAGAAAAAAGAAATAAAAGAAAAGAAAATATTTATTTATAAGGGTGGACTTAACTCTGTCTTAATGTAAATAATTTCATAGCTGGTTCTGAGCCCGGAAAAAAGAGGATGGTTGTGTTAGGCAGTCGACAGCCAATATAAAATTTCGTCGAATCTTTATGATATGGATCAACTATATATTGATGTTAATGCTAGGGCGTTGCCCCGAAGCAACGCTTTGTATAGGTTGAGTACAGTGTCAAATAAACAAGAGTCACTGCATCGTTGCCTAGGTGTAGTGAAAAATAAATAAGGGTTCCCATATTTTTGTGAACGAATGTGAGTAAAGAAGTTAGTTCATGAAAGTATGATTCATTTTAGAACTTCAAATATAGATACACTTACAAGTAAATCAATGAAAATAGTAAATACTATGATTAGGAGAAAGCTTAATTTTATGTGCTTGCAAGAAACTAAATGAATAGGAGAAAAAGTAAAAGAATTAGATACTTCAGGTTTTAAGTTTTGGTATACTGATAAGATTAAATCTAGAAATGGAGTAAGTATAATTATGGGTAAGTATTGAAAAAATATTGTGGTAGATGTAAAAAGATTAGGAGATAGAATTATAGCGTTAAAATTTATAGTGAAAAGAGAAACTTTTAATATTATTAGTATTTACGCATCACAAGTAGGATTAGAAGAACACTATAAGATAGAGTTTTAAAGGATTTAGAAGGTCTAGTTCAGAGAATACCTTTAGGGGAGAAGATTCTCATAGGAGGGGATCTTAATGGTCATGTTAGGAGTATATCTAGAGGTTACAAGAGTTCGCATGTGGGTTATGGTTTAGGAGAAGCAAACGCAGAGGGCAAAACTATTTTAGACTTCTCTTTAGCATTTGATTTTACTATAGCTAACATTTATTTTAAAAAGCGTAAAGAGCATCTTATCACGTATAAAAGTGGGAGGATATGTTTTCAAATTGATTTCTTTTTATTAAGGAAAATAGATAAACAGATTTGCATAGATTGTAAAGTTATACTTAGTGAGAGTTTGACTACACAACATAAGATCTTAATAATGGATATTCGAATTAAGAGGAGAGTAAAAAGTAAAAGTCAAGATAGGATGGCAAGGATAAAGTGGTGGCAATTGAAAGGTGATAAAGAAAAAACTTGCAAAGAAGAATTTTGGAGGATGGATCATGGGACGTACAAGAAAGTGTAAATAATATGTGGAACGAGATGACTAAAGAGATTAGGAAGGTTGCAAAAGAGATACTAGAGGAATCAAGAGGTTTTGGACTTAAGGATAAAGAATATTGGTGGTGAGATAGAAGCTTACAAGACAAGATTAAAGTTAAAAGAGAACTTTATAAAGTATGGTCTTTGTGTAAAAGTGAGCAAAATTAGAAAAAATATAAAGTAGCTAAGAAAAACACTAAAAAACAGTGAGCAAAGTGAAAGTTAGGGCTTTTGATGGGTTATATCAATCTTTAGGCACTAAAGTTAGGAGAAAAAGTATTTATAAGCTTGCTAAAAGTAGAGAAAGAAAGAGAAGAGACGTTAACCAAGTGAGATGTATTAAAGACGAAAAAAGAAGAGTCTTAGTCATGGAACATAATATTAAAGACAGGTGAAAGTGTTATTTTCATAAACTTTTTAATGAAGGATATGGATTTTCATTACACTCAAATAGTCTAGACACTATAAAAAAAGATCAAAATTATACCTTTTATCGTAGAATTCGAGGTGCAGAAGTAGAAGTAGCTTTGAAAAAGATAGAGAATGATAGAGCAGTAGGATCAAATAATATGCCTATTGAAGTATGGAAATGTTTAGGAGTGAAAGGTATAAGTTAGCTCACAAAGTTATTTAATAAGATTATGAGATTCAAGAGAATATTAGACGAGTGGAGGAAAAGTACTTTAAATCCTATTTATAAGAACAAGGGAGACATACAAAGTTGTGCAAATTATAAAAGAATTAAACTCATAAGCTACACTATGAAATTATGGGAGAGGATTATTGAACGAAGATTAAGGCAAGAAACTCAAGTTACAGAGAATCAATTTAGTTTTATGCCTAATAGGTCGATAATGGAAGAGATATACTTGTTACGTAGATTAATGGAGAAATATTAGAGGAATTGAAAAGATTTACATATGGTGTTTATTGATTTAAAGAAAGCATATGATAGGGTGTTCAAAGATGTTTTGTGGAAGGCTTTGGAGAAAAAAGGAGTTCGTATTGCATATATTCGAACAATTCAGGATATGTATTCGAGCAATTCAGGATATGTATAATGAGGTTACAACTAGTGTGAGAACTCAAGGTGGGCCCACTGAAAATTTTTCAATAATTATTAACTTGCATCAGGGGTTAACTTTGAGTCCCTATCTTTTTACTTTAATTTTAAATGTGCTTACTGAACATATTCAAGAGTTGGTGCCACAGTGTATGTTATTTGTAGATGATATAGTCTTAGTTAGAGAGAAAGGAAATAAATGAGAGGTTAGAGATGTGGAGACTTGCTTTGGAAGATCATAGATTTCGTTTAAATAGAAGTAAAATAAAGTATATGAAATGTAAGTTTAGTAAGAGGCACACTAATTCTAGTGTAGAAGTGAAAATTAGAGAACACACCATACCACAAGTTATTCGATTTAAGTATCTTGGGTTTATCTTATAGTATGACAAGGAAATAGAGGAAGATGTAAATCATAGGATTCAAACATGATGGATGAAATAGAAAAGTGTTTCAGGTGTTATTAATGATAGGAGAGTGCCACTCAAGCTTAAGGGTAAAATTTATTGTACAATTATAAGATCAGCAATGTTGTATAAAACTGAGTGTTGGGCAATAAAAGGTCAACAGAAGAATAAGTTCAATGTCGCAGAGATGAAAATGTTGCATTGGATGAGTGGACATATCAAATTAGATATAATTAGAAATGAATACATTAGAGAGAAAGTTGGGGTTCACCTATTGTGGAAAAGATTGTGGAATCGTGTCTTAAATGATTTGGACATGTGTAGAGAAGACCTATAGAAGCTCAGTAAGAAGAGTAGATAAGATGGGGAGTAGTCCAATAATTAGAGATCAAGGAAAACCACGAAAACTATAGGTGAAACTATTAAAAAAGATTTAGATTTAAATGGTCTATCTAAAGATATAATTTATAATAAAACTTTATGGCGTCATTTGATTCATGTGACCGACCCTACCTAGTGGGAAAAGGCCTTGTTGTTATTGTTGTATAAGGGTGGATTTGATCTAAGATGAGAATTTAAGGCGTACGTATCCTATGAAAGGAATTAAAGTCCACATAATTTAATCTAAAAACTGTATTTGATAGTTAGTGTTTTTATTTTTGTTTTGTTTTTGCTTTATTTTTTTTTGTTTTAATTTTTTGTTTTTATTTTTAATTTTTAATTTTTGTTTTGTACAAATTTTTTATATTTTGATTTTTTCTATGATTTTGTTTATGTTTAAGAAAATTCTTTTTTATTAGTTTTCTATGATTGATTTTTGATTTTTTTATTAATTTTTTATGATTGATTTTTTATTTTTGATTTTAATTGATTTTTTCATATTTTTTATTATATTCTTTGAAATGACACATTTTTAGAAAATGACACCTCTTTCTTCTTTCTTTTTTAAGTTTTTAGTTTAATTTTTGATTTTTTTTTATCTTTCCTTTTTGATTTTTTTGGGTTGATTGATTAATTGAATACTTTTTTAATAGTTTGTTTTAATTTTGATTCTTGTTTATTTTGATTTTTCCCTTTTTAATTTTTTTTGCTTGTTTTGAATTTTTTATTTTTAATTATATATATATATATATTAAAAAGCTTCAGAGAAATATTTTTATGAAATAGAAATTCATTTGAAATTTTTTTCTCTCTCTTTTGTTTTTAATCAAGAACCTAAATTTGGAAACCATTTTTTTATATTTTTATTTATTTGATTATTATTTTTATTATTATTTCTATTTAATTTTAAAGAAACTTATCTAATCCTTTAAAAAAATACTATATTTGGTTTTGAGCTTTTTGTTTTATTTTGTTTTATCTTTTTTTAAAAAGGAATGCCTTTATCTTTCTAAAAACTATGTACACTTTTTTTTACTTTCTTTTTTTTTTCAAAAAGACTTGCTTTTATTTTTCCTTGAAATTCTTTTAGAAGCAAAATCAATTGCATATGGACCATTAGAATCCAAAATTTATTAAAAAGTGATTTCAAAACTCAATAGATACCAACAAGACTTATTATCTCACATGGTTCTACGAATAACTCCTATATGCATGAGAAAATAAAATATCTCGTACGACAATTCTATATATAAAAAATATAAAATGAAATAGAAACATTTACTAGTTATGTAACTTTTGTGATTGTGTGTGTTTATGTTCAATCAAATGTTACACCTTTCCAAATACATATCTCAATATCCCATAAATGAATTATGTGAAAGTAAAGAACCAGTGAAGCCATCTCTGTTGCCTTCTCTTTGAACTTTGCTCAACTTTTAGTGAGTCTCCTCAATTCTTCACTCTCTCCAAATGGAGTTCAGATGCAAAAAGAAAAATAAATAAATAAATTTTGTAATGTAAATTAAATCTATCAAACATCACATAATGAACTGAACCTCTCATTTTTCAAACAAACACCCATTGTCAAGGGAAAACCATTAGAGTCAAAAGTTAGATCTAGAAATCTCACAAGAAACCCTAAGTAATTCGAGAGGGGTATACATGATGAGAAATAGAAAGGAATTATGCCCAGTTTTTTTTTTTGCAAAAATGATAAACTTGTGTATCCATCATAGCATTGTAAACGACATTTGGGCACATTAAGAAAATCTATCAAAAAGAGTAAGACCAAATCAAAATACATGGTAGTCTTATAAGGCAAGAGAGAAAGATTTAAGAAAATTGCGATTCGCTTCTTAAGAAATTGATCAATTAATGAAAGCCCTAAATCTCACACATTTGCCCACAGGAAAATGTTAACCATTGAAGCTATGACATGCCCAAACTTCACACTAAGTTGTCAAGTAATTCCCAAGATTGTGCATGATTAAAATAACAAGGAATGGGACCCATATTTGTTACAACTTCAGACTAATGTATCCATGGTATTAACATCTAACATAATGCTTTGTGGCAACATTTAAAACATGGCATGAAATTAGGTTTGGCTATGAGGTTGTAAAATGTAAATGAAGTTGGAACCCACTATAAGAACATGATTAAAATTCATAAACGGTAAGTTCACATAAAGGAAAAACTTGTGTATGAAATTTCTTTACCCTACGAACAATATCATTGTTGACAAAAGTATGATGAACACAAAAATAATTTGAGGAACAATAGCTTGAGTGGCGTGGATTTACACTGTCCTTAAAAACTATTTCGCCGCAGTGTATAATGAAATGCGAAAGTTCTCCAGGATTAAACAAACTCTTCTAAAAAAATCAGATGATAGAATAGCAACTAATTATGTGTAACCCAGTAGTCAGTAGCAAGAGAAAAGATATAGTAAGAGGAATGTATCTAGATGTATTATTTGTAACATTCAAATAATGATGTTAAACAAAATTAACGTTAAGAAGATAATGGAGTAGAGAATGGGCAGATAATCTGAAAACATAGGAATAATTTAAAATTTGAAATTGAAAATGGAGCCACCTATCCGAAAAATAGAAATTGAATTTGACCAGTTCAAATATAGTAATAATTAATTAATTAATTCTGGATAGATAAAATAATATTTGTAAAAAGTTGGCCCACATGATTAACTCACACACATTGAAGAGCAAATCTAAATTTTACACTAAACTTAGATACTTTGGCCTAGTCTTGTGTACGCGAGCCTATCTCTTTTCCAAACCCTATGTAACTTCTCCATGTATAAGCACTTATAACCCTTTATTCCAAACAATGTGAGACTTCTGTTTGAAATACACACTTTTCACAACAATCCCTCACATATTTCAAAAGGATAAGTAAAGATAAAAGGTTTTACTAGGTTATACACATGAGAGTAAATGTTTCGAATCTAGTGTCTTTTGAACTATGAACCAGACATAGATAGAAAAGACTTAACATACAGAGTTATTGGTAAAATTTACAACTTTTATGAACTAAGAACTCTCAGGTACGTTAGAGGTCTTATCAGTCAGATTACACCCCTCACAACTTCTGTTGTTAACCCTGTTTTGCACTAATAGGACATGTGTGTGCTTAGTAATGTTTTAGAGATTTTACCATAATCTCATAGGAGCGACCCCATTCTACACTCATATAGGTAATTTCATCAAATGTATCTGCAATGAATACACTACCCATAAAAAGGATATAAAAATCATTAAGAGCATTTAGCTCATCCTCTCAATCAATGTATTCTAGCACTTTCTCACATCATAAGAAGGGATTAAAAATAATAGTACTAGAAAAAATAACAAATGACTTATTATTACCCATATGAAGCTTTTTCATGGGATCTCCAATCATAAATATTGAGTTACCATCATTGTTAATTTCAAATTGGCTTAAGTATCATTCCCCTCGATGTTTCAATAATTAATTTCCTTCCCAGAGGTTTGGTCCGAGGATTTGCCAAATTCACTTCTGACCTTACATAATCAATCGATATAATTTCATCTTTTAATAGTTGCTTTACCACATTATGTCTTAAACGTATATGTCTACTTTTACCATTGAAAGTCTTATTGTTTGTAATGGCTATTGCTGCTTGACAATCATAGTACATAAACATAGATGGTATTGGTTTTATATCCAACGGAATATTTGTTAAGAAGTTTCTCAACCACTTAGTCTTATTACTAGCCAATTCCAGAGTAATAAACTTTGACTCCATAGTTGACATAGCAATAATTATTTGTTTAGCTGATTTCCAAGTTATTGCATCACACTAAAGGTGAATATATAACTACTAGTGAATTTTACCTCATCTAAATTAGAGATCTAGTTAGCATCACTGTATCCTTCTAATATAGCGGGAAATCCACTATATATGATATCATAATTCATGATACTTCTCAAATATCTCATTAATCTAACCAACGTTGCCCAATGATCACAATTGAGACTATGTGTATACCTACTCAATTTACATACAGCATATGTGATGTTAGGTCAAGTGAAATTCATTAAAAACAACATACTCTTAATAATCTATGCATACTCAGATTGAGCAACAAGCTCATCTCTATTTTTTTTAGTTAAGTGTTAGTATCATAAGGAGTATGCACTGATTTGTCATTAAAATGACTAAATTTCTTAACAATTTTTTTAATATAATGTTCTGTGATAGTGATATACTATCACCATTCCTTATGATCTTAACACCCAAATCACATTTGTTTTACCTATATCTTTTATATCAAATTTAGATGTAAGAAAATATTTAGTTTCAAGTACAATGTTTAAAATAGTACCAAAAATAAGGATATCATCAAAATACAAGCAAATAATTACACATTCATCATTTTCTAATTTTGTATACACACACTTATCAACTTCAACAGAAGAAAAATCATCATCTATCAATATTTGATTTAATTTCTCATACCATTATTTTGGAGCTTACTTTTAAGTCATTTAAGGATTTAAGAAGTTTGTAAACTTTATTTTTTTGTCCAAGAATAACACAACCTTTAGGTTATATCATATAAATTTCTTCTTCTAAGTCACCATTTAAAAATACTGTTTTGACATCTATTTGGTGAATAAAGAGTTTGTACACTGAAACTACAGCAATTAAAACTCGAATAAAAGAAATTCTAATAGCAGGAACAAAAGTGTCAAAATAATCAACATTTTATTTTTGAGTAAAATTTTTTATTATTAACCTTGCTTTGTATTTTTTAATTGACCTATTAGGGTTATGTTTTCTTTTAAAAATCCATTTTCAATTAATAGTTTTCGCTCCTGAGGGTAAACTTACTAAAACCCATGTATTATTTTTATTAATTGAATCAATCTCAATTTTAATTGCTTTTTTTCCAAAAAGGTACATCAGATAATGCAATAGTTTTAAAATAAGTTGAAGGTTTATCTTTTATTATGAAGATATAAAAATCATCTCTAAAGGAAGTTCTTTTGTCTTTTACGTCTTCTCAAATCCTTAAATAAATTTTTAAAATTATTTTGTGTAGGAGCATGGGAAATATTTTTAGTTTTTATAAGAAAAATATGTTCAAAGAATTCAATATTTTTTGTTTATATTATAATATTACAATCAAACACTTCACTTTTCAAGACAAAAAATTTATAGGTAGCACTATGTTCAATATATCTAATAAACATATAATTAGAAATCTTAGAACCTATTTTCCTTTTATTGAGTTTAGGTAATATAACCTTTGCAAGGCACCCCCACACTTTTAAATAATTTAAATTAGGTGCATGACCCTTCCATAATTTATATGGAGTTTTTATTAATTTTTTTATAAGGAATCATATTTTGTAAATGACAAGTAGATAATAAGGCTTCACCCCAAAGATTATCTAATGTAGAAGAGCTAACTAGTATAGCATTTATCATTTCTTTTAAGGTCTTATTTTTTTCTTTCTGCTACTTTATTAGATTCGAGTGAATAACATGGAGTAATTTCATGAATTATTCCTTCTTTTTCATAAAATTCATCAAATACGATATATTCATCTCCTCTATTTAACTTAACTCTTTTAATCTTTTTATTTAATTGCTTTTCTACTTCAGCCTTATATAAAAAAAATGTGTCAAATGCCTCATCTTTATTTCTAAGTAAATAAACCTTAGTGTATCTAAAGAAATCATCAATAAATATTATATAATATTTTTTATCACTTCTAATCATTGTTTGCTTTAGATTTCCTAAATCAGTATGAATTAAATTAAGTAATTCAATTTCTCTTTATATAATATAACAAGGTTTCTTAATTAATTTAGATTCTACACAAATTTTATATTCAGTCAAACATGTATAGCTAATTTCAAAAATTAGACCAAGAATTTGCATTTTCTTAATATAATAAATACTAATGTACCCTAATCTAATATGCCACATATCAATAGAATTAGCTAAATAAATAGAAGTAGATGCATTTTCATTAATTGGTTTAGAAATGTTAAGTACAAAAAGTCCCTATTACAACAGCCTTTTCTTACAAAAGTATTATTTTTTGTCATTACAATCTTGTTAAATTCAAATGACACTTTAACCCCAACTTTTTCTAACAGTGCAATTGAAATCAAATTTGCTCTAATTTCAAGCACATGAAACACTTCATTTAGAACCAAGGTCTTACTAGATGTGAACTTCAAAAGAACCTTTCCTTTGCCATGGACCTTAGTAGTCCTAAAATCTCCAAGATACACATGTTCTTCTTCATTCCTTACTAATGTGTAGGAGATAAATGTATCTCTGTTTGTACATATATGCTTGGTAGCCCTAGAGTCTACTACTCATTCTTTCATATTAGCCATAATGAGAGCTTGAGAAATGACCGCAGTAATAATAGCATCTCCTTGGACCAAACTTGTATTTGGTTTAAGAGGATTATCACTTCTTGCTCTCTTTTTGCACTGAGTCGTATGATGACCTAGCTTACCACAAACAAAATAATTTTTCTTCTTTTTGAAGGTGGGATTAGTAACTTTAGGTTTGTAACCAAATTTTGTTTGTCATACCTCATTTTATAGGATTTCTCTTACACCAAGTTCACCTTTGAGGCAATCTCTTTTGCTTTGGCTGCTTTAAGCTCCCTTCTATTGATGTTCTCAATGATTATATAGGTAATTAGATCCGATAGAGATAGCTGCTTGTATTTATATTTGAATTGTTGCTTATAGTCCTTCCACGAGTCAAATATTTTTTTAATGAGAATACCTACAACAAATTCAGCAGGATAATATTCTTAGCTCATAGGTCTTCCAATAATTTGTGGTACTCATTAATCTGTACTTTTTTATCCTTGTCATCAAGCATCTCCCATCTATAGTAATTTCCAAACATAAATTTTCGCTTTCTAGCATCTTCAGCAATGTATTTGATAACTAATGACTCTCAAGTCTTGCTGGCCTCTTTGTATGTGAATAGATATTAGAAAGGTCATTAGATAAGGTGTTAATAATCGTATATCTACATACTTTATTTTCATATTTCTAAGCCTCCACTTGATAGGGATTAGTTGTTGGTGCATGTCTCTAATCAGTGAGAGTAGCAGCAACGCCATACATGTCAAGAAAGGAGAGGATACGTTCCTGCCATCTTCAAAAATTTTGTCCTCCAAATATCTCAATTTTGGAGATATCTAAAAATGGTTTGGCGTAGTGGATAGCATGAACAATAGGTACAATAGGGTTGGGCGGACCATGGATAGCAACATTAACAACAGCTACAGTAGTGGCAGTGTCAGATGAGTTATTAGTGGCAATGGTTGGGGGGTAGCGGTGGCAGTGGTGTTAACATGAGGCTTCATGAATAGTTTTTAAGATTGTTGACAAAGTATGATGAATACAAAAATAATTTGAGGAATAATAGCTTGAGTCAGGATTCACACTATCCTTAAGAATTATTTTGTAACAGTGTATAATGAAATGCAAAAGTTCTTCAGGATTAAACAAGCTTTTCTGAAAAAAAATTAGGTGATAAAACAACAGCTAATTATATGTAACCTATTAGTCAATAGCAGGAGAAAAAGTGTAATCAGAGAAATGTATCTAGACGTAACTATTTATAACATTAAAATAATAATATTAAAAAAATAACATTAAGAAGATAATGGAGAGATAATGGGCGGATAATATGAAAATGTGGGAGTCATTTAAAATTTGAAATTGAAAATGCTCAGATAATGAAAGAGCCATTTATATGAAGAATAGGAATTAAATTTGACCAGTTCAAATGTAGTCATAATTAATTAATTTAAATTAATTAATTATTTCTAAATAGACAAAATAATATTTTGTAAAAAGTTGGCTCACACAATTAACTCACACGCATAAGGGCAAATCTAAATTTTATACTAGACTTAGACACTTTGGCCTAGTCTTGTGCATGTGAACCCACCTTTCTTCCAAACCCTTTACAAGCCCAATGTAGCTTCTCTATATATAAGCACTTATAACCATTCATTCCAAGCAATGTGGGACTTCATTTTGAAATACCCACTTTTCACAACAATTATTACACGAGCAAGTTATGCAAAAATGTCCATATGTCATTCCACAAAGTATATGCAAAATATCAGCCCAGATTCTTACATAAATAAAAGGCTTTCAAATTAACTCCAGGTACACCAAGCTTTCCATGGCAGCACAAAATAGTAGAACATACATCATGGATAAGAGTCTTAACCTCAAAACAAACAAAAACTACATTCATTCAAGTTCTTCCCCAATGAAATGAGGGCATATCTGTGAAATCAAAAGAATATGCTTCTTAAGATAAATTTGCAATCAGGATAACTATACTTATATTGACACTTATGGATTCATAAGAAATCAGCTTTCACACAAAAGTTCAAGGAAATTTTCAAACTCATGATTCAATCTAAGCCTAAAATGTATCAGAACATAATACAGGAACAAAATCATCCTATACCAAATAGACGAAAGATTACCTAAAAAATACTCCTAAGCTTGCTCCTCTAAGTCCCTTACTCTAGTCTCCTTATTAACTTTAATTTTTTCCTTTAAAAAAATTTTCATTTTCTCTCTCACCCTATTCTTTCCCAGGACGAAGTAGAGCACCTCCTTAGTTCTTACTCCTTACAGCATCCACCGAAGGATCTCCAGCCACCCCTTAAAATCCCCTTCTCAATCTTTCTCCTTCAGACTTCCTCTTCCTCTCATTGAATCTTAGCTCTCTCTTTTCATCTCACGCCCCCTTTCTTGCTCTCTCACACTCGATCTCTTTCTTTCTCAAGGCCTTTGTCCTTCTCAGTCTCTCCTTCCTTCTCTGATTCCTCCATCTCTCTCTCTCTCTATTCTCCAAAAAACCCCTCTGTCTTTACTTCTTTTTACTTTTATAGGCATTCCCGTGTGGTCCCTCTCTGTGCCTCTCTACTCCATTAATTCTTCGCGTTTGTTATTTCCTCTTGCGCCTAATGCTAGAATTGCTCCTTATCCTCTATCACAGCTGGTCACTTGGTTTGTTCCTCCACTCCCCCTATATAGTTTCATTATTGGCTGCTAGAGATTGTACAAGTAGTAGAGGTGTTGAGCGTGAAGGCACCGTGGGTGAAAGTGAAGGCTATCGAGTGTGAGGGTTCGAAGAGTAAGGTTCATCATTTTCTACCTAAACCCTTTTTTTTTATGAGTCAATTCCAACTTTTGGGTATGTGGGCCGTAGGAAAAGGACCATGGTTTTGGGTTTCATATTCGTTATTGGGCTTCTTCTTTTTTCTTGGCTTCTGCTTTTTTTTTTTTTTATGAGTCAATTCCAGCTTTTTTAGATATGTGGGCTTTAAGATGGAGTTAGGAGTTTTTGTTTTGATTTTTTCTTCTTTTTGTTGTTGTTGTTGTTGTTGTTGTTTTTTGGGTTTTGTTTGGGCTTATAAGATTGAAGCTGGTGGGCCCTATTTGTTTGGTTTATTTCATTTTCAGCTCTTCTTCTTCTTCTTTTTTTTAGTTATGTATTCTGTTTGTTGTTGTTTTCTTTTTCTTTTTCTTTTTATATGTTGATTGTATATTTTTTATTTTATTTGTTTTGTTTTTATTTTTTATTTTTATTTTTTTGGTATTGGGTTAATGGGAGTTAAAAGAATTGCTACTGGTGAGCTCTTTTCTTTTGGGGTGTCTTTTTTGTTTTTGTTTTATGGGCATTGGGTTAATAGAGGGCAAAAAAACTAAGGTGGATGAGCTTAGTTTTGATTTGTTTCTTTTTTTTTGTTTGTGTTAATTGGGCCAAAAAGAATCATTTGATTTTATTCCTTTTTTCTCTTTTTTTTAAAGTGTTTTTTTTTGTTTTAATTCTTATTTTTTTAGGCCATTTGGATTTAAGTTCTTTGGGCTTTTAAAATTATTTGAACTTTTAGGAATAAGTTAAAGTGACTTGGACTTGAGCTAATTCTTCATCATTTGGCTTTAAATCTAATATTAGGTATTCTTTCTCTTCTTTCTTTTTTTTTTTGTTTTTTTGGTTTTTTTCCCTTTTTTTCTCTTGCTTTTTTCCTTTTGAATTCTCCTTTTATTTCTTTTTTTCTTTTCTTTTAAATACCTTTTAAATCCACCTTTTTTCTCCTTTAAAATTTTTTTTATTAATTTGATTTGATTTTATTATTTTTATTTATTTTGAGGCATGTCTAGATAAAATACAATATTAATAGAGATACTATGTCTTCAAATGAAGCTTATAAGCCATAGTAAACCTTTGTGGCACCCAAAGCCTCCAACGGGTTTAAACTTGTATCCCTCCCCCTTTGTTCCATTATTTTCATCATTAAAAAGTCTTCATATATTTCTAGGGGTTTACCCTTTGAGAGACGATGATCTTTCCTCATATGTTGGAAACTTAAAGACATTTCCTCGGTCTCATAAGACTTTGTAGAATCTTGCGACTTGCTCTTGTGGCCTACATTCATAATGCTTTGTAGAGGCCTCTGTACCCTTTTTTTCTCCATTCTCCTATCAAAGTTCCTTATTTGCGAAACATTTTGGTCCACACTTCTACTCAATTTAATTATGCTTTTATCAGCTTCTTTTTTGTCTCTCCCTCTATAAGTTTCAATTGTTTGGGTACAAGCCCACTATCCTTCTTTGGGCCCACTCCATCACCTCTCACCCCACTGATAGTCCTTATGCTTTTCTATTACCATGTTCCCTATTTTTGTTATCTTTTCCCTATTTGTCATATCCATTTCAATCCTGCTCATGTGCATTGGTGTTTTATGCAAAACTTCCTCATCCTCCATAATTAGTGTCTTTGTGTCCTCTAAATTTTCTACGAAAATCTTGAATCTCAAGCCTAATTTTTATCATGTTCCTTGAAGCATATTTCCATGTTTATTCCCTTGGCCCCTCTCGTATTTGTCTCTAACAAATTTGTCTCTCTGATTATAACTATAACTTCTCCCTAATCTTCGTCTTTGTTTACGACATGCAATCATCCACGTACAGTATGTCTCTGATTAAGCCCTCTACCTCCGATCAGCCTCCTCCATCGTAGGGCCATGCTCACCTCTCTATTCCTCCCTTCCTTCAATCCCCTTTTCACTACTCACATGTGAGGGACATAGATCTTGTCGCATTGGAAACATATCAAGTGAAGGCCTTCATACTCAATATGGAAAATCCTCTTTCGAATTCGCACTTTCGGAACTAGTTTCTTACGTAAATCAACTTCAATGCATATTCTTACAAACTATCCTCGATCCATGTTAAAATCATCCTCCTCCATTATATTTTCGTTAATGGTATGGTTGTCCACCTTAAGGGTTTTACGAACAACCTTACCAATCCTCCACAACAGGTGTTTGTTATAGTACTTTAGGGGTAGCTTTGGTATTCTAATCTACACTGCTAGCTTCTTGTATTCCACATCCAAAGGATTAAAGGCTAGTCACCAATATTGAACTAGCCAGTAATGTCCAGCCACCATCCACGGACCATCATTCACCACATAGAAATAATCCTCATCTCTCATAAACTTCAACATAAAAAACTCATTGCCCAAACCCACCATCTTAAAGGTACCTTAGAGACTCTACATCTTTTGTAATTGCCCTATCAAGAATTTATTATCCATTCTCCTCTTAATAAGTCTAATAATCAATGCTTTGCAAAATGGTTTGCACAATTTTGATCATTCTTCATTTGTAATGTGGATATATGGACAGAAAGGATCTGCCTCCCTCTCTCCTTTGCTCTTATCCTCTCATTCTATTACCTCCTCCTCCTCCTCATCCAAAAAGTCTTCATCATCCCATACTTCAGTTTCTTGCTCGCTTGATTGATAGTCATGGTATCCATTCATACCTACCAATAGGTCTCAGTATGAGATGGGTCTCCTCATCTCTGGTTGGCCCTCTGGCGGAATCTCTTGCTTCATACCATTAGCCTTTTCTGTTATCCTTTCATCCATCTCTGCCTCCATTGTCCCACGGGACTTTGCTTTTTTGGTACTCCGAGCAACCGAACTCATTTTTAACTTTTGTAAAGCTTCAATGAAGAGTATTAAAATATGATTTTATATTTTATAAGCAATTTGTCACTTCTTGGATTGGTTGCCACATTTTTCAGAATATTTGATAAGTTTTTTCTCTATTGTAAAGTGTGTAAATTATAAAGTCCAATAAGATAAAATAAAATAATATAAAATTTAATCAATTGATTTAGATAGAATTGTCCAATCAAAATATTATTAACATAATATTTTATTTTATTTATTTATTAATAATTATTATTGCCTATTAAAAATAAATTAAATAATTTTTAATACAATAAGACAATACATAATATATAATTATATTCAAATTAATACTGTTATAAATTTGATTTAAGAGTTTTATTACTATTAAAATAATTTAAGATTATATTAACACTTTAAGATCAATAGAAGCTAGAGATACATACTTCATTATTATTGCTTTTGCACACCCATAAGTACCGCTTCCCTCTTCATTGTTTCTCCACATTGCTTTTCAAGCATCAAAGAGAATAACAATGATGGTCTCATTGCACACACACTTCCTCTCTAATCCTAAAGTTTTGCACTTATTTCTCAACTAAAGAAAAAAAAAAAAAGATCTTTTTGTTAATTGTCACTCCCTCACTCATCACCTTTTATCCTCATCTTTCTTCTAACATATACTAGATCACATACATCAAAAAATCATTGAATAGATTTAATTTATAAAAAAATTATATAAGTGAAAAATATATCACAATAAACATATACATAATTATGTATATTTTATAAATCATATTTACTTTCAATTTTTCACTCACGTGCACACATCTCATATAGCTGCATTAGCATCATTATCATTGCACACTAGCATTCATGCAATCTACGTGCCTCACATTCCGAAGTCACGTATAAAATACTCTATTGGATAAAACATGAAAAGTTTCATGTTAACAACTCTCGTATATCTATATAAACTTATTAAATAACATAATAAAGCATATTATGATAAATTTCATAACACGTAAAGTGACTTAGGCCTTTATCTATAGGCATGGCAAACTATCACCATGGATGTTATTAGCAACCGTATATTTCATATAAGGGTAAAAAATGAAATGAGCATAAGCAGGAGACGAAATCAACCTTAGAAATCACACAGAGCTTCAGTGTAAATTCTACTTTACGATAACCTGAGTGGATATTGTTAGAATATTTTATTATTTAATTAAATATATTAAAAATATTTTAAATCAAATTAAATAAAAATATTCCATAATCTATTTTGAATTTTAAAATTTAAAATATCTTAACTAATGATTCTTATATTTAGGAATTGATCTATTTTGACCAGACATATTGTCAGTAGGTTAGTGGAATTGTCAGTTGAATACGTAGATATAACAAGGTTAGTTGATATTGATTGAAATATTTAAAAGATTTATGCCTAACAATCAATTAGAGAGACTTATATTCTTATCAAATTCTTTCTTACTAATAACCTTCTTCTCAACTCTCTTTCTCTGTGTTTTGACCTTTAGAATTCAATTTTGGAGACAATTTAATTTGGGTTTACCATCAAAATTCTCTGAGTATAGCTGGAAGTATTTTGATCTATATTTTGCTTCCATTAATTATTATTTTGTATGACTTACAATTTAATTGGTTGTTTCAATTATATTGCATGTACGATTTAACAATATTGTTCAATTTCTAAAATTATAATAAACTCCCAACATCCAAAGGCACAAGATTACCAAAGTCTTCACAACCCATGACTAACTACTAATTTAAGAAGCTCCCAACTTCATGAATAGAGGTGGCCTGAAATTAGAGTGAGGGAGTCCCAAAATTTGTAACTACACATTGATGCCTCTACTTCCAATTTGACAGTTAAGAGTGACCACCCAAAGTTCACAGTCAAGAGGGAGAGGGATGGCCGAAATGCAAGCTGAAATTATGGGGAAAGATTTATTATGAGCTGCTGCAACTTCCAGAAACAGCATATAATAGCTGGGTGAAGGAAGAGGCAAAGGAAAAAGAAGGAAGGAGCTGCTCCTTCGAAGAAAGAAGAGAGATCCAAGGAGGAAGGATTAAAAAAAAAAACTTATGTCTAATTTTTTATATTTTTATTAATTATCTATAAAAATTATATATTTTTATGTTATTATTAAATAATTATACATTTATTATATTTTGATTGAAAACTGCATGTTAGTCGAGTTCCAAAACAATGAAGTACATTAAGTGTAGAACCCATGACCTTTATTTGCCAATAAAACAACCACTTGAGCTATGGATAAAGCTTATTTTAATTTTGAATATTTACTGTCAATCATTTCTTTCAAAATGTATTTAATTTTCTAATGATCATTAAAAAAAAAAAAGTTATGAAGAGGAAGGAAACAAATTGTTAAATCAATATAAAACAACTTCATTAAACATTAAAATGCTAAAAGATAATAAGTGCTAATTTTTACTAGAAAAATTACAAATCCGTAACAATTTTTATTGTAAAGAATCAAACTGACATATTTTAACATAAATATAGACTGAATTTTTATTCAACAAAGTAGACATAATTAAATATAATTTTTCATAACGAGAATTTCTTAATTCTACCAAAAAAAGTATCCTCTTTGAATATCTAAAAAATTTCAAATGATATATTAATAAGTATAAAAAATAATTTAATAAAATATTATTAATTATTTGATATACATGTACTTAAATAGCTTCAATATTTTAATCAACATATAATTTTAATCTAAAAACACTAAAGAAAATAAATAATGAATGAATTTTGATTCACTCAATAAAATAAATGGTAAAGTAGCTTTTTAATGGAGAGAAAATGACACAATAAATAAGAATGTATATTAGATTTATTTATTTAAATTTATTTAAATTTTATTCTCTTTATATCTCTCTTTATAGGTGCTTTAGTATTTATTTACTTGAGAGAATACTAGTTTATAATAAATAGATATGGTAAGTATCAAGTTTAGATTTTTAAAAATAAAAAAATTTATAAAGTGTTTTTAAAATAAAAGATAAAAAAGGTAGATAAAAATAAAATAAATAAATTTATAAATACTCACTCTTTGTATCATTCTTTCACTCTCATTTCAGATACGCTTTAGACCGGTTCACATCGCAGATGATGCCAAATCAGTGCTAATCACTATGATTAACTAATTTTTATTTTAGCAGCCAAAAAGTAATTTTATTTTCTTTTGTTTTTTTGGTAAAAAATAATAATAAAACTTAGACGAATTTATCGGATCCTTGGGGCCGAGGGCTGAGGCCCCAAGCCCTCAGCGCAACTCAACTGGCACAAGCGAGCGAGCCACTCAGCGTTTCACATAAGCGCAAGCAAGCTTAGGTTCCATCACACCTCTTTTATAAAAATTCCTATTCCTATTGATCTGCGTAATTCCCACTAGGGTTTCAGCATTCCGATCACCAATCGGCGGCAATGGCGATGGCTGCTCTGCGACGGGAGGGGAAGCGTTTCGCCCCTCTCATCTCTCCCCAACCGATTACCGCCCTCCGATCCTCTCTTATCTCTGAGTACGGTCTCGTATCCTTTCTCTTAAATCTGCTGGCTAATCTCTCTTGCTCGCTGTATGCTGTATTACGCTCTCCCATACATTTTTACAATTCGTTTGTTGACTGAGAAAGGCTGGGAAATGGAAGGAAAGTGATGATTTAGATGCGGTACTTTATTTTTCTTTATTTTTTTTCTCTTTTTTCGGAAAAGTTAAATGGAAAATCTCTCCATAATGTTGGTAAGCTCATTGATTTTGTGGTTTAAATAAATCAAAGCTAGGCTTAAGAAGGTTATGGTTAATTGGAGTTTGCAGCGTTTTAGCTGTTACTGGCAAATGTCGCAAATCATGCACAAGTTCCCTTTTCGTTTGCATTTCGCGCTGATAAGTGTGTGATGTCTCTTTCACTTTTATCTTTAATACTTTTAGATTTCCTGGTATAGGATAGAAGGAGATTTGTTTTCTATTCGCTTAGTTCTTGAAGCTCTTTGAGTTACTGTTACACTGTTGTGAATTCGGAATTGCAATGTCATGTATTTGAAAGCAAATGCTTGATGGATAGGAAATTCTGGAGAAGATTATTGTAGATGGAATAAGTATAACAATTATGCATCAACAACTTGCTCATATAATAGGCCTGGAAACTTAGTACAAGGGATTGCATTAACCTTTTACGTCAGATAGGCAAAGAAAATGGACTCTTTCTTTGTTCTTGTTGTTGCACTTCTATATGTCTTGTTTACCTTGTTTGTTCTTCACCAAATCAACTAATTTTGTTTAGTTGACAGGGAGCAAGTCCCCCATGGAGTGCGCTTTATTTCAACTCAAGTAGGTAGGATCCATTCCATCTTCTATATACTGCCTATGAACTCTGTTGTAGAGTTTCCTTCCTGCTTTCTTCTGTTAGATTTAAGGCTACCTAGCAGATAGACACTGATTTTTGTGGTTTCATGCAACAATGCAGTCAGAAATCGGATGAGGAGTGTGAAGAATATCCAGAAAATTACAAAGGCAATGAAGATGGTTGCAGCCTCAAAACTGAGGGCTATTCAAACTAGAGCTGAAAATTCTCGAGGCCTATGGCAGCCATTTACTGCCCTTCTGGGTGACACTCCCAGTATGCCGACTAACATTGTTTTTAAATTCATATATGGCAATATATGCTTGACTGTTATTTGTTCTCTGATTCATATATGGCAATCTGATTCATGTAGTGCCTTCAATATCATATTATGTGCCCTATGAACCACTGATACCTTAAAAACAGAGCCATATTGGTGTCTTATATGTGTCAAACATGACACAACACTTCAAATTGCACTTGGAAGCTGCATATTTTGTCATGTTGCAATGTCCATAGTGTGTTATCTTGTATACTTGTCAATATCTGTGCTTATTACAATGCCGCAGTAGCACATACACACCATCACTTCATTTGAATTTTGTGAATTAGCTATTGCATTTACTAACATAAGTAAATATTTTGTGCCTGATGCCCTCACCATTCATGATTCCTTTTCTGTTTCTATGCTTAGGTGTTGATGTGAAGAAGAATGTTATTATTACCATTTCTTCAGACAAAGGTCTGTGTGGTGGAATCAATTCCACATCTGTCAAGATAAGCAGGGGTTTGCACAAACTGAATTCTGGTAATTTCTGCCAGGAATTGCACTTTTTAAATTACATATAATGTAATTGTTGCGAGTTTAAATGCTAATTACAATTTTTGAAGTTGTGTTTAAATTTTTTAAGATCACCAAGTTAACAATTAACTTTTTGATATCAAGTGATTTTATTAGTTAAAATTCCTTAATCCTATTCCTAATCATTCCATAAGTTGGCCCCTATAGAGTCAAAGTTAGTCTGTGATCCTATGGGGCAAAATCAACTCGCAATTGGACTTTCAATATTAATGACTCTAGTAATCAGTGGATATTTAGCCTCATATAATTTAAGTACTGATACGTGCCTTTCCCGAGTATTGGTGTTGGATATGTATGTGACAACAATATGCCTTGGATATGTATTCCTGACGCATCAGTAGTAAACTTTTTTTTTTCCTTTTTAAAAAAGGGATCAGATGCAGGAAGAATACATAACTAATATGCCCTGATACAGCAAAGATATGGGAAACATACCATATTTAGAATTTGCCTTCATCCATTAGAAAACTTAACTGCACCATTAGGGATTTGGGTTCTCAATCTTCACCTTCATTTGAGTTAGTCAAGGAATTCTGGCTGTCTTCCACTTGCACATCAGCGTTTTGGAAAGCTGAAGAGTGAAGGTTGAAGGTGAGACTTGAGGTTGAAGTTGAGGATGCAGAGCTACTGTGCATTGAGGTTGAAGGTGAAGAGTCAGAGCACTTTTGGCTGTGATAACTGTTAGAGTGGTAGACCACTTCCTTTATATTATTATATATTATATTTGGAACTGTGGATATGAAAATATTATATTATGGTAAATGGCTGACATCCACTAGCAATTTTTTATAGTATTACAGCCAAAAAAATATTTGAAGCAGTTTCATTTTTTGATTATATATATTTTTTATATTCATATAACTAAAAGATCTTTTCAATTGTATATGCACATTATTGTGAATTGATATTATATTAATGTCCTTGCTATTTTAAAAATATATATATTTATAAATTTTAATAGCATGTCATAGAAGTATCTTATCTTGTATTTTTATAAAAATTGCCATATCCTCATATCCTTATTGTATGTCGTATCTTGTATCTATGCTTCATAAAATGATCATCCATTGGAGTACTTTTGGCAATACATATACCTAGTGGATTGTCAATAGCCCTGATGAAGGGGGCTTCTGGCCATTTGGATAACTGAGATAGCAAGATGAGTCATGGTGTTTATTCTCTTGCTTTTTGTTCTCCCTTTTTTTGTTGTAATCTATGCTGCATGAGTTATCAGGTATGAGTAGGGTACCTGGCACAATATGGGTATGGGATATGGTAAAATTTGAAATTCTTAAGATATGGATATAGCATATTATATTCTATAATTACAACAACAATAACAACAAAGCCTTTTCCCACTAAGTGGGGTTGGCTACATGGATCAATCGACGCCATAAGCACCTATCGTAAATCATATTTTTAGACAAACTATTTAAATCTAAATCTCTCTTAATAATTTCTCCTATAGTTTGTCTTGGTCTTCCTCTACCTTTAATTATTGGACTATTCTCCATCTCATCTACTCTCCTAACTGGGACTTCTATAGGTCTTCTCCCAGCATGACCAAACCATCTAAGTCTTGATTCTACAATCTTTTCCACAATAGGGGCGACTTCTACTTTCTCTCTAATGTATTCATTTCTAATCCGATCTCGTCTAGTGTGTCCACTCATCCAACGCAACATTCTCATCTCTGCAACATTGAACTTATTCTCTTGTTGACTTTTTATTGCCCAACACTCAGTTCCATACAACATTGCAGGTCTTATAACTGTACGATAGAATTTACCTTTAAGTTTGAGTGGTACTCTTCTATCACAAATAACACTTGAAGCACTCCTCCACTTCATCCACCCCGCTTGAATCCTATGTTTTACGTCTTCTTCTATTTCCCCATTATGTTGTATGACGGATCCAAGATATTTAAATCGTGTGAATATAAGAAATTTTATAATTAAGCATTAAAATTTATAGTGGAACTGTGTATTGATAACTTGTGTCCAATATTCATTTTGGTCCATAAAGCCCATTAGTATTAAGTACATCAATATTTAAAATGAGAAGACCTTTACCTTTTCAGAATAAAGCTCAAGACCTTTTTTATCAATAACGCAAACATCCAATTAGCTAACATTTTATTCTTGTAGGGTCGAGTGTGATTTCAAAATTAAATGGTAGCCATCCATTTATTATTTAGCATAACTTTTTCCTTTTTACCTTAACTGGTTGGGCAACTGCCTTAAAAAAAAATGAAAAATGAAAATCTTTCCTTCTGTGCCACCTCTCTTCACCCATGCTTCACGCACACCATCAATGAATGGGCTTCTATGTGTTATTTCTTTTCTTGCACAAGCCCTCTCCCTCATGCCTGTCCTGTCTTTTAATGACTCTTTCTCCCTGTATCCACATGAATTAAAGCTTCAATCCATCTTTACCGTTGGTGGCAGTGCAGCTGTGGCATACCTGCATCTATTCCTTGTGCATCTACCAGGGCTGTGTTGTTCGTGCTATTGTGCAGTAGAACTGCATCTAAACGTTCTCATCAATGAAATTTTACAAAAACATAATAAATAAAAAAAGAAGGTCATGCATCTTTTGCATATATGCATGTACTCCTGTAGGTTATAATTTCTTCAAAGCCATTCAAGTACTATTGTATGTGTATTGACCAAATGTAATGTCTAGGTAGTTGACATAAAGTCAGCATGATATATTTTATACTTACTATAATTAAAAACATTGTAATGTGACAGTTATATTTAAATAAGATAATCAGAACGAGTAATAAAATAACTATGAAGTCAGGGTATGAGAAACATTTGAATGAATGTTCCAGCAAGGATAGAATTTGTGGCATAGGTATTTTTTAGTTAGGTATCCTTGTAGTTGAAGTATTAGTCAGAAAGCCATCTATTTTTCCACCTTTGCACTTATTGTTATGAAACTGTGCTGCCTTCAGTCACAGCTAGGTTTCACATATGTTTTCCTTATACTAGGTCCAAAAATGATTTTGCTTGATTCTTATTATACATTCTTACTGCCATAGGGCCTGATAAAGAGACAAAGTATGTTATTTTGGGAGAGAAGGCTAAGGCTCAATTGATACGTGACTCAAAGCAAGACATTGAGATCATCTTAACTGAGCTGCAGAAAAATCCCTTGAATTATACTCAGGTTAGTGCCTGTACATATTTTCAAGCCCACATTTTACATATCCTCATATTGGACTCCGGATGTTCTTTGAATTGGCTAGTTTTAAACCAGTTACAGTAGAAGAGGCAAGAGGATAGGGAAATGGTCATTTGATATTTTAATTGGCAGTTACTTTGATGGAGAATTGGGAGATCATGATGGATAACAGTAGCATAATATTATGTAAATTAACCTTTGTACATTGATATATATATATATATACAGTTTATTTTGTCACAGCCTCACAGAGTTTCTCTGGTGATCTTCCAAAATGATTTGTTCAGAGGAACATTGAAAGTTCAATAGGACCCTTAGTGTCACAAATAGAATATATATGAAGTACGGACACGTGACAAAAATATGCTTACTCTTCAAAAAATATAGAACACTATACACACACATTAGCCTATGTGTCATAACTATACCATTTAATTATTTAAGGTTTGCTTTAGTGATCTACTTCCTAGTAAAAACTGGTATTATCCTATATTCTAAGTATCTTAGACTATTATTTTCCAAAAATAAATAAATAAATAAATAGATGTGAAACTATATTATTCAAATTATTTATATACAACAAAAATATTAGGAAAGAACTTTTACTATCTCATCAAGATTGAGTTTATAGTCTGTCATTTTATCTTTCCTTTTTTGGTTGTTTTCCCTTTTTTTGGGGCCAGCTATGTCTAAGTCATATCTGGCGTGTGTCCAAGCCAAACATACACACACACATATATATATATATATAATTCTAATGCATATATATGTCTGTCGTACACATGTTTGTGTGTTGTAATAGTGTTGTCGCCCGACATGCTTAAAAAGTAGGTATTTTAGGTGCCTTTTAAATATGATTTTTTCTTGTTCTGCTGCAAACTCATTTGCATTCTTCTTTGTTTCACTTTTTCAGGTCTCTGTCTTGGCAGATGATATCTTAAAGAATGTGGAGTTTGATGCCTTAAGGATTGTTTTCAACAAGTTTCAATCAGTTGTCTCATTTCTGCCAACTATGTCAACTGTATTATCTCCGGAGGTACTAAAGTTTACTAACAATGTGATATGTTGTAGGATATCCAAATGGTATTCATAGATTCCCAACATCAAGTTGTACACTGGTTGTTAGGTTTGGTTTCGTCTGTTATATAAATGCCTCATGGACCTAATTAGTTTGATAATGTGATTTTCTTTGATGTGATGCCTTCTTGCCTTCTCTTCCCTCTGATGCAGTAAGGTAATTCAACTTTTGTGTAGATTGTGGAGAGAGAGACTGAATCTGGGGGAAAGCTTGGAGAATTGGACTCTTATGAGATAGAAGGTGGTGAGACAAAATCAGAAATACTTCAAAATCTGGCTGAGTTCCAGTTTTCTTGTGTGAGTACAACTTTCTAGAGTTTATTGGACTTTGCTGCTGCCTCCAATTAATTAAACAATTGATTTAGGTTAATCTAATCACCTTATATTTTGTAATTTAAATCAAGTTGTAAGAATGAGAATGCAATTGGAAGTGATGCTCATAATCCTTAGCTTTCTGTGTGGTTGGATGCCCCTGCTGATTTCTTACTCTTAGATGACTTGTCTGGGATATTCACCCTATTTTTTCTTTTGACCCAAAGCATATTCACCTTAGTTACTTGATGGATTGCTTGCTAAACTCAGCGCATTAACAACATGCTTTAGTAATAGAAGCTGATATATGTTTAATTTTGAATTTTTCTCTCCGGTACTTAATGGCCCCGACTCCTTATTATTCTCTTTTTCTTGTGATTTTTGTTTTGGTTTTTGCTACCCTCTTGAGTTTTATTGACTGAGTTCACTAAACCATGTAATGATTCTCGGAATTCATGGTTGATACAGAATCTGAAAGTATAGCTGCTGCTGAGAACATTCTGGGAGCAGTATAGATATCATTTTTACTTCCTTCTCTCTTCATTTTTAAGTAATTATGAACCGGTTCTCCTATGGTTGTATGAAGAAATATTTTCTTTGAAGTAACATTTTCTCAGAGAGGATTTAATGATATGCATATATATATATATATATATATAACATTTTAGATTTGTGCTTCTGGTATTTCTTTTTGTTATCTTACAAATATTGTTAGATATTATGCTCTCAGAATGTTATGCAGGTTGTAATGTAAGTTCTCATCTTTTTAAACTGTGACATGTTCCTTGTATTATGCTGGGCAGCAACATGAATGCTTGGTGATAATGACAGCTATATGGGGTGGGCACATTGCACTTTAAATCCCTCGGGAATTTATGATCTTAAAACTTGTTTAATGTCAATCTTTGATTTCTTCTTGACACAGTAAATGAAGATAAGTGAGGAAAAGTATTTCAGATGGGACTTTCTCCCTATTTTGGTAAAGCAGTTCAATTGCTACATATTCTAGTTATTATTATATTTTGCTTTTTCATTAGGTATGTGGTTCTTTTTGAATTATGAATTAAAGTTTCAGAGAAAGGGACTCCAATTAGTTTTTTTATTATGTTATTTTATTAGTCTTTTATTAGGCTTCTTATACATCAATCAGAAAGTTTGTGCTAATTGAGGATCCTTGTTCCTGGTTGTGTTTGTGATATGCTTTTCTAGCATTGGCATCTGTTATTTTGAATGCTTGTGGTTTAGGAATATTGGGTTGTCACCCTACGTTTATAAGCTCAAATCATTTGCTGTCCGAAAGTAATGTCTATATTCCATGTGTTCCATGTGTTCCACTTGGAACAATATTTGGATGTTATAGGTCTTGTTCAATGCGGTATTGGAGAATGCATGCAGTGAGCAAGGAGCAAGGATGTCTGCCATGGACAGTTCTAGTAGAAATGCCGGAGATATGCTTGACCGCCTCACCCTCACCTATAATAGGTCTCTCTCTCTCTCTCTCTCTCCCTCCCCCCCCCCCTCTCCTCCCTTGACGCCTGTGCACTTCCTCTCTCTTTCTCTTTCTGATGTCTACGCACTTACTCACTACCTTGCTCAAATGCTTGTGCCGTACAGCACTAATTACACTTTTTAAGAGCTTGTTGATTATCTTGCTCTATCCTAATTAACTGCATTATTATTTTAGTCAGTTTGTATACTATATATATTTAGAGCTATGGCCTGACTGAGATCTCTTTTCTAGAATAATTGCGATTGATCTCTTGTTTTATTTTGTGCCAGAACTCGTCAAGCATCCATTACCACTGAATTGATTGAGATTATCTCAGGAGCATCAGCACTAGAAGGTTGATCAGTGGGGGAAAATTTGCTAGTCCATATGATGATAACGAAATAAAGATCTTGTTAGTGGTTCCTTTGATTTTGGCGATGCATTTGTATACTCTTTGTTCAGCTTCTGTAATAATTGCTGCAGGGTGGAACCCTCTTTCTGGGATTCCTGGCCAGATATTTCAGGATTTTTTTTTTTAACGATGAGATAAAGCATGTCTCCTTTTACCTTTAATGACCCCTTGATAAAGGATTTTTTTTTTGGGCCAGCTTGATAAGGGATTTGAATCATGAACGTGATTTTTTTTCCCTCTTAATAGTATTTTACTGGGCGTTTGAGGCCGAAGGTAGCCTTGGAGTTAGAACTCATCCTTCTGTTGATGTATCTTCTGTGGCACCCAAAAACTATTACTATATTTTACGTCAATTGGGATTCTATATTTGAAGGTTTTTTCTTTTAAATTAGTCATTAACTTAATTTTCACGGTCGTTAGTAAGCTCGTTAGTGCACGTTATCATGAACTCAAGTGTCTGCAGATAGATGCATTATTTTCGGGATAAACTAGATTTTGCCTTCTGAGCCAAGGTTTGATTATAACATTGATATTTTGAAATGTGACTAATATTTTCTCAAACTTTAAACTGAAATAAATAAATTTAAAATTTTAGTTAAAATTAACGGGATGTTCTGTGATTTTTATTATGGTGGCAATTAAATATTTACTATCCTAAATTGAAGCAAAAATTGCTTCATTTTGGATTTATTTTACTCTTCACTTGATGTGTATGATGGAGAGAAGGAGGCTGATTATGAATAATCAGAACTTACTTTTGGGTCAATTACGGGCTAAGGTGCTGCAAACAACCATTGTTACGCATTTTAAAGAATATTTAGCTTACTTAGCCTAAGTCCATGTCAATATGGAGTCCAAGCTTAAGTGGAGCATTGGATCGTATGCAATGAAGAAAATGAAGAGTTAACATGGGAATTAATTCGGGACGTTTTTTCATATTTTTGAAGTATTAGATTTAATTCTTGGATTGTTTATATGTAGCATTTATCTATTTTTCGGTAGAAAATCAAGATAAGTGGATTGTTTGCTATTTTCTAGTTTGACTATCATTAACAGCACTATTTTCTAATCTAATTGCAATTAATAGCCTTTGAAATTATGTGGAAACATTTTTTTATGCTAAGAGAATCATTCTTGTCTGTAAAAACATTAGCATGAAGATGAAAAGAGGTTTTTGGTAATCTGGAAATTGGTTGAGCCTTTTTTTTACTTGAATTTCATATCCAAGTATCTAAAACTTAAATAGCAAAATATCCCTTATTTGTATCACTCTTCTCTTTCTTTTTTAGAGTGTGATGATCAACTCAGTATTCTTCTTTGTGATGTGCAAACTTACCATTCAAATCTACTGATTCTTCTTATTTTCTCTTATTTTAATTTGTGTTTTGAAATTGTTTGTTCTAAATCCTCTCCAAGCACATTGTCACTCTTGATTATTGTGGTTGTTATCAGGGCTGAACATAAGTTCCAAGCAAAGTCTTGGCATTAGTGGTATATATGTACCAGTGCAACTAATGTTACTTGTGTTTTTTATCAAGTAAAAATAACACCAAACCTTCAGTTTAGAGGGTCATCCTTGTCTTTCTACTTTTTTATCCTCCTTATGATAATTCAACTAACTTCAGATAAAGCTAGTGGAGATGCATCTATAGAATCTGCACCTTGGCCTGATTGGTTGAACAGGGATAAGAAATATGTTCAAACAATTCTTTCGTTTGCATTAATACCTAGGCAGGTGTACAAGAAACACCGCTCATACACTTGCAATATGCAATGATCAATCAAAAGGACTTGTTGATGTATATTTTTTCCTTTGGTATTCTGGAAAACCACTTCTTGAAGTTGGTTTATGATAGACACAGCAGAGCAACTAATATATAGTTACAGATGCCCTGACATAATAAAAGGACATGTGGAAGAAGCATTTATTCTTTCAATTATGTACAATGGATTTTAGAGGAGGTTATGCCTTTCTAGTTAAAAAATTGGCACAACACAAGCATTAATACATTAGGAATAAATCTAATAATTTTCCTTGCAAATCAGATGTATCAATAATTCTACACCAATTTAAGAACATACATAAAGATGATCTAATATGCTAAATAGTGGGATGTTCTTTCTCCCCAATCTTAGCTCTTATTATGCCTACGAGCCAATCTGGAAAATATGCTGAACTAATTTGGTTTAGCAAAATGTTTGCAAATCTGAAAAATCATGGGAAATTTTTTCATTTGAAAGAAAGAATGAAGAAGTAATTCATTAGTTAATGGTATATTTACATTTTCAATCTTGATTCCATACTAATGTTTACTCGCTCAATTATTTTGTCAATACTTGTTGGGATTCTTCTAAATGAATAAATGCCTACAAGTTGAAGTTGTTGATAAGAATATGTTTTGAGAATCACTGGATAATATAAAATGCTGCTTTAATAAGTCTAACATGACTACTAGCAAAAAGACAGTGAGTATTGTAATTCTAAATAGGACGTTTATCAAACTTCGACTATTGGTTAATTCCACTCTTAACAGTCAAGCTTCCAGATTGATTTCTTTGATACTTAAAGAGAAGAAGATGCAGCTTTTTATCGAAAAGCTGGATACAATGTCAAATACAATTCTTAGCCTGATATAAGGCCTAAATGGCACTAATCAAAGCTGAACGCACTTCTCCCGCCTAATACACACTGGTCAGGAAATTATGCATATCCATAACTGACTAGAAGGTCACCTACCTGTAAAGTAGAATGGTCAGCAAAAACTCGAAACAAATCTCACTTGCATGTTGCAATTAAGTGCTTGATTGGAAGGATGGTTTGATCATCTTAATAATTGATTGAATGTTTAAAAGCTAATGGGATGAGGTGTAACCCATTCCACACCCCAAATTTTAAATCACTCAAAATTAAGTGGTTTGAGTTCTTTATAATTATTTAATTATTTTTACTTTCTCCACTGGCTTATTTTTTAAAAGTACTAACATTCCAAATCTATTCTACTCTATTAATGACATTGTAATGTCCAATCAATGGGAAGTGGGATACCATTTACCTTTTTATTTAACTTTCAAGAAAACTTTAATCTTTTAATCTTGATAGTTTACTCGAAATTTCAATTTCTTCTCTATAGTTTTTTTTTAAAAATCAATTATCATATTTTTCAAATTTAAGTTTTGGTCCCACCATTTGGTTTTGGCATAACTTCGTTAGTTGATAGTTGATGTGGTTGTACACATGTGCTAATGAACCAAGTTGGCAAGGCTGAGTTGGAAAAATTGTCCACATCCACATTAACCCTTATACCATTCTTCTTCTTATTATAGTGGTATAGTTACTTTCACCTGCCCTAATTAAGATTTGTTGGTCCCATTTCATTGTGTGATTTTGGCCTTGGTTCTGCATGTATGGAGGGGAGGGCATTAAATGTTGGCCCCAGTATACATATTATTCAATTGCTAGTGTACATTATTCAACATCGTTATTTGAATGACTTCAAGTTTCATGAGTTTCAAAATGAATGAATAAATGAATGAGCAAAAGAAGTATTCTATTTAAAGTGGGCTTTTATCACATGAATTTGCTTCTTATATATACTTCGATTAAAATAAGGAAAGACGAAGAGAGAGCAGGAAAATTCAAGTTACCTCTATTTTAGGTTGCTAAATGCATCTTACCTTACTTGTGCAAGCTCACTTTAATGATTGTATATTAGTAGTAATATGACTTATGTGACTTACAAGTTACAACTCTTCATTTTTCTTCTCTCGCTTTCACATTCATAGGGATAAAGCACCACACTCCAACTATTGCACATCATGATATTTTCCCATAATTTTTTGAAGCAGAAATCTCTTAAGGGCCACGTAGGTGAGTGAGGATTGTTTTAAGGTGGTTTTGATCTCAAAATTCTAATATAATATGACCACATGTTGATACATGCAAACTAGGATTGCATGGTGAATCCTATTCTACACTATACATTATATGTTCCAAAAATTTGGTAGGACTTGGTTTTAGTTGTTTCTCTTGTTAAACTAGTTTTCAATGTAAATTTCTACTTGTACATGGGTCAAGACATTATGATTGCTTCCATTACAATTAATATACTCCAATATATGTGATCTTATGAATGTGAAGGCAAGACATAAAGCCTTGTATTTCATCACTTTTATTTATGAACTAGGTGCAATTATATTTATTTGATTTCCCATAAGTCTAAAGCTTATACTGCTTTAGACAATTTATGAAGTTGGTTGAGAATCAATTAAATCTAAAGGATAAAACACTAAGAGCCTTAGTGACCTCTAAATTTATCACTTCTAAACTTTATGAATTGTGGGTAGATAGAAAATCTTTGTGAGTGTATTAGTGCCCTAATGGTCAGCAACTTATGTGCATAATTCTTCCCACAAGCATGGGAAGTTGGGCCCAATATGTAAGAGATGCATTTACTAAATTTTCTAAACACTCAAGAGGTTATGTCTTTATTTAGGAAAATGAAAACGAAAGTGTAACCGAAATTGAATCATGGGATACTACATTCTTAAAGATAAAATTTCCTAGTAAAAGGGATATGTGACAAAATTGTGTGGTTTTATGATAGTATACCAGTAGGTAAATAATCAAAACCAAAAAAGGAAGGGATAAGCAATTGTACCTTTGTCTACTGATCCGAGTGGGAGGATGATTCCTTCAAAGAATAATCCCCAAGAGACACAGTCATATAGGAGTAATCAATAAAATATTCTACATTTGATATTGAAGGGGCATTATTAATAATTACTCCACAAGATGACAAAGAGCCACATTTTGTTCAATAGGTTCTCTCATGCCTCACAAAGGGAAGTGGATAAAAGTAATGGAAGAGAAGATGGAATCTATAAGAACAAACCATGTCTGTGACTTAATTAATCATCTACTAGGTTGAAAGATAATTGGGAACTAATGGGTTTTAAAAAATAAGCGAAAGGCAGATGTTTTCATTAAAAGAAAGAAGGCCTTTTTGGTGGCTAAGGGGTTCATACAGTCAGAGGATATTGATTATGAAAATATCTTTTCACTTGTCATGAGATTTAGTTTAATTCCACTTAGTTTGGCTATAGTCCCAAATATGAACTTGGACTTACATCATACGGATGTAAAAATCACATTTATCAATGGAGAACCAAATAAGGAAATCTATATGAAATGATGTTTGGTGTTTGGTTAAATGGCACATAACGTAAAGTTTACAAACTTTGAAAGTCCATTTATGGACTCAAGTAACTATTTGGATAGTGGTATTCAAGATCTCATCAAACCATTACATTGTATGATTTTTAGATGATTGATGAAAGCTATTATGTATATGTGAAATGGTCTAAAATAGATTTAGTAATATTACTTTTTTTCACATGGATGATATACTATTAATTGAAGGTGATCTTACTTTTATAAATTCCATTACGAGATGATTGTCCTTCACTTCATTTCTGGAAATGAAGGACGTAGGTTAGGCAAGGTATATTCTTGGAGTTTAAATCCAAAGGGATCACTTTAAGTATTTGATTATTTTGTCATAGGAGTTATATATCGAGAAGACTCTTGAGTCATTTAGAATGAAATATTACAAATCCATTCATACCCTTGTGGTAGAAGGCCACACTTCAAGATTAGAAATGACTCCTAAGACTTAATCTAAAAAAATAACATAAAATGAATCATATACTTTAATATAATTGAAAATTTTGATAGTAAGTAATGATAGAGCAAATGACCCAGCACTTGATTGTTGATCTTATAAGCCATTTTTCATTCTAACCAAGGATTGAAGAATTAGCAAGTAGTTAAAAGGAACTTGAAATATTTGAAGAGTGCTGCTCATTACAAATAGATTTATGAAAATAGTGATTTATAGTTGATATGTTACTTAGTTGCTGATTATGGTGTTAATTTTGGAAAATGCAAATACACCTTTAATTGTGTGCTCTTGCTGAATTTTGTAACATTTCTTTGAATTGTAAGAAGCAAACATGCTTAGTATGCTAGCCATGGAAGTTGAATCAATTGCATGTTTTGTAGCAATGCAATAGGTAGTATGTTTAAAAAAGTTTTTGAAACACTTAATGATCTTTTGTTGGGTCAATAGATCTAATTCTATTATATTGTGATAGCTACAGCTTAAGAAGAAGACCCTAAGTATCATAACAAAACTGAATATACTAGCACAAAGTTAAACTTTATTAGAGATTTTATAGCAGAAAAGGAAATCATTTTGCAGAGCAAACTATAGAGTTATGTATTTTCCTTTATTTGAATGTTTTTTAACATAAGAACACAATATGATTGACAATGTCGCCTTAGTATGAGACCAGAATGAGATCTAAAGAAATAATGTTATTGATATAAGAATCTCTAAATGATTTTTTGAATGAGTTTTAATTATGTCAAACAATATTATATGGTAAACCTGAATTTAAAGTTTCTTGATGTTTTTAAAGGAAAAATATTTTATGTGTTTTGGCCAAAGAAGTTTTAAGATATCTAAGAAAAAATTATTTTTACATTAGGTTAAGTTAAAAAGTTTTTATTGATGCAAGCATCCTTTAGACCATACCTCTAAAAAAAAAATAGTATCTTAATTATCTTGGGCCAAAGACATATTGAGAAAAATCTTAGTTTTGGGCCAAAACTTTTCTTGCTAAAAATCCTTGCTGGGTTAACATGGTTTCTTTAATGGAGGTGTTAAATGGGCTAAACATGTTTTCAACAAAAAGCCTAGGAAGATGTTCAATAAAAGGCTTCACTAGACTTGCCTTGTGTAAGCATGAATATAAAGTATTGACTTGGTCTTATTTGTCTTACATGTAGAAAAAAATTAGGGAAGAACCAACATGCAAAAGACCGTTCTAAAATTACAACAAAAAGCTATGGATGAATGTAAAAAATTGCCATGCAGAAAAGGAACAAGAGGACAACATAAAAGATGGTAAGTGTAGAAACATAACTACCAATTGTCATATCTCATCTAATGGCATTTATTGCTCAAGAAAGAGGGAAATCCATTAATGACTCCAGATGAACATTGATAGAGCAGCAATAGTCTTAACCTATGATGCAAATTATGTAGCTATTGAAAGAAATTTGAATCAAAGAAAGAAGTTTAAGCAAATGAGCATTTGAAGAGCTCTAACATCTCTAAGTATTTAATGAATATCTCACCCAACTATTAGAAGACAAAGAGAATGTCTCTAAGTGACCCCTATTTGCAAATGATTGCCTGTTTAAGGAAAAGAACATTGAAGAAAAAGGTAGTGAAGAGAAATAAAAGAACATAGTGTGCTTTCATTATGTCATACTATTTTCACCCACTTGCTAGTTGAGCCTACATTTGTTGTGAAATTCTTTGAGTGTGAGATTTTAGGTTAGTTATTTATGTGCTTTAAGTGAGTTATCCTTGAGAGCTTTATATGAGCCTATACTTAATTCATATCCTATTCTTATTCTTCACGTAGGTTGCTTGGAACTTGAAAGAATCCTAATGGGATATGTAATATTGTAAACGTCTATAGGGCTGATCTTGTGTATTAAGGTACCTTGCCAAGTAGGTAGTGTAAGTCCTTGGAGCTAATCCCAAACATAGGTTGTTTCTATGTGTTTAGGAAGTAAAACAAAAGAGTGTAATCCCGTGAGATTTCCTTGTCAAGTAAGAAGTAAAAGTCTTTAAGCGTTTACCTGGTTGTAATTGTGATTGCTATCTTATATAAAAATCACTGGCTTTGTACTCAAGGATTAGATATAAGACCACCTTAATTTGAACTAGGATAAACCTTATAGTGTGATTTTTTTTCCTTATACTCTATCATTTTCAATTTTCATAAATTAATGATCTTGAAAAAGAATCATTTTTCTTGTTTAAATCTTTACTTAAATCATTGTTTGAAAAACCATGCCTTGAACACATAATGTTTAGGAAACGTATTTTCATTGCACCTTTCAAGAACCTAAAGCTTCTAGCTATAAGTTCATTATTTTACTAAGATTTCTGTCAAATTATTTTTTAAAATCCAAAGTTTTATTTTTATAGAAATCAATTATCAATAACTTCAAACTTGTATTCATGACTTCATAAGTCAAGTTATTTTAAAAAATGTGATTTTAATACTTAGTGCAAATTAAGTTTCCTAATTCTGTTGTTTTTTACAATGCCTTTAAGAAAGTTGTTCTTTCTATGGTGTAACTCTCATCCTGCATTATGTTTTTAATCATTCACTCTTTGTTATTTTGAAGGGTTGAAAAGAAAACCATTTTTTTAATAAAATTGTTTCAAGTTATACTTGAGCCTCGATAAATCATGATTTCAACGCTTACATTTCATTATCCTTCTGATCACACTAATTTCCAAGACGCAAATTTTTCAAACAATTTTTAAGGAAACAAAAGATTTGAAAAAGGGGATAATTTGTTAAAAAGTCCAATTCACCTATTCTTAAATTCTTTTAGATCCAACAAATGTTATATAAAGGATTGAATTATGGATACCTATCATCCATAATACTTGTAGCTAAATGCCAGACCTCTTTTAGGCATCGTGAGAGGCTAGCAAAGTGGAAGGACTCAAGTCATGGACAAGATGTACTTGGACTAAGATCTATAGAGTGCAAAAATGAAGAAAATTAACATACACTTTTATGATATAAGAGGTATACTATAATACACACTTCATATTGCATGTGTATTATGGCTGTGATTAGGAAACATGTGAATAAATTCTTATTTTATTGTTATTTAGATCCTAGAAAGGAACAACAATTCTTTCAATGGTACCTTTACGACTTTGACAATATTATGAAGTGAAAGGTTAGTGCATGCTACTTTAATATGTATTCAAGAGTTATGATAATGCAACCTAAACGAACAATGTTAAGAAAACAACTAAATTTGATCTTAGTGATATATAGGCAAGGAAATTTAGTCAAGTATATACACACTATACTTTTGTTTGAAACATATATGTTATGAGGCTATTTCAAGAAGCTTCATAAGTGTGGACATAAGGCATGTTGGAAATTACAATGGCAAGGATTTGAGGAAATAAAACTTATAAGGGAATAGAGATATTACATGTAAAATGCATATAGATAAATTTAGGACATTTAAGGCACATTTATTACACAAAAAGTAAATAAAAAAGAGTAGTAAATTCTTATACCTATCCTAAAAAGAGTTGCTAGTATAAGAGTTCACAAACCCATTAATCAAATCATCACAACAAGTATTCTATATGAAAAACTAAGAAGAAAGAAAAGACATTTCCTTTTTCAAGGAAAAATATGTGTGAATTTATTATATCACATATAAGTGGGAGATGTTAGATTTTTTTGGCCATGATAGAATGAATCCTAATTTAATTGAATATCTTGATATTTGAATTAGGATATTAGATAATTAATTATCTAATAAGTATTTTTTGGTATTTTTTGAATTTTAAAAAAGGATTTATATGTACTAATTGGATAATCCTATTAATTAGTTAAATCTTATTAGATCTCTTCCTAAAGACATATAAATAGAGGGTCAAGATAATTCTTAAACCTTAAAGCCAAAAAGAGAATAGACACTCAGAAAAGAGAAGCAAGGGTTTAAGGTTTACCTATGGGTGCTATAAAACAAAGTCCACAATATGATTTTGTATTTATCCTATGCATATGCAATGGAGTACGTTTATCTTCTGTGTGTGAGTTATGATTTTAACTATTTTCTTAAGAAATTCTTCCTTCATTTTCTTTTTATTTTTTACTAGATTTGCTTCTTAGACATCAATCTCAAAGTTTGTGTTGATTGAGGATTCTTGCACGTTATATGTGTGATGTACTTTTCTAGCATTGGCATATTATATTTTATTTAATGCGTGTGGTTTGGAAATGTTGTGTTGTCACCTAAAATTTTTAAGCTAAAATATTTTGCTATTCAAAAGAAATGTCTCTATTCCGCATATGGATTTTATACATCTTGTTTAATGTGGTATTGGAGAATCTTTGTAGTGAGCAAGGAGTAAGGATGTCTCCCATGGATAGTTCCAGTCTAGAAGATGCTTGTGCCACACAGGCACTGATATCAATTTTCAGAGTTTATTATTTTAGTCAATTTATTATTATGTAATTAGAGCCATGGCCTAATTATATCTCTTTTCTAGAATAATTATGATTGATCTTGTCTCATTTTGTGACAGAACTTATCAAGCATCCATTAGTATTGAATTGATTGAGATTATTTCAGAAGCATCAACACTGGAGGTTAATCAAGTGAAGAAAATTTTGCTAATCCATTTGATGGTGACCAAATAAAGATCTTGTCATAGGTTCCTTTGATTATGGTGATGCTAGATTTTGTGTACCTTCTTGTTCAACTCCTATAATAATTGTTACAATGTAAAACCCAACCTTTAAGACAAAAGCTGTTGGGTAAATTATTAAGTTGTCAAAGTGTAAATTATAGTTCTGATAAGTTGGTGGCGTTGCTAACCAATCTCACTTTTTTTGTTAGATTGCCACCGAATTCAACATTTTATTATAAGATTGCATTATATATATATATATATATATCTGGAATTAATTCAGCAACATTATTTATTTATTTATTTTATATTATATGAAATAATTATTAATTTTTTTATTATTTATTTCATTTTTGATTTATCTATTTACAACTATCTATAATAAAAAATTAAATGAAGATGTAGTAATTTGGGAAATTATATGAAAATATAGTAATAAAAAAATGCATTGTGAAAAAGTAAAAATATTTTTATGATCTTTTGTAGTTAATGATGTCATACTACATTTGTGATTATTCAAGCTAATATCATTGGGTCTATTTGCCACAGTATTAAAAAATTAATTTATTTAATCCTACATCAAGCATAATGGCTTCGAGTGCCACAGTTTAGATTATTTATAACACTATTTGATAATATAACAATCTTTAATGTTAAATATAGTAGTTAATTTTTTGAATGGGAGGAATAATCGCATGTGACCCCAAAGTAGTTGTTTCCTTCGATTCAATCCTCTATCTTGGATTTAAATTTTCCATCGACTTCTACTATGAACAGCCTACTAAAACAAAAACAAGAAGAAGAACAGTTAGAGGAAGGGGATTGCAACATGCAAGGAGAAGAGACAAATTAATTTTTCTTGTATTATTGCAAATGGTCTCAATGATATTAACTTGAATGATCACAAATATTAGTATGGTATCACTAATTGCAGAATAACATGAAATGTTTTTTAATTTTTCACATAGTATTTTTGTTTTGTTACTCTATTTTTATACAAATTTCAAAATTACTACATCTTCATCTTTTTATTATTATAGATAGTTGTAAATATAAAAATCATAAATAAAATAAATAACAACAAAAAATGAAAATAATTAATTAATAATTTTTCCATATAATTAAAAAATAAAAAATTAATGTTGCCGAAGCCCATTATTTGACCAAAAAAATGGAGAACTCAGCAACTTTTTGAGTAAGAAACATGATTCATGAAGAGAAATTTGTCAAATCCATGTCAGTAAAGAAAATTACTCCCATATGCTATAGCAGCTCTAAAAAGTAGAATTGTAGCGTCCAATTTTGAGAAGAATCACATTTTTTAAAATAAAAAATTATTATTTTTAAATAAATGCTAGAAGTCGGAACTAAAAGTTTTGACTTCCAGCCTGCTATTCTACCCCCATCACGCATTTTTAAGACCACGTGAAGTCGAAATCTTTAATCACTGTGCCCCTATCAATAGATATGAGCACAATAACACCACGTGAAGTCCTTGTCTATTGATAGGGGCACTGTGATTAAAATAATAATTTTTTAAATTTTTTTTTGAAGTCGGATTCGTACAATTTGACTTCAGAAAAAATTATTATTATTTTAAATCCATACATTGAAGTTGGATTTGTACAATTCAACTTCAATGTATATATATCAATATAAATATTTTTTTAGTTACAATTTGCTTTGTTTCCTTGTCTGCCTGTAACCTATTTCTTTAGATAGAATAGTCACATCATCACAGGGTGGATGCATTTTTATTTCCTCTTGACTAAATCAATTCTTGCATGCTATAAGTGCTCTCATTTGCATTTTGCTCTTCACCCTTGCTTCTCATTCATCTCATTTCATTTATTACTGGTTACTGCATTGTTCTTCGGTATTTGGTTCAAAAAATTTGAACATTTGTCTTCTATCTACCTAAAAGAGTGGGTTGATTTAGCTTCTCCTTCCAGTATTAGTTCAAGCTCTCAATTCTCCTTTTGCAAGTTAATTTTAACATTTTAAAAGATAAAGGTAAGTTTAAATACTTTATATTAAATATATTTTTTATTAATATGTCATTTTCAATAATATTTGTAATTATTTTATTTATGTTTAGTTTTTTATTATGTTTATGTATTTTGTTTATGTTAATACAAATTTAGATCTTGCCAACATGTATTTTAGTTTTGTAACAAATATATAGATATGTTAGTTTTTTTGGACAAATGTATATATATGTACTGCATGCCACGTTTATGATTTTATTTGTATTTATTTGTCATATTTTTAGATATTTTTATGATGATATTAATTGAACTCTTGCCAATATGTTTTTTTTTTTGTTTCATTTGAAATGAGTAAATAACAAATATGTTTTGACAAGTTAGCTCAAATTAAAAGATTTTGAATTTAAAAAAAAATATATGCATCATTTTATGGAATCAATTAAAAATAATAACTTTTAAGTATAATGAAATAATGAAATATATTTTTTAGTATAGAAAATATAATTTAATTGATTAATTATAACTGTAATGAAAATATAATGAAATAATAGGATTAAAAAAAGTATATTGATGTCCTAAAATAATATAATAGGTTTTTAATTAAAAATTTTAAAAATTTATTTTACAAATTATAACAGGTTTAAATCCAACAAAAAAACATAATTTTTTTTATGTGTAAACATAAATTTAAAAAAATTACTTTTTTTAAAAACATTTGATGGATTTTAAAAACATTAAAAATAATATATTTAAATCAAATTATATGATGTTTTTATAAAAATGAATTTAAAAAACTATATTTAAATCCTAAAAAAATATAATGGATTTTTAATTATAAAAATATTTGTAATTTTCTGAAAAGATATAATGGGTTTAAATCCTAAAAAATAGTATAAATTTTAAAAAACATAATAGATTTAAGAAAATAAGTTCAAACATAATTTTAAAAAATATGTATTTTTTTAAATTATGTTTAAACATATTTTTAAAAAACTAACATAAATATATATATGGATTAAACTAACATAAATAAATATTTATTAATATAATTTGATAGATTGAACCAACATAAATAAATAAATAGTTTAGAATCTTTTTATTTAGTTTGTTAATTGCATACTGTTGCAAGATCTTATTTACAAAATAACTTGTAAGAAAAAATAATGAACATTACAAGTGAGATTGTGTGCATATATGCAAATGGATGGATGAATGTATGATAGTTAAGATGACGTGACATTTGAGTGTCTTTAAGTAAAAGTAATGAGAGTTGATTCAGATATCACATTAGATCGGTTGAAGCAATTGGTTACACAAAAACTATGGCTTTCCTCAAATCAATTTGTATCTAATATGGTATATAGGTACCTAACATTTCTAAATCTAACACAGTACCGGGCGTGTAGCCAAGAAGACGATTCAGATGTTCAAGAGATGTGGCAAGTAAACTTGGGAACCCCATCCCAATTAATAGGTGATGAGTTGTATGCTTGTATCTCAACTAATCAATTGGATTTGAATCTTGAATTGCAACCAGTAGAGGAAAATGTTGTATGCACAGTCCCATCCACAAGCAATATCCAAGAGCCAATTGAACAAGCATCCTTATTCAACTCTTATGTTAGAGATATTCACCAATTTGATATACAACCAAGTTATGTTCCACAATGTAACATTTCTCCTGTGGCACACATGTCTTGACTGAGCTTATCCTATCAAATGGTTAATAATAGTCTACCTCAATCTCCATTTCTGGTAATAGAATACATAATGGATGAATCTAAGGATGAAAATGAATATGATTCTGCTATGAATTTCAATGATGATGATGATGAGGAAGACAACGACAATAATAAGTCCAACGAGGAGAGCAATGTTGGAGGGGATGATTCAACAGATCTTAATTTTCGTGGAATTACAAGTGAATTTGACAAGCTAGTCATTGTTTTTTTTTTCACGGGTCAACACAAAGGCAGCAAGTGGCCCTGACTTCCTTGGAAGGGATACGCTCATCAAACTAAGTGATAGCCTAAAGTTGAATGTTGACATGTGGTATACAGATATACAAGGAAAGCAATGTTGGAGGGGATAATTCGACAGATCCTAATTTTTGTGGAATTATAGGTGAATTTAACGAGCTAGTCATTGTTTTTTTTTTCATGGGTCAACACAAAAGTAGCAAGTGGCCTTGACTTCCTTGGAAGGGATACGCCTATCAAACTAAGTGATAGCCTAGAGTTGAATGTTGGCATGTAGTATACAGATATAAAGGCATTACGTCATGTAGTAAAATTATACTCAGTTCAAGTACATCACACAGTTCATGTATATTATTCTTCCAAAAAAATGAAGAATATTTGTGTATTAATTATGGTCACAATTGCAGTTAGAGAGTTAAAGCATGCAAAAAGGCAAACAAAACATATTAGGAGATTACAAAATATGGGAGAGCACATACATGTCTTTCTATATCATTATCCCAAGATCATCTAAAATTAGATTATGATGTCATATCATCTTGTATTGTGGCAATGGTGACTGATGAGCCTGAGGTTAAAATTTCTTTAATTACGGAAAGGATGCAAAGCATATTTGGATATAACGTGTCATATGGGAGGGTATGGAAAGCAAAACATCAAGCTCTTGCTATAGCTTTCGAAAATTGGGAAAGCTCATATGCTTTATTGCCAAAATGGTTAGCCGCAGTTCAACATTTCATGCCTGATTCAGTTGTATATTTTTTTAATAGGTAATATTCGCAAAGTAGTTCTAATGGACAGCCCTAAGAAATGTTTTGTCATGTTTTTTGAGCATTCAAACCATGTATTGATGCATTTGACAATCTTAAAACAATCATCCAAGTCAACGAGACGTTCTTATATGGGAAGTACAAAGGCACACTGCTTATGGCTATATCACAGAATGGTGATAGGAAAGTCGTGCCTTTTGCATTTGCTGTAATAGAGGGAGAGACACAGTCAGCTTGGTCATGGTTTCTTTTCAATCTTCGAAGATGTGAAGTAAAGGACAGAAAATGGGATATGTTTATTGTCAAACAGACATCCTTTAATTTTGGTTCTTGTTTCTGATTCACAAGTTGGATGGCAACCACCATATGAATATCATGTTTTATATCTTTAGTAGATGGCTTCTAACCTCCATAAAGCACATGAGACCAATTGGCTTAAAAAAAAGTTCATAAATATTGGATATGAATACGAGCGTCATGTGGTTGATAGAAAATTGTCTGAGTTGGTGATTTTACACAGCCAAGCAACAAGTTGGATAGCCGACATTCCAAAAAGAGCAATGGTCACACGTATACAATGTTGAAGGTTGTTGATATGGCCACAAGACAACAAATTTGGCGAGACTATGAATGGTGTTCTTAAAGGTGTCAAGAGCTTCTCCATTACTAGCTTTGCAAAGGCACCCTATATAGCATAAATAGATATTTTGTTAAACAAGCTCAGCAAGTACACGCACAAATAGAAATTGGTCAAGTATTTTGTCCTACACTTAAGAAGAAGATGGATGCAATTGCATAAGCTGCCCTTACATGTGTTGTGCGCCAGTTTGACAGGAGAGCTACCTCATTTGAGGTTCAAGAACCATACGATGTGTGAAACTGTCAATTTGGTTGATGTTGCAAGGTTAACTTACTTGCGCATAAATGTGACTGTGGTGAGTTTCAAATTGAACATTTTCCATACCAACATATTATAGCAGCCTGTGGCCACGTTAGTTTTGATGCACGGTAGTTTGTAGATTGAGTTTTTCATTTAGAAACAATGCATTCTGCATGCAATAATGAGTTTTAACCTATTAGAGGCGAGGTACATTAGCCACAGCAAGAGGGTCCAAAGTTGATTCTTGATCCTTCAATGATTCGAGCAAAAGGTCAACCCCGCTCATCTCATATTCTGAATGAGATGGATTAGACACAACCAGAACAACCTAACAAGTATAAGTTATGTCAACAAGTCGGTTATGATTGTTCCACCTATCCACACAATCAGCGTGGCTAGTGATATAACTTATGTTGATTGAACTGATTGTATCTTTATTATATTAATTACGCTTATAGTGCTTATGTTCCATAATTAAATATGTTGTATGAAGTAGCTAAACTTATAATCATTTTTTTGAATCTTAATTTAATATATTAAAATTTTTTTATGACTTTTTTATGTATATAAATTGCCATATGCTACCCTAGGAATTGATTATAAACTTTATTTATATACTATCTTAGGAATTGACTGTATTATTATTATACTTATGATACTTATACTTGAATTTTATATCATTTTAAATTATTAAATCATTTTTTGATAGATTTGTACTTTTAGCTGATTGAGTAGGCATACTAGAGAAATGGTAAGTTCGTCATAAGTTATTCAGACAGGACCAGAGGATGACTCGTTTTTGTACATTTAGACGAGGTATGTTTACAAGCTGTTTGGGCAGGGAACAATAGATTATTTCGTCCACGACAAGTCATGCACAATAATCCTCTACCTGCTCCTCTGCCTGCCATTGTTGATTATCTATGGCAGGCTGATTTTTATAGGGTAGCTCGACTAAGGCAATTCGAATATAATCATGCACTTGTATCGACACTTGTAGAGAGATGGTGTTCTAAGACTCATACTTTTCACACCATTAGATGAGAGTGCTCGATGACTTTAGAGGATGTTGTTATCTAGTTAAACCTACCTTGTACAAGTATCCCTGTCATTACTCGTACAAATTATATTTGGAAAGACACATGTGAATGGCTACTTGGGATCAGACCACCAGATGATCAAATTTATGGGTAGAGGGTGGCCATTACTTGGTTGGTAGAGAACTTTAATCATATACTAGACAATGCAAATGATGATGAAGTACAGCGATTTGCACAAGTATACATATTGAGATTGATAGGAGGTTTTTTAATACCAGATAAATCTAGTCATAAAGTATATTTGATGTACTTACTATTATTATGGGATTTCAAACAAGTTGGTACATACAGGTGGGGATTTGCATTGTTGGCTCACTTGTATAGAGAATTTTGCAATGCAACCAATCCCACTGAACAATGTATAGGTAGATGTATGATCCTTTTCCACCTTTGGGCATAGAATAAATTCCCAATGTTAGCTCCAGAAGACCACCATAGCCAAATATCTATCCAGTACTATCACCTTTGGGTTTTAGGTAAGATAGTTAATAATATTTATATAGTATCGTAGGTTCACTCATTTAGTTTTAATCTATTATAACTTCTTTTTCTACAAATATGTTGTGATATATTTCCTTGTAATCATAGGTAGAGGAACATAGGTAAACCTCGTCGTCCATAGGACATGGCCCTGCAACAATATTGGATATTATTGGATGCAATGTGAGATAATGAAGTTTGATTTTGTTAGAGAAACAAAATTTTGGTATATTTAGTGGTATTATTATGACATTATAATATTTGATAGACAGATCATTTGGCAACCATATAGATCAAACGATGTTCGTAATCTTATCCCACAGTACTACTTGGACGGTCGAGACATTTGGCTAACCTCTGTGCCACTAATTTGCTTTCATATCATTGAGTGACACTACCCAGATCGTGTGTTACGTCAATTTAGATGACAATAGCTAATACTGATACCTCCAGTCAATTTAGGGGCTTTACATGCATTGTAATTGCGTGGAAAAACCATTACAAATTGGCCAGAAGAGCACTTCACATTTATTGAATTTTGAAATTCATGGCAAAATCGTCTAGCTCAGGCACCCCTTACTACTGTACTTGTGGATTGCACTTCTAATTATATGCAATAGTATTGGTTACATACTCCACAGTGGATCCACCCTGTGAACGGTGCTTCTGGTTTTGCTGTAAAATTAAAATATTTATAGCCATTGTTATTTTCTGTCACTTATAAAATTACATTTTATTGTTTAGTGATGTATTTTTTTAAGCTGATATCACGGATGAACTCTATAGGCTGAGTATTCGTGACCCTTCACCAATAGTAATGTTTTTAAAACCGAATTGGTTATTGAATCGATGCAGGTGTTCATGGTTGTTTGACCGTAGTCGAATCAGTGATAATTAAATATATATATTTTAAATTTTATATATTAAAATTCTAATATAACAAATAAGTATTAATAAATTTTAAATATTTAACTATTAATTATATATTTTTTAAGATTCTATATTTAGTTAAAAAATAAAAAATAGAATTTTTAGAAATAATAAATTTAGAAAAAGTTATTTATCAAATAAAAAATTTAACCAAATTAAATATATATATATATATATATATATAGTTTTATTATATTATCTTATTATATGTTTATATAAATATTTGTTTGCATGATATTAACAAAGAAGCATTATGGCAACGTGGAAGATAGACGTTCTTTTCCCTTCATGGCATGTGTTTGAATCCATGTAGGGCCACTTCTACTGCTTCATTGCTTTACACATTAGACAAAAAGAGAGAACCAGTTTGCTACTTCGCTGCTTAACATATCAGAAAAAAAGGAAAAATCGGTTCAACCAACGATTTGATGTCCGGTTTTCACATAAATTAGCCCAGTTCAACTCGGTTTTTGAATAAGTTTGACCGATTCATTAGCCTATCGATTCTTAGCCACTTCCGGACCGAATAATAGGCCGGTTCTTGGTCCAACCGGTTGAACTGACCAGTTCGGTCTAATTTTTATTACTATGACCAATAGAGTACCGTGAGTTTTGAGAGAAGGTGAGCTAGGACCAGATGAACATCTTATTTGCTCTCAAGGAATAGCGTCTCACAATGGTCTCCCAACCTGCTCCACCAGCACTTGATTTACTGGTCTCATAAATTCCAGAAGGTAGGCTAGGTAAGAGACGTGATGGTTATATGTCAGCTCGATTGCCCATTATTATAGAGGATGAACTGCATCATGTTAGCACTAATGCAGTGACATCGTCTACGTCAGTTGGAGATGTAGCAATACAATAAGATATTGACACTGTTAATCCATCTTTTTTTATGCCAGTAGGCTAATTTATTGATTTTGGAGGTGCAGGTCCTTTCTATTATGTACTCCCATCACCGTTGTCATAATTTAAATCTCTCGATGCCTCCCACTTTAGGTCAACGATTTAAATGTTTTTTAATTTTGAGTACAATGGTCGATTTTTTTAAACTGGAGAATCGTCGCATCAAGGGTTTGTTACCCCACAGTAGCCAATTCAACCAATTTCTTCCCAAACATTCGATTTAAATACTCCACCGATTGATTTTGCTAACAATCAACCAAATCAAGAACAAGAAGAACTTATGGGCTTAGGGGGACTGCAATGTGAAAGGCAGAGAACTTGCTATGACACTGGTAGTCACTATTTTTGATATATATGATCAAATATATATATTTTTTGTATATTGTGAAAAATGGTTTTGATAATATTATTATAATTTATCATATATGAAAAAAATACTTAATATTATCTTTAATCTTTTACCTAATATTTTGTTTTTTTGACAACATCTTACAATTTTTCTTTTTATTTTTTCTATCTTTAATTTTTTAATTTATTTAATACATTAATAATTATTTTTATTATTACTATTTTATCAATAAGTATCAATATTTATTGCCTAATTAATTTTATTAGTCAATCATTATATAATTATTATTTATTACTAAACCTTATATTTATTTTTATGGTAATATTGTTAAAATTACTAATTACTTATACTAGTAATTAGCTTTAATTATACTAATTATTGGCTAATCATATAATAATAATTATTTTATTATAATATTTAACTTTATCTATTTAATCATGTGTTCATTATTTATTATAATTAAATAATTATGAACTAATGATTATGTAACAAAAATTGCTCCTTATTTCTTGAAATCCGTGCAACCTTTAAATCTACATTTTCTGTCAAAAAATTCTGTTCAAGTCATTCTCTTCCCTCAAAATCGGATTCATAGAAGTCCCCTTTTATCTATGTGTAGTATATGGAATAAAAAATGTTATTTGGTAAGGATTTGACACATTTTAATTTTAGCAAATAGGATTTGTCTCAAAAAACTTAATAATTTGCACTATAGCTTTTGGCTCAAAAAGCACCTTCTTTTTGGTTTTTTGGCCAGATATGTCAAGATGGATTTTTTTTAAATGACGAGATAAAACATGTTTCCTTTCACCTTTATTGACTCATTATAAGGGATTTAACTGACCTTTATGGTTTCATTATGCCATGTTTGGTTGGCGGATTAGGAAACCCATTCTTACATACGTGGAAATGGAGATTTTATCCAATATTTGATGGAATGAAAAACTATTTTTGGGAATCACTTGCTAAATGATAGAATTGCCATTATCTACATTTTTTTTAAAATTAAAAAATTGATAATGAATATTTTAATATTCTTATTAAGAATATTTAAAATTAAATATTTTAATATTATTTTTGCTGATGATATTATAATTATTTGATTTACTTTCCTTTTTATTCATGTTTTGTTTTCATTAAATCATACACTGCAATGGAACAAAAATCTCATTTGTTTTAATATTATTCCAAACATAGTAATATATTACAAGATTCTATTGTTTCAAGATTCATTTTTAATCTCATCAAAATCATGACCTTAGTATTTAACTAGGCATTTGAGGCCAATGTACATCAAGGCAAGGTAGCCTTGGATCCAGAACTCATCCTAGTGATGATGTATATCCTATCTCTAGAGATAGTTTCATTATTTCTAGGTATAGCTAGGCCCAAAATCAACGGTGTTTAGAGTATAATGATGGAGCCGTTTGGTAAAGTTATATTTTACGTTCTTTTAATATTTTGGATATAATATATAAAATTCTTATGTTTGATATGGTATGCTAATAGTTGCAAAAATAATATAATTAATATTTTATAAAATTAAAAGTTAAAAAATGAAAGAATGTGATTTTATTTTTATAGTTTTAGATTAATGCATTATATCAATTAAAATAGCAAAATTTACATCGTAATAGATACTATCATAAAAATGACTATCCTAATAATTTACTATCCTAAATTGATACAAAAATTGCTTCGTTTTGGGTTTGTTAAATTTGCCACTTCAGATTATTATGGTTGTTATCAGCACTAAAACAAAATATTACATATGTACCAACTAGTATCACTAATATTAACCGATAAAAAAATAATCAATGTTTTTTCTGAAGTAAAGGTACAGCAATTCTTCAGTTTAGAGGGTCAGATTTGTCTTCTTAATTCTTTATCCTCCTTAAGATAATTTCACTATAGATAAAGCTAGTCCATATAAACTGTAGCATAGCCTATTTGGTTGAACTGAGACAAGAAATATATTCAGAGAATCTTTCTGAAGGATGGGCATCAATACGGAAGCAAGTGCACAGGAAACATGATTCATAAGCTTCCAATTTCCAATAATCAATCAAAAGGACCTCTTATTGATGTATATTCTTTCTTTTTGGTATTGTATTGAACCACTTCTTGAGGTTGGTTTATGACAGACACACCAGAGCAACATATATGTAGTTACAGATGCTCTGGCAATATAAGAGAAACTCTGGGAGAAGCATTTATGCTTTCAATTATTTACAATGGATATTGGAGGTGGTCATGCCTTCCTATTTAAAGAATTGGCAAAATAGACATATCAATATATTAGGTATAAATCTAATAATTTTCCTTGTGGAAAACAAATCTAGTTGCAGTTTTGGTGGAAAATTTGGTGCACAACCCTTTCAAATCTCTTGCCAAATTTGATGGGCCACAGTAGAAAACCCCTGTATAACCAAATCCACATTCTTAGTCAGGAATAATTGTTAAACCTAATTTTCTTTCTGATATTGGCTAAATTTCTATCTCTATTTCTATATTAGTTCGAAAGTATGATATATAAAGATGATCTAATATGCAAAAGATTGTGGGATGTTTCTTCTCACCAATTTTAGCACTTCTATGCTTGCGAGCCAATCTGGAGAATATGGTGAACCAATTTGGTCTAGCAAAATGCGTGCGAATCTGAAAAAATTATTTCTTTTGAATAAGAATGAGGAAGCAGTTCATTAATTAATTATATATGTAAATTTTCAATCTTAATACCACATCAATTTTACTCTCTCAGTTCTTCTGTCAACATTTGTTGGGATTTTTCTAGACAAATAAATGACTACAAGTTGAAGTTGTTAATTAGAACATGGTTTGAGAATCTCTATATGATTTCGCATGTGAAAAGACAATGATAGAAAGTACTGTAACTCTAAATATATTATTTCAAACTTCAACTATTGGTTTATTCCATACCAAGTGATTTCTATGACTGAACAAAGTTTAGGGTATAGTTTTTTAAGTACTTATTATCATGTTCTTCTGATAAAATACACGTCAAGTGGATATTGTTTCAACTAAGCATTACATGATTTAATCTTCAAAAAAACAAGTTAATCCACATGTTAATCTTCTTTCAGAGAACCTATAGCAAATACATCAAGTAGGAGAAGATGCAGTTTCTTACCGGAGTATTAGAGACAACATCAATGCCATTCTTGGAATGATGCAAGGCCTGAATGATGCTTATCAAAGCCGAACTTACATCTCCCTCTTGATATACATTGGTCAGAAAATTGTGCATCTCCACAACCGACTTCAAGGTCGTAAAGTAGAATGGTCAGAAAATGCTCCAAAGCCATCTTGTAATTAAGAACACAATAAACTATCCATTTAATCCCTTAAAGATCTTGGTCTGATCTTATGGTAATTATCTTTCAGGGACTAAAATGACAGAACCAGCATCTTTCAAAGACCAAAATGGTAGTTCACTCTTTAAGGTATAATATGGTTGAAGTAGCAGAAAAATATCCCCCAAGCATATAATCCAGTAGTCAATAACTTCAAAACAAATTGTACCTAGGCATACCTGCTTATGTGTTGAATTTGAGATTTCCTTCATGACATCTCGAAACCAATCAAAGGAACTTTGCTCTCTTGTAATCCAATAGAGGTATGCCTTTAATGGCCCCTTTCGTAAACTGCATTCTCTGAGACCACTCTATTTCAAATGCCAAAATATGGTGTTTGTTTAATGGGAAAGAAGCAGAGCCAACTCAACTTATAGCAGTAAAAGGCACTATCACCGTTAAAGTTAAAAAAGAAAATAGATAGAAGCCTCAATGATCTTACATGATCACGTTGAGCGGTTTGGACACCATTAAGTATATCTTTGAGGATACTAATGAAAGGTGTGGCTCCAATGCCAAGCCCAATTAGCACCACAATATCATACTTCACATGGTCTTGAGCTGCAGCACCATAAGGGCCATCTATGTACAGTTTTGGACAACCTTGTCCTCTTGATATTACCGCCTACAGATAATGTTTTGTACAAGGAAATTTTAATTTCTCAAATTCTCGGAAACTCATTTTTCAGATGTTTGAACATAAAAATGAAAAAACTTAAAATTTTTGTTGTATATGTCATAAATAATAGAGGGATATTGTTTTTTTTTAATAATATATCTCATGTTCAGGTTTACCTCCTGGAAAAGAGCATAAATCTGGTAGCTCCAGTCTCCAAGAGTTCTAATGTGCACACTGAGGTAGTCATCTTGTGGTCCTGAAGTCAAGGAAAATGGGTGCCTGAAAATTTAGATACAAGAAACTCAAATGGAACATCAATTTTGTTATTGAATGGCTTGGTGTTGAATGGAAAGGTCACGTGAGATAGAAATTACCATTCAAAGGCTGAAATTTGGGGGCACTGAAGGAATATGTACATGCCACTCTGGTATTTAAAACCTTCTGGCTTTTGCATTTTGAGACACAGAACTTTTCCTGGATAGAGACTTGCCTGCATTTTAATATTAAAATGATAATGATTAATGAATAATTGAGAAGACAATAATTGTCATTTCCAACCTGTCCTAACAACTAAAATTTTTTTAAGTTTTACTATTTTGGGCAAAGATAAGAAACAACAACAACAAAAAAGGCCCTTTTTCACTAGGTAAGGTTGGCTATACGAATCAAACAACCCCATAAAATTCTATCATAAATCATATCTTTAGATAAACAATTTAAATCTAAATCTTTTCTAATAATTTCACTTATAATTTTTCGTTGTCTCCCTCTACCTTTAATTATTGGATTACTCTTTATCTGATCTATCCTTCTTACTGGGACTTCTATAGGTCTTCTTTACACATATCCAAACCATTTAAGAAGCGATTCTACCATCTTTTTCACAATAGGTGCGACCCTAACTTTGTCTCTAATGTATTCATTTCTAACTCTATCTTGTTTGGTATATCTATTCATCCAATGCAACATTTCCATCTCTGCAACATTAAACTTATTTTTTGGTTGGTTCTTTATTGCCCAAAACTCTATCTTATACAACATTGTCAATCTTATAGTTGTATAGTAAAATTTACCTTTAAATTTGAGCGGTACTCTTCTATTTGTAATAAAACCCAAAACATTCCTCCATTTCATCAACTCCCCTTGAATCCTATGATATTTTCTCGTCTTGTTATATGATAAATCCAAGATACTTAAATTGAGTGACTTATGATATAATATGTTCTTCAAGTTTCACTTCTACGCTAGAATTAGTGCGCCTCTTGCTAAACTTATATTTTATATGCTCCGTTTTACTTCTATTTAAATAAAATTCATACATTTTTAAAGTTAATATCTACATCTCTAATTTTTCATTTATTTTCTCTTTCGACTCTCCAACTATAACATTGGCTCTTAGATATATTCAGTAAGCATATTTAAGATTACAGTAAAAAGATAAAGGCTCAAAGTTGACTCTTATATAGGCCAATAATTATCAAAAAATCTTCGGTAGGTTTACTTTGTATTCTCACACTAGTTGTAACCCCATCATACATATCCTGAATTACTCGAATATAAACAATACAGACTCTTTTATTCTCTAAAACCTTCTACAAAATATCTTTTGGCACCCTATCATATGTCTTCTTTAAATCAATGAACATTATGTATAAGTCTTTTTGATTTCTTTGATATTTCTCCATTAATCTTCGCAACAAGTATATTGTTTCTATAGTCAACCTATTAGGCATAAAACCAAATTGATTTTCTATACCTTGAGTCTCTTGTCTTAATTTCCACTCAATAACTCTCTCTCATAATTTCATAGTGTGGCTTATGAATTTAATTTTTCTATAATTTGCATAATTTTGTAAGTCCTTTTTATTTTTATAAATAGGAATTAAAGTACTTCTCCTCTACTTGTCCAATATTCTCTTAGATTTCATAATCTTATTAAATAATTTTGTGAGTCACCTTATACCTTTCACTCCTAAATCCTTCCACACCTCAATAGGTATATTATTTGGTCCTACTGCTCTGTCATCTTCCATCCTCTTTAAAGCTTCTTTTACCTCTAACTCTTGAATAATATAATAAAAGGTATAATTTTAATCTTTTTTTTGTAGTGTCTAGCCTATTTGAGTGCCATAAGATCCCGCATCTTTCGTTAAATAGCCTATGCAAATAGCACTTCTTTTCTTAATATCCTATTTCATGATTAAGACTCTCCTTTTTTCATCCTTAATGCATCTCACTTGATCCACGTCTCTTATCTTTCTTTTTTTGTTTTTAGTAAGTTTATAAGTACTTCTTTTCTCATATTTAATACCTAAGAATTGAAATAACCCATTAAATACCCTAACTTTCAGGGCACTCATTGCATTCTTAGTATCTTGATAAACTAATAAGTATAAATAAAATAAAATATCTTGAACTCCCAGTCCTCATGAATAATTGAATAAATAAAAAATTTGATCAAGTACCTTCAAAATATCAACCTCATAAAATCCTGATCTTATGGCTCGAAAGATCCTCTCTCCAATGTATAATAAAACTGGAAAAGCAATGTACATCCATGTCTGCACGTAGATAAATACTAGTAGTAGTTATACAGATCTCAAAGACGAAACTATAGTAACTTTTAATCACTTTTATTAATGACTTGGTCAAATAAAATAAAATAATACAAGTGAATAACAATATAATCACTCATTATATTGGGAAAAAGAAAAAAATGAGTAACTATTTTGGAAGAGAATTACTATCATTTGACTCCAAAATTTTTTAAAATACATCAATATGGTCCAGCTGTTATAGATATCGATAGTTAAAAGAACTCGCACCATGATCATATTGATGGATTTTAATAACTTTTGGTGTCAACTGATAATAATTCTCTTGCACAGTCTAAACCGATGAAATAAGCATCTTTCAACGATCCAAATAGTGATTTCCTCAAAGGAAAAAAAAAATCGTTGAAGATGTAAAAATACACATTAAAAAGAACACAAACTCACCGTTTTCTCCATTAATTTGTTGGTTAGGAACAAGAACATAGAGTGTATAATTAGGAGGGCATATACAAGGATGAACAAGTGGTGTGAGTACCAAAAGGTGTTGTATCCTGTGACCCGTCTCAGAGACAAGGGCAGCACAGCAGAACGACGTCGTGGCCACTTTGTTGCCAGTGCAAATGCAATGGCCATCAATACCACCATGGCAATCCCACTAGCCACCTCCGTCGTCGTCAAAATTTGCAAGTAAGTTGGTTGATGGTAACCGAATCCAGCGGCTATCGTTTGCTGGAATATTGTTTTGTCAGACCCACTGATTCGTGGGAAATCACATGCTAGGTGAGTCCCACCGTGTAGGATCACACCCACCACTATTCCTCCTGCAATCAGCTGTATATCGAAAAATAAATTTTTTTAAAAAAATTTTTAGTTTGTTTTCACACCATTGCTATTGTCAACTTAGTATCAAAGAAAGTAAAATTATCTAATCGACTTTCTATTCTCAATAATATAGACAAATCATTGATAACATTTTTATAGCCACTTAGAACTTGGGAATATAACCTTGGTGCTTATAAAATGTGCTAACTGGGTAAACTATTGAGCAGGGTGATGAATAATGTAACACAACGATAGTCTCAACTGGTTTAGCTGATAAAGTTTCTTGCAATTTGTATAAGATGCAAATACAATAGATCAATTCATTCCAAAGACTTAAAAGCTGAAGATAATGATTAGTTTTATTAATATATCAACTGTCAAAAGAGGAACAAAGCACATGACGACTGAACTTTGTACTAAAATTTAATTAAGATAATAGAGATGGTAGAGATCAAATTCTTAACTATTATAAAAGTTCATAAAATGTCATGAATCACTTTATTTTGAAAAACTTAAATTATTAGATTAGGCATAGAATTAATAATTAATTTCTATAAAAAATGAATTAGATATATTGATAGGTACTCAAATATTACTTTACTCTTTTTCCAAAGCATAGCTATTAAAGTAGGAGATCTATTCTAATTAAATATTTCATTGAACATCCTATGTTACTTAATATGAAATTTTAGTATCCTATACTACTTTGATTTCTATCGTATACTTTCTACATCTAAAATAAAATCAAGGGGTTGAGATTTGCGGAATATAGATTTCATAAAATATTACCAAACACAGGGCAGGTTTAGAGGACACGAAACTCAGACCAATTAACATCAAATACAGATTAAAAAGAAAAATTAAGCACTAACCTTGTGGAAGTTAATGTTGTCGTTAAATGGAACAGCAGAGTTGATACAAGGGTGCTTGCGGAGCCATGTGATTGTGTTTCTACAAACAGGTAGGAGAATCAGTGCCATGTTGAGTTTCAAGGTCTCAGCCGCTCCCTTGGCCGTTGAAAGACAATAACCCATCACTTCAAATGCCGATCTATGGCGGTATTGAACAAACTTCCAAGAAAATAACACACAACAAGCAATCACCCAAACTAGAACAACCCAAGCACGTCTCCAATATGTTCTAAACAACACTTCACTCCTTGACATTGTCTCTTGTTCTTCACAAAACTCACCGTTTTCAACATCATCATGTGTAACTGGTAATTGTGTAGTTGGAGAAGACAAAAAGGAATTTGGTAGGTTTGTTTTGAAGAGAGACCCCATTTGAGATGCCTACAAATGATGAACCCTTTGATCAAAGGAGTATATGAACAAGAAGTTCATTGGCTATACTTTTAGTTTAAGAAGCACTGACATAAATACATGATACGATACGACCTGAAACTCGACAAAATATAAGGTTAATACTAAAATTGGTACCTCAATGTAGCCTCTGCTTTTGTTATCAAGCAGGTCCATGATCAAAGCAGCATAATCCTCTGCTTCTTCACGGGTCACGGATAGCTTGTTTGTAGAAGCACTTAGTAAGATTGTCTGCACAAAGGACAAAATTAGCATTAGACCCAAAGAATATATATTTTTTTGGCCATTACCCCAAGAACATTGAACCATGTAGAACAAGCCAATTACAAACGAAAATTTAAGCCCACCCAAGTCATATAAGAACATAATAAATTCTCTGCAGAAGAGCCTAAATTATTATGAACATGCAGAACAGGACAATTAGCATAACTAATTTAAGGGCCACTAAAATTATTAACTATAAGTTAGAACTTAGAAGGTAATAAGGAGCTGTTTGTTATATATTAACCTGCTTTATATCCGTCTCAGTAATTCTTCCATCCATGTTTCTGTCACACCTAAAGTAAGAAAAAGAAACATTACAGATAAAAACGTAAAAGGGTTTTTATTTTTATTTTTTAAGAAACACAATTCAGAATTAATTAGAGGAAGATAATTACATGTCAAAGAAGATTCTCATTCTAGAGTCAAAAGAATCATCCTTCATCCGAAACCAAAAGCTTCGCATATCACTTTTGGTGATATCAATTTTCCAATCTCTTCCTGATCTTAGTGCCCTTAGCAATTCATTGGCAAACTCTAGTGATTGCTGCATCCCTACAGATCAGTAAATTAATTAATTACAAAATATTAAAGATCATAGCAGGTAGACATATATTGTATAAAGGAAAAAAATGTAGAAGAAAAAAAAAATTTTAAATTTAATAAAGTACAGAGATTAATTATATAAATGATTCAACAAGCTGTCCTGTTATGGCATTATGGCATATGCAAAGTAACATGGCCTAAAGTATCCCACTAGTCCAATGGGGTCCGTAAGCGGTGCTTATTTGACGCTGCTAACATGCGCGCCGCTAATATCTCTCCATTAGTTGTAGGACACTAACGCGCGCAAGTTAACAGAACTGACACCGAAAGAGAGTGAAACGGTGCCGTTGGTGACGGCAAAAAAGGTGTCAAATATTAATAATCATGAAATTCTCCAGTTTCCGATTCTCACCGACACAAAACCCAAACTCCGACCATTTCACCACCGGTTCAGTGCTGTTCCCGGTCCAGGAGGCCACACGGTCGAACCGCATCTCCACGTCCTTCCACTCCAGTCCGCCGTGACCCACTAAACTGACGAATTCAAATCCAATGCCTCGAATCGCTTCATTTTCCGCAACCTGCGGCCGGTCCGGTTCCTGTGACGATGCCTCGGATCCGGTTCGAACCGGAGAGGAGTGGAGAGGAAGAATAACGTCTTCAGCTGGAGTCCAAGAAGAATAAGAAGAAGAAGATAATGATGAATTTGAAGACGGCGATGATCTCAGAAGAGCAGTGAACGACCGCTCTTGAGCATTTCGGAACTCTACGTGCCCATCCATTGGTGAGCAATTTCCGAATCTCTCGTCAAGTTATAATTTCATTGCTTCTTCTCAAGAAAATGTGAATCGTCATGATGGGATTTTCCCTTATTTCAGGGGAAGAAGATGAATGGGTTTTTTTAACAATTCCTTCTGCTCTTATTTGAACTGCATTCAAGTTTGGCATAAGAAGGAGAAAAAGCTAAAGCTAGAGTTAGTATATTTTTTTCTTTTCCAATTTTCTTTTCTTTTCCTATATTGTTAATATGATGTAGAAGCTTCTGTGGAATTGAGTGGTTGAGCAAGGGAAACGAAAAAGGACAAGCTTGATGGTTTAATCTAAATAATGATATACTAATAATGTGGGTTTGGTGGAGTGAGAAAGAATGAATAGAGAGAGGTTTTGTTGAATTGTGAAGCGAGTAGGAGAGAGTGGGAAAATAGGTAAGGAAAGAGCAGGTGGAGAATGAAAACAAACGCAAAGAAAATGAAAAGGGTGTGAATTATGAGTGATCGTGTTGTGGCTGTGTTTTTCAGGGGGGACAACGCAAGAAAGAGGAGGTATCATATTCCCTCTGGATGTTTGCAGGAATCTAAGAGTGAATGGACAAATTGCCCATATATACGCTAAAATTTTTTGCCCTGAATTCTTTTGTAAAATTTAAAAAAAAAAGATATATAAGGTGTGGAATCAAATATTAAGAGAAAGAGAGAGAGGAATATATAAGCTTGATACTCTATTTCGTTTTAAATTTAAAGCTAAGAATTTTAGATAATACAAATGCCATTCTATTAGACAAGAAATAGAGCACCTGACTCATTACTTTGAGTTAAATGGAGTAGTTTATTTAATCTATTTTTTATTAATGAATCAGAAACTTTAATCTAACTTATTAATTGAGCTAAATGAATTAACTCATATAATCTATTAAAAAATAATAAATAAATGCCATTCATTTCGATCATGAATATTTTTTAAAATTTAAATAGTTGTCTCAAACAATTAAATTTAAATTTTTGATGCTCAAACTATACAAATTAAATCAAATAAAAATAACAGTTTAATTAATTCAAATCTCATCAAATAATTAAAATAAAATAAAATAAAAAATAAAATTTTTAAAATTTATAAATCAAAAACATTTTAATCTTATCTTGATAAAGTAATTCCTTTAGCAAGAGTTGAAATATTATATTAATTTTTAAAATTATTAAAATTAATTAAAAAAATCTAAGTTAAGTGAATTAATTCACCTAACTTGTAAGTTGGCTTATTTAACTTATGAGTTAAATAAGCTGAACTAATGTTAATATGAAATTATACAAATGAATGAAATCTAAATCTCATCATCCAAAATATTAAATTAAATGAATCGTATCATAAATTCAGCCTACTTTATCACCTCTAGTGACAAAGAAACACATAAACACACACAAATCCTTTGCCAATTATGAGATGTGCACAAAATACGTATCCCATTTGAATTATCTAAATTTAATTTAAATAGTTCAGATTTTATAAAATTATTTTTTAAAATTTAAAATTTTTTTACTTTACATGATTTAAAATATAAAATAAAAATAATTTTATAATTGATAACTATAAAAGAATTGACATTTTATAACCAAAAAAAATTATAAAATCTGATCCATTCATATGGGAATACGCACATCTCCAAATTCACGGAGAATCTCAATTCGAAAGTGGCATACAAATATGTGGCACCATGGGTCTATCCTTTTCCTTTTTGCCAATCGCTATTGGTCTATCCTCAGTGTAAAGCAAGGTAAAACAAAGGTTTATTCATAGTTTTAGTCAATTAATGAAAAATAGCAACTTTCTTTTAGTCATAGTTTTAAATGATAGTTATTAAGTTTTTGGATAAAAATATTATAAATAAATATTTTTTATAATTTAGTAATATGTAATTAAATATTTTACAAATATATTTTTGTTAAGAGCACGTTAACAAAAATATAAGAAATTCTATTTAAATTTTTGTTTATTTTTTAAAAGTAAATAGCATTAACTTTACTTAAAGTTTAATTAAATTATATTGGATATTTTTATTTTTTTTTAATTTATACATGACTTTCCTGCAATTTATCTCCTGTCAATGAGATAAACTTTTTACACCATTTTTTTTACAAAAATAAAATTGCTTAGCTCTAGTTTTTATTATCATATTAAGAATAAAATTATAATTTCAAATTGAAACGTAATATTAACTTAGCTACTTTTACTATTATATTAAAACTAAATTATAATGTTAAGTTAACTTTTTTTTTTACAAAAAATAAATGAGAGGAGAAGTGTTTATAATATACATATATATATATATATATATCTCACAATGTCAAAAAAATTGTATATAATTTTTTTAACAAATGAATAGCAAGTATAATTAAGTCTCATTGAAAGATTAACGCAATCTACTTTTTTTAAAAAAATAACATTTTGAAGAGCTCTATTTCTTAAGAAAAATAATTTTTTCAATCATTAGATGAATTTTGAGATTTTTATTTTATTAATGAACAATTAGAATAAAAAATCTTAAAATTCATCTAATAATAAAAAATTAAAATTTTTATAAAGTAGCGTTCTTTATTAAAAAAATTACTTTTTAAATGAAATAATGCAAAAAGTCAAGTGATTAATTGAGAAACAAAGTACAATGAAAGAATTGAAAAGTAAGAATAATTCAAATTGAGACTGAACAATTATAAATGCTAGAGTCACAATATACGTACGTAGAATCATTTGTTAAGTATATCCATCTACTTTGCAATATTATTTTGACAACTTTATATAAATAATATGTTTTACATTATTTATTTATTATCTAATCCACTAATCAAATATACTTCAGAATCAAAATGAACATTTTTTTTGAAAGTGGACAAGCTGTGTGCCCATGACTTTTTGTCGGTCATAATGACGGCTCAGGCTGGGTGTATTTGGTGCAATAACGTTGCTTCTTGACATGCCTTAAGTGCCACGTTTCAAAGCAAGAGGTGAACTCATAATTAATTTCAAACGTCCATAGATTTATCAAAAAAATTCGAATGGCCACGTACACAACGTGTTTTTATTTATTTTATTTTATTTTATTTTTTATCTTGACATTTTGTATACATTGGGGTGACTCGTGACTAATGACTACATGGAATTATATTTAATATATGATATTTGCGCCTTTTAAGCGGCTAAACTGGGACTATTTGTGAGCTGAATGCCATTTGGACTGTGTTGTGTTGTACATTATGCACGTAACCTATATACAAACTATGCAAAATAACACAAAGTTGTGATTTAAAAATGAATAGTTTTCAGTGGTTTTATTAATTTATTTATCTACATAAGTTGAGTGAGATTAACAAATTAGAAAAATTAATGAAATAATAATAAGAATTGCACGCAGCGATAGAGCAACTGCAATAGCAAAAATATCTGGGAAAAGAAAATTCTTCAATACGTATTGAAGTTAATGAAAAGTGTTTTAATAAAAAAAAATGTGTCATTGGGTATCCATATATAAAAAATGGCATCTAATGAAACTTTTGACAAACAATTTAAAATTAAATTAAAGTTTAACACAACTTTTAATTTAGGAAAAATGAATGTATATTTTAAAAATAAAAAAATTTATGTAATTTTTACAAAATTTAGAGAACGGAAATGTAATTTTCTATAAATTTTTTAAATGAAATTCTGACAGGTAATTTATCTTTTACAATATAGTATTGCATGATCAAATTCTTTTAAGAAGTTCATTTGCATACAATATTTTTATTAAAAATCTAACAGCACGCATTTACAAAATTTTTATTTAAAATTTATCATTATTTATAATTAATTTAATTTGTTAAAAATAGACTAATATAAAAAATCTGTGCCCAAGACCAAAGAGAATCTTCTACTGTTTGATAAAAGCAGCACGTGGTTTTGCTTTTAACAAATAGATTTGAATAGTTTAAATATAATACAAACAGTTAAATTTCAATTTTTATTTTTATTTTTATTTTTAATCATTGATTTTTATTTAAAAAAATAAATACTAAAAAAAATAACCTTTTAATTATTATTAAACAAATTTATTTATTAGATAAGAATTAAAAACAACCATCTAAATCTACTTGTGAAAAACAGGATCTAGATTGGATCATAGCCTGTATAGGTAACTCAGATGCACCGACTCGAATTTATTGACTAGGGCCTACTGGACGGGAGGGTCTAGAGGTAGAGGGAACCATATTCCACGGGCAAAGGGCCCTGCATTAGTTTATTGTCCTGTCTTTAGTTTTACTCAAACAAGTGGGTAGTAATATTATAAATTTAAAAATATTTACAATTTTAATTATAATATATTAATTATTAAATATAAAATAATATTTTATATTTACTTTTTAGAATTAATTTAACTTTTATGTAATTAATGACTATAATTATAATAATTACTGCTGTAAAATATCATTATGTTATTTAATAACATTTAATATTCTAGATTTATAATGTCCTCAAAATTATAATATCATCATTCGTTAAATATTATCGTTAAAAATATATGAAATCAAATGAATTTTCAATGATGTATTTTTTTTTAAAAAATACAAATAAAAGATGTGCTTTTTAAGTAATCTGATTAACTTTTCAGTGCATCAGCAAGATTACGTTTGAAGAAAAAAAAAAGATTGAAAGAGAAAACAGAATAGAAGAAAGAAGAAGAAGGCATAGACAATTAAAGATTGAAAGAGAAAAAAGAATAGAAGAAAGTTAAACAGGGCCCGAGCGATGTGTCCATTAAACTTTGACGTTATTTGGATTGCGACAAAAACGTCAAAACTCTTGGTTTCTCAAATGCCTTACGCAATCGGGGATCAGAAAAACGACAAAACCAGCTTGCCACCACATTTCGATGGATTCTCATCTTCGCAGTGAAATAGTAAAGATAGAGTCACAATTCCTTACTTATAATTAATGTACCATTGTTTTAAAAATTAAACCGAACCGGTCATTTGAGCGATTCTCCATCTTTGATTTAGTTAGTTCAAAAATAATAATTAAGACTCAAAACATGCAACTCTCTATCAAGTATTATGTGTTTTTTTTATCATTTGAATTACAAATCTTTTTCAACAATATTATATATTTTTTAATATATATAAAATACAATAATATAATAAATAATTATATGTGTATATATATCATATATATATATATAATATATAAAAACTCTAAACTAATATATATACTATTTATAACTATATTTTTAATTTGATAAAAAAAATTTATTTGATAAATTATTTTTTAAATTTATGAATTTTAAATTCTTTACTTTTTTAATGATAAATAAAATCTTAATATAATTTCAGAACACAAAAACTGAAAATTAAATACTTTTAAAATTTAATTATGAGTAATTTTTATTTTTTTAATTAAACATAATTTTTCAAATATTTTAAGATATATCAAATTAATAATTAAATATTTAAAATTTAATAATATTTATTTGTTATATTAAAATTTTAATATTTGATATATATATATATATATAATTATTATCGATTCAATTATAATTAAATTATTAAAGTATAAATTAATATCGTTACAAATTTAATTATCAGTTCAATTTTGAAAACATTTATATATACTATACTTTGTCTACCGGACTTAGTACATTAATTATATATGAAATTCAAGAGATTGTATTACGATATGTTTTGAATTAATTGGTGCGTTTGCATGTCTAATAATTGGCAACGTTAGCCGAGAAAGTTTTGATGTAACTCAACAACAATTAACATAGATTTATATATCGTACTAAAATATATCTATAGACTCAAACTCCTTCGCCAATAATTTTTAGGGTAAATAATATAATTTTTTTTAAAATTATGTAAATATTTTTTATTTTCAAAATATAGACAAAATTTTTAAAATAAAAATACAAATTATATAAATATTTTTTAAATTTTATTAAAATTAAACAATTTTTTATTTTTATTAAAATTATACGGATATTTTTTTACTTTTAATATATATAAATTTCCCTTAAAATAAAAAGTAAATTACACAGGTTTTTTTTTTTAAATTTTATTAAAATTACTCAAACTTCCCTTAAAACAAAAAGTAAATTATATAAATCTCTTTTAAATTTTGCCAAAAGTAAACAGATTTTATCTTTATTTTCAAGAGAGATCTTTGTATATCTTAAAAATAAAAGAAAAATCTGTATAATTTACTATTTATTTTAAGAGAGTTCTATATATATATATATATATATATTAAAATAAAAAAATATGTGTAATTTTAGTAAAATTCAAAGAAAGTCTATATATATTTTAAAAATAAAAAAATTATATAATTTCAACGGGACTCAATATATATAATTTTCTCTAATTCTTAATTAATAATAAGTAAGGTTTAAAAAATCCAACTTATTGACTGCAATTACATCATAAATATTGGCCCAAAAAATCACATCATAAATTAATAAAATAAACAATACATTTCCTTCTCACCCTGCATTACTTAGATTCGGATTCTCTAAGCGGTTCATAAGTTGTTGTCCAATTTGCTTGTGGTAAATGCAAGTTTAAACCATGGTTTCTTTTTCATTTGCGGCGGTTATTCATTTCGCACTTCATACCCCAATATCCAATTTGCAGTTTGAAAGACTTTTGCACTTATTGCATAAACTTGTGGCCTGACATGTTTCAAGGGACATGTCGATTTGTTTTCTTATTATTTATTTTTATTTTAAAAATAATTTTATATAATTTTTACTTCTTCATTTTTAGGATGCTGAGAGATCGGGAATGTTTTATGTTAATAATTTTCTTTCTCTTCATATTTCATCTTTCAATATTAATTTTATTATTGTATTATATAATTGTATAGGTTATTTAGGACCAAGATGCCAAAAAGTTCCAAACAAATATTACTATAGATTTATAACGTCGGTTAGTATCGTGTAATTTGGGTCTTTCAATTTTCACCTACAGACCACATTAGTGCATTAGTACAACCAAAACAAAATCCTATTTTTTAAAAACAACTGTATTAGAAATACATTGTTAAAATAATATTGTTAGTACAAAAAATTATAAACTATCCACAATACCTAAAGGCTAGAATAGTCGATGAACTTAGTTGAGAAATTTTAGCTAATAGACATTTAATTAAAAGATGCTACCCTAAAGCCCCAACTGAAGACCCAAAATGGTTAAAAAATATGAAGGCATGGATCCATCAACTGAGTGTCTTTAGAGGGTAGTGAGTATCATAATCTACCAGATTAGGCCACCATGCATACGTGGATAAGGTCATTTCCTTACCTAAAGGGGACTAAGTGCCAAACTTCTTAGCCTTTTTTAGAAAGGATAGGCAATATCTCTAAATCTCAAACCTTATGGTTTCGTAAATGGTAGCCAAATTATAACCATTGTATCAAAATAAAGAGAAAGAAGAGTAGAAAAAGTTTGTTTAGAGTTACTTGGTCTAAATATTTTTCTTTTCTCCTCTAGCAAGTCTTAAACACCATAAGAGCTTACCTCTTTCTCTCTCATCTTTCAATTGTGTGTGAAGTCTAGGAAGAGAAAAGTGAAAAGGTTGAGAGATACTTAGGGTTGAAATAAGTCACATTTTAGGCCAGGGAAATTGTAGACTTCAATGTTTTATAAGTCTTAGGCCATAGGTGTTGGTTCTCAACTTTATAATTAAAGAAATGTATGGTCTAATTGAAAAAAAAAACTTATTTCTAACTTAATTTTATTACATTTTTGAGGTAATTGGTCTCTAATTAATTTTCTCAAAGAAATTTATTAAATTTTCTAAATTATTTAATTAAGCCTTTAATTTAATTTATTTTCTTTATAATTTCCTAAAACCCCCCATTATCTTTTATAATTTCTATTAATTAATTATGGGATGTTACATTGCCCATGCCTTGGATGCCCTAGCTAAAGCATAGGCAAGAGATGGAGAAAGCTTGAGTAAATGGTGAGAAATATGGGATTGCCATAAAACAAAGGAGAAATTTTAGGGAAAGAGGAAGGATAACAATTATAAATTGGAAGACCGAGTTGAGAGAGGAAGAAGAGGAGAAAACAAAAAGGGGAGATGAAAAGAAGAGAGAACATCTGCAACTGATGGAAGAGTGAAGACTCTGAGAGCAAAAGTTGAGAGAGACAAGATTGGAAGAGGAAGCACATTTTTTAGGAGAGCATGAAATAGAGATTGAATGTGCAAGGATTTAAAGGGGGTTACATTATTTTGATTGAAGCAAATAGCTAAGACCTCTCAGAGGTAGTCTTTTTTATCCAAACTCTTTCTGAAATTCAAATTTGCTGGATTAATTGACAGTGCATTCTTAGCATGATTCGATTATGTGAAAATGGGTAAAGCTTTTAATTGACTGTCTTATAAATTTATAATGTTCTCCTTACTCTAAGTAATTTGTTGATGGCTTTTTCTCATTGTGCAACCTGATCTTATAGGGATTAATTTGAGTGAAATATGGGTAAAATTTCAAGCATACTTTGCTGATGGTGTCTTAATTCATTTTTAAAATTTTGGCAATATCTTTGCTTAGTCTACAGTTTGACTTTATGAGGAACTGATACATTCTAAATTAGTTTTTCTTATTTCAATTCTCTAGTTAGAGTTTAATTGAGAATATGGTTGTTTGCCTTTACTTATGTTTTAGTTTAACGTGAAATATGCTCCTTCATCGTTCTTACTAAAATTTCTCCTTGTTTTATATTCCAACACCCTAGGAATGGAGAAACATTTTTAAAATTCATGTATGCTTAATATGAGTTAATATTGTGAGAATCTAATAGAAAACTTTTTGAGTTGGCATTCAGACCTTTTAATGTTAAATTTGGTTAGGGTATTAAAATTCATGGGTATCAAATTTTGGAATTAATACTAAGTTTATTCTTCAATTGCAATAATAATAGATGCAAAGCATGATTTTCTTTTTATGTTGAATCTAACACCTATTTTCATCCCTTCATAAATACATGAATGTCAATTTTATGTTCCTTGTGACTTGAATTGAAAGGTGTGTTTCTAGCTAAATAATGGGAAATTTGATATTGTAACTAAGACCATCATAATCCTTATGTATAGCAATTTGACTCTATGATAGGTATTTGTTGATTAATCTTTTGGTTTTAATGTGAGTATGCATATAGTGAGGGTATAGAAATGGCTAGTTCTCTATGCATGAACTTGGATTATTAGATTCAGAGTCCATTGTTTTTGTTAATCACGTGTAGATCTGATCACAGATAAGACTCATTTAAAAATGGGTTAAGCTTGTAAAAAATAGTATATAAGACTAATGCTCAAGCTTGTATTTTCTTCTATATTTGGGCTCAAGTTAAGCCCAACCTACTTACCCTCATTTATTTATTTTTAGTCCAAGCTCTTTGATATTTAGTTACTCCTTTTCAAAAAAAAAAAAATAGAGAAAAGGACATCTTTTAGGAATTCAAAAACAAAAAGAATAAGTATGTTTGCAAGGCAACATTTAATATTAATGTCTACTTTCACATTTATCAAACCCATTTATTAATGAATGATGTAGCATAACTAGTTATATTATTCAAGAACATTTTTTTCTCCCAAAAGAATATAATAATTATCCACCATTTATAGATACATTAACTCTTATTTGATTTTTCCTATTTTAATTATGAAACTATGATTTTCACATTTAATGTGCATAATTTAGTATCAAAATTTTAATTATAATGATATCAATACTAAAAATTGTATTCTTCCTTTAAATTGTATTAATAATTAATTCTTAAATTCTATTTGTGAAGAAAAGGTTAAGTGGAAGGAAGGGAAATTAAGAAGAATCTAAATATTACAATAAATAATAAAAAAAAGTTACTTGGGCCAAACTTGGGCTCAAGTTGGACTTTAAAAAAAAAAGCTTGACTTATTTTATATTTAAATTTTTTTCTAAATGAGCCCTTTTTTGGGGGTTTTTGTTTTTTTTAGGCTCATTGGTTTTTTTTTTAAGTTAGCTAGGCTTTTTGACTTATGTTTAGGTCTAATCATTTGGTGATTAAATTTTGGTTTTAGGTGAGTTATTTTATACTTAATTTACATTTCATTTCTCCTATTTTCCATAAAGGGAAGAAAACATGATGTGACTTAGTTAAATGATAATATTTAATATATTAATACATATTAATGATGACATACGATGAAGATTAATTGCTATAATTCCCTAATCTCTTCTTTTTATCTTTGTGTTACCTTTAAAGCATGTATTGCTTGTCTTTGTTCTTGGTTTGACATGAGCATATAAGCCAAGTTACAAATTCATCAAAGGGGTAAGTGGAAATCAGAGGCAATAGTATATCAAACTTGTTGAAAGAGGATATTTTTTAGATACCAAGGAGCTGACAAAAAAAAATGCATAATTGGGTTTTATTTTCCATTCATTTCCTTATAATTATATTTTTATGATATTTGACTAAATCTAAGCATATATCATAACAAATACTATATGCTTGTAATTTTTGATTCTATTTTATATTATTTTTAATTTTTTTAAAGTCCTACTATGTGGAACTTTTTGAGTCTTTGTAACCACAAAGGTGTCAATTAATGGATAGCGTGTCATAACTCTTCATAAGTATGCCAATTAAGTCATATAATAATTTTGGATTTCAACGACTCATATCCTATCAATTTTGTTTACCTTATTTTCAAAGAATTCAAAAAAAATTGTTTTAAAGAAATTAGTTGAATCACTTTCTTTCTTTCTTTAATAAAAAGAAAATAAAAAAATTATTTCTAAAAAAGTCAAAAGGAAAAATCAAAAGATTTAAAATTAAAAAAGGATATATTTTAGGAAATTAAATAAATCCCTTTTTAAATACTTAGGAATTTTCCTTCAATTTTCTTTTGATAAAATTACAAACATTAAAAATTACCTCAAAAACTAAAAAAATCCTTTTTCTTTAACCTTTAAAGGTCTTTCTTAGGGATTTCATAATTCTTTCAAAATCAAATAAAATCTTATTTTTAAAAATTCAAAAAATAGAAAAGACAATGAAAAGAATAAAGAAGTGAGATTAATTTGATTTTTGTGAATTAAAATATATATAAACCAACTTTAAAACTATTTTGTTTATGAAGACAAACAAATTCTTATTTTGTTATATTTTCACACAAAAAAAAAAATACTAATAAGCATACCAATCAATTGACATAGATTTCTATCCAAGTGAACTATGGAGACTTTGACTTCTCTTGCAAGGGATGTAGGTTCTAAGCTCTCACTCTAGGTTAAATTTACCTTTATAAATATCTTATTTTTCTTTTTTCTTTTTTTAATTTCTTTTTTTTTGGGAATGTGATTAATAAGGGTAATTAAGTTAAATTCAAGGCTGTATTAATGTTGCATAATTAACTTTTGGTTATTGTTCTTGGGAATAGGTATTGTAGGGTTTCTAACACCTTCATCTTACGCAATTATCTCCCAAACCTATCTTGTTTTTGCATATTTTTCTTTTTATATCTTTAAAAAAGTTTTTGCTAAAGTTTTGCCTTTATAATTAAAATTTTGATGGTGATCCCATTTAATTTGGTTTTCATTTTTTAAAATCAAAATTTTCTTTCTTGCATCTTGTGGTCACATTTTAGGTATGACACCCAAGGTGAAAGACGAAATCCTATGGTTGTTGGAAATAGGTTTTATTGGAACAACAAGGTATACTAGATGCTTATCCAACATTATTCCTATTGTCAAGAAGAAAGAGTAGATATGAATTTGCAGTGACTTTAGGGTGTTCAATAATGCCATGCTTAAAGATGAATATGTGATGCCTATAGTTGACATCTTAGTGGATGCTAAAGCCTCAAATTAGATCGTATCATTCATGGATGGCTACTTCGAATACAACTAGATTTACATAGTCGAGAAGGATGTGAACAAGACAACATTTATCTGCCTAGAAGCAATTGGCATCTTCAAGTGAGTAGGTATGCCTTCAAACTAAAAAATGTAGGGGCCACAAACTAATATGCCATGAATGCTATCTACCATGATTTAATCAACAAGTTTGTGGAGGTTTTAAATTGATGATGTAATGGTTAAACCCTTGAAATTTGACTTACACCACCTTAAAGTGGTATTTGAGCATATCCAAATGCATAACTTGAATATGAACCTTGCTAAGTGAGCTTTTAAGGTAGCTATTAAAAAATTTCTCAATTTCTTGGTTTACAAGATTGGAATAGAAGTTTATGCAAACAAAGTTAAAGTCATTTTGGAAGCTAAGCCACCATCCAATAAGAAGGAGTTATAGAGCCTTATTAGTAAGATGAATTTCCTTCGAAGGTTTATAGCCAATTCAACTGATAAACTTAAGTTGATCATAGTTTTGTTGTGACTAAAAGATAGAAAAATTTCATTAGGAAATTGAGCAAGAGGCTATTTTCAATCAAATAAAGTAACATCTATTGAAGTTGTTAGTGTTGGTCCCTCTAATAATGGAAAGACCATTGAAATTATACATATTAGCTATGGAAAAGTCCATTGGTGCACTATTGACTTAAGACTCCAAAGGAGACATAGAGAAGGAAATTTACTACCTCAATAAGGTGTTGGCAAATATGAAGTTGAGATACACTCTAATTGAAAAGTTATGCCACATCTACACCAAATTGAAATATTACATTTAGCTAAGACATGTACATATTGTTTATAAAGTTAATTTGCTTAAATATTTTTTACAAGGCAAGTTAACCAAGTGGGCTCTTAAACTTAACTCTTATGCTCTACAACATGTTTCTTAATAGACCATTATCCATACCTAGAGGTAGCTGATTGTATGCCATAAGCTTCTAAGTTTGTTGGACTTTAATATTGGTAGACGTTCTTTAATAACCTTATGCCTAAAGGAAAGCTAGAGTAGAGATAGTTAAAATCAGCCTTAATTAAAAGAAGGCTTATTTCAATTTTGATTTGGAGTTTTCCTACTCAAACATCTAGGCCAATTATAAGGCATTGATTATTGGCATAAAACTATTGGAAAGCATGTAAGTTGAATACATCTAAATGGCAGGAGACTCACAATTGGTGATTAAGCATTTGATTGGTGAATATCAATGTCCACACTTAAGTTAGGTGTAGTACCATTGGCTAGCCCTCAAAAAACTTCAACATTTCTTAAATGTTGTCATTATGCACCTTTCAAAGAGAGAAAATAAAAAACATAACAAGCTCACTTAAGTGGCATCTAAGTACAAGTCGCCCACCTACAATCAAAGGTTCTACGTCATTAACAGAATATCTTTATCATTGTGGGGTAGGTGGCTTAAGTGGATCAACTAGCAACAGCTGGTTTAGACTTTAAAAAAGAACAACTAAATGAAATTACAAACCCATCAAAGTAGATGGTGACGACTGGGTTAGATTTCAACTAAGAGCAACTAGATGTAACTAATTTGTATAAAGAAATATAGATGCTTAAAGAAAATCTAGTCTTAAGGCAGTTGTAAACCTTTACTAAAAAAACTACCAACACTAGCAACGAAGACAAGATTAGCCATACTCGAGCATGGTTGAACCTAAGCCAACTACTGGAGTAGTCAAATAAAGTAGTTGATGATTAAAGAAGGAAGATAATTGATCACATAAAAAAAATCATCAAATAAAGTAAGCTAGAAGATGACAAGCAGGGAGTTAAACTACATTGTGCGTCAAGACATCTTATACAAGAAAAGCAAAAAAGGTATTCTCTTGAAATGCTTGAGTTACTAGGAAACATTAAGGGTTACGGTCAAGGCCCCTGAAAACCTATGTGGAGCATACCAAATAAGACCTAAAATAAGGTAGCTCTTGCATCAAAATAGTTACTACTAGCCATCCATGGTTAAGAATTGCATACAATATGCAAAAAGTTGTTAAAAATGCTAAAGGTATAAGACTTTGAGATGTGCTTATCACTTAACTTCACCCCATCATAAAGTCATAGCCATTTAAAGGATAGGCATTACATTTGATCGGCAAAATTTATCTGCCATTCTCTAAGAGACATACCTTGATCATTGTGACCACTAAGTACTTCATAAAGAGCGTGGAAGCTATACTTATGGAAAAGGTAAAGTAGAAGGATGTGATCAAATTCATAAAACAACATATAATTTATAAATTTGACCTACCTCAAACAATCAAAGTCATTAAGGACAACATTTATAAGCAATGAAGTAAAGGCTTTTGCTACAAAAATTTAGCTTTTGGATCATCCATTCTAGCCTTTATTATGCCCAAACCAATGGACAAGTCAAAGCTACTAATAAGGCTTTGATTAGGATGATAAAGAAATTTATTAAAGGTTAGCTAAGAAAATGGCATTAGATCCTAGCTAAGGTCTTACAGGCTTATAAGAATTCATTTAAAACAATTATTAAGGCCAACCCTTCTAAATTGGTCTATGGAGTTAACGTAATGCTTCCTTTAAAAGTTATAATCATACCTTGGAAAGCGGCTTAATAGAACAACTTAACAATTGACAAATGTACCTAGGCCATATGTATAGAAATGAATGTAGCAATTGAAAATCAACTAATTGCTTTGGAGCACATCAGGTTACATAAAAACCAAGTCATGTGTATATATAACAAGAAAGTCAAGCATCAACAGTTTAAGGTAGGAGACTTAGTTTGGAGGACTCAACTATTAGTCACATTAAAAGATATAAGGAATTTGGCAAGTGCTCCCAACTAGGAAAGATCATTTATAGTTAGCCAAGTCATCCAAGATAAGGTTTATCATCTAGTTAATATAGAATGGATGGAGGAAACAAAATGCATAAACAACAAATATTTAAAGAAATATTTTCCATCCATGTTCAACAGATCAAAACATTGAAGAAGATAAAGAAGAATAAAATGTTGATATTTATTAAAATGTTCATACTAAGGCCACAAGTTAACCCCACAGCTGGATGCAAAAATAATGAAAAAATAAATAAAAGGATAGCTAAATCACCAACTACCTCAGATAAACTAGAAACATTGGCCTCATAGCTACTTTTTTCTTATTAACTAATTCACTAGGATAAGGCAGGCTAAAGATGTCCCTAGCAACTGCCAAGATTTAGTCTTCATTATCCTCTCTTGAAGGCTTTTGCTCATTAGTCATTAAAGCGTCATGGCAAATTACTCTACTTAATTGACCTAGGGCAATGGTAGAAAATAAAGCCTAACAACATTAATGTTGGGATGATTAGGATCCATTTTTGTTTTCAAATAAGATTTCATTTTCTACAAGTTGTCGAGCTTGTCTATAATTAGCCTGCCTATAAATCCCAAGCTAATATCTCATTGTTTTAGATCTTTATCTACTCCTTTCTTACAATAATTTGAGCTTGCAAATTGTTTGTCTCTCTATGTATATCAACAATTTGAAGTAGTTTCATACCTAAATAGACTGTAGTTTAAAGACATCCATCTTTACTTCAATATGTTGGCATAAAAAGGATGAAATTTGCTAGTTAAATTGTTAAAATTAGCCTATAGCTTCTCTAGACATGCTAATTGACCCTCGACATCTTCCATGCATTTGACATCTCTACTAAAAGGGTAGATACCATAAGAAAATTCCATTAAGCATCTTTCAAAACAAACTACCATATAAAAGGAAGCAAATGAAATTGGTGAAGAAAGTAGCTAGTAAGAAATGGTGCGAAATATTAAAAGCTGTTTGAGTGAATGGAAGATTTTATCTAAAATAGTACAAAAATTAAAAGTGGCCTCAGCAATAGAGGAAGATAGCCTAGAAGGAGTTCTTGTAGAGGTGGTTCTCAAGACAAGGGAAATAGGCTTTGTAATATAAAGGTTTCCTTATAAAGGCATTTGTATGCTCCATGAAGATAAGTTAAGATCACTTTGGACTCTTTAGTAATTAGAATAATGACAAGGATATACACAAATACCTCAAAATTTGATGGCATTATAAAGGCCTCCCCATGATCGGAGGAATGGATGATAAGGATATTCTCAAAAACTTCATCCATAATCAAGTCAATAGAGCTCAAAGCACTTGGAAATGTACACAATACATAAAGAAAGGGAAAAATAGTCAAGACATGATAAAAGGCAAGGATAGAATTAATAGAATACTTGTGAGACATTTCTAAGATTATGATTTAGTGGCTAGTCGAGAAGTAAATAAAATGGTAGATCACGTATGAAAGATGGTTGTTAAACTCACTGTGAGGAACAGAATATCAACGATTTCAACTGGGTCATCATGAATAGTTAATCAACCACTCCTATCCATTAGGAGTTACAAGTAAGCAACATCCCTAGGATTAACTCTAAAAATATCAAATTAAGAGTACCATGGTTAGAAGCTTTGGCTAATTTATAAATATTTTCCATAGGCAAAAGGATGTAGCAATGATGGAGTTCTTAAGTTCACAAATAGGAAGGAAGCATAAGGAAATTGTGCATGAGATCTAGTTACTAAGCATAGTAATAGGGGCTATAAACCTCTAGTCAAGGTTTGTTGTTAAGAGAAGAAGTGATGTTCCAACCACCAAATCATAAGTAGTGAGATAGCTTACCCAAATTTCACAAATCTCCTTTTTGTTGATAGCAAGGTGATTCCTAAGCTCAGTACAAAACCATAGTAGATCGTAGTCTTGAGAAAGGGGGGCAAATTTATTAGAGTAATGAATACACAGATTATAAAGAGAAGTAAAGATAATACCGGTTGAAATAATATTCATAGGAACTTAACAACAAGGCTCCCTATAATAGGAAAGGTTTGCGAAATTGTAATTTTTTAAAAGATAGTCAAAACCAAACTAAAGAAAAATTGCATAGAGCTATAACTATAAGAATAAGAATGGACTTGGAAATGCATCTAGAGAAAGGTCTTGAGATAGCTTCCTCTTAAGAATGTGGAATCTTTAATAAAGAAGGTTGAGGAATAGGCACCCAAGATTTACACACTAATCATTGGCTAAAGCCTTAGTGGGAGGTTAAAACTCCTTTGCTACTTGAGCAAAATTAGTACAAAAGAAATGCCAATAAAACTAGTAATACAGGATAATTTATGTGAACAAGGAGGGACTAAGCCATTAATTTTAGCATAGCTTGACAAAAAGGTGATAAAAGAAGTTGCTTTTCAATAGGGGTTTACTATAGGATGATTTATGTGCAATAGAATAACTAATTCTACCTTTCTAAGAGGGAAACTAATTAAAACAACAACATCAATTAAACTCAAGCTAGCCATCCCAAGAAGAAATAGGAAAGTGTTGTTCACAAAAGACCATAAGGGAGTTGCAGGAAGAAAAAGGTTGACACCTCATGGAATATTAAGTATAGATAACCATAACGTTTTCATAATACCTATCTCACTCAATTTTCAACTGAAAAAACAAGAAGAAGAAGAAGAAAGTGCCTATTGTGCCGAACATAAAAAGAAGGTAAGGAAACTAACTAAGAACATTGACAATAGGTAGTTAAAATGGCTTAATGACGATTGAGAATAGCCATATGATAACAAGCAAGGATTGGAAAGTGTTAAAGCCTTCTAGCACCTACTTTAGTTGATGGCACCAAAGGCCTTAAGGCATAGCTATCATATGGTAATTCAAGACTAATAAGTGTATCATTCATCATGGAAAAAGGATAGTAGATGATAAAGACTTATTAGTCTTTGTTGATGAAAAGAAGTAACATAGGAACTAATAGACTCAAGAGAGTATGAAGATTGATTTTAGGAATAAAAAAGGGAATATGACATTTCATGCGAGCTCGAAAAAAGAAGGCATGATAGTGAAGAAAATGGCAAAGTTCAATCAAGATTTGAAAGGCAAAAAAAAAAAAAAAATCAAAATGGCTAAGCATATAACATGATTGATTAGATGAAATTTGCAAAGGTAGTTGAAAAATAAGTAATGATTATTAAGTATTCAAAAATCTTAAAGAAACATTGCACTTTTTAATGTTTTATCTAATGACCAAGTCATATCAAGGGGCACAATAAAGGCAAACATGTTAGCATAACAAATCATAAGCTATCCTTAATGGCTAGAAACCAGGATAGCCAATATACTTAGTCGATTTATTCTAATTAAGAGACATTAATTGATAAAATGCTAGCCGAAAGCCTTAGCTAAAGACCCACATCTCATATAACAAAATACTAAAGAAATAAGATAGCATGGATCCATCAATTAAATGACTTTGAAGGGTAGTTGAGTGTCACGATCTTTAGCAAAGACACTATATATAAATGAACATGATGAACTTGGATGTGGCCTATGGAGAACATGCATTACTACTGAAAAAGTTATAAAATGGGAGTAAAGGACACCATGCAGCACATAAAGAAACATCCCAAAAAAACTTGTATTATAACTTTCTTTATTTTTTTAGATATTTACTTACTTTGTCTATAGCTTTCTTTAATGCTTTATTTATTGCTTTCAACTTAAATTTTCAGTTAAGTTATAGTTAGTTTCTTTTGTAGTCTTTTTGTAGTCAATCTATTTCATGTCAAGGTTTTTACAATTCATTATTATTGAATTTAGCAATCTTTCCATTTGCAAACTCTATGGTTCTATCATTTATACATTGTCTAGACTTCAATCGTAAGATTAGTTATATCTAAGACCTAGGAGAACCCTTCTTCTAGGAGAGTTATGTCTTATTTCCTTTTTTGACTTATAAAACAAGGATTAAAGGCTAGATATCAAGATCGATTTCATGGCTAAGGCACCTTGATTATCTAATTGATCTCCTTTCAGAAAAATACACTAACAAATATATATAGATTATAAACTCACATGAGAGTGGTTTGGAATCATATATGTGATTTTGGATATTGTGATATAGTATATCAATATATGTGCCAAATAAAAATATATGTGATATTTTATAAAAATAATAAAACTAGAAGTATTATAACCAATTAAGGATGAGCATAACTTGATAAACTAAATCGATGGAATTAGTATAATGTGAATAGTTATATGGTAAGTCCAAACAGGCACGTTTAAGTGTAAAATTATAAAATAAATTAGGTTGGTTATGTGTCTAGGTCAAGATTTATAAACCAACACCCACTCAAACTTGCTAGATTTAAAAAAAGTTAAAGTTTTCAAAACTTCATACATCAATGTGAAACTACAGGCAATTAAAAGGTTGGCGGATTCCATAAAAATTTTTGTAGGTCCCATCAACAAGGAAAAAGAAGGGCAAAAAAGAGAAAGCAAGAGCAATGAATAGTAAAAAATAAATGATTTTTTATAACTTATATATATATATTAGATTGGGCTAAAGACTTATCAAAAGGCCTTTTTCTTATAAACTTTAAAATCAAATTTGTCAATGAGATAATCAAATTCTAGAAAAATACCTAATGTTTCCTTTGCCTAATTAATAGAAGGAAAAAACAACACCAAGGATAAACAAAAATTGTAATTTTATATGTATTCTAAGAATCTTGGTTCATCCTCTAGACAATCAAAATTATATTTCATTTTTTCTTAGTCACTATGCTTTCTTAACAAGCAAATCAACAAGCTAATATAAATTTTTGAAAAAGTATGTTATTGTCAACCATGACAAAGGGAAGAGCGAAATAGGAGTCTAAGATGGGTAAGGAAGAGGATGGTCATGGTGTGAAGGTCAACCATGAAATGAATGCCCCAACAAGAAAAGACAAGTCAATGTGATTCAAGCTCTCTTTTTTCCTTTTTGGTCATTCCTTATTTTACTTTTATGTTTTTCTTTGGGAATTCTCACCACTCTTGAGTTCTAGGATATTGTATCATCCCTTGGCACTTTCTTTTCCTATTTACTTTCTTTGAATGACTTACCCAATACACTTGAGACCAAATCTAGTTTCTTCACAACTCATGCTTGGTGCTATTTAAAATAGCATTGAATTTGAACAGTTCATATCATATTTGGATGGTTTAAATTTTATTATTGTTATTTTTTTTAAATTTCAACCATTATTTTTTTAAAGTTTGTAATTTGAAAATTATTTTTATTATGTGTTATATTTCCTTTAAAATAAAAATAATAAAAAATAAAATTTGAATAATCTATATTTCATCTAAATAATCCAAATTCAATGTTGCATAAGCAACACCAAGATTCTAGTGTAGAAAAATTGGATTTCTTGTGACCTATTACTAAACTTTTAGTTGATTTTGAATGTGAGTTTCCTCACATGAAGAGTAATCAAGGGGAGTTGATGACTTGACCAAACCCAATAATTGCTCATCATTGCATCCTTCTAATCTAATCATAGGCCTCATTCATTGAGCTTATTAGGCCTAATAATGGGCTTGATAGATTATAAGTAGTAGTGATCAAAATATTCATATTTAATGAGTACTTACAAAATTTTTCCATTCCAGTATAGGTATGGGAATAAAGCATGGACTTGGGTTTACATTTGAGATTTTTTTGTGTAATTGAATAATAATAATTTCTATAATTTTACGTATATAATATTATATGAATGAAATTATTTAGATGATTCCATCTTGAAAAGAAAAAGTTACAAATTTTAAAATTTCTTCAAAAACATGAATTGGAGTTTGAGAATTTAAGAATTTAAAAGAAAAGTGGATGGAAACTAAAGACTATTATATAAGGAAAAACATTTTTGTTCCTAAATTCTAGAATAAAGACTATTATATAGGGAAAATTGCATTTAAGGATCTAAATTTTGTAAAATTTATAATAAAGAATTTTAAAAGGTAAAATTATTCTTAAAGAATAAAATTGCTATTGAGTTTTAGAAGACTTATTATTATGTTTAAGAAAGTTACTACTAAGTTTTAGAAAAATTACAATTTAAGTAACTTTGGTGATGATTTTTTTAAAATCTAGAAGTAACTTTCATAAAAGTTAATAATAAGCTGTAGTAATTTTGGTTCTTAGAAATATTTTTAATTTTTAATATCTTTATTATAAATTTTATAAAACTTGGGTCTTTAAATGTAATTTTTCTTATTATATATTACTCATGATCACTCTTAAAAGAGATTCTTGTGACAAACTTAGGCTTATGGAATCATTGGCCTAACTTTTTTTCCCTTATTTTTCTTTTTGTGTTAAAATCATGAACATATCCACAGTTGGAATTTGGGAAATAAAGTGTTTGATTGAGCTTCATGGCAAAGACGTTAGGCCTTACCGAACTCGAACTCTCTGCGAATCTAGGGAAATGCATATCTCAATTTGGATGGTCCAAATTTTATAAAATTTTATTATTTTTTATATGAAATATCATTTTCAGTCCAAATTTCATAATTTTTTTATTTTTATATGAAATATCATTTTCTTTTTGTAGTTAGCAATTATATAACTATTTTCATTTTGTATTCTATATCTTATAAAGTGAATTTTTTTTAAAATTTAATATATATATATATATATAATCTAAACTGTCTAAATCAAATCTAAACAGTTTAGATGGAACGATGACAGCCTATGCATGGAATCTATGCATGGCCTCACCAACCCCCTACCTTGTGAGTAGAGTAACTTTGAATGTTTCATTCCCTAGTAAAATTCACTGGTATTTCATATTTATAGAGCTTCATTCTTGCATATCCAAATCTATAAAGCATTTTTAATCAAGATGATAGTTATTGCACCCATTTGGTGTTTTCAACTTTTTTTTAGGGTAATTATTTGATAGATTTTAGGATCTCTTAGGTTTAGGAATAAAGAATTTCATAGAAGGGTTGGTGAGTTCTAGGATCAACTTGATCTATGCTTATAGTAGAAAATATTAGCCTTGTTTCCTTCCATCTTCTACATTACAGCTGAGGAAGAGTATCTATGGGTTTTGATTTGGGACTATGAAGTAGTCCTCATCATTTAACGTAACTGTTGCTTCAGTTCAACCAGTTAAGGGCTTAAAAGTAAGCCATTTTAAGAACAAGCTGCCTTTCAGAGGTTATCTTTGATTTTTTTTAGGGATATTAATTGGCTTGTTAAGCTCTAGGAGCCCGTCCTAACCCTGTTTAATCGGGTCAGGTTGGACCGGGTCAAAAATATAAATGGATAAAATTTTAAACAAAATTATATTAGGTTGGGTCGGGTCATGGGCGAAGACATGTTTTGCTCAACCTACCATAGTAGTTATTTCTTTTAGTTATCAATATCTTGTCATCTTATATATATATATATATATATTATTCTTATTTCGTCTGATTCTCTCTGCATATTGTAGCTTTCATTACCTATCCAAACCCTCCCTACTTCTTAATTATCTTCATTATTGATGTGCATGGTTTCTGATATTTCTTTTATTATTGAATAATGAAAATACATATATTTACTTAAGGTTAATTATGCTAGTATATATTATATTTTGCTTGATAATACCAGGCTATTTTTTATTACTGATAAAAATATGAGAGTTTTAAAAACACATTATTTTGAAATATATGCTTATGAGCCTACAAAAAATATTTTTATATTACAAGTATTAGTTCATAAAGAAAAAAATAGTTTAGTCGCCTTAACCCGCCTTAATCTAACATAAAACCGGACTTGTTAGGGTTAGGCCCGGCAATGGATATAAAAACAAACCCGATGTCTTAATCTAGTCGAGTATTGGGCTTACTAGATATCCAGCCTGACTCTACCCATGAAGAACCCTATGTTTTTTGCTTTAAGATTCTATAATCATACTATTGATTGTTTCTTTCCTAGAATGATAGAGATTCTCTTGAGCTTTGGAGAAATGTTGATGCTGTGTGGTTTAATGTTGATAGCATTGTCTACTTGGATGAAAGTATTAATGAGCTCGCCAAATTTTGTAGGGTTGGAAAGGTTGTAGTAGAATGGACTGCTAGGTTGAATAATTTAACTATAAACACTTCAAATGCTTTTTTGTTTTGAAGTTTTTATATCTAATTTGTGTATTGAATTTTCCCAAAGCAATGGTTGATTTTGTTCCTTTTGAGAATGCCTTGATTGTTAAACTATCTTTGTTCAGTCCCTCTTTGTCCCAAGTTTAGAATTTTCTTGAGCAAAGGCCCTCACGGTAGGACTAATTTTGTTAACCATCTTGAGCATTTGTTAAGCTAGGCAAATATAACATTTTGTCAAAATCTGCTCTTGCTTCCTGAATAATTGTTTCCCAATTATATGATCGAATGTCATAATTATGAGAGTGAAAATTTATCAATATCTTCTCAAACATTTTACAGTCTCCATCCTTATTTTCATGTATTTTTTGTTGCATGCATTTATGTAATGTTTGTGAATACCCAGACTAAAGAATAGGTGTCAGATGTGTACTTAGATCTACCAATGACTCATATCCAATTTTGATGGTAGACCTACTAGACAACTTGCTTTAGGAACCTCCAACAAGATAAATCATGCCTAAAGACCAGCTAGAAAACAAGAATGATCTGTGGTAGAACTCTAAAGAAACCTATTCTTTAAAACTTTAATCTTGAGACACCACAAAGGTTTATCACTTATTTGATAAGTTAAGTGTATTCTTTCAAGAACACAAGGATAGCAAGCAAAGCTTACCAAAAAAGTACTCTCAAATTTTATTCAACTAAAAGGTTATAATTGAATTACAAAGAAATTTATTGATAGGAAAATACCCTAAGAGAATCTTTTTTAATCAATGAGATAAGAAATCTTCCTAATTAATAAAGTTTTCTAAATAATTTGCCTAACAACAAATATGAAACAAAAACAAAATTTAAATACCAAGTTGTCATCCTAAATTCACGTAGCCTTATTATATGAAACAAAAGGAAACAAAGCTAATGTGATTACTATGAGATATTGCACGTCATTCTCTCTTTAAGTGATGCATATGATGTTTTTAAGTGAGTTCTTCTATTTGGACTCCATGTGGGCTTTAAGGATATTAAGTTGGGCCTCTAATAATGTGACTATGCTTCTTGGACCCTTATAGCTCACCAATTCAGCCATGTAAATAGGTTCTCTCTCTTGCAACTCTTGGATCATGTATTGCAAGGTTTTTTTCATAGCCCTTGCTCTTACTCTTGTCATTGAGCCTCCAATGCCTTGAAGTGGATCTTTTGGGACATTGGGCTTCCACTCTTGCATCTTAGAACCAGCATCATCTCACCATGCACTATCAGCTCCAACTTGCCTTGGATGCTCTTCATGAGTTGCTTTATGCTTTCCAAGCCTAGCTTGTTTCTTATCACGCTATGCCCATGGTCCTATATCAAGTTTTCTATGCATGTGTTATGTCTGAGGTAGATATATCAAGGAAGTGAAGAATTAAGGCTGATAGAATTGAAAGAGTTTATTCTCTCTCACTAAGGATGGCTATGTTACCAAATCCCTAATGTCCCATTATTGAGGCTGTAAATGATTTCTAGGAACTTCTATATCCTTTCCCCTACGTAATGTTTACTTGATCATTTGATGCAAGTTTTGGATATATTTGCTTTCAATCTCTAGGAGAAATGTTGCATGGTGTCTACAACAAAAAACTATATTCCTTTATCATCAAATCATATATTTTCTAAAAAAGAATTTTATCTTGAAAAATGCAATGATCTACTTTAAAGGATAATAATAATAATAATTGTACTATTGAGAAATGATACTCCTTTTCTTCTGGTATAAAAGATTAATTGACTTGCTTGTATGTTTGACCATTCTAAACTTTGATGACAAAAAATGTTTGATATCTGAATCTCAAAGTTCGATTTTTGTTCTTAATTTTTCACATCACAAATCGCAATCTTTGTTTCTTTAATGAGAATTGTGAATTGTTTATATTAGATAGATTAGGAGCATTATTTATGTTCTAATTCTCAATATGCAAGCTTTCCCCTGGCATTCAAGAGTTAGTTGAGAAGCTAAAGGCTAATCACATACATGTTTATTTGATTTCTGGGGGCTTCCGTCAAATGATCAATGTAGGTCGAAAGCTGGAGTCAATGGTTTTTCTATTTGTTTCATTTTGGGCTCAAAAGGTTGAATTTGAGTACACTTTGATTTAACATTGCACGTGAAAATATTTAAAATGATTTTCTTAGCTTAACATTGTCATGACTTTTGAGAATTTAATGTAGCAATTTTCATATTTGATAAGCATGTAGGACAATGAATTAGATACTTTATTTCCTTTCTAATTAGTAAGACACTTCTTATGAAGCCTGCTGCGTCAATACTCGAAATTCATCAAGAGAATATTTTTGCCAATCAACTGCATTTTGGTAGCTCTGGAGAGTTTATTGGGTTTGATAAAGACGAGCCTACTTCAAGAAGTGGAGGAAAAGCTGCTGCAGTGCAACAAATTAGGAAGCTTAGTATTGCATCGAGTCCAATCCATTACATTTACAAATTAAATACATATAATGTATTTGGACAGAGATAGATAGAAAAAAAAAAAAGAGTGTAAAAATAAGTGAGCCTCGTACATACTATTACTTCTTTGTGTCACTTTTTTTCTAAATGTATAAATGCATGAATGTAAATGATTTAATTTGGTATTGCTTCTGCTTGTTAATTTTAAGTTTTACCATCTACATTGCTTGTAAAGCTAATTAAACTTAGATTTCAGGTTCATGGTTACAAAACATCAACTATGATTGGGGATGGTGCAATTGATCTTGAGGTTAGTAAAATCCTGCAAATATCTAAATAATAAGATTTAGAATAAATTATATATACTTCCTTTGAGTTTTGCTAAAATTTCATGATTTTTTTTTATTTTAAAAAATATATAGACTTTTCTTAAAATAAAATTATTTTACACTTTTTTGACCAAAAAATTTAAAATTAGATTAAAGCTCAGAATAACTTTTATTTGGGAAGGAGTATCTGTATGTTTTGAAAATGAAAGAAAGATTTGTATAATTTCAATAAAATTAAAAAAAAAAACCTGTGTAATTTACTGTAAGATTTATAGAAGATCAAAGTCCCATATGTGGGTTTATAACACTTTGATTTGAGAGGACTGGTTGAAGCACCTGTCAATATCGTTTTCGCATTTTTATTTTCACGTTAGGGAACAGAAAAGCTTCCTGTTTCCAAACAGACCAAAAAAGTGAATAGTGACTTTTACAAGCAGAAGTATTACCTTGCAATCAACTTATTCTAGTGGATTTTTTTGGCAAAATAGTTGCATGCGATTGATAGTTACTTATTCTCATATATATATATATATATATATATAATCGTTGTGCTTTCACGTATAGTCTCGTAGACCAGGTGGTGCAGACTTGTTCGTTTGCTATGCGGGTGTTCAATTTAGAGAAGCTGTTGCTGCAAAAGTTGATTGGCTAATTTTTAATTTTAAAGACACCATAAATTTGTTGGGATAACTTTAGACCTGTTTAGTTTCTTGTTTTTAGAATAATTTTTTATTTTTAAAAATAAGAAAATAAAAAAATTTGTTTAATAATATATTTTTAACGAAGTGTTTTGTAAAACAAAAAAATAAAATTTTGTTTTCAAAAACAAAAAAATTAGAATATTTTTTAAATGTTTTATAATTTTTGTTCTACAGAATAAAAAAATATATAAAACAAAAAAAATAAAAAATAAATACTTTTCAGAATAATAATTCAAACGAATTTTTTATTTTTTTTGTTCTCAAAATTTGTTTTAAAAAATACCTATTTTAAAAATATTAAAACAAAAACACTTTTAAACAGGCCTATTCTTTTTTATTTGGTTCCCTATCCGAGCCTAAATGGTTGGTGTTCTTTTTTCTTTTTCCAAAAGGAAAAAAAAGGTTACGGAAGATGCTCCTCTACATTAAGAGGACTAGACAAGTGTGAGAAAATGAAGGGGAAAGTGAACCTTCGATGCGTATGTTTTTTTGTCTGAGTGCCATTAAATTTTCTTCTTCCTGGTGAATCAGATTTGTATTTTGAATTTGATTTGATGATCTTGCTTTCTAATGTAGGTTATAATACATATGCCACTTCAATGCAAACAGTGTGATAATACATGAAAACAACTAATAGCTCCGCACATTATATCTCCCACTCTATACGTGTCATGCAAAAGAGAATCTATTTTAAAAAGTCACCAGCATTTTTCTTTTTCCTCCAACCACACTTGGGGCACTGTTGAAGAATTATTATGCATCCCAACATGATCACTTGTGTGTAGGCTACCCACAACCCCACTCACAGTGCAATGGTATCCTTTTGACGTGTGTAGAAGTCACTCCTTCATGTGTCCAGCTTTTTGTTTTCCACGTGTTCTTTTGCTATCCACACAATTATTATAATGTATTTAGAAGGAGTGTTCACATGGCCTAAAGGTCCGGTGGGCCTAACCTTACCCAATTAAATTAGGTCGAGTTAGGTCAGACAGCCGAGTTACAAAATTTGGCCAAGCATCGGGCCAACCTTTAGGCAATGAGGGCCCAGCCCAACTCAAAAAATAAATTTATTTTTTAAAAAAATATTTTTTATGAAGATTTACATCAAATTTTTAATTTTTTTAAGAATAAAATATAATTTTATAAAAATTTATATACAAATTTTTTTAAGTATTATTTTATTATTTTTATAATAGATTTAGGTTACTCCTAAGAAATATATTAATTTAATCAAATCTAAAAATATATATTTTTTATAAGGATTTATACCAAAATTTTAATTTTTTTTAAAGATAAAATATAATTTTATAAAGATTTATATATATTTTTTAAAGTTATTTTATAATTTTTATGATAAATTAAAAAAATTATCGGGCCGCTCGATTTAGCCTGGCCTTGCCCTATATTAAATCAGGGCGAGTAGAGCTGAGCTCGGATTAGGGCAACAAGTTTCAATTATAAAACTCTTTTAAAATCGAGCTGGGCATCGGCCACGACTAAAGTCCTGCCCAGCCTGTGAAGAAAAAAATATAAAGTAAGATGCTAAAATTAAAATATTGATATTAAAAATTTTATATTTTAAAATTATTTAAAAAATTTGTAAAAAAATTTAACTTAAAATCTTAAACTATAATTTTTTTATATTATTTAAATTTTTATTCAAAATCTTTTAAAATAATTTTGAAAATTTAAGATTCTTAAATATAAATATTTTTAATTTAAAATCTAAAGAGTAATTTCTTTAATTTTAACACAATTGTAAAAGCCTTAAAAAAACTAAATCACAACATTAAATAATTTCAGGCTTAGAAAAAAAATCCTATTAAACATACTTGTAAAGGTTGCCATAGTACTAACACCTTGACGGTAGAAAAACGATTTGCCAAACCTCACCAATGAGAGGAAGAAAACAAATTTTATGTAATATTTAATTTATTTTTATAATAATTACTTAATTATTATTTAATATTATTTATTAATTATTATTTAATTATTAAAAATAAAAATATTAAAATTATTTTTTTATAAATTTAATTTTTTATTTTTATATTTAACTTTTTACATACCTGTAACGAAAATCAGGAAGCTTAGTATTGCACCGAGTCCAGATCCATTATATTTACAAATTAAATACATATAATATATTTGGAAAAGATGGAAAGAAAAAAAAAAGAGTGTAAAAAAAAAGTGAGCCTCATATGTATTATTACTTTTTGTGTTACTTTTTTTTTTAATGTATAAATGCATGAATGTAAAGGATTTAATTTGATATTGCTTCTGCTTGTTAATTTTAAGTTTTGCCAACTACATTGCTTGTAAAGCTAATTAAACTTAGATTTCAGGTTCATGGCTACAAAACATTAGCTATGATTGGGGATGGTGCAACTGATCTTGACGTCAGTAAAATCCTGCAAATATCCAAATAATAAGATTTAGAATAAATTATATATACCTTCTTTTAAATTTTGCTAAAATTATATAATTTTTTATTTTAAAAATATATATAGACTTCTCTTAAAATAAAATTATTTTACACTTTTTGACCAAAAATTTAAAATTTTGGTCAAAAAGTGTAAAATTGAATTAAAATTTAAATTAACTTTTATTTGAGCAGAAACTGTATGTTTTGAAAATGAAAGAAATTTTTCTATAATTTCAATAAAATTTAGAAAAAATATGTATAATTTACTTTACGATTTATGGAATATCAAAGTCCCATACGTGGGTTTATAACACTTCGATTTGAGAGGACTTGTTGAAGCACCTGTCAATATCGTTTTTGCATTTTTATTTTCACGTTAGGGAACAGAAAAGCTTCTTGTTTCCACACAGACCTAAAAAGTGAATGGTGACTTTTATAAGCAGAAGTATTACCTTGCAATCAACTTATTCTAGTGGATTTTTTTGGCAAAATAGTTGCATGCGATTGATAGTTACTTATATATATATATATATATATATATATATATATAATTGTTGTGCTTTTCACGTTTAGTCTCGTAGACCAGGTGGTGCAAACTTGTTCATTTGCCATGCGGGGGTTCAATTTAGAGCAGCTGTTTGTTACGATCCTATATCGGATAAATTTAGGGTTGAGCCGGACCATATAAGCGGGTGCACTGTACACCTCAACAGCTAGCTTTTAGGGAGAGAATAATGACCCCGTGACAAATGGTATCAGAACCGGCTCCACAGTTGCTGCCAAGAAGGATGACGTCTGATTCCACCGTGGATGGAATGGTGGGTCATTCGTGACGAAGACGTCACAGATTGGGTGGGTGAGTATGTTACAATCTCATATCAGATAGATTTAAGGTTGATCCAGACCATATAAGCGGGTGCACTGCACACCTCAATAACTAATTTTTGGGGAGAGGATAATGACCTCGTGACATGTTGCTGCAAAAGTTGGTTGGCTAATTTTTAATTTTAAAGACACCATAAATTCGTTAGCTTTATTATTATTATTATTTATTTGGTTCCCTCTATGAGCCTAAATGGTTGGTGTTCTTGTTTTTTTTTTTCTATAAGTGCCATTAAATTTTCTTCTTCCTAGTGAATCAGATTTTTTTTTTTTGCTTTTTTGAATTTGATTTGATGATCTTGCTTTCTAATGTTGGTTATAATATATATGCCACTTGAATGCAAACAATATGATAATACATCAAAACAACTAAAACTAACTAATGCATTATGAAATAATTACTTAACATCTTACTACAGTTATGTAGAGTCATGTGGAAAAATATTTCTCGGCGAAGCTGTCCTTTTTTCCAATATACCTGTGCTGTTTGATTCACACGGTTCAAAAATCTTGTGAGACAGTGAACTAACTTCATTAGGGAAGATAAGAGGCACTAAGGCCATACAAACTGAAGATATTACTAGGCGAAGCATATAACAAATTTGCTTAGATTCAGAAGACAAAGTGCAGATCTATAATCAAAGGCTGCTTATTTGTAACCTAAAAATATACAACTTGAATTCAATAGAAACTAATATATAAAAATACAAGAAGAATAAAAAAGACAGTGAATAAACTGAACCAATATAAATCTATATTTTGGTTATATTTGATCAGACTATGACCACTTAGCCCTATTATAATACCTCTTTTTTTTTTTTGCGGGTGTCAAGGCCCTATTATTATGTCTATAAAAACTTGAAAAGTAGCCTATCAGAAACATAGGCCCAAAACAGCAACTTAAGGCCCAATAAATAAGGGCACTCCCCCAACTTAAGCCCATTGTAACCCCCCAATTAGAGATCCCTTAACAGAGAGTGAAGCGGGTACATGGTATAGATACTTTTTTAAATCTAGATTATTCAGATCTAATTTGAATGATTTAAATTTGATATTTTTTATTTTTTTTAATTTAAATTATTTTTATTTTAAAATATAACAGTTAAAAAGTTATTTTTATTTTTTATCCTGTATTTTTTAAATTAAAAAAGATATCAAAATTTAAAAATTTAAAATATCAAATATGAACTGTTCAAATTTAATTTAAATGGTTTAGATTAAGACTAATAAGAGATGAGTAGGGAAAAAAAGTAGGGGATTTGGATTTGGTATTATAGGAATTAGATTTTTATTCTTCAGAATAATTCTTGAGGATGTGAATATTGTTAAAATTATTTTATTCATTAGAAATATTTTATGACATTTTTAGGAATTTATAGTTATATGTTTGGTTCGGTCATAACATTCTTAAAAATTATAAATTGGTAAAAAAAAAGAATTTTCTCTCTTTAATTTAATGTTAGTTTCAATTTTGTCCTACACGGTTTTTTTGTGAGTTAATTCCGTTTTATATGTTTATAAAAATTCTGAATATTTTCCTAATTGTTAATATAATCCCAACATAGATATTTGACATAATATTTCACCTAATAAATCTAAAATGATGTCATTTTGTATTTTCTAATCCTAACTTTCCTTCTCTTTGAGAGTTATTAGATGAGATATTAGGCTAGACATTTACATTAGTAGTGTAATATCCATGTTTGCATTATTAAATGGCCACATATTTAGCAGGTTAGCCAAATTTATTAATAATTTGGATGACATTAGTAACGAAAAAGACATTGAAAATTCTTAAAAATATGTAGGATGAAATTGACACAAAATAATATAAAAACAAAATTAAAACTGGCTCCAAGTTTAAAGGACAAGTTTTGCCTTATAAACCATTTGAAAATACCCCTGATCATATTTTTATTTAAAAAATTAGGGTTCTGCTACTAAAAGCTCAAGAGCTCAAGCTTCTACCACCAAAATTGGCCACTAAGGTAGGAAAGTTCAAGATAAAGGTAATCCAAAAAAGTTAATAATTACTTATGAATTGATATTTTGTATCAAAATAATTATAATAGTAGTGGTAGTGGGTGAAATGATTGAAATGGCGATGACAAAATAATAATAACAATAAATGAAATGGCAATAGCACTTATGAAAATAGTATAAGTGATAATAGTGATAGTAAAAACAATGTTAATAGCTATAATAATAAATAAATAATTGATTAAAGTTAAAATATTTAAAATAATAAAAAGCTGAAATTTTGACTTTTTGTCTAAATAAAATAACTTATATCGAGTGACATTTACACTCCTTCGATAAGAGTAAAATTTTTTAAATATTTAAAAATGATATATATTTCTGGGACTGCAATATTTCTGATAATATATTTTTAAATTGTATACCAAACATAACAATTTAACATTGAAAACCTCACCATCCGAAAAGTAAAGAAGTCATTTAACACTCCGTTGATTATTTAATAAAGTGAAACCCCATTGTCAACTTCCATACTTTCTCAATATCAATTTCTCAAAATAGTCAGTTTCGTGCAGTTGTCAACATTGTCAATATTTTGTTTTGCATTTGCCATTAACGTCGATAACTTTTTATTTCTTGATTTGTCGGCTTTCCTGGAAATAATATATAAGAGATTTTTTTTTAAAATTTTATTTGATCTAAAATATAAAAAATAAATTATTAATATTTAATATATTAATTATAATATTCTAATTATATCCTCTATTAAATAAAATTTTTAAATTATAAATAATAACTATTATTAATTTTTAAAAAAATATATCATTAAATAAAAGTATTTTTAAAAAAATAATATTTATTTAAAGTAAAATTAAAAAAATTAATTACTTTTAATTAACTTTCTTAATCTTGATGAGTTAATATATTACTTGCTCATCTAGCCAATAAGATAAGTATTTGAGAGGTGGCTTTATTTTAAAAAGAATTTAGGTATTTATTATCCATTTTTTAAATAAAATTATGTCATATAAAAAAATTCTTTTAAATGATCAATGACATGATGTTAAGTTATGATATTCGTATATTTTTTTTATTAAAAAAGCTTTTAAAAATGTAGTTAGAGAACTTATACAGAAATTAATTAGGATGCCGTGGCCCAGGTTGAATCACTTGAACGTTGATTGTAATAACTTTCTTTTTAATGACCCTTTATGGATCCAACCTTCAATTGAAAACCGTACCGCGAGGGTCTTTAATCACGAGCCCCTGATATGACCGACACGGTCTGTGGTCAGTGGTCACCATGTCACCGCATGCGAGCTGCAGTTAAGCTAAAATTATGCTATGTGTATTTTTTTTTGGGAGAACTTAGAAAATTTTTGCTATAAAGATAAAATTTTTAAATGTAAATAAATTTTTATAAAAAGAGAAAAAAACTTTAACTGTTGTAACAAAAATTTTTTAATTGCTTATTCCTTTAAAATAATTTTAAAATTGTGGCGTTCAATCAATAATTTGTTTTTCTATAACTTGGATGTTGAGGTTCGCATTCGTGATTATCACTATCCCCGATTGAAAAATGGGTACATAATCAACCTCCACGTGTCGCGTAACTGTGAATTTACTCATTATCATCAAACTTCGCAATTAAATGAGTTGGGTATGATTTCTGAACTTCTCTTTTAGTTTTCTTTCATGTATGTGCTCTGTGACTCGTTTGCATTCACTTTGAAAAAAATAATATGTAACATCCAGATTAGATGTAAGCATTTTGTTTAATAAAATATTTGACAGTCAAGAAAGAATTGAAACGTTTTATTAAGTTAGGAAATTCAATTAAAACTTATGTAAATTAAAAGATTAAATTAAAATTTCAGTCAAATTAAGAGATGAAAATGAGAGTTTTGCCTTTCTATTTATCTGATTTGTTTTAGCGAAATGCCTGATAGTACGTCATTGTCCAACTTGCCTTCTCCTTAGCACATCTATTTCTCTGATTCTTTCACAAAAGATTGAAAAAATAAATAAATAAAAGAGAAAAAGACGTGAAAAGAAAAAAAGAATTGTCAACTCACTTTTACCTTCGTTTCTAAATACATTTTTATTTTTTAAAATTATAAAATACTTTTTGGTTAACAAAATTAAAATGTGATAATCAAAAGATATTTTATAACTTTCAAAATTTTAAGAATATTTATAATAACTCAATGAAGAAGAAATATTAGTATTTAAAAAAAAAGAAAAAGTCAGAGAAGAGTTGATAAAGATAGGTTTGTTTGGTTTTTTGTTTTTAGAATAATTTTTTATTTTTAAAATATAAAAAAATAATTTTTTTATAATGTATTTTTAATGAATTGTTTTGTAAAATAAAAAAATAAAATTTTATTTTTGAAAACAAAAAAATCAAAATATTTTTTAAATATTTTGTAAATTTTGTTCTGTAAAATGAAAAAAATAAAAAATAACTACTTTTCAAAATAATAATTCAAATAAATTTTTTAATTTTTTTTCTCAAAATTTATTTTAAAAAGCATCTATTTTAAAAATAATAAAACAAAAATAAAATCAAACATTATATTTTTTTTAAATTTTCAAATTGAAGCCAGTATGGGTAAGGCTCTGGTGACCCTATAAAATTCGGAGAGAAAAATTCATTAATAATAATAATAATATATCTGCTATTTGTGTTTTATTTGCGAAAATTGTGTTGCTGTTTAGGTGTGCTTGTACCTGTGCAGAGAACGGTGTCGCCGGTCGTTTTCTTCCGAGGGATTGAACCAGCGAGATTCGACGAACATCGTGTGGGAAAGTTGGGTGTTAGATTTTCTTTATAGCGCGAGGGATTTTCAAAAGGAAGCTTTTTTCATATTCGTTTTCCTTTCATTTATGACAAGGAGGTAGCAGCAACAGGTGTTCATCTTATTATAATGGTCCACTTTACGAGTACGACCCTGCATCAACTTCGATTTGGTGTCGTGCTATTTGGCGAAATGGGCTTGTCTCATTTATGCGTTACACAGATAAGAAGCTATTTCTCAGGCGGATATGGCTTGTAATTTTACATATCCTATTATGAAAGTTGGTTCTTGGGAGTTGCTGAAGTTTCTTGGGGGCTTGTTTCTTTGAAATTTCCTAGTGTAGAAATGTGTTCACTTAGGTGGCGTTTGTTGCTTGCATTGATTGATTTCTGATGGCTTTTGAAAATTGACATAAACTTGTGAATGTTACTTATGAGTTCTTGTGTATGTTGCTTCTTTGTCCTTAATGCAAATGACTATAGCGGAAAAGCATCACAAATTGTTAGGTTCGTGGGTGATAGGATTCTAATGGCTTTTAAACTAAAACTTGGGAGGAGGAAAATGTGTTTCGTGAATAAGGGATTCTGGTTTTATTTATCTCAAAGTGTTTTGCAGCTTTCCATTATATAGCCTATTATTGCCAGAACGCTTCAAGGCAGTTGCAGTAAAATTAATGGAATATTTTTTCCTTGGCTGTTTGATGTTAATAATTGAAAGAAAGAAGATAGTTTCTATTGTGGGGTTTGGATAGTGGCTTTTTTCTCTGTGGGAGGGAGAACAAAAAATGGATTTGTGGGTTGTCGCAGCTGCTACTGGAGCCGGGTATTTAGCTAAATATTGGAACAGAGTTTCAAAGAATAGTGATAACACATCTCAGTTGTCTCTGTCTTCAGAGGGTTCCAAAATTGAGAATTCTGAGTCCCATAGTCGTCCCTTTGGCAGACAAGCACGGAGAGATGAATTAGGCAATGGTCTTTTGGCAGAAGAAGTGGCTTCTACCGCTAACAGAGGGCTTGATAGTGAAAAAATAAGAGGCTTCAGAACTTTCAGCAATAGCACTGTACTTTCTATATCAAACCTACTATTACCAATCTCACCAAATGAGAACTTTAAGGACATTGAAGATGCCAATGAGTTAAACTCTAATATTGGTGGCAATTATGGCTTCCAGTTTTCTGATTCTTCTGCAGGAGAAGTTGGTCCTAAACATCATTCTGCTGGAAATAAAATCTCTCTCAGGACTGGACATTTGCATGGACATTTTAATAGACCTGTAAATTCATTGGAGAGTTGCTTAATGGCGCAGCTGTGCAAGGAACATGCCAAATTGGAAGAATATGTCTTTAGTTCTCTTTCATCACCTTCCACAGTCACAAGGTCATTTCTTGTTAGTGATGGGAGCCAAATAATCAGCAGAAAAAGTAGTGATTCTTCCAGTGCATTAATTCAAGGTGAGGAATATAAGCTGCATGTGAAAGACTTTCATGAAAAAGATGGGAATGTATTTGGGATTCCATCTTTACCAAAAATTAAATCTTTGGAGGATCCCAAGAAGATGAAATCTAAGGCAGGAAAAGGGAGGAGTGGAAGATTGAGCTCTTCCAATAATGTGTTCAGCGGAAAGCACATGCATTCTCAACATGGTATGGTTCTCAATTCTTTAAGATCTTTTTAACCTATGCAACAGTGCAAATGCTCTTTTCTTTTTTCCACGTTATTCATGCCGAATTCACATTCCAGGAAATTCATTTGACTGCCCATGTAATATGAACTTTTTTTGACATTTCTCTACATTCTATGCCTAGTTACAGTCTTTCTATACTGTTTATGCATAAGAAGAAAAATTGTTTAAAAAAAAAATCATTTTGTTTTTACTTGCAGGTGTAGGTTGTATATGATACATGGGAATTAGTTGTGTTAGCTAATAACAGAAGAATTAGTTAGTTAGTTAGTTAGTTGGATTCAGGTAGTTAGGAAATAACTGCTTGATATGATTCACATTACTCCTATGGTTTATAAATAGGAGTAAGACTCATATTCTAGACTTGTTGATGAATTGACTCTCCCTTTCTCTCTCTTTCTGGTGCAACACGCGCCAGTATATTTCATACAGTTCAGAAATCTCAAAGAATGAGACTCGTATGTTATCAGTTACTTGAAAATCATATGGTTTTTTTATCTTTAAATATTTGATGAAAATTTAGTTTCTTTTTTCACAATCCTCCCAAGAATGTCAATCCAAACACTTAGTTGAACAATGTCATTGTTCCTCTATAAAAGGATGTGTAGGTGTGTGTTTTGGTCCACGGGGAGATAACATGTTGATCACAGCTTGCTTTTTAACCCGGACAACTGCATCAGCAACCCCACATATTGACCTTCCAATGATTTACGTTGCTCTTTCATATGATGATGTCATGTCTACTTTATGTCACGCTATGTATCCTTTTACTTAGTTAACTACATCTGTTGACACTTTCTTTATCATCAGATGCAATGTTTCTCTTCAGTCTTGGAATTTCTTTTGGCATACTAGCTTCCACCATGGCAAATAAAAGAGAAGTTGACAATTTAAGAGGCTTGTTGAAGCAAACTGAAAACTTGGTTCAAGATCTACAGGAGGAACTTGAAATGAAAGATTCAGTGACAGTGAAGGAGTTAAATAATGAGAACTATGGTCCACAGGACATGTATGATCATTCCTTTTATGAGAAAGAGATAAATAGATATTCCCCTGAAAAGCATCTAGGTAACTCTCCAAAAAATAACAACAAAGAATTACGTGACCAGAGGGAAGAAGAAAGTTCAGGATCTATGAGCAAAATCGAAGCTGAGCTTGAAGCTGAACTTGAGAGATTGGGATTGAGCATGAATACATGTAGCCCGGATAGAAGACTATCTGAGCTTGTTGAGGTAATATTACATGTTTATCTTTGCATCTTCTAGTAGTTACGTGGTCTGACAGATGCACATATCTTTTATATGGAATGATTGCTACCATCATCTAGGAATATGTCTGTTGTCGTGGGTGTTATTTTATTGCTTTTCATATTTGCATATCCTAATTGGATAGATCTCATGCTGGATAGTGGTGGAAGGGACAAAGAATAATTGCCCCTTTTAATTTGAAGTCTTATGCTTGTGTTTGGTAGCAACGTTAATTTGATATTGCTTTTCTTATCTCAGACTTAAAGTAGCGTGATTATGAGTTTATTATAATATCTTGGCAAATAAAAGAAACTGGCTCACAAGCTGTGGACACTTTGGATGTATGTTCTCAAATCAGACATTTCTTTCTCAATTTAAAGATCTTAAAGGAAGAAGACATAGTTAGAAAAAGGAGCACAAAATAATTTAGAAAGAGTTTACTATTTTTCTGGAGTACAACGCCAGAGGAACTGCATGGGGTTCTGAGTGTGTACTTTTTATTTGATATTTTCATGTCTTGATTGTTGCTGCAGTCATATGGGAATTGGGATGTGTTTTTGCATTGGTCCTCCAGAAATGGAGAAGAACAATATGTAGTTTTGATAGGTGTTCTAAGTTTAGTGTTATTATGACTTTATTGACTTCCGTACATTGAATCCAATACATTTAATGGCCTTGTTCTGCACTTGATCCAGAGAATTGATCAGAGACCCATTTCAGTATTATAGTACACAGAATAAATTTAGATACCAGTCATATGAGTTACAGTTCTAAATGTTTAAAAGTTAAATCATCTAATTACATCAATTATTTAAAGACCTGCTTCATGATTTTTATGCTACAGGATGGTTTTCTCCTTCATTTAGTTACTTTCTATTTTAGTAGAAATGGTATTGCAACACTATCTGAAATGCCCTGGCAAAATGTTTGCATTGGAGAAGGGAAGCTAAACAGAAAATCCTAGCACTGCCAAAGAACTTTTTTTTTACTCCCTTGGTTTCATTTTATGTAACCTTATCTTTCTTTTTGGAATTCCCAAATTATATATCTCATTTTCTACGTGAACATATTTTTAATTTCCATTTTGGCCTTAATCTCTTATTTACACTACTCTATTTGGAGTGGGGTTAAGTGGCATTTTGGGAAACCATGATTGATGTTATGACCTATTGTAAGGATTAATGTAATAGCTTTTACAATAAACTGAAAGATCACCTTGATTTGCACCAAGGCAAGGATGACCTTATCCTTTGTTTGCGATATATAAAGAGGAGTAAAAGAAAATTAGCAATGTATTGATGCATAAATTATGTCTAAATTTGTTGTTAATCTTTATTCCTCCCATTTTCCTTCCCTTCTCAATCTGTTTCCCGAAGAAACCATGAAAAGCAGGAGCGTCTTGATTGAACTTATTCTTGCTTAGTCAGGTCACCTCGTTATATTCTTTTATAAATAAAATATAGCTCAATTTTTGGCATATTGAGCTTTATGTGTGTGCTTTCTTTCTTTCACTGAATTTATCTCAAAGTTTACCTCCGAAGGTTTTCTTTTCTCCATTACCTTTTTTAATTAACAGTGCTTAAATGGGTCCAAGGTCGTTTGTTAATGGTGCACAAAATCTTGCAGCTTGACCCTGACTTTGAAGCAGATTTTGCTCAAGGTGAGTTGCGAACTGACATGGCCAGTGGGACAGCTTTTGCACATCCAAAATCAAATGACGATGCCAGTGACATTTCCACGTCTCTCCCTGCAACTGACGCAGTTTCACCTCATGAACTGAGTCTGCGTTTGCATGAAGTTATAAAATCCAGACTTGAGGAACGTGTGAAGGAGCTTGAGATTGCCCTTGAAAATAGCCAGAGGAAAGTACAAATGATGGAATCCGAGCATGATAGTTGTTACCGGCGGGAGTTCCCAGTCTGTGGACAGGCATCCCCCTTTACAGGAGAGAGTTCATTGGCTTATGATGATTGTAACCATCCTCTAGTTGTGAATTTATCAGGTGAAGCTCTAGATGCATACAATGAGGCTTATGAAGAATTAGTAAAGAGAGACTGCTTGGAAGAGATTTCACCATCAAGCATTTACAATATGGACCCTAAAGAAGGTTCACATTCACATGGTTGGGGTGCATTAGGAATTCAAGATGGTGGACCAAATGGTTCTGTAACTTATCCCACAGTTAATGGAGAGAAAATGTCAGGAGAATTTACTTCGAGCAAAGTGACTATGTTGGAAGGCCAAAGCTCGGGTGTATCTAAATTAAATGTTGTTACTGGAGATGAAAATAGTGGTTTTGATTATGAGATGGAAAGGCAATTGATTAGGAAAATTGTTGAACGGACTAAGAAAGGTTCTCCTGTTTTCCAGAATGCACAGAGGATATTGTATTCAATGGATGAAGATGAATTTTGATTTAAATGCTTTATATGTTTGTAAGAATTGAAGAAGGTAATACCTACCAATTAACACAGCAAAGCTCCCTAGATTTAGGCCATTTCATACTAACTCCTATTCTTTTCAGTTAGACTATTGCTCTTTCACTGTTTTGGAATTCTCTGCATCAACCAAGAAGTTGGTCGCAGCACTAGCTGAAATATGGGGGATTTTATTGAATATCCTAAGTCCCAAGAGATGTAGATCCCTTTTCCCGAATCCCTTGTTGAACAATTGAGGGAAAGCTAATTTGTCTAATAGTGTGTTTGAAAATTCAGTGGCAAACCACGTTTGTGTAGAAGCAACATTTTGTTGCTTCAGAAAAAACGTGATTTTGGAAGCTACCATCGAATTTCCAAACACATTAAATATTGCTTCTACACAAACGTGATTTATCATCGGATTTCCAAACACGCACTAAAGCAGCAGGTCAAATTGGAATTTTACTTATATATATAAGTAAAATGCGGACAAGTTTACCTGAGTTTAGAGATTCATTGTCTACGTGAAAGCCTTGCTTATGAGCACAAGGTAACGTTGACGAGAAGACAAGTGTTCCTGCAGGTTGCTTTACCACCAAATCAATTCCTTAGATTTTGTTTCTGTAAACAATGCAGCTTTAATGATGTTCAAATATCCACCTCGTCTATTGCACTTAATAGCGTATTAGATTGAATACAATTTCAATATTTCTCCCTCCCCTTCTGTTCGGTTAATGAAAATAAAAATGAATTGATAAATAAATGAAAATACCCAACAATAATCAGACATAGCAATTGTGTATTGATAGGATTCTCTGGCTAGTAGAGTTTTCTCCTTTTTTCTTAACTCAAATACATACAAATATCTAAGTTGATAACAGCACAAAACTGAGAATCAGGACTTTCGTGAGATGTGCACAATGATTTAATCCAGTTTTTGCCAAAAAAGAGACCAGCAGGACGTCAATATTGAAGACAGAAGCACAAAATAATTTTAATAAGATTGAACCGCATAAAAGAGGGCTAAATATTGAACTCCATTTCTGATAATTAAAAATCTTCCATCTAATCAGAAAACAAGTTAAAAAAGGTCGGGGAATAATTCCATAAATTATCCGTCCCCTTTCATTGCAGTCTCAAAACTCAAAGTAACACGAACAAAACAAAATTTAAATGATGGCCAATAGCAAATGATTTCACTGCGAAACGCCCAACCATTTCGAGAAGTTTTCAAATTCTGTGTAATCGCTGTCAGAGATCATGGTATGGTACCATGCCTTCCCTGCAGCCTTGATAGCAGAAGCCTCCTCCTGTAGAAAGGGGAAAAGTTAAAACGAGGTTAACAAATAAATGCCAATCATCCAACCAAAATACCACCAGTCAGAAGCTCAGAAGATGCATTAAGGCATTCGACATGCATAACAGCAAAGATAATAGAGACCTAAAACAAAGGGAATGTAATTTCTAAATCAACTATCTTGTCTTTTTCAATCTCACGATATTTCATGCAGAACAATTGGTAACTACAAGCACTGTAAAAGATGTAAAAGGAATTTTTTCAACTTGAGCGCATTTAACCAAGGGAAAATAGTGTGACAGCCATAGTTATTGAAACCATACCGGAGGTTGATACAGTAAAGAGACTAGGTCTCATTAGTTAAAACGGTTGAACCGTTTATTATTAATTGAAAGTATAATTTCAATATTAACAATAATAAAAAATGGGTGATACTAATTTGTGTATAAATATTTATCATCCTATCAATATTAACTAATTTAGTAAAAGAAATGATCCTAATAAATTAAATTAACTATTTTTTATACATAAATGAGTGTCATTATCTAAAATTTTAAATAAATATATGAGATACATTACTAACACTTGTTGCAAATTGAATCGGCAAAAAATAAAGCCTTAGAGCCCGTTTGGGCTACTATATTAGGTCTGATCATATAAACTAAGACAATACATGATGAACTCATCAATTGTTTGGAGTAAGTAGTGTATTATATAACTTTATACATCAAATCCTTCTTATATATTAAAATAATATATAACCGAATTAGGTATTTGTAGGTGGAATTAGGCCTGATTAAATTTTTAATATATAATGCTCGTTTGGGCTTGCATTTTTGGATAAACCTTCTGATCTGAGCAGGTTTTGATTAGTTCTTTTCCAAATCCAATCTCAACAGTTGTTCGGACCAGACAAGGGCCCACTTCACTAGTTCATCAGGAGAACTAGCCAGTTCAGTCCAGGTTTTATAACTACGGTGACAACCTACTATTTCACGACAGAGTAATAGATAGCTAACAAACAAGCATTTAAAGGAAAAAACTTCGGTAAAGTATTCTTATGCATTTGCTATTAAAATGTCCGATAAAAATCTCACATGGAAGAACTTTTCAAATGAGTTAACCATGTGATGCTGAGTAATTATAAAATGTCTATGTATCATATTTCTATATTTTTATTAAAGAATTTGATAGATAACCCTAAAAAATGCATATATGTCTTCTTGGATAATGAAGTACAACCTAAAAGTAAGAATAATTTGCACGAGGTCCTAAGACCAATCCTCCTGCCATGCCGCCATTTACCATAAAAACAATAATGAGGTAACCTAACTCATCCGGTTTCCACTACTTTTTTTCCCCTTTTACCTCAGCCAAAAGTATAAAAAGGTCCCTTCACCCCACTTTTGATCTCCTCGAGCTATTTCTCTGTTGTGTTTCTACATCTAAGAAATTTTTATCACTAGACATCATGGCATAAGGTGGATCTGAGAGAAATTTACTTGTACAACATGCAGAAAATCTGAGAGAAATTTGCATTTTTGAAAGGTTGAGCTTTTTTTGGTAATTGAAAAGTGGACATCACAAATTGATTCAGAAAACCCAACATACACTACATTCATCTTTCTAATATAGAAGTTTAATTCATAAAGCCCGCTATTCAACTTTTCCATCTCTTAATATTACACATTTAGTGTGTTTCCTTTGTAACTATCGAGCTCAGCTGTCTAGATGCTTTCTCAGGATTATTATTTACTATAACTCTTATTAGGAGAAAATATATCTGAGACCAACCAGTGTAGCAACACCTTCCCTATGATATCATTATATGGAAAACAACACGAAAAATGATAGCATCAGTAACCATATACAGATTCTTTACACCTAAGAAGCATGGTAACTTATACAAACACAGCAACATAACAAAATCTGATGTGTTCATATGTAATTTGAAGTGTCTGTTTGACACTTGTTAAGGTTTATACAGGCTAATGAATGCTTTTATACAATAATTTTCATCTGGCATATGAGCCAATTGCAATGCAATAATCCTTTTAATTTTTGCGGTGAGACATCATGGGGTTTAGATGTTTAGTTAGGCTTATAACAATCTATAGGAACCCAATAATCAATTCAGCATTATATGTTAATCATAAACAGATTACAGAAGCAAGGAATAAAAAATAGCGCACCTTGGGGAGGGACTTCCTCTTCTTATCCAGCTTCTCTTTCTTTGCTTTCACACGCTGAGCTTCAGCCAGCAGAGCCATCCTCTTAGCCGTCTTGGCATATGGATTCAGCCTCAACATAACATTCAGGTTCTTGAGCGGGTTCTTCTTCAGTGGCGCCCTCTTGACTTCCTTTCTGATTGGTCTCACAACCGACTGAATCTCATCAGAGTTAATAATCCTTGCCAAATCAGAATTGGCCATCTTCGCTCTCGGAAGCAGGTAACCCTTCTTCTTCTCCGATTGTTTGTCGAATGACCCATATATAGAATCCAGCTTCTCAAACGCAGATTTGGTCCAAATAACGAACCTCCCAAGATGACCACCAGGTGCTAGCCTAAGCAGATTCAGTCTCTCCACATTCGCAACCTCAACACCAGGAATGTTCCTGAAGGCCTTAACTGCTTTAGCTCCTTCAGTTCCATACACAATCAGAGGACCCTTGCGAGAAATATAGCGACGATTTCTCATCTTACCCTTACCGGGCCTAATCGCGTGACTGTCCTTCGCCTTTTGAGCATCGGGAAACGCGCCGATCTGCTTCAAAACTTTGATCGCATCCTTCGTCTTCTCAACTCCCTCGGCAGAATCACTTACCACCAGAGGCATTTCCGGCACTGACTCAATCCTATGACCGCGAGCCATAACCAGAGACGTAACAGCCGACGCAGCAATCGCTGAAACGACAGCGTGCCGCTTCTGAGTCACATTAACCCTCCGGTGCCAGCGGCGCCAGATCCTGGTCGGAGCGAACATGCGGCCACCACGGCACATGTTGCCGAATGCAGCCTGACCAGCACGGTGGGTACCGCCACCTGGAACACGTGGAATACGAGACACGGCACGACCTGTACCCCATGATTCGGCTGAGGTCTGGTGACCGGCACGCCTGCTGACAGCGTAGGGTTGGCGGCTGTTCCTGGAAATGTTGGAGTGAACGAAGGTGACAATGTCGGGTCGGATCGAAGCTTTCATGACATCTGGGAGAGGAATGGTTGGGGCTGTGTCGGTGGCCATATCGGCTTCAAGGGTTTGGACGGTAACGAGGGGGCGAGCCGCTGCCGCCATGGCTGCAAGGGGATGGGGAAGAGTGAACAGGGTGAGGGAGAGAGTGACAGAGAGCGCAAGCAAGGAAACAGGGTTTTCGACGTTTTTAGGTTTTAGCCTTGTTGAGAATTAAGTTTCGGGCCCAATAGATGAGCCCATGTTACTAGCCCAATTGTTTTACAATTTTTGTGGTTCCTGTGGAAATGGTTAGTAATATTGTTTGTTGCCTACTGATACCCTACCAGAACTGGACCTGGTAAATCATAAAAATGTAAAAAAAAAAATATGGGCTGTTCCTAATTGGCCTTGTTATCTTAGAGAGAGATAGATTAAGAGGTGTTAATTTTATATAATTCTACTCTCTCTTTTTATGTTAAGTTTTACATTTTATATTTATCTTTTTCTAATAAGGGAAGGTTATATATAGAGAATCTATTATATATATATATATAATTAGTGTAAGAAAGTATTTATTATTTTATTATAAAAATTTTTATTGATTCATTCGATGAATTTAGAGTAACCATTAGTATATCAAACTTTAAATATCTGATCAAATAATTGATAATTTCTTTATATTTAGAAAGTGTATTGTACCTTAATTTTTTAATATATTAATTGAGTAAAAAAGTTATATTGATATAAAATTTTTAGTATGATATTCATAATTAGAACTTTTAATCTAAAAATAAATTTTATAAAAAGCTTTTTATGTGAGATGCTTTATTTTGATTTGATAAGCCATCGTATGAGTTTGTCATTGTTTGTAATTATCACAGTCAAGCTATCTTCAATTGTTAATTTGGTTGCGACTAAAATTCATACCAATATGATTATTTACTAATAGAACAGTTACTAATTTATATAAATAATTAAATATAATATAAAACTAATTATTTCAAAAAAAATTATCCGGTTTACACGTTGAATTATTTTGAATGGCATGGTGAAATGGATTGGCACCGGCTCAATTAGAAAAACAATTGAAGCGACCCCATGGACAGTTCAAGTCAATGAAGGGCACATCTGAAATTCTCAAGTCACTTTTACATGATTGCTGCAACAATTCCCCACATGCGCTATAAAGATATCAATATGGTCAATTGCTTAATCACCTCAAAGTATGCAACAAAACTTAACAAATGCACAATCCATTAGGTGAGAAAGGGATGAATGACCCATAGCACTTCATCAGCTTAACCTCAAGGTATGCTTGGATTGAGAAAAATAGGACAATTTTTTTTTTTTACTTAGATGTATTTCTTAATTTAGATTCAAATCAAATCTTTTTTCTTTTTCTCTCTCATTCGTTTCTCTCAATCCAAACTTACATTAAAACTGCTTTGTTCTCGGCATTGTTTATTTGTGTGAGATGACATGGTTGATAACTGCATCACAGGCTCAAGTCCAAAAGCCACTTATATACATCCAACACGAGAGGGGTTCAGGAAGGGTTGAAAAACTCCTTCAAGCCTTTTTAATAAAATCATCAGCATCATCGTCCTCATCCCTATCATTTCCTTCCAGCGACTCCCCATGATGTCCAGCATCCTCTCCCAAATTGTCATTTTCTTTGCTATCCGACTGACCACCACTTGCAAAATCATCGCTCCCACCAGTACTGACAGAATTATCACTGCCACGAGAACCAGCAAAACTGCTATAATCATTGCTAGTCCATGCAGCAGCACTACCATAGTTGTTGCTCCCACCACCACCACTGGCATCGCTAAATTTCACACTGTTATCGCCGACGCCTCCATTACTTGCAAAGTTAACATCATTCCCATGATTCGGCTCACTTCCACTATAATTGCCACCAGCACTGCTAGTTCCAGTACTGTCATAAGTATTATTACTACCAAAGCTGCTGCCCCTGAAATTGCCACCATATGCGTTGCTTCCACTTGCAAAATTACCATCATTCCCATAATTCATTCCACTTCCACCGTAATTGCTGCCTGCTCCATAACTTCCCCCACCATAACCTCCAGCAACATTGCCACCATATGCACCAGTACTACCATAGCTGCCGCCACCTCCAGCACCACCATAGGGAGAATTACCATAAGCACCTCCGTAGCCATAGCCAGCACCATAGGGAGCATTGCCATATGTACTACCACCACCAAATCCACGAGGCCTATCAGTGGCATAATCTAGCCTAACCCGGCGACCATGAAGATCCTAAGAAACATTGTTACGTTAAAAGAATGTTGCATTAACAAGGACAGAGTGATATCACTAAGGTCATACAATTTACAATATTTATATACATAGAAGACCAATAGAGAATAGCAAAATACTAAACCAAAAAGATAACAAGAATAACTAGAAGAAGGTATAAACTGCCTTATGCCAAAGATAAACTGCAGAAAATTTGCACATGAATACAATAAGCAATTGGATATGTCTATCAAGTGAAGGAACAGCGATGGCAGGTATTTGCTAAGATAATAGTTTTCTTCCTCTGATGATTATATTTTATATCTGAACCTTATACTTAGATAATAGGAGGCAACTACTTCCGTATAGTCAGGAGTCAGGACTACAACTGCATAGCAATAAGGTTGACAATGCATGTATGCTAATCACAATTACTGCAGTAGTAGTCAAGTAAAGAAGTAATTGCTAGAGCAATGGCGGCATCTTAAATCTAGATACGCTAAAATAAAGCTGACAGGTGTCACGAGGTAAAATTCACCACTAAGGGATGTCTGATAGAACTAATGTGACGTTGGTAAGTGAGCACTCTTAAGTTCCAAGTATTTAAAAACCTATTTATAAAAAAATTGAAATGAAATATATTGAAAATCAATACCCTTATATTTTTTTTTTGGGAACATATCACAACACAAATTTCAAATATTATATATTTGTTATACACAAACATCTTATAAATAGGTTTCCAAATTCAAGAAAAAAATTTTCATGCACTACCACCTAAAGAGCAAAAATTTGACAAATTTTCAACAACTAGAACACATGGGATGACTTGCTGAGTACACAGAATTTGCACCAAAAATGCATCATGCACACTGTCACAAATTCAATGGCTGGGACATATCTATAAATGGTATGATCATTCTGCAGCAATTAACACAACCTCTAATAACAATGAAAATTCAATACTAAGATCAACAAGTTTGCATTACCTGTCCATCCAAGGCCTGAATGGCCCTTGATGCCTCCTCAACTGAAGTGAAGGTAACAAATCCGAATCCTCTAGATCTACCAGTGTTGCGATCCACAATTACCCTTGCTAGAAAAAGTTATGAGAATAGACAGGCATTATAACTGAATTGAAATTACATCAAAAAATCCAACAGAAGTGCATTGTTACCCAAAAAAATTCACCAATAGAAAAAGAAGCAATGAATCTAACTATTTACCATCAACAATTTCACCATAATTTGCAAAGGCTTCCCTCAAACTTTGCTCATCAGTAGAAAATGATAAACCTGCAACAGATAAATGTTAGATATCTTTCTTGTTTTACATTATCATAAACGAAAGAGTAAAAGAAAACATGAAGAAGGTAATAACTGCAAATCGGTAGGTAATTTAAATAGACCTCCTACAAACACCTTCGAACTTGCAGCAGATGAGACACAACGGATAGCCTGAAAACCGGATGGCATTGGGCGTAACTCTGAACAGATTTGCTTGGTCGCTGCCTGCCTAAGTATATTTCCAACTCTACCAAAGAAAGCCATTGTCGTAACCTGAGGGAAATTATAAACGTAGTAACTACATTAAGTAAATCATATTAATTCATATCAGAACATCAATACACTTCGTAAAGAAAATTAATCAATACCAGAAGACCAATATAGTCGCAAACTATAACTATTTACCAAATTATAAAAGCTTCAAACATTTACTTTTACTTGTCATTTCCAACCAAAAAAAAAAAAACAGGAAGCATTTTCCTTTCCTCATCCTAGACGAGAACAAAAATTTTAGGAGACGTTTAAAATTTCATCACCCAGAAAATAGTTTAATCCCCCATAGCTATCTTTAATATCAAAGCTCTTCACCCAATGAACCCGAACCGAATTTTATATTCGAATTCGGAGTTTCTCTTTTTCCATTTTCCTTTGGTTTCCAACGCCCAAAACCTGTAAAAGCTCTTACAATCACCATGAAGTTACATCCATACAAAAGTGATGAACAATCGATTGGATATAGAAAGCCCTTCATATCATACTTGGATCAAGTGGTGCCCGGCTCAGTCAAATCTCAGAGGAAACAAATGAATAAAAATTGGAGAAAAAAGAAAAAGAAAAAGAAAAAGAAAAAAGCACACTGGAGAAATTGGAAACAATAGAAACACTAGGCGAAATCTAAAACGAACAGAAGCAAAGAGAAACATAGAGAAAGATTGAAGCATCAGAAACAATTTGAGTTGGGTTTATTCGGAGAATACCTTCCTTTATCTCTGTTCTCTTTCTCGATGCGCGCTGCGCCTTATAGCCTCTCTTGCTCTCAAGTCTCGACTAAAACCCAAAGCCTTCCCCCCACCCCCATTTCTGTCTATTGGAATAGCTTGAACAGACAGGAACCCTTGATTTCCATTGGGAATAGTCATTGGATTATAAATCCGACAGTGACGTTGATATTGTTTTTCTTCTTTTTATCGACCATATGGTGTGTCTCACTCCTTGATACTTTTTGCTTGTGTTTAAAAATATTAAAAAAATAGTTAGTCCACAGGGGTGGGGATGGGCGAGTCGCGCTTAGATTTGTTTCAATTTGAATTTTAACCTGATTTTAATTTTGGAATGAAAAAATTGTCCTGATCCCAATCCGGCTCAAACCTGACTCAATTAATCAGACTACGGGCTAATTTTTTTTTAATTTTTTTAATTTTAAAAATTTATATTTTTACATTTGTTCAATTATTTTGGTTATATAATAATATTTTTAATATATATTTTTTTTAAATTTATACAATAGACATGAAAAAATATGAATTCAATGGAGAAAATAAAAAAATATAAATATAATAGTTAAAATTTGAAAAAAAATATATTTTTTAATTTTATTTTTCTTATATGAATGTGATAATTATATTTAGAAGAGCTCTAACATAAATTTTGACCCCTTTAGTTATTTATAATTTATAAAATATGTTTAAAAATTTTGGTTAAAATTATAAAAAGACCCTAAAAAAAGAATTCTTTTCCATTAGTCTATATCTTTTTATATATAAATAAATATATATATAGACTTCGGGCCGGGCCTGATAGGGCCAAGAGGTTATCCCGAAATCCGTCTTGACCCGAAGTATTATCCCGACCCGACCCGACCTTATTTCAATTTAAAAAAAAATTCCCAACCCGTCCGGCCCCGATTATGCATTGGGCCTGGACAGGCCAATCGGGTCGGGGCAAGTTTACTCACCCCTAGTCTATAAGTTTCATTAATTGAGTTGGGACGAGCCAACCGGGTCGGGGTAAGTTTACCCACCCCTAATCTATAAGTTTCATTAATCGGGCTGGAACGGGCCAACCGGGTCGGGACAAGTTTGTCCACCCCTAGTCCATAAGTTTCATTTGAGTTTCCAATTTTATTCTTATAATCTTCTTTTAAAATCAATCCCTACACCTTCACATGTTTAAGCTTTGGTTTCAAACATGCAAGTTCGGGATCTATTTTTAGCTGACTAGGCTAAAGAGGGCACACTTGTCGTTCAAGAGGAACTTAGTGTGTGTTTGGATTCACGGTGAGAAATCGTGTTTGTGTAAAACTAACAATTTGTTGCTTCGTGTGAAACATGATTTTGAGAAAGTTACCGTCTTTCCAAACACAGCTTTAATGACCCTCAAATAAGTCCAACATGAAAGTTGCTCTGTAGGGCGCAGCACGAGTTCCTTTCCTTTGTTGGCTGTTATAGATTCAAGCAAGGCGTAACACGACATTGACTAAGCTGAGCTAGTTGTCCTGGATATTATCTTCAAGACCAAATGTGAAGTGATAAATAATGAAGGAGTTGAAAGGATTTGGTGTCCAAATGGGAAAAAGGTGGGAGCATGGGTTTGGGTTACGATGACTTGAGGGAAATGAAATATCCAGGGTATTCAAAACTAAATTAAATTGAACAAAATTAAAGAAAGTAAGTTTTGATTTGGTTTTTGGTTTGTTTAAGTTTAATCAAATCAATGATGTTACTTTTTTTTTTCCTTTCCACCGCTAAGCCTAAAATGCATGCTTTAGTTATCCTTTATACCTTGGGCTAAGATGTGTTAGTAGCAACAAATGTGTTAGTAGCAACAGTAGAAAAATTGGTTTGAGTTGTGCCTAAGAATACTATCCTTAAGAGTTATTCTGCCACATATAGTCACAAATATGGCAACTTTTCAAGATTAAACGAACCCTTCCTGCAAGAATAGGGAAACAGAACAATAGAGAATAAAAGAAGAACTCAAGAAAAGAAGAGGAGGAAAGCTTGAGAGCTTGGTGCACTAGAACATGTAGAAGGCATGGGCTTTTATAGATCGCAAACCAAGTAAACGTTGGAGAGCTTTAATGACTGGTAATGAAATTAATTTTTGAATCTTGGGATTAAAACCAGTTAATGAACAGAAAACATTAATTAAAACCCATAAAATCTTCTAACGTTCAAAAACTTAAAGCTTTAAATTTGAAACTATTAAAAATAAGGATTTTTTGGTAGGCTTATTTTAAACAAAATTAATTTTGTATTTTGGAAATAATTTTGAGCAAAAAATGCCTAACACTGCATATATCCTCATGCACAGGGGGAAGAGAATCCGCAGATTTCAACTGCGTTGGCCCCATTGTTGTGTGCGTGAGTCCACTTCTCTTCCTGACCCATATACTTGCTTAAGTATTCATCTTAGTATATATACACTAAGGCTTCCACTATTTTAAGCAATGTGAGACTTGTTTTTGACACACACATACACACACTAAAATTACAACAATCCCTCACATGTGTCAAAAAGGAAATAATCACTTGAGTTATAAACATGAGTATAAACATTTCAAAACTGGAATCTTTTAGACTATGAACCAGATCTAGACCAATAATTTTTAGTATACAGAGTTGTCAGTAAAGCTTAAAGTTTATATGAACTAATAGCTCTTAATTGCGTACTAGAGGCCTTGTTAGTCAGATTATACCCCCACAATTCCTGTTGTTAATGCAATTTTACGCTTTAAACGACTGTGTGTGTGGCTAATTTTAATGAATGCTCTAGAGATTTTGCCACAATCTTATAGGAACAGTCCCACTCCACATCTATCTAGGTGATTTAATCAAGTGTATTTGAAATGAATACGCCATCCTTAAGGAATATAAAATCATTAAGAGTTTTTCTGAGCCTCACTTACAATGCATTCTGACACTTTTTTGTACCATAAGAAGGGATTAGAATTTTAGTACTAGCAGAATTAAAAGATGACTTGTTATTACCCATATGAACCTTCTTCATGGGATCTCCAATTACAAAGGTTGAGTTACCATCACTGTAAATTTCACGTTAGCTTAAGTCTTATTTCCCTCGATGTGTTGATAATTTGTTTTTTCCTTAAGAGCTTGGTCAGGGGATCTACTAGGTTTACTTTTGACCTTACAAAATTGATTGATATAACTTTATCTTTCAGCAGCTACTTTATAATATTATGTCTTAAATGAATATGTCTACTTTTACCATTAAAGGTCTTATTCATAATCGTATCTATTGCTGATTGGCTATTACAATGTAAAGACAATAATAATGTTGGCTTTTTCACTTAATGGAATATTTGCTAAGAAATTTTTCAACCACTCAGCCTCAGTACCAGCTAGTTTCATAACAATAAACTCTGAATCCCTTGAGAATTTTGTTATAATACTTTGTTTGGCTAATCTCTAAGATACTGCACCACCACCAAGAGTGTATTTAATCTTATCTGAATCTAAGATCCAGTTAGCATCACAATATCCTTATAATACATTGGGAAATCCATTATAAAATATACCATAATTCATAGTACCTCTCAAATATCTCATTAGTCTAACCAGTGCTAACCAATATTCACTACCTAAACAATGGGTATATTTGCTCAATCTACATACAACATATGCTATATCAGGCCTGGTAAAATTTATTAAATACAACAAACTTCCAATAATCTGTGCATATTTAGATTGAGCTAATGTTTTGCTAATTGTGTGCTAGAATTATAAGGAGTGCTTAAAGAAGTATCATCAAAATACCAAAACTTTTTAAGAATTTTTTCAACATAATATTCTTGAAATAGTAAAATACCATTTTTGCTTTTGATGATCTTGACACCCAAAATCGCATTTGCTTCATCTATATTTTTCATATCAAATTTTGATGCAAGGAAACATTTAGTTTCAATCACAATATCTATGCTAGTACCAAAAATAAATATGTCATCCACATATAAACAAATAATCACACAATCATCATTTATAAGTTTTGTATAAACATACCTTTCGACTTCAAAGGTAGAAAAACCATCATTTGTCAAAATTTAATCTAATTTTTTATGCTATTGTTTAAGTGCTTATTTCAAACCATATAAATATTTGATAAGTTTACAAACTTTATTTTCCTGTTCAAGAGTGACATACCTCAGGTTGTACTATATAAATTTCTTCTTCTAAATCACTATTTAAGAAAAGCTATTTTAACATCTATTTAATGAATAAAAAGCTTGTAAATTGAAGCTAAAACGACCAAAATTCTAATAGAAAGAAATTCTTGTAATTGGAGAAAAAGTATTAAAATAATTAATATTTTATTTTTGAGTAAATCCTTTGGCTACTAACTTGGCTTTATATTTATCAATAGACCCAACAAGGTTATATTTTTTCTTAAAAATCCATTTACAACTAATAGGCTTTGCTCCTAAAGGCAAGTATACTAAAACCCAAGTTTTATTTTGATTAAGAAAATCAATTTTATCTTTAATTGCTTCTTTCCAAAGATGAGCATCGGGAAAAGAAATAGGTTCATAAAAATTTGATGGTTCATCTTGTACCATAGGTATAAAAATTTTTTTCCAAATGAAGTTTCTTTCTTTTGCCTTTTACTCCTCTTTAAATTTTCAACCAAATTTTCATTTGTATTTTGTTAGAGAAAAAGAAGAAATTTTCACTTTTTGAGGAATATGTTGAACTTTCAAAGAAAAAATATGTATAAAAAAATTTGCATCTTTAGTTTCTATAATAGTGTTATGATTTAAAATATTACTTTTCAAAACTAAAAATTTATAAGTTGTATTTTGTTTAGCATATCCAATAAACATGCAATTAGAAGTTCTAAAACCTAATTTTCTTTTTTTAGGATTAGGTAGTAAAACTTTTGCAAGACACACCCACACTTTCAAATATTTTAGGCTGGGTGCATAACCATTCCATAATTCATAAAGTGTTTTATTTGTTTTCTTATAAGATATTTTATTTTGTAAAAAACAAGCAGACAACAAAGTTTCACCCCATAAATTATCTGGTGTAGAAAAACTCACAAGCATAATATTCATCATTTTTTTTAAAGTTCTATTTTTCTTTTCTGCTACACTATTAGACTCAGGCGAATATAGAGGAGTTACTTCATGAATTATTCCCTCTTTTTCACAAAAATTATTAAATAAAATATATTCTCCTTCTTTATCTAATCTAACTCTTTTAATCCTTTTATTTAGTTAATTTTTTACCTCTGCCTTATACAAAAAAAAATTATCAAAAGCTTTATCTTTATTTCTTAATAAATATATTTTAATATACCTTGAAAAATCATCTATACAAGTTATATAATACTTTTCACCACCTCTAGTCATTGTTTGTTTCAAATCACTTAAGTTAGTGTGTATTAAGGCAAGTAATTTAGTTTCTCTTTATGTAGAAAAATGAGATTTTTTAGTTAATTTAGCTTCTACACACACTTCACATTTGTTTAAATAGTTATTTTTAATTCTAGAAATTAAACCAAGTTGTTATATTTTCTTTATATAAGACTTACTAACATGTTCTAACCTATCAAAAGAATCAATCATATAAATAAGAAAATAAGCAGAAGATGATGCATTTTCATTAACTTTAGCAACATTGAGTACAAATAGTTTCTAATTACAATAACCCTTTTTTCACAAAGACATTTTTTTTTTGTTATTACAATCTTGTCAGATTCAAATAATACTTTAATCCTAACTTTTTTTAATAGAGCTACAGAAATTAAATTTGTTCTAATATCAGGCACATGTAGAATATCATTGAGAGCCAAAGTCTTTCTATATGTGAGCTTAAGAGAAACTTTTTCTTTTTTTAAAACTTTTGCAGTTTGGGAATTAGTAAAATAAATACGGTCTTCTCCTTCTTGTATTGGATCATAGGAAGTAAACATTTCCCCATTTGCACAAATGTGCCTAGTAGCTCCAGAGTCTACTACACACTTTCCCCACATTAGAGACAATGAGAGCTTGAGAAATGATCGCAACAATGTTCTTATCTCCTTGTACCAAATTTACATTTGGCTTGGGAGGATTATCATTTCTAGTTCTCTTTCTGCATTAAGCAGCATGATGACTTGGCTTACCACAAACAAAGCAACTGTCTTTCTTTTTAAAATTGGGGTTAGCATTCTTGGGTTTGTAATAAAGCTTTTTAGAATTATACCTCTTGTTGTGCGGCTTTATCTCTATCAGGTTTGCTTTAAAGGTTATCTTTTTGCCCTTTGCTATTTGAATTTCCTTATGGTTGGTGTCTTCAATGATGATGTGAGTGATGAGATTTGATAGCAAAAGTTGCTTCTGTTTGTGTTTGAGTTGCTGCTTGTAATCACTTCATGAGTTTGGTAATTTTTTAATCAAGATCCCAGCAACAAATCATCTGGAAGATTAATCTTTTCAACACGAAGTTCTTCCAGTAGCTTGTGGTATTCGTTAATCTGCAACTTGATATCTTTATCCTCTGATATCTCCCACCTATAGTAATTTCTAATAACAAACTTCTATTTTCCAACATCCTCAGTAGTATATTTAGCGATCAATGATTCCCAAATCTTGTTGGCTTCCTTGTACACACAGTAGACATCAAAGAGATCATTAAATAAAGTACTAATGATAGTATGTTTGTGTACCTTATTTGCATAACTCCAAACATTTCTCTGGGCCTGGTCAACATCTAAAGGAGGCTCGGACTATGTGAGTGCAATAACAACTCCATGAATATCGAGGATTGAGAAGACACACTCTTGCCACCTTTTGAAAATTTTCCCATCAAACATCTCAATCTTTAAGATATCTTGAAATGGCTTAGAAAGTGGCAGTATGGAAGGAACACAAATAGAGGCAGTAGCACCTCCATCAAAACTAGCAATAGTAACGTTGATGGAATTGGGAACAATAGTAGCGTCTTGGTGTGACTTCGTAACTCTTAAGATCATTGGTAGCAATAGTAGAAAGCTTAGTTCGAGTCATGCCCAAGAACGTTATCCTTAATACGGCAACTCCGCAGGATTAAATGAACCATTGCTACAAGAATAGGGAAATAGAATAGCAGAGAATAAAAGAAAAACTCAAGAAAAGAAGAGGAGGAATGCTCCAAAGCTCAGTGCACTAAAACATGCAAAGGGCATGGGCTTTTATAGATCGCAAATCAAGTGTGTAAAGTCTCACATTGGATAGGAGGGACCTGTGGCTAGCCTATATAAGTGGGAGCGAAGCTCTCCCCACCAGCGAAGCCTTTTCTTAGGGGAAAATGAGAGTACCTGGGAGGAACAAAACCACCAGGCCAGTGTACCGGGTACCGTAATAGGGACAATATTGCTGGAGGCTCTGTGTGGTATTTGGTATCAGAGTCAGCCTAGCCGCATGTGCAACTCGAGGATGGGTTGGCCCCAAGGGGGTGGAATGTAAAGTCCTACATCAGATAGGAGGACCTGTGGCTAGCCTATATAAGTGAAAGCGAAGCTCTCCTTACTAACAAGGCCTTTTCCTAGGGGGAAATGAGAGTACCCGGGAGGAACAAAACCCCACCAGGGCAGTGTGCTGGGTGCCGTAATAGGGACAATATCGCTGGAGGCTTTGTGTGGTATTTTGTATCAGAGTCGGCTTAGCCGCGTGCGCAACTTGAGGACGGGTTGGCCCCAACGGGGTAGAATGTAAAGTCCCACATAGGATAAGAGGGACCTGTGGCTAACCTATATAAGTGGGAGCGAAACTCTCCCTGTGAACACCGTATTTTGTCTAGAAAAATTCAAAAATAATAACAAAATTAAATTGGCAAAAAATACAAAAAAAATATAAAAAGGAAAGAATCATTCAAAGGAAGTTTGAGAGAAATTGAGAAGGTCTAAATATATTTTAAAATAATACAATTGAAAACTTTGAGAAAATTACAAGAAAAGAATTAAAAAAAAGGAGAGAAAATATGAAAAGATAGCTACAAAAATGAAAAGAGAGCCAAAATAATAATAATAATATTTACAATAGAAAAAGAAAGGAAAAATGAATTAAAAAAGTAAAAACCCACAAAGAAAGAGAGAGAAAAGATTAAAAGCAAGTTAATTCAAAAAAAAAATCATCAAAAACAATAATAATAATTAAAAATAAATAAAAAGTCAAAAAAAATCATTAAAAGGGTGCTACAAAAAAAAGAGAAATATATATATATATATATATAAAAGGAGGAAGCCCAAAGAAAAAAGGTTAAAATTCTAGAACCTAATTTAGGAGAGCCTAAAAAACAAAAACAAAATACAAAAAACAAAAAACAAAAAAAAACAAAAAGAAAAAGTCCAACCCAAAACCAATTCAGAATTGGACCAAAAAAAAAAAGGAAGAAGCCCAAAGAATGGAGCCATGCAAAGGAAACCACCGAACTAAAATGGAGGCCCATTTCATTTAGCCCACAAATCTCAGACCCTCTGCCTCGCTAACCCGAATGAGAAGCCCGAAAAGAAACAAAACGAACGAAAATCAAAGAAAAACCCTAGTTGCGGGGTCCCCCTCCTTTCTGGCGTTCTCATTCTCGCATCCTAGAGCAGCAGGCTCCTACTGAAGAGTCGTACAACTCTGAGTGATCGAAACGAGGAAAAAGGGCAACAGACATAGAGGAAAAGGTGAGGGGGATACGGAGAGACGCAGAGGGTAGGAGAAGGGGGAGCAGGGGTTTGATAGACAGAAGGGGAGTTGCAGCGAGGGTTCCTTTTTTTCAGAGAGAAAAATCAAGAGGGAAAGAACAGAGGATCGAGAGTGAGAAGGAGGCAAAAAGGAGAGGAAGGTGGAGAAGAGGGTATGATAGACAGAAGTGGGGCGCATCTGGGGAGAAAGGGAAGAAGGAAAAGCACATAGAGTTTCGAAAGGGAGAGAGCTCGAGGGGGAGGCCTTCTGATTTGGGGATTTCTGATCGAAGGGGAACGGGAGAAAAATTTGAAAACCAGAGATCCGTGAAAGAAAATGAAGAAAGAGAGAGCAGAGAAGGGATTCGGGATTTGGGGGTCCAGTGAAAAGAGGGGATTCGAAGATTGAAGGGGGATGCACAGACGGACAGAGATTAAAGGAGACGCTCACACATGAGGAGGAGGGAGATTTTCGAGCGTACAAAAGGAGAAGAGAATTGAAAGATTCGAGGGGAAAGGAAAGTTGGGCGAGCCGAGATAGCGAGCGTCATTGGTACGAGTTTTCGAGCAGAAGGGGTTAGAGAAGAGGAAGGATTTGAAGTCAAGAAAGCAAATGGAGGATGAGAGATCGATGGAAAGATGATTTCAGGCTTGGAGTTTTTCACAGAGAAAGAAAAAAAGAGAAGGGGGAGCTTGGAGGTGAAGGTGCCTCTGCAAAGGATCCTCCATCAGAGTCCGATGCTCTCTTAGATCGTGATTCCTAGAACATCCAAGAAACCTCCTTCATATTGTGTGTTCGAGATCAGAGACAGCTATTCCCTTCGGGTTTGTGGGCTCTATCCTCTGCTAGAGGTAAACTTCTTTGAATTTTACCTTTATCTTTCAATTTTAATAGTCATTTCCTCCGAAGGTTTTGATTGCTGTTGTGGGATATTTGATTTTGATTTTAATAGTCTCTGTTCCTACTCAAATGGAGTTGAGGTTTACAAAATATGGCTCTCAAATCTTGGCTCTGCCTTGAGTTGAAAGTGTATGATTTAAGCATCTGCCTTTAATTCCTAAGTTCTGATAGTGATTAGTTGCGGATACGACTTGTTTTAGAATGGCTTGTACGCTAGAACTTGTTATGGAGCAAATTTCTGAAAATGTTTGTTTCTTTTTAAGAACCATTGAATGATTGTGAAGTGCATATCTGAGTTTGATCGTTAAGTTTTAATTCATATCTTGTTGTATGGTTGCTGGTGTGCTGTTGAACTAGTTCCAAGTTTGCACCACACAATTTGCCTACTGTGTTAAGCTATCAGTCGAATCCAACAATTGAATGGCCTCTTCAATCGGTGTGATCCCAATGTTAATGTACATTGTGTGTTTTTCTACCTGTTGATAAAAATTTGGAAAGACACAGGGGTGTGTCCATTACTCTATTTTACTTGCTGTCATGATTCTGGAATTGTTCTTACCGGTGTCATATCCTTTGCATGTGAGACAAAATCATTTTTGCATCAAGCATGACTGAGGAGCATGGAGTAGCTTATGAAGATAGTGGCAAGCAAGGGATTGGAAATGGGCTCTTCCAGATTCACAGACAGTGGAAGGATGTGGTATGGCAAGCATAAAGAAACTGAAATACAGAGACCCAACCAGGAAAACAAATTGGTTTTGTGTTGCATTTACACGTTTTATTTCTATTTTCATTTTTCCTTTTCCATACTTGAAATATATTGGAACATGATGAATCTAGTTGAACACTTAGCACACACACCTGCAAGCTATTATTTTGGGTTTGTAAATATTTTCATTATTTTTTTCTGTTATTTATTTTCGTCAATTTTCATGTTAGAATAGCTGTGTGGGATTTTATATCCTCTTAGGCACATAAGAATAGACCAAAAGGCCATGTGTGGCAATAAGCCTCATTGATGCCTTTTGAGTCTTGAATTTACGTTTAGTATTTTGGGTTTTAATGGCCCTCAGCGGATAATCCCTTAAAGGAAATTTAAAAAAAAAAGAACAAAAAAAAAAGAGGATTAAAAAGCTTTTTACTAAAAATTAAATTGAGCTTCAAATATTTGCCTTTTCCTTTCTTAAAGGTTATTCTGTAAATGTTTGAAAAGCATTGTTCTAAAGATTCAAAGATAAATTTTTCCTTTAGAGATTGTTCTTTTGAAAAAATAAAGAGTAAAAATAAAAGAATAAAAGAGGAAAATGAAAACCCAAAAAGAAAAGAACCAAAAAAAAGTAAAAGTAAACAAAGAAAAGCATAGAAAGTGAGAATTGAACTATTCAAGACTTATGACTTTTTCTCAAAGTTTCTTTCAATAAAAATATATTTCATAAAAACAAACTCCTTGTTTAAATAAATAAATATGTATATATAATTAAAAAGTACAATATATATATATATATATATATAAAAGAAAAAATCAAAAATCAACAATGAGAAACAAAAAATCAAAATCTAATGAAAACCAAAATTTTATTAAAAAAAAGGGGAGAAAGATCACTTATATAAAAAATACAAGAAAAAAACCAATAAATCAATAAATCAAATAAAAAAATTAAAAGAAGAAAAATGAGAATCCTTTCTAATTTTATAATAAAAAAATAACAAAAGACTAAAAAAAAAGAAGAAAGAAGAAAAAAATAAAAATGTGAAAAGAGTAAAGAGATAAAATTAATTTTGAGTTTAACAAATTAAAACGCATCAACTAATTTTAAATTTATTTTATTTACTGAGGATAAAAGTAATTCTTATTTTTTTCCCTCTTCAAGAAAAAAAGAAAAAAAGAAAAGAAAAGTCATAACAACAATTAAAAAAAAACAAACAAAATAAAGATAAACAAAGATAAACAAAAAAAGAGAGAAAAAATAAAACAAAACACAACACAACACAGCACAAAATAAACAAAAAAAAAAAGAAAAAGAACAAAATAGAACAAAAAAAGAGGTAAAAACAAAAATAAAATAAAAAAAAAACAAAACCAAAAATTAACAAAACAAACCCAAAAAAAAAAATAAAACACAAAAAAAAACAAAACAAAATAAAACACACAAAAAACAAAAAACAAAAACAAAACAAAACATCAACCAAATATAATCTCTAGTCGAACTACGTGGACTTTGATCCCTCCTAAAGGGTACGTAGGCCTTAGGCTTTTATCCTAAGTCAAGTCCACCTTTGTAAATAAATATTTTTTTTTCTTTTATTTTTATTTTACTCTTATTTTTTAATTTCCTTTCTTTCTTAATTTTATTTTCTTTAATTTGGTTATTTCTTATTTTGCATTTGATTTGTTAGGGAGAATTAAAATAGAATTAAGGCTATTTTATTTTTGCACAACTAACTTAGGGTAACCGTTCTCAATAACGGGTGTAGTGGGGTGCCTTACACCTTCCCCACTTACAATTGACTCTCGGATCTATTTTCTGGTTCGCAGACTATTTTTCAAACTAAAAAAAGGTTTTTCCAAAATTTTGTTTTTTCAAAAAATAAAATTTTAGTAGCGACTCCTGAACCTATTATTTCAATTTCATTTTAATTTTGTGAATTTTTTGGTTTTATTTAAGAAAGGCCCAACGCGGTCGTATTTTTGGGTGTGACAGTTTGGCGACTCTATTGGGGATAGTTTGAGAGTCAAGCCCAATTTTGGTTAGTTGTGCAAAATGTTATGACCTTTCTTTTATTTTGGTTCTCCTTTTTGTTTGTTATTTGCCTCACATGGTTAGCGTAAATAACATGTCTTTCATATGCTTGCTTCATATGTTTTATTTTCTTGATTGTGTACATGATATGTGTTAGGTTAGATAATATGTGGAATAAAACCTTAGGGTAGATGATCATATTTGTATATAGTTTATTTCCTTTTTGCTTATATCTTTGTATATATTTCTCTGTCTCTTGTTCTATCAATCTACTTAGCAGATGAGGGTTGGATAGTCTATAGGATGAAGGGTAAATGCTCTCCTCACACACAAAATTGAGACACAAGTATCTCACACATAATATGGGCCCTATACCCGGGTCTTAATACATCTTAGGTTAGTAGAAGTTTATATTGATTTCCCTGTAATGCCTTGTGCGTCCTGAGGCTATCATGAAGACCTCACCTAAATTGTGCCTTGTTATATGGGCTTGACTTATGTAGGATGCTTTTTCTCTCAAAGTTAAGTTCATATAGCGAGATCCTCACCTCATGGTGGGGGCAATTTGGGGACCCATGTCTTAGGAGTCATAGACCTATCTTGAAAAATGCACTGATAGTTGAACCACAAGTGCCTCCCCAAATAGTTAGGGTCAGACCATTGCAAACTTGTGACCTTAGGTTTTACCCATAATAGGACAAGGGAGGGCATTTTTTAACTATTTCATCATAACATTCATGCATTTAATAAAGCCCATATGGAAAGTGACACATCGTTGCTATTTATTGGAATAATTAATGATATGTCATTGCACAATTTGACATACCATAACTGTGATGCAGGTATGAGTAAATTAAACCAACCTTTGCCTAGTGGGTTTCCCAACCCTTAAACGGCCACAACCATATTCATCATTATCCTTCAAAAAGGGAAACATTTAGCATACATTTGTTTCCCTTATACACATAATAAAAGGAAAAGAAGCTCTTCCTTTAAAATTTCTATCCCCACAAAATAACAAATTCCTCATAAAAAAAGAGAGGTCTTCAAATTTTTGGGAAAATGGGGCATCAACAAATGAGTATCATGTCTTGGTTAGAAATTGAAATCATTTTTTTAGGGCATCAATTGTGTAGAAAGGCATATTTCTTTCAAATTGATTGTCAACTACTTTTTCTTCAATGAAGCAGTAAGTTTCTCGAGAAAAAATATAAAGTTTTTCTCCTTTTCTTAGACCAAGACATTATTCTCAATGGTATATGAGCAAGTACGCAACACTAAATCTATCATATATCAGTGGATCATTAGGTTGATTTATTATTTTTATTATCAAAGCTAACTCCTAAGCATCAATTGTGTATGAACTGTCCCTTCTCAAACTAAGTGATGAGCCATAACTCCCTAAAGATCAATAGGCTCCTATTGGAATGTAACAATAAAATAAATAAAATAAAATATCAACAAACATAATAATTTACTAATTAATTGTAAAAGACAATCTTAAATAATATCCACAAAAATAATAAGTTACGATATGATGTCGCCAGTTTAGTGCTGAAATAAAAAGGGTCGAGATGACTACAAGGGTCAAGCCGATTGAGAGCTTAAATGGAATTGCCCATAAAAAAAAAATTGACACTCTTTGAGAGTTAATGTTGTTAATTTTACTCCTTATCGTGAAACCATACAGTCTCGAATGAAGCTGAAGGATTCGAAATGACCCTGCAGATTGTCAAAAGAAATTCAAATTGGCTAGACTCTTCCACAGACATCATCCATGTGAAATTTAGTTTATTTCCTTAGGATGATTTGTCAACTTTATTTATCCCTGTGTACAATAAGCATCTAAGGAAAATAAAGGTTCAATGAGAAAAATTGCTACCATAAATATAAACAAAAAGGGGCTAGCCTTCTTTTTAAATCAATTGGTAGTCTTAATCTACCTTATAGGGGGCAGTAAGTGCCCAAAAGGAAATTAGGATTCCTTGTCTTGAAGGACCTTCATGCCAAAATCAAAACACCCATTGGTTTTTAGGTCAAATAGTTTAATAAAATTGCATCCATGCATTATCATAAGGCATTCCATATTGAAAATCCTAAAATTTATAAGTATAGGATTTTTGGTTCTTTGCAATGGAAAGATTAACTTAAACTAAAAATTCAAATAAGAAGCTACATTCCTGAATAGTTAAGCTGAGGAAATGAGGTATAGGTTAAAGAGGTAAAGGTGTGTCATTTGATTAGGCAAAAGGAAGCTCCCAGAAGTCTTGATAAAGTCGTTTATTACTCCCTAACTTTTCATACCCCCTTTATTTGCAAATTGTTACTTTCCACCCATTATCATCCAAAAAAAAACTCAAACCATCAATCTCTAAACTCATTGAGTTTGACCATTTTGAGAACCACAAACCATATCAATCAAGATACTTGTCATTTGCCTCCATTGGGACCTTTGTCCTTTATCTAATTTGCAACTGATTAGCTACTTCCTTCACTAGCTCTAGCCTTCACACCTAAGATGGCATTGTCCAAAGAATTTGCGAACTTAATCCTAAGGCAATGGAGCATTCCAAAAAAAAAAAAGGTTGCGACTTCTTCATGAACAAGGTGCAAGAGAACATAAGAAATAAAGTCTTAGGGAGATTTCTTAGTGATTGAACTTTTAAAGAAGTTGCTTGTCATATCATAATCAGTTAATGCTTGTTTGTTCAATATTCATCTGTCTGGCTAAAATCCAAGGCTACTAGAAGTTGATTCATTAGACCTTATTTGATTTAACTTTGTCAATACCATGGACATATGCTTCCATCTCACCCTTTACGGACCCTTCTATTCCATCAATCATGTTGACACAACTTCTTTCCTTGCATGTTTCTCCTAGATAACCAAAAATCCAAAAATGTAATGTCCAGAACTCATGAAAAGAGTTAATCAATGTGAAGGGTTAAATCTGAAACTAATTATATGCCCTTATTCAATTACAAAAAAAAAGGGAGAGAAAAGACTAAATCACAAATGTGAATACATGTCCCACAAGCAAACTATGTCTAGCATACAAGGCATTTTTTTTGTCTTCCTCAAATATAAAGGAGTAACGTCTAGTCACCTCAATTGAGCCAGGAGTGATGTTCATTTCCTTCACCCTAATTGCAACCTTTGGGATGGGAAGTCTTTAACAAATTTTTATACTGGCAATTCAAATATCAAGAGAGGGTCAGGTTCTTTCAATTATCCAAACACTTCTTAACTGTTGCTAACTACTTTGGGCCTAAAAAAAATTTTTTTCAAATACCAAACATGAATCGAACCCGAGAAGCAATGAGAATTCAACATAAAGAAAAATAATTTTGGCATTATAGTGGATTCCTTCTAAGAAAAAAGATTAAATAAAAAAGGGAAACAAATTGGAGGAAGAAAAGAAAAATCATAAGAGGAAGGAAATTCTAAAAAGGAGAGCTCCCACAGATTAAATTTTGAAAAAGCCAAAGCTTTTAAAAGGGCGCTTCACCTTAGAATGCAATCAAGGGGCAAAATTCCCCAAAGAAGAGTTTTATGTGGCACAAGAGGTTAAAAAAAAAAAGAAGGAAAAGTCTCTAGAAAAGAGTTGAGTTGAATAAAAAGATCTTTTAAAAGAAAAAATTGAGTTAATTGTCATGAGCCGATTGGTCCTGCCAAGATGGTACAATTAATATATCAAAATTCTCATTGTGAACTTGCATGAATATTTGGGCCTTATCACTTTTCTTTCTTAAGCTGCACTTTTACCCCACTAGACCCCATTACAACCTGAAGACATCTTCTCTTGTTATGTGAATTTCAAGTATAAAATTTTGTTAAACTATAAGAGAAGGAGACCAATAGGAGACTTGACGGGGACATATTAATTCTTGAGCCTGATATCTTTTATTTCATAAACCTATTTACCAAGGCCACACTATAAGCATTAAAAGTCCTTGTTGAGGTTTAGCTTGTTTGAAAAATAATGGGGCAGGTTTCTTAAAGGGAATGATAAAAAAAAATCAAAATAATTGAAATTGGGGCAAAAAGTTTGATTCAGAGAAAATGATCTGAATTACATCAATTGCTTCTTTAAAAAGGAGTTCAAATCTAAAAGTGAAACTTCTCTCTGACCCACCATATCAATTTTCTTAGCATTTCACTTATCTATTATTCAGAGAGAAATGCTTTAAGTGTAGAACTGGGGCATCTTCTTATTCTATACATTTTGTTTAGCCATTATCTATTCCACTTCTCCATTCCCAAACCATTTTGCAAGATCACATTCTTCATCAGCCCTTGCATCCCTCTAATGTTGAGGATTTTTTGTTTTGTTTTGTTTTTTTCCTTAAGCTCATGTGTTTGTATCCCTTAATATATAACTGTATTGATATTGTTAAATAAAGTAAATGTAGGTTTAACTTATTGGCTTTTCAATCATTAATGATAAAGAGTTGATAAGAGGAGGTTACCTTATCAAGTTAATAGTCTAAGGTTGATGGCAAATAAATTGCTTGGAGAAAAATCATTTAGACATAAATCAAAGCAAGAGCCTTGGGTCTTCTTAGCTTGGGACACTCTCTCAGGGGCATTTTTGGCTAGCCAAAAACCATTAATAAATTTTCTCATCCGAATGACAGTGCAAATTTGGTAGGATAATCAAAAGTTTAACTTTTTTTCATTAGGGCAGGTGAAGAGCTAATGTGTGGGATTTTTCATAGGCAAAGGGCTAAAAATCTTACATTTTATAAATTTTGAGGTTTTTCATACATCATGTACTCGTGTTGATTTTGGTACATAGACAAAGCATTTTTTTTCCTTTCTAACTCACATTGATTTAAAAAAAAAAGAACTAAAAAAGGAGGGAATCACATTTTCCTCATCAATTCATTTAAAAAAAAATTTAAAAATTCAAAATTCAAAATTAAGTTAAAGACACCAAAAAATAACGTCCCTTTAAGATGATTTCATTTACAAAAAATTTTTCAAAGTCCCGAATCAATATAAAAACATTTAGAAGTAATGTTCCCTCTCTTCCTCTTTCTTTTGAGGTGATCAAAATCAATTTAAGAATGTTTAGAGATAATGTCCTCATTTTTTTTTCCTTCTCCTTTTCTCTTTCTTCTCCATTTGCAATAAATTAAAAAAAAAACCTGTATCCCATATGCATCACTTATTACTAGGTTCACATGGAGATAAGGAAAAAATGCATTTTGCACTTCAAAAAAAAAAAAAAAGAGAGAAAGAACAACTTATATTTCATATGCTTCACATATCATGCTCATGCATATCCCACATTAAACTAAGCTCACATTGGAGCACGTAGGGGAAAATTTGCGTCTCATGAAATAAAGCACCACATGTTCTCTCCATCCTCACACTTGCATACATCACATAACCCTTAGTTTATATTGGGGCAAACAAAAGAAAAATTTGCATATCATAAAATAAAGCATCACATGTTTTCTCTATCCTCACACTTGCATACATCACTAGCCTCTAGTTTACACCGAGGCAAGCAAAAAAAAGATTTGCATTTCATAACATAAAGCATTACATGTTTCATGCATTTTACATTTGCATACAGTACATAAATCGTAGTTCATGCTGGGGCAAGTGAAAACAAGTATTTTGCATTTTATAAAGCATCTTATATGCTTCTTGCATTTCACCTGGGCATACATTATGTGGACCTCAAGTTCATATTGGGGCATTGAAAAAACAAAAAATGTGCATTTCATAAATTGTAGCATCCCCACATGCTTCATACTTCTAACACCTACAATGACCTCGATTTATATTGGGACAAAATTGAGTTGTTAAATTCAAAAGTCAAGCATTTTGCATGCATTACACATTTCATATAGGTGCATTACTCCTGCGAAGAACAGGCACCTCCTACGCAGAATAGGCACCCTCAAAGTCCTACGCAGAATAGGCATCCAAAGTCCTGCGAAGAACAGACACCCTTAAGTCCTACGCAGAATAGGCACCCTCAAAGTCTTGTGAAGAACAGACACCCTTAAGTCTTACGCAGAATAAGCACCCTCAAAGTCCTACGTAGAATAGGTATCCAAAGTCCTGCGAAGAATAGGCACCCTTAAGTCCTATGTAGAATAAGCACTCAAAGTCCTACGCAGAATAGGTATCCAAAGTCCTGCGAAGAACAGGCACCCTTAAGTCTTACGCAGAATAGGCAACCAAAGTCCTGCAGAGAATAGGCACCTTTAAGTCCTACGCAGAATAGGCACCTTTAAGTCCTACGCAGAATAGGCACCTTTAAGTCCTACGCAGAATAGGCAACCAAAGTCCTACGGAGAACAGGCACCTTTAAGTCCTACGCAAAATAGGCACCCAAAGTCCTACAAAGAACAGGCACCCTTAAGTCTTACGTAGAATAGACAACCAAAGTCCTGCGAAGAACAGGCACCTATGGAGAACAGGCACCTTTAAGTCTTACGCAGAATGGGCACCCAAAGTCTTGCGAAGAACATGCACCCTTAAGTCCTAAGCAGAATAGGCACCCAAAGTCTTACGTGTAACACCTTAACCTCTAGCTCATACCCATCATGCCCACATATTCATATACTCATGCTAAGCTGACAAGGGAGATAACTTCTCTACCTTGGTGCTCTTTCTCTATGGCACTATGTGTGGGTAGAGATCCACTTAGAAGTAACATGGACCGGTTGAGCTCTCTCTATGCTTCCTCATGCTCAATTACACAATGGAGACTTGTTGCAATCCCAAACATATGCTTTAAACTCTTGGAAAGCAAAAAGGGATTGGAGACATGCATTTTCGCTATTGGTAGATTTTGCCTCATTTCTGAGCTAAGTTTGAAAATCCATAACTAAATGCAGAAAAATCGTAACTGCATGATCTGGATCATTCTAGAAAGCTTGAGACGTCTACTTCATGCTAAAAATACTTAGAAGTCTCAATATCTCACATACTCTGCGTTTGACATCGAAATCGTTCACTGGTCAGAGGGGGCTTCTTTGCTGTCACAGTTTACTGATATGGACTTTGAAAATGTCTAACTAATTCCGAAAAAATCCAATGCTCATAAAATATATCTCTATGGAAATATGTGGATGTTAGCTAGAGGATAAAAATATCTCCAGATCAGTTCACCAAGCCAATTTCCCGGAAACTGATGAAACAGTACTTCGGGTCTGGTTGGGTGTCTGATTCTGGGTAGGAACTTCGAAATTGCATAACTCCCTCTCTAGACCTCTAAATGAGGTGCTTCCAATTCCTACAAGTCACTGTGACCATCTAGTTTCTGTGTATAAAATTTCGTAGCCATTGGACTACGTTTGCCCCTCAGATGACACGTTTCTCAAACTGACCAAATGAACAGTGTTTTCTGAAATCCGATTTTCTGATGTCAACTTTGAAAAATCATAGAAAATGCTATAGACCCCTAAATGACATGAACTCTAGCTTCCCAGAAAGCTCTAAACATAATCTAGTTACATGTCAAATCTCATAACAAGAAGAGGTCATATGGCTAATCTATGACATCATGTGTAAGAAGGCCCTTTCTTGGCCAAAAGTGGGGTTCATAGGGTCCAATCTTGGTTTTTCTACTTCTATGACTCTTTGAGCACATGAGAAAGCATCTCTAGGGGCCATCAATCATGTCTCAATTGTCTAGTAACTTGGATTGGAAAAACTCACTATCCCATGCCCACTTATGCACCCATGTAGCCTATGCTAAAGTTAAGCATCTCACATTAAAACATGCCTCTTCATTCATCATAGACTTCATTCTCATACATTCATCATTCATATATACATTATCTTACAAATACTCTTAGGGACTACATCATTTACATCATTATCAATTTACATATACAATTCTCATATACAACATATTGCAAAAAGTCTCTTTGTACAATTCTTCCTTAGCTTCCCTAGCCTCATGCTTGGTGGTGGTTCCCATCTCTAGCCTCACTTGGTCCACCTGGCATGGTTGGATGGTGGAGAGGGAGGGTGAGATTCATGGAATCCCAGTAGTTCAACTCTCATTCAATCATACATATATCGCATGCAACAAGTCTCATTATGCATGTATGGCATGTTAGCATATAAAACCATGATGAAAACATTTAAAACATATGAGTTGGCCATACATAACATTTAAAAGCTTGCTGAGTACTTGGATTAGCCCCACCCACTCCCTTGTGGCTTTTGGATTTGCCTTCCCCACTCTTTAGAGGTCCTTAGACTCAACCCTTACTCTTTGGGAGTCAACCTCACTTTTGGGAGACCTTTTACTCTTGTCTCAACCACTTAGGGGTTTGGCTCATCCTCACCTTGGCTATAGGGTTATTGGCTTTCCATTTCCTCAAGCAAACCAAAATAATCATACAAATCATCATTTCAATTCATAACATATCACCATGCTAACACACTTCTCATAGCTCATATCATTCATACACACAAGCAAGACAATGTAAACACACAATTATGCATGAGAGAGAGTGGAGAGAACTACCTTGTTGGCTATTCACTACTTCCTCTTTCACTTGACTCCTCCCTTGTTGGTTTCACAACAACTTCTAGATGGGAGAGCTTCTCTTGAGCCTAACCACACAAAAGCATGGAATTAATACCTTAATACTTGATTCTCAAGCTAGGGATTACTTCTAATCAGCTCTACTGAGCTTCCCAATCTAGGTTTCATCCTCTCACTAGAGTCCATTAGTTATCCCCTCTCTTTTCTCAACTCTTAAACTCTTAAGAAAGGGGGAAAGCAAGAAAGAGAAGACTATATACTTCTTATCTCTATCAAGAATGGTTTCCCACTCTCTCTCCTCTGAACCAGACTCAAGACCTAACCATTTTTGCTATCTAAACCATAGAAAAGAGGGGGAAAGGGGAGAAGGGCAACATACTAAGAAGAAGCCATGAGAACTCATACCTTTCTTGTGCTTTCCTCTTCTCTTCAACTTCTCTCTCTCTCCTCCGCCCTTTTCTCTCTCCTAAGACAAGTTTGAGTCGGATAGAAGAAGAAAGAAGAGATTTGGAAGCTTTTAAAAAGTTAAATTCTCTTTTTCTCACTTTTCTAGACCGCTCTCGCTATAGCGAGCCATTGCCCTCGCTACGGCGAGCTCGTGTCTGTTCCAGACCTCTGCCTTCGCTATGGCGTCGCTACGGCGAGCTACTCCTTGGTCTCTATATGGAATGCCGCACTTGCTATAGTTAGAAACAATTTCGCTACGACGAGCAACACCTTGGTTTCCATATGGAATGCCGCACTCGCTATAGCTAGGAGCATATTCGCTACGGCGAGGGGGCATTCTCGCTATGGCGATTCCATTTCTCGCTATGGCGAGAAGACTTAGAAAATTCTCAGCTCTTCGAAAATTTTCCAGCTTCTCTTTTTTTCCTTTTCTTTCCTCTTTTCTTTTCTATTTTCTTTTTCTGGGTTGTTACACAGAATAGGCACCCTCAAAGTCCTACGTAGAATAGGCATCCAAAGTCCTGCGAAGAACAGGCACCCTTAAGTCCTACGTGGAATAGGCACCCAAAGTCCTGCGAAGAACAGACATCCAAAGTCCTGCGAAGAACAGGGCCCCCAAAGTTCTACCAGAATAGGCACCAATAAAAGTCCTGCCAGAACAGGCACCAATAAAAGTCCCGCCAGAACAGGCACCAATAAAAGTCCCGCCAAAACAGGCACCAAAGTCCTACCATAATAGGCACCCAAAAGTCCTGCATACACTAGGTACCCAAAAATCTTGTATAAATTGAGCATATTTTCAAAAAATCTTGTACTTGCAAGCATCTTTTATCAAGTTCCAGCGCCTTCAAGTAAGTTAACTTTCCTTGACCTATTAGCTCCCCAAACAAAATATATGTTTCAATCTTTACTTATTCTTAAGCTAAAGATATCAAAAATTACATTTTCGATCTCCTTGCTTAAAGAATAAGTAAAGAAGGGTAGTCTATAAACACCATATTTTGTTTATGTTGCTCTTTCCTCTTACATGTTGTCAGAAAGTAATCAAATCGCCCTAGACAAAATATGTATTCTTATCTTTACTTATTTCTTATGCAAAAAATATAAAAAATTATATTTTTAATTTCTTTGCCTAAGAAACAAATAAAGAGGGGCAATTGTGAACACCGTATTTTGTCTGGGCAAATTTAAAAATAATAACAAAATTAAATTGGCAAAAAATAAAAAAAAATACAAAAAGGAAAGAATCATTCAAAGGAAATTTGAGAGAAATTGAGAAGGTCTAAATATGTTTTAAAATAATACAATTGAAAACTTCAAGAAAATTACAAGAAAAGAATTAAGAAAAAAAGGAGAGAAAATATGAAAAGATAAAAATGAAAAGAGAGCCAAAATAATAATAATAATATTTACAATAGAAAAAGAAAGGAAAAATGAATTAAAAAAGTAAAAACCCACAAAGAAAGAGAGAGAAAAGATTAAAAGCAAGTTAATTTAAAAAAATCATGAAAAATAATAATAATAATTAAAAATAAATAAAAAGTAAAAAAAAATCATTAAAAGGGTGCTACAAAAAAAGAGAGAATATATATATATATATATATATATAAGGAGGAAGCCTAAAGAAAAAGGGTAAATTCTGGAACCTAATTTAGGAGAGCCTAAAAAACAAAAAACAAAAAAACAAAAAAAGAAAAAGTCCAACCCAAAACCAATTCAAAATTGGGCACAAAAAAAAAAAAGAAGAAGTCCAAAGAATGGAGCCATGCAAAGGAAACCATCGAACTAAAATGAAGGCCCATTTCATTTAGCCCACAAATCTCGGACCCTCTACCTCGCTAACCCGAATGAGAAGCCCGAAAAGAAACAAAATGAATGGAAATCAAAGAAAAACCCTAGTTGTGGGGTCCCCCTCCTTTCTGGTGTTCTCATTCTTGCATCCTGGAGCAGTAGGCTCCTATCGAAGAGTCGTACAACTCTGAGCGATCAAAACAAGGAAAAAGGGCAACAGACACAGAGGAAAAGGTGGGGGGGATATGGAGAGACGCAGAGGGTAGGAGAAGGGGGAGCAAGGGTCTGATAAACTAAAGGGAAGTTGCAGCGGGGGTTCCTTTTTTTCAGAGAGAAAAATCAAGAGGGGAAGAACAGAGGATCGAGAGTGAGAAGGAGGCAAAAAGGAGAGGAAGGTGGAGAAGAGGGTCTGATAGACAGAAGTGGGGCACATCTGGGGAGAAAGGGAAGAAGGAAACGCGCAGAGAGTTTCGAAGGGGAGAGAGCTCAAGGGGGAGGCCTTCTGATTTGGGGATTTCCGATCGAAGGGGAATGGGAGAAAAATCTAAAAACCAGAAAGCCGTGAAAGAAAATGAAGAAAGAGAGAGCAGAGAAGGGATTCAGGATTTGGGGGTCCAGCGAAAAGAGGGGATTCGAAGATTGAAGGAGGACTTACAGACGGACAGAGATTAAAGGAGATGCTCACACATGAGGAGGAGGGAGATTTTCGAGCACACAAAAGGAGAAGAGAATTGAAAGATTTGAGGGGAAAGGAAAGTTGGGCGAGCCGAGATAGCGAGCGTCATTGGTGCGAGTTTTCGAGTAGAAGGGGTTAGAGAAGAGGAAGGATTTGAAGTCGAGAAAGTAAATGGAGGACGAGAGATCGATGGAAAGATGATTTCAGGCTTGGAGTTTTTCACAGAGAAAGAAAAAAAGAGAAGGGGGAGCTTGGAGGTGAAGGTGCCTCTGTGAAGGATCCTCCATCAGAGTCCGATGCTCTCTTAGATTGTGATTCCTAGAACATCCAAGAAACCTCCTTCATATTGTGTGTTCGGGATCAGAGACAGTTATTCCCTTCAGGTTTATGGGCTCTATCCTCTGCTGGAGGTAAACTTCTTTGGATTTTACCTTTATCTTTCAATTTTAATAGTCATTTCCTCCAAAGGTTTTGATTACTGTTGTGGGATATTTGATTTTGATTTTAATAGTCTCTGTTCCTACTCAAATGGCATGTGAATGTTATAGCTGATTGCTGAGTTGAGGTTTACAAAATATGGCTCTCAAATCTTGGCTTTGCCTTGAGTTGAAAGTGTATGATTTAAGCATTTGCCTTTAATTCCTAAGTTCTGATAGTGATTAGTTGCGGATACGACTTGTTTTAGAATGGCTTGTACGCTAGAACTTGTTATGGAGCAAATTTCTGAAAATGTTTGTTTCTTTTTAAGAACCATTGAATGATTGTGAAGTGCAGATCTGAGTTTGATCGTTAAGTTTTAATTCATATCTTGTTGTATGGTTGCTAGTGTGATGTTGAACTAGTTCCAAGTTTGCACACACAATTTGCCTACTGTGTTAAGCTATCAGTCGAATCCAACAATTGAATGGCCTCTTCAATCGGTGTGATCCCAATGTTAATGTACATTGTGTGTTTTTTTACCTGTTGATGAAAATTTGGAAAGACACAGGGGTGTGTCCATTACTCTATTTTACTTGCTGTCATGATTCTGGAATTGTTCTTACCGGTGTCATATCCTTTGCATGTGAGACAAAATCATTTTTGCATTAAGCATGACTGAGGAGCATGGAGTAGCTTATGAAGATGTGGCAAGCAAGGGATTGGAAATGGGCTCTTCCAGATTCACAGACAGTGGAAGGATGTGGTATGGCAAGCATAAATAAATTGAAATACAGAGACCCAACCAAGAAAACAAATTGGTTTTGTGTTGCATTTTACACGTTTTATTTCTATTTTCATTTTTCCTTTTCCATACTTGAAATATATTGGAACATGATGAATCTGGTTGAACACTTAGCACACACACCTGCAAGCTATTATTTTGGGTTTGTAAATATTTTCATTATTTTTTTTCTGTTATTTATTTTTGTCAATTTTCATGTTAGAATAGCCGTGTGGGGTTTTATATCCTCTTAGGCACATAAGAATAGACCAAAAGGCCATGTGTGGCAATAAGCCTCATTGATGCCTTTTGAGTCTTGAATTTACATTTAGTGTTTTGGGTTTCAATGGCCCTCAGCGGATAATCCCTTAAAGGAAATTTTTAATAAAAAGAACAAAAAAAAGAGGATTAAAAAGCTTTTTACTAAAAATTAAATTGAGCTTCAAATATTTGCCTTTTCCTTTCTTAAAGGTTATTCTGCAAATGTTTGAAAAACATTGTTCTAAAGATTCAAAGATAAATTTTTCCTTTAGAGATTGTTCTTTTGAAAAAATAAAGAGTAAAAATAAAAGAATAAAAGAGGAAAATGAAAACCCAAAAAGAAAAGAACCAAAAAAAAAGTAAAAGCAAACAAAGAAAAGCATAGAAAGTGAGAATTGAACCATTCAAGACTTATGATTTTTTCTCAAAGTTTCTTTCAATAAGAATATATTTCATAAAAACAAACTCCTTGTTTAAATAAATAAATATGTATATATAATTAAAAAGTACAATATATATATATATAAAAGAAAAAATCAAAAATCAACAATGAGAAACAAAAAATCAAAATCTAATTAAAACTAAAATTTTATTAAAAAAAAGGGGAGAAAGATCACTTATATAAAAAATACAAGAAAAAACAAATAAATCAATAAATCAAATAAAAAAATTAAAAGAAGAAAAATGAGAATCCTTTCTAATTTTATAATAAAAAAAATAACAAAATACAAAAAAAAAGAAGAAAGAAGAAAAACTAAAAATGTGAAAAGAGTAAAGAGATAAAATTAATTTAGACTTTAGCAAATTAAAACGCAGCAACTAATTCCAAATTTGTTTTATTTGTTGAGGATAAAAGTAATTCTTATTTTCTTTCCCTCTTCAAGAAAAAAAGAAAAAAAGAAAAGAAAAGTCATAACAACAATTAAAAAAACAAACAAACAAAATAAAGATAAACAAAGATAAACAAAAAAGAGAGATAAAACAAAACAAAACACAACACAGCACAGCACAAAATAAACAAAAAGAAAAAGAAAAAGAACAAAATAGAACAAAAAAAAAAGAGGTAAAAACAAAAATAAAATAAATAAACAAAAACAAAACCAAAAATTAACAAAACAAACTTAAAAAATATATATATAAAATACAAAAAAAAACAAAACAAAATAAAACACACAAAAAACAAAAACAAAACAAAACATCAACCAAATATAATTTTCAGTCAAACTACGTGGACATTGATCCCTCCTAAAGGGTACGTAAGCCCTAGGCTTTCATCCTAGGTCAAGTCCGCCTTGTAAATAAATATTTTTTTATTTCTTTAATTTCGTTTCTTTTATTTTTCTTTTACTCTTATTTTTTAATTTCCTTTCTTTCTTAATTTTATTTTCTTTAATTTGGTTATTTCTTATTTTGCATATGATTTGTTAGGGAGAATTAAAATAGAATTAAGGTCATTTTATTTTTTCACAACTAACTTAGGGTAACCGTTTTCAGTAACGGGTGTAGTGGGGTGCCTAACACCTTCCTCACTCACAATCGACTCCCTGATATATTTTCTGGTTCGTAGACCATTTTTCAAACTAAAAAAAGGTTTTTCCAAAGTTTTGCCTTTTCAAAAAATAAAATTTTGGTGGCAATTCTTAAACCTATTATTTCAATTTCATTTTAATTTTGCGAATTTTTCGATTTTATTTGAGAAAGACGCCAAGCGGTTGCATTTTTGGGTGTGACACTCCTCACCAACAAGGCCTTTTCCTAGGGGGAAATGAGAGTACTCGGGAGGAACAAAACCCCACTAGGCCAGTGTGCCGGGTGCCGTAACTGGGACAATATCGCTGAAGGCTCTGTGTAGTGTTTAATATCAAAGTCGGCCTAGCCGTGTGTGCAACTCGAGGATAGGTTGGCCCCAAGGGGGTAGAATGTAAAGTCCCACATCGGATAAGAGGGACTTGTGGCTAGCCTATATAAGTGGGAGCGAAACTCTCCCCATCAGCGAGGCCTTTTCCTAGGGGGAAATAAGAGTACCTAGGAGGAACAAAATCGCACCAGGCCAGTATGCCATGTGCCGTAATGGGGACAATATTGCTGGAGGCTCTGTGTGGTGTTTATAATATAAAGTCCCACATCGAATAGGAGAGACCTGTGGCTAGCCCATATAAGTGAGAGCGAAGCTCTCCCTACCATTGAGGCCTTTTCCTAGGGGGAAATGAGAGTACCCAGGAGGAATAAAACCCTACCAGGCTAGTGTGTCAGGTGCCGTCCTCGGGTTGTACAAGCGGCTAGGCCGGCTCTGATACCAAACACCATATAGAGCCTCCAGTGATATTGTCCCCATTACAGCACCCAGCACACTGGCTTGGTGGGGTTTTGTTCCTCCCGAGTACTCTCATTTCCCCTTAGGAAAAGGCCTCGTTGATGGGGAGAGCTTCGCTCTCACTTATATGGGCTAGCCACAGATTCCTCATATCCGATGTGGGACTTCACATTCCACCTCCCTTGGGGCTAACTCGTCCTCGGGTTGCACACGCGACTAGGCTAGCTCTGATACCAAACACCACACACAGCCTCCAGTGATATTATCCCTGTTACGGCACTCGGCACACTGGCCTGGTGGAGTTTTGTTCCTCCCGGGTACTCTCATTTCCCCTTAGGAAAAGGCCTCGCTGGTGGAAAGAGTTTCTCTCCCACTTATATAGGCTAGCCATAGGTCCTTCCTATCCGATGTGAGACTTTACAAAGTGAACATTGGAGAGCTTTAATGGCTGGTAATGAAATTAGTTCCTGAACGTTAGGATTAAAGTCGGTCAATGAAAGGAAAACGTGTAATTAAAACTCATAAAATCCTTTAACGTTCAGAAACTTAAAGCCTTAAATTTGAAATTGCTAAAAATAAAGGTTTTCTGGTAGGCTTATTTTAAACAAAATTAATTTTGTATTTTGGAAATAATTTTTAGCAAAAAATGCTAACACTATGTATATCCCTACACACAGGGGAGGAGAATCGACGGATTTCAACTGCATTGACCTATTGTTGTGCGCATGAGCCCATTCTTCTTTCTAGCCTATTTACTTGCTCAGGTATTCATCTTAGTATATATATACACTAAGGTTTCTGCTATCTTGAGTAATGTGGGACTTCTTTTTGACACACACACACACACTAAAACTATAACAAGATGTGCATTTCTTGCTTTAGTCACGAGCTTCCGTGCATTTTATAACAAAAAGTTTCTCCTTTGCTAGGCATGCAAATTGTAATTATGACTGCATTGCGACTTGCAAGACTGTTGTTACAGTTATTGCTTCGATTCGTTGTAGCCAAAGAGTCATGATTCAAGACCTAAATTCAGAAAGGGAAGAGGTAGTGTTTGTTATAAGAGAGGAAAAGGTTGTAAGCTAAAAAGAATATGAACTTACTTGCTTTATTTGATTCAGGACCTCTTGTTGCTACATTTCTTTCAAGTTCAACTCCTAATAAAGAAAAAGATTGAAAGCTGGGTTATTCCAATTGAGAATATGGAAGAGGCTGTGAAATAGAACAAAGAAGGCGAGTTCAAATTCTAACTTAAGAGTCCTTACTCAAAAGGGCTTCTCTTCCTTTTATTGTTAAAAATCAATTTATGAAATAGATTGGGAATTAAGATGTGAGATTGGGATTACAAGAAAAAAGGAGTTAAGGTGCAGTTGTGTTATCTATTGTATGCATTATACAGAGATAGAAAGTAAAATTAGGACTTTGGGACCCACATTGGCTACTTCATTAAGTTTGTACTATATTTGTTTAAATATTCTAATTTCCAATTTTCAAGTGATATTGAAGAGTTAATAGAAGATGTTAAAAAAAATGAAGCGAGGAAATATTTTTCACTGTTATGTGATAAAATAATTTGATATCGTTGATTATAAATTGTATTGCTAATTTATGTTTTTTTAATGTTTTATTTATTGAATTATTGATCTTGACATGGCCTTACTAATTGATGAGGATGAATATTAAAGATCTTGATTTATTTTGTTTGTCATTTCTAATGGTGTGTATATGTAAGTAAACATAAATTCTATTTTATTTTATATGTTATGATTGAATTTATTTAGTTAATATATTAACATAATTTGTTTTCTTTTCATGTGCTAGAATCTAGAGCATGGCATTGGAGTGAACATGAAGAATGGAGATTTTTTTTAGGGGTAAAATTTAACTTATAGGAATTCACATTTGTTTGTCAATACAAGTGTATTTTTTGGAAGATAAAGTAGTAGTAATATGTTTGGTCTTTAAATAACATTACTTTCTGAGTTTAGATTTGCACATAAATAATATTGTGTAATATTGTCCATCAATAATATTCATGTTTTTAATGAATAAGTGCTATTCACTTATATGTACGTAGTCTTTGCATCCTACTCTTAAATTTATCTATTTGTTAATAATTTTTAGATAATATCTTTTTATGATCGAATGGTTGTATTTAATTATTCATTAACACCAAATAAATAGTTATTTTACTGCATAAATTATAATTATGTAAAAATATCTTGCAAATCAAAGCAAATCAAAGCATTTATTGTTTGTATTAAAAGAAATACCATAAAAGTCAACTTTTATGAAGGGATGGAAAAATAATTGAGTTAAAAGGTTTGTTTATATATGCAAGATTTGCTAAAGACAAAGTGATAGGATATGGTAAAGACTAGATAATGTAAACAGTTTCTAAAATCAAATCTCTTAAAGGAAAAAAAAGTAGCATAAATCAAACCAAACTAAATTGAACCAAATCGATTACAACATAAAACCAAACAAGGTCCACCATTTTGTAAAACCAACTTGCTCGATTTGAGTTGATTTTAGTTCAAAACAAACTAAATCGAACATGTAAACACTCTTAATGTCTAGAAGTAGCAATATTAGAGGCAATGGGGTTGTACCCACTCAAAGCAATGTATTTGAGAGCATCTTTCTTAATCACCATGGCATTCAGCAGCATGAAATTACCCTTCCCTAGCAACATATGGTCACTTAAGTAGTTCATTTTAAAGATGCTAAGAGAATTTGTGAGAAAAAGTCTCACATTGGTATTCTATTGATTGAATATATATACATATACAAACATACAAGATGCAAAGCAAGGTCACTAAAAAATACAACAAAGGAAAAAAAAACCCACAATCAATGATTGTTAACTCTAATTAATTTAAGATATTTTGCATGCTTTAAGATGTATTTTAGTATATAAATAATTTGAGGAGAAAATTAATTGATTTCATATAAGTTTTTGTTAGAAACATATATAAGTTATTTTGTAAACTTTAAGAATCTTAAATGATGATTTTTTATTTATAATTGCATAAATTAGGAATTAATTATTTGTAAGGATTAAATACAAAGGAAATGATCAGATTTAGTTTTAGCCACAACACCAAGTTGAGACCTATTAAAAAGTTATGTTTGATAAGGATTAAGATTTAAGAACTTTTAAAAGGGGTTTTGAGGCTTCAGAGAGGCACAATTTTCCTAAACTACTCCTAAATGTAAGAGGGAACTTTGAGAGCACCAATAAGCAAAGATTTTTCAAAGCTTTGAGGAGAAGATAGAGTCTTGCAAGGATCCACCTACTTCTTCTCTTCTCTTTAAAATTCTAATGCCAAACTCATTATTAATTCCAAATTTGATTTTAGATTCCATGTTGATTAGTAGATAAATTTTTGTATTTAGGATTGTTATATGAACCTTAATAGGAATTAGGAATCTTCTACTTTCTTTACTTGCGACTAATAATATTTAGTTTATTCCATCTTAATTGTATTGCTTCTAAGTAATTGGCCAATAGTTAGATTAATTTGTATTTTTTGATTGAACTTAGGAAAGAGAAAATGGAAATAGATCATAGATTGAATAATGTAAGTACATAATATTTGCAGTGATGAATTAAATGTTTTGTTAATAGGATAAGGATATACTTATTAACCTTGTGTAGTAACAAGATTTGAACATAATCTATGGTTTGCCAATTTTCATAAGAAATTAAGGAATTGACTATATCAAAAATGTATAGGTAATTTAGAAGATATCTATAAGTTAATAAGAGTCTTAGGCAAGGAAAATTAGCATTATTAAAAGCAAGTAAAAAAAGAAGTAATTGGGATTTTAAGGAATACCAGGGGATTAATAATTCTATGTCCTTTTACTTATTAAATTTACTTATATTAGGTTATGCACTTTTAAAAAAAAATTTCATAGTTTTAATTAGTTTTTATTTCACTTAATCATAATTAGTTTGATTTTAAGTTAGGGTGTTAATTTTAGTAATTGATAGATTTCATATGTCAAATCTATGTGGGATAATACTTGACTCATTCTATATTACTTGTTTGACATACATACTATGCATAGTTGTATTTAATCGCAACAAGTTTTTAGTGTTATTTGTAAGGATTTGTACAATTGATTTTCTATCAATATTAATATCAAGCATTCCTTACACTACAAGAAAAATAGAAATTAGAGACGGAATTTTTCATTGCTAAATGCAGATAATTCCATCACTAATCAATTATCAACAAAATTAGTGAAGGAATTCTTTCATTGCTAATTTCACCACTGCAAAAAAAAAAAAAATCTATCGCTAATTGTGAGGATAACATATCTCAAACTAGTAACAAGTTAGTGATGGAATATCAGCAACGGATCATCAACAAAAGTGTTCTGCCATTAACAGTAATGGAATATTCCATAGCTGATTAGTGACAAATTAGCTAAATACTCCCCTAATAATTAGCGACAAAATATTCTATTACTAGATCAATGATGGATCAACAACGAGATATGATTAGTGATAGATTAGCGACGAAATATTCCATCATTAATAAATGATGGATTAATGATCGAATATTCTGTTGCTAATTTAAATTATTTTTTTAATTTTAGCTTCAATATATTGTTACTTTGCGATCTGTTTAGTAAAGTACAATGAAAGCACAATAAAGGAAGGCCAATTGAGAATTATGCTATTATTAAATAATAAGGTCAAGGTCTAAATGTTTCTCTTTGTCTAGTAAAATATAACAACACAACAATATTCAATTAAAAAGTCATAAATAGATTAAAATGATCTTGAATTAAATGATAACAATTCTAAAACAAATCATAGCAATTCTTAACTGAAAACACATAAAATAAAAGAAGAGAAATAAAATCATCCTTATGGAAAAGGACGATCATCAGTGCTTGTCTTCTTAGCTACTGAGTCTTTTGGTATAGGATCTAAGGCATATGATAACCGTAGTTGAAGTTCTTGCAATCTATTGAGTGTTTCTGATGCTAGTCTAGTCGAGACAAGATTTGTTGATACTGTTATGTTATACATTGATTCTACTCTCTAAGTTCTTAGTTCTCATGTCTTAAAGGTGTTGTCTCCTCTTGTGTAATTTTCTTTAAAATTCAAATAGAGTCTTGAGTTATAAACAGAAGAAGAGGTACTGTAACAAATGGTAAATTTTGTCAAGTGATGAAATAAGCTGCATAAAAGCAAGTCTCTTGAAATGAGCTAAATAATATTCCAAAAAATTTGGGTAGTGTCCTAGGCTCTTAAAAATAATGATTCCAGGCTTAAAAAGAAAAAAGGAGCTAGGACGGTGAAATAAAATTAGGATGAAAACTGACGAAATGTAATAGTATTTTTGTAAATATGTGCAACTTTTGGAAAAACTTATAGGATGGATTTTTAAATGAAAAATTGAGTTGCCCAGGGTTCTCAGAAGCCTTGAAAATCATGGGAAGCCTTAGGACCAGTAAAGCCCTTTCGGTATACGTTTTCCAACGACAGTGAACCTGAACTTTGACGGATTCATTTAGAAAGGTTTTTTTTTTCAATTCAAGTGATTCTAAAAGCATTTTATTAAATTGGGAATCTAAATTTTATGATGAAAAAGATGGTTCTAAAAAAGGAGCTAAAATGAAGTTAAATCGGAAATGTGAATACGGAAGGACGAAATTGAAATTTTTGAAAAAAATGAGCTTCTTGAATCTTCTAAAATCTTCACGTCTCTTCTCCCATTCATTTAGAATGACTTAGTTCTGTCCAAATTCAGAGAAGAGAAGCAGCTCCTTAGGCGCACCAAGAGAGGGACAAGAAGGAGGAAGAAAAGCCAAGAAAGGTGAGGAAATTCATGCTTTTCCTTCTTCCAATTTTATTTCTCTCCCTTCCTCCTCTCTTTCCATGGTTTATTTGAGATGAATGGTTCTATTTTTGGTCTAGAACATAAGGGAAGAGCTCAAATTGCTTGAGAGGAAGCAAACCAAGGAGAAAAAGTCTTGAAATCAAGCTAGAATCCAAGGTAAGTTCATGGTTTAATTGCTTCTTCCTCTTGTTCCTTCTTGTGCACAATTTCGGCCAACCTAGGGAGGAGTAGGAGGTGCTAGATTGTGGGTAGAACCAAGGGAGAATTCTAGGAAAAAGAGTGTGAGGATTAAGATTATGGAAAGAAATCAAAATAAAAACTAATGGAAGTTAAGTTAGATAAGTGTAGAGTTCTTGAGGGAAGTATGAAATCTAATTTTTTATGTGTATTTACTTGGCCATTTAGATGTTCCATTAAGCTCCTAAGACCCTTAGAAATCTCCCTAAGTGGCTTTCCCCTCAAGAAAAAATCAAAAGCTTCATGAAACCCCATTATGGAAGGTGTCTCAGCCTAGGCTAGCTCAAGGGACTAAGGAATGTTTTAAATTATTCTAGCCTTGGTTTAGGACTCTATATGATATTAGAAGGTGGGAGGAACCATTGGAAAAAATTTAAGAGCTATAGGTTGAGAGATGGAACAATGATATCCATAATGGTGCCTTATGAAGCAATTTGATTTTTCAATTGTGCAAATGAATATGTGAGAGCTCTAAGGACCTTGAATGAGGTCAAGAGACCTAGAAATGAAAAGAGAATAGAGCCTAGAGTTTGAATGATAAAATTTGCTTCAATAGGCCATTTATGGAACCATCATGTCACCTATAGAACCAAGTGTGTGTTTAAGAATGAGTTTGGTATCTTGGCTTGCTTCAAGTGCATAATTGTGTGCTATTTGTGATTTTTAGGTTAAGAGAACCCTAATCCACCTAAGTGCTCTTGTGTAACCGAAAAGGAGAAGGAACAAGCAAAGTAAGGCTTGCATAAGATTCAAGATAGCTTTCTATCTCATTCTCCTTACATTCTTATGTGCATGTATGTCCTTGTGTGCATGTATATGTCTATGTGATTAGAGAACATGCCACTTGATACTTTGAGATTGCATTAGTACCAATGTGTGTTCTTGAATGGCTTTGCTTGTGGAAATTGCTCACAATGGTGAGATAATGCCAAAAAATACTCAATGTGAGTGAGGAGATGCCAAAAATCTCAAGGTAAGGGTGAGACTTAGCCAAAAGTCTCTTGAATGGGTGAGGCCAAGTCAAAAGTCCCTAGGCTAATGGTGAGGCAAATCAAAAAGTCCTAGAAGTAGGGTGAGGCAAAACCAAGAGTCCCTAGAGCAAGTTCTTGAATTGATGTGTAATGGTGGCATGGAAATGCACTTCTAGTATGTTTATATTCACATCACTTTTGTATTTGTGCACTTGATATATGTATGCCTTGTGTAACACCATAATTCTCTAGCACACCTCATTTAAATTCTAGGCTTCCTTCCATGAACAACACAAGAAGAAGAAGAAAAATCATTAAAATAATCAATTTAATTGCGTTACGTCATGCATAAATTTCTCATGTAGTGTCCTGTGGACCATATAAATTCATCCATTTCATTTTTTTATTTAATTACACAAATATAACTCAAAACTATCTCAATAAGTGGCCTAAAACTCAAGCAAAGGAAGTGGATACATAAAATTCAAGTGTGCAGCCTCAAACTGAAATTTTAGAATTCTGTCATGAACTTTGAAAAATCATAACTAATTTTAGAAAAATTAAAATCATGCCCATTATACCATTATGGAAATCTATGGATGTCTAGTTTATGATAAAAATAATCCCAAACCATAAAAGAGACTTTTAGCCATCAAAAATTGATAAAATAGTAACAAAGATAGTCTGTCACTACTGGTACTATCCTCCAAATTAAAAAATTCATACCTCCTTGCTCAGATGTCCAATTGGGGTGATTTTGGTGGCCATGGAAAGATTATTATATTTAGTTTATGCTTTTAAAATTTAATGAGCATTGAACACTATTTGGCCCTCAAATGACATAGCCCAAGGAACTAACCATATAAACAATGTTTGCATTAAAACAACAGAAAAATGCCAACTTTGAAAAATCATAATTAATTCCACAGAGTTCCAAATAATTTGGTCTTTATCTTTCCAAAAATATCTGGATGAGATCTATATTCATGCCAAATTTTATGAGCAAATTCATTCATTTGGTCAGATTTTGATGTTGAGTTGTATAATGGTCATTTTTGTGTCTTATAAGGGGTTCAAATGGTCCATTTTGGGTTCTAAGTCAGCCATAGCCACTTGAGCACGTGGGAAAGCACCAAAATGGCCTACTAAACTTATCTCAAAGGTGCACAAACCCATATTTCTCAATTTCACTCATCCACCCTAAGATATACACAAGAGTATACATGTCAAGTCTTGCCATTCAATGCCCAAAAGTTGCTACATCATGCATATGGCATCAAATCTCATACATACATCTTACATTTACATATTTACATGTGTTCATAATGTCATACAACATATACAATGAAGGATTACATCATGTGCCACTCATATGGCTATAAATTAGCATTTTCACACACTTAGTTGTCAAACTTTCCTCTTCAAGCTTGATACCTTTCATTTCTTTGCTCATTTGGTCCACCTAGATATGTTAGACATGTGGGAAGGAAGGAATGAAATTATAAGAATCCCAATAGCTCTTCTCCTTTTCAATCACACATAAAGAATGCAAATCTATGTCTAAAAATGCATGCATGAACATTATGGAACATGTGATCATTTAAGAAGCAATTTCTTGGCATTTTAAAAAGTCATACATAGCATACATAGGCTTGCCTAGTAAGTGGATTAGCCTCACCTATTCTCTTCAAGGATTTTAGACTTGCCTCATCCTTTTTCTTAAAGGCTTTGAACTAGGCTTTACTCTTGGGAGACTTTTACCTTTGTTTCAACCATTCTCAAGGGTTCTTGGCTCATCCTCACCATGACTAGAGGATTCTTGGCTTCACCACACTTAAGCAAACCAAAATAAGTTCACAAAGCATCACTTGAAAACATAATGTAACATCATGGTACCATGGGATCTAGAGACATGCTAAAACACTTTTTCATGGCTTAAAACATATATACACACATTCAAAGATAAGACAAACATTCATCCATGCATGAAAGAAAGTAGAGAGAGCTACCTTTGTCACACAAGTACACTTTTCTTCTCAATTTGATTGCTATTCCTCGACCACACACACAAAAGAAGGTGAGACTTGTTTCTCTTGGCCTAGACACATCATATGAAAGCCAATTATACTCTTGAACTAATATCTAGAGCTACACATTCATTAGAAAAACTAGGTAGTTCATATGGCTCTTTTATGGTTTCATAATGCACTTAATGAAGCAACTCTATGGAAACATGATCTTTTCTCCATTCTCTATACTCATTTATGATTCTTGACCCCTCTTAAGTCTCTTGGAGTCATCACACAATCAAATCAAAGAGCCTAGTTAGGTATTGCTTCTTTAAGCTATAATACGAAACCTATGATACCAATTCGTTCCCTAGGCCTTCTAAAATTTTTCGAAGGCTTCCTCTCATCTTCTTCCATCATATATGACTCAAAAATAAGTTTGGAACAAATTAAAACTTTCCCTAGGTACTCCAACCTCTCTAGGTCATGGCTATGGAGCATGTGAGCACCAAGTGAGTTTGCTTTATTTTCTTGATGGAAGATGCATATGAGGAGCCTTCTAGGGATCTTAGGAGCTCATCCAAATACTCATTTAGGCCTAGGAATTATTGTATCAAATCATATTTTTGGTAGAGCACTTGAAGCCTTAACTTTGTTATCTTGAAATCTAATGGCTATTTGATTGTTTCCTTTGCATATTCTTGTTCTCCTCCCTCATTTTTTTAAGATTCATCCTTAGTTTAGTGAGAATTCTAACCCTTCTTGGCTGGTCTTACCTAGGGCGAAATGGAGGAGAAAAGGAATAAGAAGATTCAAGCTTAGAAAGTAGTAATTTACCTTGAATTCTTGCCTTCTTTGGCTTGTTCTCCACTTGGTTAGCTTCCTCCCTTGAATTTTAAAATTGTTATCTCTGTTCTGCCCTCAATATAGACCTAAACTCTTTATTAAAACCATGAAAAGAAATCTTGAGAGGAGAGGAACAAGTTTCAAGAAGGGCAAGCATGCAAATTCTTAAGAATTCTTACCTTTCTTGCCTTGATTTTCTCCTTCTCCCTTCCTTATTTCTTGCGCTAAGTCTCTTGAGTTTTCTCTGATTTTTGGGCAGAACAAGTCATGGAAATGATGAGGGGAAGAAATATGAAACTTAAAGAGGTTTCAAGAAGCTTCCACTTTTTTAAAAATTTCAATTTTGCCTTTTTATCTTGGCATTTTTGTTTTAGCTTCTTTTTAGCTCTTTTTTTAGAATCGTCTTTTCCATCATAAAATTTAGGTTCCCAATTTTATAAAATGCCTTTGGAATTACTCAAATTGGAGCTAAAACTTTCCTAAACGAAAGAGTCAAAATTCTGGCTCACCGTCATTAGAAAACGTATATCGAAGGGGTTTTAACTGTCCCGAGGCCTTCCATGATTTTTAGGGCCTCTGAGAACCCCGAAAAACTCAAATTTTTCATTTAAAAATTCTTCCTATGAGTTTTCCAAAAAGTGTTCAAAATTACGAAAATATTATTATGTTTCGTTGCATTTTTGTTAAATTCCGTTTGATTATTTTAGCCTCTATTTCAGGGCACCTTTGGCTTCTTAAATTTTTTATTTAAGGTATAGAATATTATTCTAATTTTATTAGGCCTCAAATCACTCTATTTGGGGGACTTTCCTTTATGTTTGATGAATTTCATACATTTATGAAGAAATGTACGTTACGTTTCTCACGTTTTCTCATATTTTCAAGGAGCTGGATATTACACCTTAAATGTGTGTATGAATGGGTGTGTGAGCTATTGAGATTCTAGGAATCTCACTCCCTTCCCATCCTTCATCTTGAAATGAATAGGTGGTGTTCAAGAATCAAGGGATGCAAACCAAGCACCTTAAAGAGACCATAGCTTGATTTTTATGTAGTTTCTTTAATACCTAATGGTCAAAATGGTTATGTAAATATTATTTTTGAGCCATGAATCATTGAACAATTGTAATATCATATGTAAATGATGTATGAACCTTATATGGTGCTAAAGTAATAAAAATGTGAAAATTTGACCATGGAATAGCTTGTGACATTTGTGTATCCTTGAGTGTGGAATGGTCAATTTGAGATGTATGGTGTAACGTTTGATTTTCATCAAACAATCGAAACGTATACGTTTTCAAATCAAGTCCCCCAAAATCAATTAGTTAAGGTCTCAAAAAATTTAAGTAGCATTCTAGACTCTTAAAAATGAGAATCCCAAGCTCAGACGGGAAGAAAAAATGAAACTAGAATGAAAAAATGAATTTTAACAAAAGATTGACGAAACGAAATGACATTTTCGTCATTTTAAGCAAAATTTGAAATTCTTACAAGAGATCTTTTTAAATGAAAGTTTTGAGTTTTCCAAGATTCTCAGAAGCCCTAAAAATCATGGGAAGCCCCGGGACAGTTAAAACCCCTCCAGTAGACGTTTTCTAATATCGGTTGACCCGTACTTTAACAGATTCGTTCGGGAAAGTTTTAGCTCCGATTTGAGTGATTCTAAGGCATTTTATTAAATTAGGAACCTAAATTTTATAATGGAAAATATGGTTCTAAAAAAGACTTAAAAAGAACTAAAAACAAAAATACCAAGACAAAGGGATGAAATTGGAATTTTTGAAAAGTTCTTCCTAACCTACTTATATATTTATGTCACACCCTACTTCCTCATTCATTTAGCCACATTTGTTTTTGTCCTAAACCAGAGGAGAGAGCTAGGGTTTGAGGCACACCAAGAGGAGAAGAAAGGGAGGAGAAAAACAAGGAAAAATGTATAGATTTTCTTGATTTTTTATGCTTTCTCTTGAGCAAACTCCTTCTCCTCCATCTTCCCTTCTTTTCCATGATTTTATTGAAGTTCTTGGATCTGTTTTGAAGGCAGAACAGAGGTAAAAAATTCGGATTTGAGGAGAAGAGGCCAAGCAAAGTGAGAAATAAGCAAGAAAAGCTAAGAAAACAAGGTAAATCTTCATTCTATGGTAGCTACTCCTTCTTCCCTTCTTCTCCTTGGTTCATCCCACCTAGAGAGCTTTAAGAAGACATGGATTTTAGGTAGAACCAAGGGTGAATCTTAGGAAATTGAGTGTGGAGAATAAGAATATGAAAAGAGAATTAACAAACAACCATGAAAAATTAAAACAACAAAGTTAGGGTTTCAAGTGTTCCACCAAAAATCTGATTTGATACAATAATTCCTAGGCCTAAATAAGTGTTTGGATGAACTCTTAAGATCCCTAGAAGGCTCCTTATATGCATCTTCATCAAGAAAATAAAGCAAACTTCCTTGGTATCCTTATGCTTCATAGCCAAGCCCTAATGTAGTTAGGACACCTAAGGGAAGTTTTAATTTGTTCCAAACTTATTTTCAAGTCATATATGATGAAAGAGGATGAGAGGAAGCCTTGGAAAAATTTCAAAAAATATAGAAAGTGAGATGGCATTATAGGTTCCATAATATGACCTAAAGAAGCAATATGTAGTTAGACTCTTTGTTTTAATTGTGTGATGACTCCAAGAGGCTTAAAAGAAGTCAAGAATCATAAATGGAAGGAAAGAATAGAGCCTAGAACTCAATTAATGGATGTTACTTCATTAGGTGCATTTAGGAACCATAAATGAACTATAAGACAAAGTTAGAGTTCCCAGTAGATAGGTAGCTTTGAAAATGGTTCCAATAGCATAATTGGTTCCTATTTCATGTGTTTAGGCCAAGAGAAACAAGTCTCCCATCATTGTGAGTGTGTGGCCAAGGAAGGGAGTGCAATTCTAAAGAGAAAAGTGTGTGGTTGCATCAAAGGTAGCTTTCTTCACTTTCTCTCATGCATGAATGTGTGCTTACCTATCTTTGAATGTGTGTATGTGTGTTTTAAGCCATGAAAAGTGTTCTAGCATGTGCATATGTATTATGGTACCATGATGTGATATTATATTTTCAATGATGTTTTATATACTTACTTTGGTTTGCTTGAATGTGGTGAAGTCAAAAACTTTCTAGCCATGGTGAGGATGAGCCAAGAACCTTTGAGAATGGTTGAGACAAAGTCTAATGTCTCCTAAGAGCAAGGCTTAGTTCAAGGCCTTTGAAAAAGAGGGTGAAGCAAGTTCAATAACCTTGAAGAGTATAGGTGAGGTTAATTCACTTACTTGGCAAGCCTATGTATGCCTTGTATGACTTGTTCAAATGCCAAGAATGCCTCTTGAATGATCATACCTTCCATTATACCCATGCATACATTTTCAAGACTTGAATTGCTTTGTTTATATATGATTGAAAGGGAGATGAGCTATTGGAATTCTTTGAATGTCACACCATATAATTTTCCATTATTATATTTTTACATTCAAGATGATTGACATAGTTTCTCGAAGAAAACTCAAGAAAGTACATTAAATAATGGGTTTTTATCGCGTTACGTCGAGGTGAGAAATTTCAATTCATGCTACATGAGCCTCGTGGGTTAACCAACAACATACTCTAGTTATTTAACATTGGTACAAATCATAAACCTCTCAAAATAGCAAGCAATCCACATATCTCAAGTTAAAAACCTAACATTTCTTCATTTTCCCACGGACAGAACAAGGTAGATTTCAGAGGCAACTTTGGAAATTCATAACTAAATGTAGAAAAATCAAAATCATACAAACCATAGCTTTTTGGAAATATCTTAGTGTTAAATTTACACTAGAAATAATTTCAAGTCATGAACATAGCATCTGGATCATGTTTGATATCGAAAAAGGCACAAAGGTCCAACTAGCTACTAGTACTGATACAGGTTTTTAATATGAACTTAAAAAATGTCCAATTAATTATAAAAAAACTCCAATCCATGCAAATGATACCAATATAGAAAGCTATGGATGTTAGCTAGAGGGAAAAAATTATTCTAGACCATTCTAGGTTCTTTCAAACTACAAAATCAAATAGTGACACAGATCTGACTGGATGCCTGGTACTGGACAATCACTTCAAAAATTCATATCTCTCTCTCTAGACTTCTAAATAGGGTGATTCTAGTTGGCACAAGTCACTGGGAAGGTCTAGTTTCTGCCTATAAAATTTAATGGTAATTGGACATCGTTTGCCCTATGTTTGACATAGATTTATTTTCAAACTATTGGAACAATAACAGTGACCATATCAGACAAATTTTTCAACTTCAAAAATTTATCAAATATTCTGTAGACCTCCAAAAATTATCCACTTTAACTTCTCAAAAAGTTCTAAATGCATGCCAAATTTTAGACCAAGAAGAGCTCATTTGGACAAAAGTGACATACCCTCATGAAATGGTCATATTTGCTTCCTATCAAGAGTCACTTTGGTCCAAAATGACTTCCCCTTGAGTTTGGAACCTCTTGGGCAAATTTAAAAGCACAATTATAACTTGTGTAAGCTGCCCAAGTGGTTCCAAACCCTATACATTTCGTTTTGGCCATTTCACATCCAAAAATACACTAGAACATACATGCCATTTAAGGTTCAAAATCCACATTTACATTGATTTGATGCTACATAGGGTTTACACGGCATCCATACATCATATTATCATTGCTCAAGGTCTTACATTACCAAAATAATATATACAAGACCACTTTGGTATTTAGATACAAAGAAAACCATAAAATCCTCTAAGTGTAGTTGTTTAAAGCTCTTGGCTTACTTTTCTTGTATCTTGAAAGCCACCTAGACATTTCAAGATGGAAAGGGGAAGGGGAGTGAGATTCTAAGAATCTCAATAGGTCACACACATCCATTCACATACATTCAAGGCATACATATATCAATAGCACAATTATAAAAACATAAAGTGTGCAAAGCTACAATTTCATGCCACATTTACATATCAAAATCATTCTCATGCTCTAAGGACTTTTGGTTTTGCCTCACCTCATTTCTAGGACTTTTGGTTTTGCCTCATCCAATTTCTAGGACTTTTAGAGTTGTCTCACTCTTGGCCTAGGGACTTTTGACTTAGCCTCACCCATCTAAGAGACTTTTGGCCTAGTCTCACCCATGTCTTGAGACTTTTGGCATATCCTCACCCATTTTAAGGGACTTTTGGCATCACCTTACCCTTCGGAGTCAATCTCACATTCAAAGTCATTCAAGAACACACATTTGGTACTGATGTAATTTCAAGAGATCATGTGGCATGTTACCAAATCACAAGAGCATGTACAAACACACAATGACATACATATACACACAAGAATACAAAGGAAGGAAGTGGAGAGCTACCTTTCAATTAATGCAAGCTTTACTTTGCTAGTTCCTTCCCCTCTTTGATTTCACAAGAGTACTTAGGTGGTTGGATGTTCTCTTGGCCTAGACATTACAAGGAACACATAATCATATACTTGAAGCAAGCCAAGATATTAAGCTAAAGCTTAAACCTACACTTGGTTTTATACTTAGCATTATGGTTCCATAATTGGCCTAATAAAGCAACTCTCATATTTTAAGTTTTAGGCTCCCATCTCTTTCCATTATAAAATTTAGGTTCCCAATTTAATAAAAATGCATTTATAATCACTCAAATCAGAGCTAAAACCTTCCAGAATGAATCGGTCAAAGTTTAGGTCAACTGACGTTGGAAAAAGTACACCGGAGGAATTTACCAGTCCTGGGGCTTCCCATAATTTTTAGGGCCTCTGAGAACCCTGGGCAACTCAAAATTCTCGTTTAGAAAGCCTCCCTGTGTGTTTTTCCAAAATTACACTTATTTATGAAAATGCCATTGGCTTTTTGACAAATTTTTTGAATCACTTTGACCCTAGTTTTTGGGCAACTCAATGATCAAATCCTCATTTTCTATTATTTAAAATTTTATCTAAATTTTATTTTCTCTTGAATCACTCATCTCAAGGGACTTACTTTTCAAATTGATTCATTTTAGTGTTTTTACAATATATCGATTGTTACATTGAATCTCATCCCATTTTCTCCAATGTCTTAACATTCTAGGTAAATCAAATAAGCAAGGTAATGGGAGCCACCAAGTTAGAGGATGAAAGCTTGACAACAAAGTGCCTAGTTTTGTCTCTTTTGTAGCCATATCAATGGCATATGATGTAATCCTATGATGGAATTATTGTACAATCATTTGAACATGTGTAATTACCCAAATGTTTGATGTATGTATGAGTTCTAATGCTAAATAAATGATAATGTGCATTTTGGGTAGTGAATGACAACTTAAAGAATATGGATTCTTGTGTATGACATAGGGTGAGAGAATGAGTTTTTAATTTTTGGGTTTATGCACCTTTAAGACATGTTTAGTAGACCATTTGATGCTTTCCCATGTGTTTAAGTAGTCATAGGTGTCTTAGAAGCCAAAAATGGATCATTTAGAGCCCTCTTGTGACACAAAAGTGACCATTTCGTAACTCAATATCAAATTTTAACCAAATGAACGAATTTACTCATTAAATTTGGCATGCATATAGATCTTATCCAGAGCTTTTTGAAAAGTCAAAGACCAGATTATTTGGAGCTCTATGGAATTAGTTATGATTTTTCAATATTTATGACAGTAACTTGGGAATTCTGCCTGAGGCTGCACCATTGATTTTCATGTGTTCACTCCATTTGCATGAGTTCTAGGCCACTTCTTGGGTGGTTATGAGTTGTAATTGTGTAATTAAATATAAGAATGAGTTGAGTGAGTTCATATGGTCCATGGAACATCAAATGAAAAATTTATCCTCTATGCAATGTAATTTAATTCATTATTTTTAAGGCCATTATTTTGTTTCCTTGTGAAATGTATAGCATAAAGCATAGAAATAGTATGACATAAGCTAGAAATTATGGTGTTACACATGGTATTTGGGACCACTTGGGCAGTTCATACAAGTTGTAATTGTACTTTTAAACTTGCCCAAGAGGTGTCAAGCCATTAAGGAAGCCATTCTTGACTTGAAACTTGGCATGCATTTAAAGTTTATTGAGAGCTTTTTGGGAAGCTAAAGTGCAGAATATTTGGAGGTTTATGGAATTTTTGAAGTTGAAAATTTTTCTGATTTTGGTCAGTGTTACTATTCATATAGCTTAAAATAAAACTCCGTTATTCATGGAGCAAACGATGTCCAATTGCTGTGAAATTTTACAAGAAGAAACTAGAACTTCCCAATGACCTGTGCCAACTAGAAGCACCTCATTTGGATGTCTAGAAAGGGAGATAAAAATTTTTGAAGTTACTATTATGTTCCAAACACACCTTTAGACCCTCAGTATTATTCCATCAATTTTTGGGGTCTAAATACTCTTAGATTGATTTGAAACTATTTTTCCCCTCTAGTTTGACATCCGTAACTCTCCAAATTGGTACAGTTTGCATAAATTGGATTTTTGTGGAATTAATTATGAATTTTCAAAGTCTGTATCAGTAATCTGTATCAGAATTCTGGATAGCTTGACCTTTTTGCTTTTTTTAATGTCAAACGTGGTCCAGATGAGATTTTCATGGCTAGAAATTATTTTTAGAACATCCAGAGCTTTCGAACAAGCTATAATTTGCTTGATTTTTATTTTTCTAGATTTAGTTATGATTTTTCAAAGTTGCCTTAAATTCTACCACCCTGGAACTTGAGGCAAAACGTGATTATTTTGGATTTTTGGTTTTTGATCTGTGGTTTATATGAATTTTTTAGATGTTTATGATTTGTATGAATGAAAAATAATTTGAGAATGATGTTGGAAAGTTTTCAAGGTTTGCATAACAAAATTTGAATTTTTAGATGCAACATAACGCAAATAAATGGCATTATTTATTCCCTTTCCTTGGCATTTCTTTGCTTGTAGATGAAAACTTCCTTAAATATAGGGATATATAGTATAATAAAGTATCGTGTGATAGGTGCCACAAGAACAAATAGCATCAATATCTTGAGCCTCAGATCCTACCTCGAAGATGCGACCCTTCTTATTCTTACCACTTACAGCTTCTAATCATAAAACGACTTCATCATCATCTTCTACATCATTTGATGCTATGTGTGTTGAGTTATAAGTAGAAGCTCTGGAATTTTTAAGCCTCAAGTAATCAATCTATTAAATGAAGTAAAGAAAGGCACTTTTACAATAAAAAAAACAATAACAATGCATCCAAAACCAAAAAAGTATGCACATGTTTAAGCATCTTTTCTATCATATAGTATCAACATAAAGTGTGATCTTTCACCTAAAACAAACAAACATGAAATATGATCATATAATAAGAATAAATATATTGAAACTACAAATACATTCAGCCATCACAATGCAATTAAATATTAAAACTACGTGATTAGATGTATCAAAAGAATATGCAATGATATTAACAGCCACAGAGCAATTGAATAAGTAAAAAATATTAAATAAATGATCACATAATTCCAGTGACAATCAAAGCAAAAAGTCAAGACTCACACTACATCTAGTCGATCCTCTAGTTGTTAGCACAATTCCAATGACAATCAAAACCAGAAATCAAGATTCACACTACACCTAATCAGGCCTCTAGCTATTAGTACAAGTCCACTTACAATCAGAATAAAAAATCAAGACTCACATTACAGCTAGTCAGGGCTCTAACTATCAACACAATCCTAATGAGAAAGAAAAAGATAAACATATGCATACATAAACTTCAACTGCCCTATGGTTCACAAATTGACCAGTTGTCTCATCATAATGTGTGTTCTTGAATAATTCAAATATTGTAAGTGGCCTTCCAAGCTCTAAAGTCTATAGTTATTTATTAATATTAGTTATCTCATGCATTAAATAAATGATAATTGCATTTGAATTTAAAGGCCTATTAGCTCCTCTTATATGCAGTTGAAGGAATGTTATCCCCTTTTTATTGCATGCCTTTTGTGGTAAGCACCTAGTTGTTTTTATCTATTTGGCACAAAGCCTTATATTTGTCTGACTCCTAATAACTCTTTAATTCGACCATTACATCGTCTGGGATCCAATTAGGCATAATCCCCTTTTCTAAGTCTAGCTAGACTCTGTGCATTGCATTTCACAAGATGTCCCTACACTTTTTGTTCCAATTGCGTATAATTACTAGGTCATATTGTAGCAACCATTTATAATTTTTTTGCATAAACAATAGAAAAATAAAAAATGAGACAAAATGAGAAAAAAATATTAATACATGATACATATATAGTAGGATAAGATATATATATATATAGCCCATTCATCAAACCACAGTTGCTTGACCTTGGGAGGTGTTACTTTCCAACTGTAACATGGATGTTTAAATTTTGCTTGAATATGAGAATATCACCAACAATATGACGACAGGAATAAACCTAATCATTTAACATCAATGATTGTAAATATTATGATGACACTAAGTTGTTAACTAAAGAACAAATAAAATAATATAAACTTTATGACTTATGTATACTTGTCAAGATACACCATGTTCGATTGTTTGTGGGATCATGGCTAAAAGGCTAGATAGGTGGCATAGGTGTAAAACTAGTGGGAAGACCCTGAGAAGTGGGATGTAAGTATTGCAAACTAAGAAATGCTATTAGAAGAGATGATACAGGTGATACAAAGGGTTTGCTAGACGATTCAGGCATGATTAGAGCTAATATAGGTGTAGTGGATGCATTTGATGTTATAAGACTTAATACAGATGCTAAAGTTGAAGGATAAATAGATGGTTGAAGGTGTAAAGGTACTCCATTAGACACAAACTTGCCTAGAGCCATGACTTAACATCTACATATGTAACATCAAACCTTGGGTTAGTATAAATTTAATAAAAAATTAAATAAAAAATATAAATAAAATCAATTTAAACTCAATCAAAATAGAAAAACACATTATCAAAATAAAATCAAACTCAAAATTAAATTAACTTGAACTCTAATTTATGCATCATCGTCATCGTCGTCATCATCATCGTCATTTTCTTCATAAACTATGTTAACTATTAACATATTTATTTCTTTATGGGAACCTCCAGTGTCTCTATGGAATTCGTCATTCGGAACAATTATAGGTAGTATGACTTCTAATCCATCCAGTTGAAATGGCCTTATGTTTGTTTTAGACATAAGAGCATCAATTATGCTATAGGCCTTAACATTAATAACAGTTAACCAATTAGTCTTTTGATGACAACTAAGATAATGTGTGTAGTATACTTATGTCACTTGTTATGCAAATATGAATGGATCGAACTTGTTATACTCCTTAATTTGTGAACTTCAATAATCCCATATTGTTTGTGAACCCTCATACCATAATTAGGTGAAGGTTCATATCATTGATAATTAAACAACACTAATTGCTTCACATGAATCCCTATGTATTCAATCTCCGTAATCTCTCTTCTAAAATGTTATAAAAGTCATATTTTGATTATGTAAAGTCAGTTCCCTAATGCAAACACCACTATTTATTGTTGATTTTTGATGGCTCAATAAATATATGTGAAATTTGTACCCATTAACAAAGTAAATAGGCCAAGTTCTAACCTTTTTCTTTAGTCTCGAGCAATGTCATGGAAAAATGGATCTAGAACATGGTTGGTTGGGTTTTGAACTTTTGTAACATTTTTAATATTTTATGTGAGTTGAGGTTAGTTTTAAGATATAGTTAATTTCAACTTATTACTACTTACATGTTTTCGAAAGCAAGGGGGAAAATTTGCTTCACTTTGAGCTTTTATCTCAGCATCCGCAATTTAAGGATTAGACAAAGTTAACACATGAACAAATAAATTGCATAACAAAGAAATGTGCTAAGCATATACAAATAAATGATATGTAAGTAATATCACTTACTTGATATAAGGTTACATTTCATCACAATTTATTAAAACATATTTTGTGGCGGCTTCCACTTTTTAATCATTCAAGAAATGAGACTTGCATTTTTTAAAAGGCCTTCTAAGATAGTTAAAATGGAAATTACAGGTAGGCCCGATTCTCTGTCATCATCATTTCATAGAAGTCTCATTATTTTTGATGGCATATCATACTCAAAGTAATGCAAGCAAAATGTTATGATCTCCTTAATTATATAAACTTCACATATAAATCCTTCCATATGAGTTTTGTTCTTGATCTTTTGCTTCAAGGTATAGAGAAACCTACATAAAGAGTAGTTGCATAAGTTTTATTATCTTTTAAGCATATATTTATTCTAAGCATATAGTGATAGGCTTTATTACCTTTCAAATGGATACATCCATCGATATTGAATGAGTCCCCCAACCTTGGCTTCATAAGGAAGGTGGATGGACAGATGCTCCATTGAGTCAAAGAATGTAGGGGGATGACCTTATCCAACTTGCATAATGTCACAATAATGTTTTGATCTAATAACTCTAGTTGAGCCATCGTTAAGGTAGTGAAACAAAGTTTTTTAAAGAATTGACTAATCTCGGTTATAGGATTCCATACAACTTCAAGCAAAGCACCAAAGGTAATGGGAAGCAAACATTGAATAAAACACATGACAATCATAACTCTTCATTTCATATAACTTTGCTTCCTTCATGTCAACATATTAGGCTAGATTAGATGCATACCCATCAGGGAGTCTCAGGTTCTTTACCTATTGACAAACAATTCATTTTTATTCTATATTCAAAGTATCTTGTACTTTGGGCTTCAAAACTTTCCCTCCATTGTCGACAAGTTCTAATTCTTTTCATCGGCAATATTCTTCCATGTCTAACCAATCTTGTGTATTATCTTAGTCTTCCCTTTTGGGTCCATAATAGTGTAAAATACATTATCAAATACATTTTTCTCAATGTGCATGATATCAAGATTATATTAAATAAGGTTAGTTTTCTAATATGGCAATTACCAAAATATGCTCTGGTAAGTGTCTTTACACCCTTTGATTGATATAGGTTCTCCCTACTCGGTCACTTTTAGCAGATTACACACTTTTTGCAAAACTTTCTCTCCATCTAATCATGGCAAAGGCATTGATTTCTCAACTCTGTTCTTATAAAACGAGCTTTTTATTTCTCCTATATGCATGATCTAGTAGAAGAAAATTGTTGATGATAGTAAAAGAAAGACATTTTCCTCTTATGCTTCAATTAGAATGACTTTAAGTTCTCTATACATATAGGGCACGATAATTTTCTTGCTGTCATCCAACTAGACAACATGTCATATATTAGGAAGTCAATGATTGTCTATAATAGTGTGGCATGTATCTAAAAATTCTATCTCAATGAGGCATCATATGTTAGCACACCTTCAGTTCATAATAATTTTAGTTCATCTATCAATAGTTACAGATAAACATCTATTTTCCCTTTTAGATTGTTAGGACCAAGGATAATCAATGTCAAGAATATATACTCTTATCTTATACCAATTGCTAGTGGTAGATTGTATAGAGTAACGATAACTGGCCAACAAGAAAGCTTTCTCCCATATTGGCTAAATGGAGTAAAACCATTAGCACATAGCTCGAGCCAGACATTTTGTGGATCATATACAAAGTCGGGGTCTGTGTTATCAAACACCTTCCATGCTTCTCCATGGGATGGTGAGTAAGAACATAAAAATCTCAATGGTTCTCATAATGCCACCTTATTTCTTTTGTTGTTTTTACATAAGCAAATGATCTTTGAAGTCTAAGAATTAGTGATAGGTACCACAACTGCTTGTTTGCAATTTTCTTTTTTCTTCCATGACACATTCTTGTGACATACCTTGATTCACCATAAAACTTACACTGGGTTGCATTCACATTATCTTTATAATACAACATACATCGAATCACACAACAATCGATCTTTATATAACCAAGCCCTAAGTTTGACACCAACTTCTTTGTTTGATATAAGTCTATAGGCATACGAGTGTCTTTATGTTGTGTCCTCTTTATAAGCTGTCACACTAACTTATAGCCTTGTTGTGACATGTTGGTCTCTACCTTAATATTTAGTAATTGCACAGCTACTGAAAGTTTGAATTCTTCTTCACAACCTTCCTGCAAGGGCTATTGTGCAGCATGTAGCATGTCATAGAATGTCATTGCATCTAGATTTTTCATTTCTTAAACACGTTTGTTGTAGTTATCCATAAAACCTAACCTAACTGCATTCATTACCATGGTCTCATATTATGTCAGCTGGTTCTTAAGTAACCCATATGAGATATGTTGGATGCTTAGCATTTGACACATGGGTGAATGATACTTAGTCAGTGTTTCACCATGACTATTCTATATATAATAGTTCAACTTGAATCCATATCTATAAAGGTACACCTTCACCTTATCAAGACATAGATGATTTTTGCATTTACGCCGGGCACATAGACACCTAATCTTCTTTTAATGTGAAAAGGAAGGCAATTGGCATGTATGGGCAAGAAACTCCTTGACACCTTACTCGAACTCTATTATAAAACGTTGATAACATGAATATACTCTATTATACATCCATTTTTGATTTTTTGACACCTCCATTCTATCTCCCAATCAATCAAAACAAAAGAGCCTATGATTAATATCTCCCAATTAAAGCTTATGTTATTATTCTATTTGAGCTATAAAAGTAGCACAAAGCATATTAAAGGGTAGTGATGCAAGACCCACTAGGAACATGCCCTAGAAAACCTTCAACAATTCGAAACTATGCCCAGGACCGGCTAGAAACAAGATTGTTGGTCAAAGGAAAGACCCTAAGAGAACTTGTCTCTTAGAACCCTAGCCTCAAGACGCCACAAAGGAAGACCAATCCTTTGATAAGTCACGTGAACTTTCAGAGAACACAAAGAAGCAAAAGCCTCTCAAAGTATTGAATAATACTCAAGTTCATTCATGATTTTTTTTAAGATAGAGTACAATAGGGAGCCTTTTATAGGCAAAGTGTCTAAAAGACTTAAAATCCTACTAAAACTAAAACTCTTAAAATCTAATTAGAAATATTTTAAACAATGCCTAAAATCAAGGAATAAGATTAAGATATTAATTTTAACTTAATCTCCTAGATAAGCTCCTTGACCAAGTCCAAAAAGTAATATAATAATAAAAAACGAAATTCAAAAAGAGTTCTAGTCAAAACTAGAGTCCTAGTCAAAACTAATTAATATTAATGCTTGTATTTGAAATACTATTCACGTCCTCTAGCTTCAATGGGCTCTTTAAGCATCAACTTGGGCTTGAATAAGCATGATTAAGGCTCTATTTGCTTCCTCAATACATGCACTAACATTATGGGCTTCTAATTCAGCAAATTGAAGCCTAATTGCTCTTTGTAAATGCTTAACTCTTCCTCTTGTCATTGGGCTTTTAACATATTGGATATTAACTTTAGTTGCTCCATGGACCTTCTTAGGACATTGGGCTTCCACTTGGACTTCCACTTTTGCATATTTAAAGAGATGTTGATCAAATATGGATCTTGGGCTCTAAACTTGGGCCAACGTCCAACATAGATATTATTTTGAGCTCTTTGAGATTTTTGGACATATACTAGCACAATTTGGGCCTCTTGAGCATAGGCCATCCTTTCATGAGCCATTTGGACCTGAATCATAGGCTTTTGAATGATTTGGGTTTCTTGATGGATGAGGGCTTTTCGAACTTGTAGTGCGCCAATGGGCATGCCTACTGATATCGTATCATTCCCTCCCTCTTTGAAAAGATTCGTCCTCGAATCTTCGCCATTAGGTGGATTCTTAAGTAGGAAACAAATCTAGGCAATCACAACTCTTTTCAATGTTAGTTGAAGATGAGGGTCCATTGGGTGGCTTATTTGAAAACAAATCTTCACATTGCAAGGAGCTAGAACCAATAATAGGCAAAGATAGGTTAAGATTGTTAGTAGATAAACAAACTTCCTTACACATGCTCTCAACCTCTCTTTTTTCATCAAACAAGCTTACACTCATGCTTTTCTCACAACTCTCTAACTCTTTCTTTTCACTCACATTCTTTTCTTTTTCAATCTCGTCTTTTTCTCTCTCTAACTCATGTTCTCTCTCTTTTTCTTTTGCTTTCTCTTTTTCTTTTTCGCTCTCTTTTTCTTTCATTTTATATGCTTGTGCTATTCTCATTTGATCCTCATAAACATCCATAGGATTAAGAGGTACCAATACATGATGTTTTTCATTGAATATAAATGAATAGCAATAGCAATATTTGTGCTTATGCTTAACATATTTAGCTTTTCTTGCATGTTTCCATGGTTTACCAAGAATAATATGTCCATCAAACATAGGAGCCACATCACATAGCACTTTGTCATGATATTTACCAATGGAGAAAGAAATCAAAACTTGCTTATTAACCTTAAATTCAGCACTACCCTTCAACAAGGTATAGGGTCTAGGATGCTTTATAGTAGGCAAGTTTAATTTCTCAACAAGTAAGGTACTAGCAATATTTAATCTCCTAGATAAGCTCCTTGACCAAGTCCAAAAAATAATATAATAATAAAAAACGAAATTAAAAAAGAGTTCTAGTCAAAACTAGAGTCCTAGTCAAAACTAATTAATATTAATGGGCTGGACATCTTGTATTTGAAATACTATTCACGTCTCTAGCTTCAATGGGCTCTTTAAGCATCAACTTGGGCTTGAATAAGCATGATTAAGGCTCTATTTGCTTCCTCAATACATGCACTAACATTATGGGCTTCTAATTCAGCAAATTGAAGCCCAATTGCTCTTTGTAGATGCTTAACTCTTCCTCTTGTCATTGGGCTTTTAACATGTTGGATATTAACTTTAGTTGCTCCATAGACCTTCTTAGGACATTGGGCTTCCACTTGGACTTCCACTTTTGCATATTTAAAGAGATGTTGATCAAATATGGATCTTAGGCTCTAAACTTAGGCCGACGTCTAACATAGATATTATTTTGAGCTTTTTGAGATTTTTAGACATATACTAGCACAATTTGGGCCTCTTGAGCATAGGCCATCCTTTCATGAGCCATTTGGACCTGAATCATAGGCTTTTGAATGATTTGGGTTTTTTGATGGATGAGGGCTTTTCGAACTTGTAGTGCGCCAATGGGCATGCCTACTGATATCGTATCAGGTAGCATGTGTGAAAGTTAAAAAAGATGAACTAGCTAATGTACATGGTTCCTGAAAACTCAAATATGTCATGTGTTTCATAATATTTTGTGGTGGTTTCTAACTTAACTAAACATGTAAAATCAATTAAAAATTGAAAGATGCCGTTTGAGCCAAATTTCTTTATGAACATAAGCCTATGGTCTATTAGGCACAACATTAGTATTGAAGAATTGCCTACAATTGATCAGTAATGGAAATGAGACTAGTTAACAGGATGTTGTTAAAAGATTTGAAATCAATCAATGACAACTTAAGAAGCAATTAAACTGACATAAGGAATCAAGCTTTCATTGACACAATAGGTCCACACATCAAATTACAACTTATGAATCGAGATCCATACCTGCTTGGTTTTGTTCTTTAAGTTTAGAATGCTTTCTTCACTTTTTGCAAAACCCCATGGCTTCCTTTATTTCTCTACTGAAATTCCTTTCAATAACCAAGCCTTTCTCTTCTATTTTTTTTAGTGGGCACACATCAGGTCAAGGATATTAGAAAGATTTACAATTAGTCTAGAGCTTCCCTTTGATTCAATAAGACCTATTATAAGATTTATAAGATTTATTTTTTGGCACTTAGGTAGGTCTAAATACTTATAGCAATTACACAACAAAGGCTCAAGCAAATGAATTTACCTAAGTTCAAGTAATTTGCAACAATGAATATATGAATGATAAATACCCTTCTTTGTAAATTATAATAGTAAAATTTAGTGGGGATAAGATAAAAGAAACAATACAATAGTAAAGAAAAAGATATCTTCCTATAAGAACAAATCACTTAATGGCATCTTAGACCAATCTCAAAAGAGAAACAATGTTTATAATTGCTATTAACACGTCATACTACATTTAAGGCATATAAATTGATTATTCTTAAAAAGAATTTAGTAAGTGCGAAAACCAAGTTAAAAGAAAAACCATTATATGCTTGGAAATTAAAATATATCAATGAAACAGTAGCCAGGAAGACAAGAACAAGCATTGATGATAAGTTGATTGCAATACAATGTTAAATTCATATAAAAACAACATACAAAATGGATAAATGCAAAAATATTCATTGTATTAAAGAGAGTTTATCCAAACTCATGGCAAAAATACCAAGATGCCCACCACACCAGAAAATCTTGGCAAATTAGAAAGAAAATAAGAGGACATGAACAAAGGGAAAAACCATAGAAAAAATAGGAAAATTAAAACAAATTCCATTATTAAAAACCAGAGAAAATGAAAAAGGAAAATCCAAATTTACAAATTCTTGGTAGATAAAAAAGGAATGAAAAGTAGATAAGCAAAAATGATAAACCTTGGAAAGAAATTCCTTGAAAACCTATGAAAAAATCAAAATTGATAGATTCTTAGGAGATCAGTGAGGAAACATACAAAGAAAGGGGAAGAAGATGATGAAAAGGAGAAGGCTGGAGTTGCCTTTAAGAAGATTGTTGATGGAGGAATAGAAGACGGTGATGAAGGAATGAAAGGATCAAGTTGTGGGTGGTTAAGAGAAGTTGGAAAGAAAGGATGTTGTAGACCATGCAGATGAAGCCTTAACGAAGCTAGTTCTCGGTGGGGCTAAGACCTAGGAACAAAACCTTAAACAGTAATTAACAAATACGAGTGCATGAAATGCAAACACGATTTTGCTTTAGCTGCCTGATAGAGAGAATGTACCAAAGCGCAGTGTTTGGGGAAATTTAAAGTAAGTGGGACATATGGTGTCGCCTTAACTCTTTGATCTTGTGAATGAATAAGATTGGTTCAACTACATTGTGTCATTTTTTTCAGTTTTTTTCCAATTTTTCATTTTTCTTTATTTCTTTGGTTTTCATCATTATTATTTTTAGGTTCTTTTTCCTTTTTGAATTTTCTTTTGGCCTTTTTTTTGGGTATTGGATTATTTGAACTTAGGTCATTTAGGCTTTTGGAATTATTTAGGCTTTTAGAAATGGATTAGAGTTACTTAGATTATATGGGCCTTTTGGGGTTGCTACTAGTGCTTGGTCCATGTGAGAGCCTTCATGTTTAATTTAATAATTATATAATATAAAATTATTTGTTCTTTTTATTTATTTAATTTTTATTTTAGTGAAATTATTTAACTCAACAACCAATTCAGCAATTACACTATGTCTAATTTTACGATTTGTGGCTTATTTATAAAAGCTCTTCTCAATTTCGAGATCGAAATCAACCAAATTACTATCAAAGGATCTAGTCATAAACCAACTATGAAATAAAATAAAAGAAAACACCAAAAAAAATGCCAAACAAAAATTAAAATAAATTCTATAAAAATAGAAAAATCACTAAAAATAATTGAAAAATTACCAAAAAATTGAAAAAGTGGTTTAAATAATGAAATTTGGCCAAAAAATGGCCTATCTCATTGTATAGCGTGATTATTGTTTCTCATAACACCTAAAACCTATATACCAAATTTCAACTCAATCAGAGTTAGTCACCCTCAAAACTAGTATGGTGCAGAATTACCTCAAAACATTGAAGTTGCAAGCTCTGGAATTGGCCCTAGAAACATAGTAAGAAAGCTAAATTGAAATTGAAAATAATGAAATTCCTAACCTAATTGATTATGATTAATTGGTTCCCCGACAATGACACCAAAATCATGGTAAACAGAATTTTATTCACAGTTATCAAACCAACCAAGATTAATAAAAGTAACTAGTTGCAGTAGAGTGCCCATCAGGTCATCTCCTAAGGAGCTTTCATCAAGTCAAATAGTTTAAGAATTCATAAAAACATAATTTATTCAAAAATTGGGAAGGAGGGTTGTATACAAAATTAAATGACTAATTAATAACGGAAATTCAGCTACCAAACAGATTACAAAACAATTCACTAAAATGTAACCAATCCTAAGTCTCTCCCCTGATATCTCACCTTCCTCACCATTTAGGATTTAAGGTTAGAGTTTGTTCTCTCTTTAAGGAATCATGTATAAGATAAAGGAGTTCGTTAGCAAACCTACATTCATTTGACAGTGGGCAGATCCCCCCTTCTCCCTCAAATTTATAAACTAGATGTGTATAGGTATTGAATTTTAGATCATGCCCTTCACTCTTTTTCTGATTTTACACCCATTGGCATTCTGTCTTTGCTTATTCTGAGAGAATTTAAGAGGTTTGAGATTTAAATAAGAGAAAGTTTCAATCTTTAAAGAAAGGGAAACCTTGACACAATTACTTAAAAAGCGCAAAAAGAAACAAAAAGACAAAAGGAAAAAGGTGTAAACTTAATTCAAAGTTTAAATATAGAAATTCAAGAATAACAACATGACAGAGGGGAAACCAATTAGGAAAGGAGAGAGGCAAGAGACAGGTGGTGTCATTGAAACACAGTGGACAAGTGAAGTCATTTTTAATATTTGTAAAATCTTGGAAAAGAGGCATATTATCATTTTTTTATATTATTTATCTTTTGTATTTTTTAAGTGAAATATTTATTTGAATTTTATTTATTTTATTTATATTTGTAATAAAATCATTCCTTATATTAGTTTAAATTATGATTTTAAATTTGTGAAGTTTTTTACTATTTTTAATTAATGAAATATATTCTATATTTAATTTAATATATGATTTAGAACAAATAAATTGTAAATTTTCTAAATTTTGAATATAAATTAGACCTTTTATTGATCATAGAATAACTAAGAAAATTAGTACTTATCAAATTTTACCATTTTGATATTGAAATCATTAAATTATCAATTTATAATTTTGATTATAATATATAAATTGTTAAATTATAATATATATAATTAATTAATAATATTTAAATCATTGTATCATATAAATCATTAAAAAATTAAAATTATTATTTGCGATAGATTTAGTGTTAGATTAGTGATTGAAAAGTTTATGATGGAAAATTCCATTGCTAATTTTGTCACAAAATTAGTAACAGAATTTCTCATCACAAAAATCTATCGTAAAACTAGAATTAGTTATTCTACTCACTAGCCATAGAATTTTTCATCATTGAATTTTGTTACTAATTTGATTAGCAATGAAAATTTTTGTAACGAAAATTTTTGTCGCTAATTTCGTTGCTAATTTTAGCGATAGAATTAGTGATAGATTTACGATGGACTAGTGTCGCAAATTTGTTATATTTTTGTAGTGTTACTTGAACTTGGGCTTTATTTTCTTTTTGTTTTATTTCATCATTGTTGAAGCTAACTTATGCACAAAAATAAAAGCTTTAAATGTTAAGTCTTTGATATAGAGATTGAAAGAATCTTCAGAAAGCTCTTTAAACAGAAATCTCAAACTTCTAAATTGAAATAACTATGGCTGAAGGGTAATGACAATAACAACAAAACAATGATGGATTATGTTATCCTATCATTACAAAATTACACTTTAGTATTCGAAGGCGAACAATCAAAGTAAATAATTTTGAGATGAAACCATTATCCTTCAGTTGCTTTAAATGGTAGGAGGATAGTTTAGAGGTTCATCATTAGAAGATCTAAATGCTTATGTCCTAAGTTTTCTAGAGTTGTGCAATTCCTTTAAGTAATGGAGTTAGTGATGACGCCATTAGATTGAGGCTTTTCTCTTTTCACTTTAAGATAAAGCCAAAAGCTATCTCAATTCTCTACCTTTTAGATCTATTACTAGATGGGAAGACTTGGCACAAAATTTTTTTATCCTCTATTCCCTTCTGGCCAAGAGAGCACAACTATAGAATGATATAATTTCATTTGTGTAAAATGATTTTGAGCAATTGTTTAAGGCTTGGGAAAGATTTAAAGAGCTATTAAAGAAATGTCCAAACCATTGGCTCTTGACTTAGATTTAAGTATAGACCTTTTCTAATGAGCTTCTAAGTCAAATGAAGATTATTCTTGATTTTACAGTTGGTGATAATCTAATGTGTAATTTGAATATGAAGATGCTTACAAGTTGTTAGAGAGCATGGCATCTAACATTGTTAAGTGACAATTCGAAAGAACTCCACAGAAAAAGTTACAAGTGTCCATCAAATGGATGCTTTGATTACATTGCCTAGGTAGCTTTACTAAGTAAGAGGTTTAATAATTTAGAGATGCATTGAGGATTAGCTTCTTATTTGAAATCATTCTAGACTTTTATCATCATTTATGAGCATTATGGGGAGAGCCACCTTATTGAATAATATCTATCATTTTTTGAAACAGTATAATATGGGGGTAAATTCAACCAAAATTTGAATAACCCTCACTTTAAGACATATAATCTAGAATAGAGGCACACTTAAACTTTTCCTAGAGTCAGAATCAAGCATATACTTCATCATCTGGCATAAGGCCATATCAGCCACTTGGCTTTCAACAATAATTAAGGCTATTACTCTAAGAAAAGAAACTAAACATAAAGGATATGTTCATGTAATACACGGCTAAAAATGATGTAACTCTTAGAAATTTAGAAACTAGATTAGTCAGTTAGCTTCATCCATGAATACTAGACGACAAAGATATCTCCTAAGTGACACAATGCCCAATCCTATGAAAGAAGGCTAAGAAGAATGCAAAGTAATATCATTGAAAGGTGGAAAGGAATCATTGGATGCTCCTACCTCATTTATAGCACAAAAAGATCAAAAGGCGGAAAGTGAGAAGAAGGATGAAAAGAAGGCTAAAAAAGGAGCAAAAGTTCAAAAGAAAACTCAAAATAAGTTTATTCTATTATTACCCTTTCCTCAAAGGTTTAGAAAGTCAAATATGGATGAAAATTTTAGAAATGTTCAAGCAATTACAAATCAACATTCCTTTTGCTAAGGCACTTGAGCAAATGCCAAGTTATGACAAGTTCATAAAGAAAGTATTGTTAAAGAAGAAAATGTTTACTAAATTTAAGACTTTTGCTTTAACAAAAGAGTGTAATGTTATTGTGAAGACCAAATTACCTCCAAAGTTACAAGATTTAAGGCACTTCAATATCCCATGTAATATAAGTGAGCATTTTGTTGGCAATGCATTATGTGATCTAGGTATTAGTGTTAACTTTATGCTCTTGTCTGTGTTTAAGAAATTAGGATTTAGAGAAACTAAACCTATTACTATAACGTTACAACTTGCTAATAAAACTTTTGCTTATCCAAATGGTGTGATTAAAGATGTTTTAGTTAAAGTTGATAAATTAATATTACTTATTGATTTTTATTGTAATGGATTATAAGAAAGATAAGCAAAGTCCCATTATTTTAGGAATATTGTTTTTGGCCATTGGTAGAATTTTAATTAATATTTAAAAAAAAGTAAGTTGACCAAGAGGGTTGAAGAGCAAGATGTAACTTTCAACATTTTTCAAAGGATGAAAATTACTAATGAGCATGATGAATGTTGTATGGTCAATATGGTGAATAGTCTAATACAGAAAAAGGTGAAATGAATACACCATTAGATCTTTTACTAGTGCAATTGAAGGATATTGAGGAAAAGAAGGAATTAGAAGACTTTATATGTTGTTTACAATTTTCAAAAGTTCCATTAAATGTGGTTAAGGAAAATTGCCAAATGAAACAATCATTGAATCCTTCAGTCATTTATGTGATGAAGAGTGAGGAGCCTCCAAAAAAAGTAGGTGTGAGCGTTGAAGAAAAGAGAGAAAAAGATGATTTTATAGGATGTTTACAATTTCTAGAAACTCTATTTAAAGCCATTTAAGAAAAATTGCAAAAAGAGCTTAAGGAGTTCAAAACTTGTTTCTATGAGATTGCTTAGTTGTACAAGGACAAAACAAAAAGATAACATGACAAGAAAATCCTTCGTAGATAGTTTGAACTAGACCAAATAGTATTACTATATAATTTTAAATTTAAACTCTTTCTTAGGGAGCCAAAGTTCAAATGGTCTGGATCTTTTATTGTAGTTCAGGTATCCCTTCCCAAAGTAATTAAGACTATGGAGACTACTTTTGACAAGAAATTCAAAGTTAATAGTTAGAGGTTTAAGTACTATTAGGGAGGAGAGGTAGACCATCAAAAGTCTGCCATGGATTTAAAGGACCTTAATTGAAGAGTAACAAAAAGTTGAGTTGAGGACTATTAACTTAGTGCTTTTTTGGAGACAACCCAAGTGGATATAATTAGGTGTCTTCTTTTGTTTTGTTTGTGTAACGCCCGATACATTATACAATCACTGAAACGAGCCGGTTTGAAAAGCAAGTCCCCTAAGATGAGTGATTCAAGGCCAAATAAAATTTGAATAAAATTTTAAATAATAGAAAACGAGGATTTGAGCCTTGAGTTGCCCAAAAACTAGGGTCGGAGTGATTCAAAAAATTTGCCGAAAGGCCAGTGGCATTTTTGTAAATAAGTGAAATTTTAGAAAAACACCTAGGAGGGCTTTTTAAATGGAAATTTTGAGTTGCCCAGGGTTCTCAGAGGCCCCAAAAACCATAGGAAGCCCTGGGACTGGTAAAGCCTCTCCGGTGTACTCTTTTCGATGTCAGTTGACCTAAATTTTGACCGGTTCGTTCGGGAAGGTTTTAGCTCCAATTTGAGTGATTCCAAAGGCATTTTATTAAATTGGGAATCTTAATTTTATGATGGAAAAGATGGTTCTAAAAAAGGAGCTAAAACGAAGCCAAACCAGAAATGCCATTATGGAAGGGCAAAAATGGAAACAAAGTGCACAAAAGAAGCTTCCAAACTCCCTTTTTAAGCCACGTTCAGCTCCCCCCTCTCTAAACTGACTTTCTTCTGCCCAAAACTCAGAAATGAAGCTGCTGTCTTAGGCGCACAAAGGGAGGAAATTTTGGAGGAAGAAAAGCCAAAGAAAAGGTGAGAAAGTGTAAGGTTTTCATGCTCTTTCCTCTTGAAACTTTATCCTCCCCTTCTTGCTTCATCTTTCCATGGTTTTAATGTATTTTTTGGTGCTGATTTGGGTCCAGATCAGAGGAGAGAAATTCAAAATTTAAGGAGGAGAAAGAGGGAAGAGGAAGGGCTCTTGAAGGAAGCTTGATTGCAAGGTAGTTTCTCTCCCTTTGTTGCTTCTTTTTCTCCTTCGCCTCTTCCATGGTAGGATGTCTCAACCAGAACCATGAAGAGGGAAGAGTTTCTGTTTTATAATCCAAAAGAATCCATCAAACTAAGGCATGGGAAGAGGGATTATACCAAAGAAATGCATGAAAAACTAGTAAAACTCAAGTTGGAAAAGTGTAGGGTGCTTGAACATAAGTTAAAATCTGGGTTGATTTAAGACTTCCCCATCATATGTGAGTGTTTGTTTGAGTTTCTAAGACTCCTAGGGAGCCTCCCAAGTGCCCCATCCTTTAAGGAAAAATCCCAAACTCCATGGGTTTTTAATGGAAGCATAACTAGGTCAAGACCCTTAGAGATAGCTAGGGAGTATTTTAAATGGTTCCAAACTTGATTTGGGACTTTATATGATAAAAGAAGATAGGAGAAACCCTTGAAAAAAATTTAGAAGCCTTAGGTTGGGAGATGAGGCAATGGCTTCCATAATGTAACCTTATGAAGTAACATGGACCTAGGTTTGTGAAAGTGAGTGTGTGATGGCTTCAAGGACCTTAAATGAGGTCAAGAGGTCTAAATATGGCAAGAGAATGGAACCAAGAATATTAATTATGGTAGTTGCTTCATTAGGTCCTTAATGAAACCATATTGTGACAAATAGACTAAAGTGTAGTCTTAAGAGTGAGTTGGATATCATAATTTGTTCCAAGAGTATAATTTAGTGCTGTTTATTGTGAATAGGCCAAAGAAATCCAACCCCACCTCCTTGTGTTTGTGGAACCAAAAAGGAGAAGAAACAAGCAAAGTAAAGCTTGAATTTGCATCAAGGTAGCTCTCCACCTTTTCTTATTGCATTTTCTTGTTGCATATGGTGTCATTGTGTGCTTGTGTGTATGTTTATATGTTTGAGACATGCCACTTGATGCTATGTTGCTATTTTGGTACCAATATGCTTTCTTGAATGTCTTTGAATGATGGAAATGGCTCATAAGGGTGAGGTAGTGCCAAAAGTCCCTTAATGTGGGTGAGGAGATGCCAAAAGTCTCATGGCATGGGTGAGACAAGGCCAAAAGTCCTTTGGATGGGTGAGGCTAAGTCAAAAGTCCCAAGAACCAAGAGTGAGGCAATCCAAAAGTCTTAGAAATGGGGTGAGGCCAACCCAAAAGTCCCTAGAGCTCATTCTTATTCTTGACATGTGTTTGTGACATAAAAATGTGGAAATTGAATGCTTCATTGATTGAGTAGTTGCATACTTGTACCCTTGACATGTTATATGCCTTGAAAATGTGATTGAATAGGTGTATGAGCTATTGAGATTCAATGAATCTCACCCCCTCCTTTCTCTCATCTCATATGATCTAGGTGGAGTTCAAGACCCAAAGGATGGAAGCCAAGGAGCTTAAATCTCCATCTCTTGGCAAACCTTTATATTTTGATATACTATGATGACTAGAATGTAAAAGTAGATATGTAAATGTTATTTTTGAGCCATGACACTTTGAACAAGTGTAAAACTATATAAAGTTAGTGTATGTATCAAGAATAGAGTCTAATGAGTAGAATTATGTATTTTGACCACTTCGAAGCTCATTTGTGTATGTATGTTTATGGAAGTGGCATGGTGAATTTGAGTTGCATGAGAGTTCAGACCTTATGAGAGACTTATTTATGCTATATTTATGCTTTCTAAGTTGCTCAAATGTGTGTGGAACCACGGATGGCTCATTTGAACCAAAGTTGCCTCTTGTTGGGACCAAAATTGCCATAAGCTTGAGCTATGGCAAAATCTAACCAAATGATGTCTTCTTGACTTGGAATTTTTCATGCAAGTAGATCCTGCCTAGAGATTTTTGGGAAGCCAAAGATCAGGTCATTTGGAGGTCTGTGGAATTTTCTATGATTGTTCAAAGTTGGTATCAGAATTTCGGATTTGCACTGGTACTGTTCATTTGGTCAGTTTTGAAATTGTGTCATCTGAGGGGCAAACGTGGTCCAATGGCTACAAAATTTTATAGTTAGAAACTAGGCATTCACAGTGACTTGTAGCAACTAGAAGAACCTCATTTAGAGGTCTGAGCTGAGAGATATGAATTTTTGAATTTCTGGGATAGTAACAGTAGCTCAGCATGACCTGAGTCACTGTTCCATTGAATTTGGGTAGCTAAGCATGCTTTCTCTGGTCTGAGTCTATTTTTACCATAAATTTAACGTTCATAGCTTTCCAAATTGGTATTATTTTCATGGATTGGATTTTTGTGGAATTAATTGGACATTTTCAAAGTTCATAGCAGACACTTGTATCAGCACCAGTAGCTGTCCGAACCTTAACCCCTTTTTGCGTGTCAAACGTTTTCTGTGTTATGTTTCATGGCCTGGGCATATTTTTAGAATAAATTAGACATGTGTAGCTTTCCAGAATGGCCAATAATGAATGATTTTAATTTTTCTAGAATTAGTTACAAATTTTGAAGCTTCTTATCAGTAAATTGAACCAGTGGCCCAGACAGCAGCAACCCCAGTGGCTTTTCGAATGTCAAATGTTCTGCCCTTAATTATTAATGAGCTGAAACTATTTTTATCATGGGGTAGACATCCAGAGCTTTCTGTAATGGTAAATTTTGTTGGATTTTGAATTTTGTGGATTTAGTTATGAATTTCCGAAGTTGTGACAGAAAAACTGAAATTCTGGCCGAAAATAAGATGTGAATTTGATAGTCCCCTTTGAGTTCCACGAGTTGTGGGCCAACTTTGGTTATGCAAATGAGTTGTATGTATGTAATTAAATATGAGAACGTGTTGTATGAGCTCATATAGTCCATGTGACACCGAATGAAATTTTTATATGCGACGTAACGCGAAATAAGGCATTATTCTAATGTCATTTTCCATTCCCTTTGTTCAATTGATCATGTGAGACTTAGAAATGATCGGAAGCATGCTAGAAATATATGGTGTTACAGTTTGTGTGCATAAGAAAGAATATGAAGTGCTCCAAATGCACTTCAATTGCTATACTAATTTTGCAAACAATAGAATAGAGAGTCTTTCTTTTTCATTTTTTCTTTTATTTTTGCAAAGATTGGGGACAATATTCATTCTAAATTTTTGAGGGGAAAATTTTTTATATTGATAGGTTGCAAAATAATTTTTTTTTCCTTTGCTTGATCTTTTACTTTGTTTGATTTATTTTAAAAGATGTTTGATATGACACCTAATTTACCGAAAAAGGGCTAAAAATGTAAGAATTCAAAAGGAAGTCCCCTGAATAGAGAGATTTAACACCAAATAAAATTAAGATAAAATTTTAAATATTGAAAAATGAGGATTTGAGTCTTGAGTTACCCAGAAACCGATGGCAGAATGGTTCAAAAAATTTGTCGAAGAAAGTAGGGGCATTTTTATAATTTTTGAAAACTTACAGAAGGGTTTTTTAAACAAACAATTTAAGTTTTCTAAGGTTCTTAGAGACCCTTAAAACTATGAGAATCCCTAGAATAGTTAAAACTCCTTTAATAAGTAAGTTCGGCAAAGAGTGGACTAAAACTTTAACTCAATAATTCAGAATAGTTTCATATCCTTTTTGTAACAACCAGAATTTCTAAAAATTTTTTAAGTCCTAAAATTTTTCTAAGTCTGCTGGCTACATCCTGACTATAGCGAATGTACCTATTCATTATAGCGAGAATCCAGCTAGTTATAAAGAATGTACCAGTTCGCTATAGCAAGAATGCTTCTAGCTATAGCGAGTTCGGGCATCCCATACAAAAATCAGGGAGTGCTTCATAATAGTGCGCGCCATAGTGAGAACAAGGGTCTGGGACTGATACGTGCTCCCTGTAGCGAGAGTTATTTTTTGCTATAGCGAGGGTTAGTCTAAAAAAACGTGAAAAAGGAGAATTTTACTTCTTAAAGAGTCTAAATCCTCTCGTTTCCTTCTAACCGACTTATACTTCGTCCAAAACAGAGGAGAAGGATAGAGAGAGAGAGAGAGAAACCAAGAGAAGCTAAGGAAGAAGGAAGAAACATTAAGGAAGAAAGGTAAGAATCTTTAAAGATAATCATGCTTCTTCTTCTTAAAACTTTATTCTTCTCCTTCTAAGCTTCCTTTCCATGGGTTGTTGAGTAATATGGCTTTGTTCTGACCTAGAACAAGTAAGAAACCATTGAATTAAAGTGTGGGGAGTTGAGAAATGCAAAAGAACTAGGAGAAAGGCTAGTAAAATTCAAGAGGGAGAAACTAGGGGTTCTTACATACTTTGTAGGGTTTGCCTTGATGAAGAATCCCTTAGCCTTGTGAGTGTTTATTTGAGTTCCAAGAGAGTAATTGCATGTTATTTATTGTGTCTAAGCTTATGAGAATTGGCTCCATCTAATTGTGGTTTTGAGACTGAGAGAGACAAAGAGAAATCAAAAGGGAAGGCTTGTGTTGGCTTATAAGGTAGCTCTCTACTCTTTCTTATTGCATTCTTAGATGTACAATAGTCATTTTATACTTGTGTATGTGCTTGTATTATGAGGCATGCCATTTGATATTGTCTTGATGCATTGGTACCAATATGCTTATGTTTTGGGTTATGAAAATTGCTCAGGTGAGGTAGTGCCAAAAGTCCTTTGTGATGGGTGAGGTAGAGTCAAAAACCCCTAAGGATAGGTGAGACAAGGCCAAAAGTCTCATAGATGAGTGAGACTAAGTCAAAAGTCCCTAGACCAAGGGTGAGGCTAGACCAAAAGTCTCTATAGCTTATTATTGGCATTGATATGGTTTCCATGGCATGTAAATCATGTGTTGTATGATTTTGATTGGTTGTATGCCTACTTGCATGCTTTGACTTATTTATATACGTTGGTTGCTCCCTTGAATGAGTGCATAAGCTATTAAGATTCCATGAATCTCACCCCCTTCCTTCTCTCATCTCATATGGTCCAGGTAGAGCTCAAGAGCCAAAGAGTAGAGGCCATGAGACATAGATGGCCATCCTTTAATATTTTTGCACACTTATGCATAGTTTGATGTATAGGAAAGCCAAAGTGCTTATGCATACATATTCTTTTTGAGATGTAAATATTTAAACAAGTGTAAATGTATGTATAAATGATGTGTGAACTATATATAGAGCCAAAGCAATGGAAATATGAGATTTGGCCTCTTGGTGGCTTGTATGTAGTAGTGTATTTTTGCCTGTAGCATGATGAGTTTGAGATGTGTGATGATTTGAATTTCTTAGGCATTTCATATATACTATACTTATGCTTTAAAATCTACCCAAGAGGTGCTAAGAGGCCATTTAGACTCATTTTAAACCATATATGGTGTTAAATGTGCCAAATTCATGAGCTTTGTCAAGATATGACCAAATGAGCTCTTCTTGATATGAAATTTGGCATGCATATAGAGTTTGTTGAGAGCTTCTTGGGAAGCTAAAGTGGTATTATTTGGAGGTATAGGAAATATTTGGCGAATTGTTGAAATTGATTTTTTTTATTTTGGTTATTGTACTGTGCAACTGGTCTAAAAATTGTTTTGTATCAATCATAGGGCAAATGATGTCCAATTGCCACGAAATTTTATGGGTATAAAATAGACATCCACAGTGACTTATCCCAACTATAAGCACCTCAATTGGAGGTCTGTAGAGGGAGAAATAACTTTTCTAAAGTTCTGTGTTAGCATCAGGGATGCCAGCTGACATTCGTTACTGTTCCATCCGCTTTTGAGGTCCAAAGGCTACTGAAATGATATGAACTTATTTTTTCCCCTATTTAATATCTGTAGCTTTCCAAATTAGTATAGTTTTCCTAGATTATATTTTTTTGAAATTATTTATGAATTTTTAAAATTCGTGATAACAAACTGTATCGGTATTAGGGACAGCCAAACCTTTGTGCCATTTTTGATGTCAAACATGATACAAACGTTGAGATTGTAGTTTGGAATTGTTTTTAGTATAAATTTAATATCTAGAGATTTTCAGAAAGCTATGTTTTGCTTAATTCTCATTTTTCTAAAATTAGTTATAATTTTCCAAAGTTAGAGCCAAAAATCTGACTTTTGGGCCCATTTTGAGAACTTGCATTTTCTGGTTTTTGGCTCCATATCCGTGGTTTATGGGTTGTTTTTATGCTATGTATGAGTTGTATAAATATATTTTGAGTAGATTTGTATAAATATATTTTGAGTAGAGAATGTGATTGATGGGTTCACAGGACCCATAAAGCAAAATATGACTATTTAAACCCCGACTTAACGTATTAAAATGCCACGATTTTAGTCCTTTTCTTTAGAAATCATATGGAATCAGGCTTAAGTGATGGATAATCACAGTTAACTCTTTATGGTGTTACATTTTTGGTATCTGAACAAAGGTTCAAGCACTTTTGCTCGGTGTTAGGCTCTTAAATGGTGTGAATTTCCATAAAAGTGCTAGCATACATATGCATATGTGCTTGTGATACAATTGTGAACTAAGGGTTGCTACTTCTTTTCAGATAAGATGGTTGAGACTAGACAGGGCAGGGGTAGAGGCAAGTCCCCCAGGGCTCAGAGAGCTGAGCCAGAGGTTCAAGTTAGGCCTGAAGATCCTCTGCAAACCATTATGGAGAGGCTTAATCGGTATGAGGTCATGATGGGCCAACATCAAGAGATGCTGGAACAGCAGAGGTACATTACCTAACAACAACAAGATATGATCATGCAGTTGCAAGATACCCTGGTTAGGCAAGAAGCCAGAAGAGAAGCCTTTGTACCTCAGTCATTTACATTTGGCGTTCCACCTGCACCTCCCTATAAGCCTGCTCAGACCCAGACGCCTATCCAAAAACTGTTGAATCAGTTTAGGAAGAATAGTCCACCCTCGTTTAACGGGGAGTTAGATGCAGATAAGGCAGAGGCCTAGGTCATGGAGTTGGAAAAGATATTTTTAGTGATTGATTGTACCACAGAGCAGAAAGCTCAGCTCGCCACTTTTATGCTACAGAAGGAAGCCAATAGGTGGTGGCGTAGCACAAAACCCCTGATGGAGACTAAGAACATACAAATCACTTGGGAAAGCTTCTTGGTCGAGTTTTATGAGAAATATTTTTCTAGTTCAATGAGAAAGAAGAAAGATATGGAATTTATGGGCTTAAGACAGACAGATGAGATAACTGTTGATCAATATGTGGCCAAGTTTATTGAGCTGTCTTGATATTTCTCTTACCTCTAGAAGTATGATGATGAACCCTGGAAATGTGAGCAGTTTGAGACTGGGTTGAAGCCCCTGATTAGCGATAGAGTTACTCCATAGCAGATTAGGAAGTTTAATACCCTTATGGAGGTCAGCAGGGTAATTAAGAATAACCTGCGAGCTATCATGCCTGCTACGGCTATAGCTAGTTAGAAAAGGGGCTTCGAATTTGAAAAGACCGAGACTGAAAGAGGGTTCCAGCATGACACTTAGCACCAAGAGGAGAGGCAAGGTGCCATGGAATAGAAGGCCACAGCGGGATAAGCCGATGCCGCCTCCTCGGAGCCAGTCATCCTTCCAGCAATCTCCGGTGATATGTTTCAAGTATGGGAAGTTGGGGCACATTGCTAAAAATTATCCCCAAATAGATACAGCACCTCCTTCTAGGCTGCAGACCCAAGGCTGAGTGTTCGCCTTCACTCAGCAGGAAGCCAATACGTCCCCCAATTTGATCCGAGGTACACTGATAGTGAATGGCTTTCCTGTAATTGCTATATTTGATTCGGGTGCTAGTCACTCGTTTCTATTCTATGATTGTGTAAGGCAATTGGGTCTGGCTATTAGTGTCTTGCCATTTGATTTATTTGTCACTACACCTACTGGAGGCCACGTGGTTACTTCCCATACTTAAATGTCACTGTTCAGTTCAATCATTGTCATACCACTATTGATTTAATTTGTATGCCTTTCCATAATATTGATTTGATTGTTGGTATGAACTGGATGGTCGTGAATAATGCGGTACTTAATTGTGAACACCGAACCATGTCCTTACCTACTTGTGGGACTATACCTAGGGTAGGAGCTAATTTATCCTTTATGACTACTACCTAGACTTAGAGGCACTTAGAGTATAGATGTCAAGGGTTTCTAGTCTTCTTCTCTATTCAGGTTGAGGTAGAGGAAGGGATAAAGGAGATTCCAGTTGTCAGGAAATTTCTTGAGGTTTTCCTTAAAGATTTTGACTTTAGTGGTCTATCCCTTGAGAGAGAGCTAGAGTTCCCTATAAACATAGTACTTGGGGCTGGACCAGTATCCAAGGCTCCTTATAGGATGGTTCCCACCAAGCTCATTGAGTTAAAAAAGCAGATAGAGAAATTGGTAGAGAAAAGGTTTATCCGCCCTTGTGTTTCATATTGGGGAGCTCCTGTGTTATTTATGAGAAAGAAGGATGGTAGCTTATGATTGTGTATAGATTATAGAGAGTTGAATAAAGTTACCATTAAGAATAAATATCCTCTCCCTAGAATTGATGATTTGTTAGATCAGTTAGTTAGGGCATTTGTGTTTTCCAAAATAGATCTTAGATCTGGGTACTATCAGTTGAGAGTGAGAACTGAAGACGTCTTCAAGACGTCCTTCAAAATGAAAATGGGCACTATGAATTCCTTGTGATGCCATTCAGGCTGACGAATGCACCCACTGTATTCATGAATTACATGAATAGGGTATTTAGATCGTATCTAGATCAATTTGTAGTAATTTTCATTGATGATATCTTAGTGTACTCTAGATTTTTTAAGGAGCATGAGAGGCATTTAAGATTAGTCCTCGAGACCTTGAGAGATAAAAAGTTGTATGCTAAACTTAGTAAATGTGAGTTTTGGCTAACCGAGGTAAATTTCTTAGGTTATGTGATCTCACGAGATGGAGTCGCTGTGGATCCTTATAAAGTTGAGGTTGTGTTTCAGTGGGATAGACCTAGAACAATCACCGAGGTTAAGAATTTCTTAGGTTTGGCAGGGTACTATAGACAGTTTATTCAGGGCTTTTCTCAGATGGCCTTACCACTGATGAGGTTGACTAGGAAATAAACACCTTTCGTGTGGAATGATAGATGTGAGAGGAGTTTTCAGAAGTTGAAACTCCGTCAGACCACTACCCCTGTACTGATTATCCCTAACCCTAGTAAACCATTTATGGTTTATTATGATGCCTCGAGTAAAGGGTTAGGATGTGTGTTGATGTAGCAGGGTAGAGTAGTGACATATGCCTCTAGGCAATTGAGGCTTCATGAGGAGAATTATCCCACGTATGACTTGGAGTTAGCCGCCGTAATGTTTGTTCTTAAAATCTGGAGGTACTATCTGTATGGTGCTACTATAGAGATTTACAGTGACCACAAGAGTTTGAAATACCTATTTGACTAGAAGGAATTAATATGAGACAAAAGAAATGGATGGAGTTCCTGAAAGATTATGATTATGTGTTAAAATATTATCCAGGTAAGGCCAATGTGGTGGCAGATGCCCTAAGTAAAAAATCCATCCATGTAGCGCATATGATGATTAGGGAGCAAGAGCTCATAGAAAAATTTAGAAATATGAACCTCTCCTGTCAGGTGGTATCAGGTAAATTGTATCTGAGTGAAACTCAAATTGAGAATATATTGAGAACCCAGATCTTAGATGCCCAAAGAGAGGATGAGTTCCTGAATCGAATCAGGAATGTGACTTTCTAAGGTAAGACCTCATATTTTAGAACATTTGAGGATGGTATGATAGTATACTAAGATAGAATCTATGTACCTAGTCAAAATGAGTTGAGAAAAAGCATTTTAGAAGAGGCACATAAGAGTAAGTATACTATCTACCCAGATGCTACCAAGATGTATCAGGATTTGAAAAGAATTTTCTAGTGGCCAGGGATGAAGAATAATGTGACGGATTATGTGGCTAGATGTCTAGTGTGTCAGAGGGTAAAAATAGAATATCAAAGACCCACTTGGTTGTTGCAACCCCTAGATATCCCCGAGTAGAAGTGGGATAGTATAGCTATGGATTTTGTTATGGAGTTACCCAGGACATCCTCTGGACATGATGCTATTTAGGTAGTTGTGGATAGACTGATAAAGTCTGCACACTTTTTAGCTATCAGGGCTACTCATACACTAGATAAATTAGCTCAGTTGTTTATCAGAGAGATAGTGCGACTTCACAGAGTATCTAGTAACATAGTTTCAGATAGAGATCCCAGGTTCACATCGAACTTCTAGAGGTCATTACAGCATGCTCTGGGAACTAGGTTGCGGTTTAGTATTGTATATCACCCCCAAACAGATGGTCAGACTGAGAGGACCATCCAGACTTTAGAAGACATGTTGAGAGCATATGTGTTAGAAATGAGGGGTAACTGAGATGCGTATTTACCGCTAGCAGAGTTTGCGTATAATAACAGTTACCATTCCAATATTCAGATGGCCTCTTATGAGGCTTTGTATGGGAGAAAGTGTAGATCCCCTTTGTGTTGGGTTGAGTTAGGTGAGAGGAGCATGATAGGACCTGAGATTGTGGACCAAACCACCCGACAAATAGAATTGATTAGAAAGAAACTCCTCATGGCCCAAAGTAGGTAGAAAAGTTATGCCGATAAGAGAAAGAGACTGTTAGAGTTTGAGATTAGAGACTATATGTTCATTCGAGTGTCTTCAATGACAGGGGTAGGCCAGTCAATGAGGGTAAGGAAGCTCAGTCCTAGGTATATTGGTTTATTGAAATCCTTGAAAAAATTGGACCCGTGGCTTACTGGATAGCCTTACCTCCTAACCTAACCCAAATCCACAGTGTTTTTCATATCTCCCAGTTGAAAAAGTACTTACTAGACCCCTCACATGTCATAAAATATGAGCATGTGCAATTGTATGAAGATCTTTCCTACGTAATGAAACTGTAGAGAATTATAGAGGCTAAGCTAAAACAGCTGAGAAGCAAGAACATTCCTCTGGTGAAAGTGGTATGGGGAGGCCTGACATCTGAGGAAGCAACCTGAAAATTAGAGGATGAAATGAGGCAAAAATATCCAAAGTTATTCCCTTGAGGTATGTATTTAAATTTCGAGGATGAATTTTCTTTTAAGGGGGGTGAAAATGTAATAACCAGAATTTCTGAAAATTTTTTAAGTCCTAAAATTTTTTTAAATCTATTGGCTACAATCTGGCTATAGCGAATGTACCTGTTCACTATAGCGAGAATCCAACTAGCTATAGCAAATGTACCAGTTTGCTATAGCGAGAATACTTCTAGCTATAGCGAGTTTGGGCATCCCATACAAAAACTAGGGAGCTCCTCACAATAACGAGCGCTATAACGAGAACAGAGGTCTAGGACTGATACGTGCTCGCCGTAGCGAGGGTCATTTTTGCTATAGCAATGGTTAGTCTAAAAAAGCGTAAAAAAGGAGAATTTTACTTCTTAAAGAGTCTAGATCCTCTCCTTTCCTTCTAATCGACTTATACTTCATCCAAAATAGAGGAGAAGGTTAGAGAGAGAGAGAGAAAAATGAAGAGAAGCTAAGGAAGAAACATTAAGGAAGAAAGGTAAGAATCTTTAAAGATAATCATGCTTCTTCTTCTTAAAACTTTATTCTTCTCCTTCTAAGCTTCCTTTCCATGGGTTATTGAGTAATATGGCTCTGTTCTGACCTAGAACAAGTAAGAAACCATTGAATTAAAGTGTGGGGAGTTGAGAAATGCAAAAGAACTAGGAGAAAGGCTAGTAAAATTCAAGAGGGAGAAACTAGGGGTTCTTACATACTTTGTAGGGTTTGCCTTGATGAAGAATCCCTTAGCCTTGTGAGTGTTTGTTTGAGTTCCAAGAGAGTAATTGCATGCTATTTATTATGTCTAGGCTTAAGAGAATCGGCTCCATCTAATTGTGGTTTTGAGACCGAGAGAGACAAAGAGAAATCAAAAGGGAAGGCTTGTGTTGGCTTATAAGGTAGCTCTCTACTCTTTCTTATTGCATTCTTAGATGTACAATAGTCATTGTATACTTGTGTATGTGCTTGTATTATGAGGCATGCCATTTGATGTTGTCTTGATGCATTTGTACCAATATGCTTATGTTTTGGGTTATGAAAATTGCTCAAGTGAGGTAGTGCCAAAAGTCTCTTGTGATGGGTGAGGTAGAGCTAAAAGCCCCTAAGGTTGGGTGAGACAAGGGAAAAGTCTCATGGATGAGTGAGGCCAAGTCAAAAGTTCCTAGACCAAGGGTGAGGCCATCCAAAAGTCCCTAAAATAGGGTAAGATTAGACCAAAAGTCCATAGAGCTTATTCTTGGCATTGATATGGTTTCCATGGCATGTAAATCATGTGTTGTATGATTTTAATTGGTTGGATGCCTACTTGCATGCTTTGACTTGTTTATATGTCTTGATTTTTTCCTTGAATGAGTGCATGAGCTATTGAGATTTTATGAATCTCACCCCCTTCCCTCTCCCATCTCATATGGTCCAAGTAGAGCTTAAGAGCTAAAGAGTAGAGGCCATGAGGCATAGATGGCCATCCCTTGACATTTTTGCACACTTATGCATAGTTTGATGTATAGGAAAGCCAAAGTGCTTATGTATACATATTCTTTTTTAGATGTAAATGTTTAAATAAGTGTAAATGTATGTATAAATGATGTGTGAACCATGTATAGAGCCAAAGCAATGGAAATATGAGATTTAGCCCCTTGGTGGCTTGTATGTAGTAGTGCATTTTTGCCTGTAGCATGATGAGTTTGAGATGTGTGATGATTTGGACTACTTGGGTATTTCATATATACTATATTTATGCTTTAAAACCTGTTCAAGAGGTGTTAAAACATGTAGGAGGCCATTTAGATCCATTTTGAACCATATATGGTGTCAAATGTGCCAAATTCATGAGCTCTATTAAGATATGACCAAATGAGCTCTTCTTGATATGAAATTTGGCATAGATCTAGAGTTTGTTGAGAGCTTCTTAGGAAGCTAAAGTGGGTATTATTTAGAGGTATAGGGAATATTTGGCGAATTGTTGAAGTTAAATTTTTTTTTGATTTTGGTTATTATACTGTGCAACTGATCTGAAAATTGTTCTATGTTAATCATAGGGAAAATGATGTCCAATTATCACAAAATTTTATGGACATAAACTAGACATCTATAATGACTTATTCCAACTAAAAGTACCTCAATTAGAGGTCTGTAGAGGGAAAAATAACTTTCTGAAGTTCTGTGTTAGCATCAGGGATACCAGCCGACCTTCATTACTGTTCCATTAATTTTTGAGGTCCAAAGGCTACTAAAACAATATGGACTTATTTTTTTCCTCTAGTTAACATCTTTAGATTTTTAGATTGGTATAGTTTGCCCATATTGGATTTTTGTGGAATTAGTTATGAATGTTTGAAGTTCATGACAGCAAACTGTATCAGTATTAGGGACAGCCAGACATTTGTGTCATTTTTGATATCAAACGTGATCCAAATACTGAGATTGTGGTTTGGAATTATTTTTTATATAAAGTTAACATCCATAGATTTCCAAAAACCTATGGTTTTCTTGATTCCTATTTTTCTACAATTAGTTATAATTTTCCAAAATTAGAGCAAAAAATATGACTTTTGGGCCTGTTTTGAGAACTTGCATTTTTTGGTTTTTGGCTTCATATCCGTGGTTTATGGGGTTTTTTATATTATGTATGAGTTGTATAAATATTTTTTTAGTAGAGAATATGATTGATGGGTTCACAAGACCCATAGGGTGAAATGTGACTATTTAAACTCCAACTTAACGCATTAAAATGCCACGATTTTGGTCATTTTCTTTGAAAATCATATGAAATCAAGCTTAAGTGATGGATAATCATGGTTAACTCTTTATGGTGTTACACTTTTTGAGTGATTCCAAAAGAAATTCTTATGATTAAGAGCCTAAGGAATATGATAGAAAATATGGATTTTAAAAAGGAGTTGATTTGAGCCAAAATGATAAGAACAAAGAATAAAGACTAAAATGCAAAATAGAAAAGTGCATAAAGTGGACTCCTCACCTTCTTAAAGCACGTTTCTTTTAGCCTTTGATTAACAGACCTTCTTGCTGTCCAAAATAGAGCATGAGACAAAGGGAGTGAGATGCACCAAGAGAAGCTCTAAGGAGGAAGAAAGAAGCTTAAGAAAGGTATGAAATTTTAAGATTTTCCATGGTCTTCCTTTTAAAAACCTTGTTCTCCTCTCCTTGCTCTCTCTTTCCATGGTTGTGATGGATGAATTGGGTCTGTTTTGGATTGGGTTTAGAGGGAAAAGAGTGGAGTTTCAAAGAGAAGCTTAAACCAAGTGAGAAAGCCTTTGAAGGAGACAAAAACCCAAGGTATGAATCTTAATTTCATGCACTCTTCTTTCTTTGTTTGGTGCATGTGAGTCTTGGCCAAGATCAAAGCATTCAAGGGGGAGGAATTTCTGTCTAAGAACTAATGGGAATTCATTGATTTAGGTTATGGGAATTTGAGAAATGTAAAGAAATTGCAAGGAAAGCTAATAAAATTTAAGTTAGAAAAGTGTAAAGTTCTTGAACACTTTGTAAAAACTATTTTGATTCTCAAATTTTCCTGTATGTGTGAGTGTTTATTTGAGCTCCTAAGACCTCTAGGAAGCCTCCCAAGTGTCTCCCCCATCAAGAAAAAATTAAAAAGCCTATGAACTATTCCTCCCTCCATCAATTCGGCCAAGGTAGAACCATTGGGCTAGAGGCTGTTTTAATTTGTTTTATCCTTGGTTTGAGACTTCTTATTATGGTAGAAGGTGGGAGGAACCCTTAGAAAAAATTTAAAAGCTATGGATTGGGAGATGAGGCAATGGCTTTCATAATGTGACCTTATGAAGCAACTTATGTCTAGGCTTTTGGAAGTGAGTGTGGGAGGGCTCCAAGGACCTTAAATAAGGTCAAGAGGCCTAGATATGAGAAGAGAATAGAGCTAAGAACTTGAATTATAGTGGTTGCTCCATTAGGCCATTATGTGGCTATCAAGCAAAGGGTGTATTCTTAAGTGTAAGTTTAATATCCTAACTTGTTCTAAGAGTATAATTGACTTTCATATGGTGTGTTTAGGCCAAAGGAAGCAAGTTCCACCTACTTGTGGGTGCTTAGCCAAGGGAGAGGAACCATTTCTAAGAGTTAAAATATGTCATTACAAGCAAGGTAGCTCTCTCCTCCTTCTTTCATGCATGCTTGAGTGTTTTTCTTATTTTGAATGTGTGTGTGTATGTTTAAAGTCATGAAATATGTTTCTAGCAAGCATTCACATGCCATGGTATCTTGATGCTTTGCTTATGTATTGAAATGATGCTTGATGAATGCCTTTGGTTTGCTTGAACTTGGTGAAGCCAAAAGTCCTATAGTTAAGGTGAGGATGAGCCAAAAGTCCTTAAGGTTAGGTGAGACAAAGCCAAAAGTCTCTAGCAAGAGTGAGGCTTAGTCAAAAGTCCCTTAAAAATAAGTAATACAAGTCTAAAGAGAGTGGGTGAGGCTAAACCAATGCTTGGGCAAGCTTATGTATGTTATCTATGTCCTTATGAATGAAGAGAATGCTTTATGTATGATTAAGAATCTCATGTTGGCATAGATGCATCTAAACTTGAAAATTACATCAAGTATGTGTATTTGAAAGGGAGATAAGTTATTGGGATTCTTAGAATCTCATTTCCCCCTCTCCTTTGCTCTAACATGTCTAAGTGGACCAAGTAAACAAGGAAATGGAAGCCACCAAGTTGGGAGATGAGAGAGTGAGAAGAATAGTGTTGTTTTGTTCATTTTGTAGCCACTTTGATGGCACATGATGTAACCCTATGAGAAATGTATTGTATAACCATTTGAATATGTGTAAATATATGAATACTTGATATATGTATGAGAACTAAGGCCAAATGAATGATATTGCATGGTTTTGATAATGAATGGCAAGAGTAGCACATATGTAATCTTGTGTCTATCTTGGTGTGGATGAGTGGAATTATGAAATCTAGGTTATTAGCCCTTTAAGACATGTTTGTTAGAGTATTTTGATCTTTCCCCACGTGCTCATGTGGCCATAGGAATATGAGAAGCCAATATGGACCCCTTGAGACCCCATATGAAGCTTGAAGAGGGCATTTTGCAACCCTATGTCACAAATTGATCAAATGGATAAATTTTCTCATGAAATTTGGCATGCATATAGATCTTGCCTAGATCTTTTTGGGAAGCTAAATTTTAGAATATTTGGAGGTCTATGAAATTTTTGAAGTTGGAAAATTTTCTGATTTTGGTTAGTGTACTGTTCATTCTAGTCCATGGTTAGTGTACTGTTCATTTTAGTCCAAAATAAAATTCTATCATTCATGAAGCAAACGATATCTAATTGCTATGAAATTTTATAGGTAGAAACTAGACCTTTCTAGTGACTTGTACCAATTGGAAGCACCTCAATTGGATGTCTAGAGAGGGAGATATATATTTTTGAAGTTGCTGTCCAGTATCAGGTGCACAGTCAAACCCGAAGTACTGTTTGACAAATTTTTGAGGTCTGAATGAACCTGAACTGGGTCCCTCTAGCTAACATCCATATCTTTCTAGATTGGTATCATTTGCATGGATTGGATTTTTGTAGAATTAATTGAACATTTTTGAAGTTTATGATAGTATCATAAGGCAGTCAGACCTCTATGGCCATTTTGTTGTCAAAGATGGTTCTAGTGCAATGTTCATGACTCAAATTTATTTTTAGTGCAAAGTTAACACTCAGAGCTCTCTAGAAAGATATGGCATGGCAGATTTCAATTTTTTTACATTTAGTTATGATTTTTCAAAGCTTCCCTTGAAATATGTCATTGTACAGCCGCAATGCATGAGTGAAATCCAGGGTTTTTACCTTAAGGTCCATGGATTGCTTGATGTTTTGAGTTAGGTATGAGTTGTATGAATGGAAAATAATTAGAGAATGTTGTTGGAACATCCACGGGACCTACAAAATGCAAATTTGGAAATTCTAACCCCGACGTACGCAATAAAAGTGCACTTAAATGGTGATTTTCTTGACTTATTCTCTAAGAACATGTGTAAATCCCTATGAATGGGAGAGTATGATGGTTGAAAGTATATGATATGACATTTGAGCTAGCTACCTAAGTGTTTACTCAATTTCATGTTTGGCTGTAGAAAATGTTGCCATCAGAGTATTTTTAATAGGAAGTTGATAACAAGTTATACTTGTTCTTAGTTCAAAGTTGTAATGTTGAATTTTTCCAAATTTTTGAAACTTATCTTGTACCCTCAATTGCTAGACATAATTAAATTACATGTGTTAATAGAAATTTTTTTGTAAATTAATTTGTATAAGTTATCTTAACCCTAAGACTCTAAAACTTGTTTCATACTCTCTTAAGGCAAAATTTCAAGTGTCGCATAATCCTAAGACATGATTTAGGCATTTTTTTATGCGACTGAGCCTTTCACACTTAATCTATATAATTGTTACTCTTCTTGAGCTTTTAGTTTTTTTAAAAAAATTAGTGCTTATTTTTCATCTACATGTACCTTACTCAATATTAACCAGAAAAACTAGAGACAACCCTTTTCCTCAAGATAACTTCCTTTTTGTGCACTATTGATATGTTTGGGAAGGAATGGTTTATGTTCAAATAAGGTAGGATGAATTGTTAATATATGGTATAAATAGCCGTTACTATTTTCCCTAGGTGTTGATATGGTATGTGAAAAAGGGTGATATAGAACCCAAAAAAAAGATGAAAAGAAAGACAAGAAAATAAGATTTACATAAAAAAATCTAAGTTTAAAGGAAAATTAATTCAAAAAAAAGTTAAAAAATTTGGAGGAGATTGTTTCCTTTGTGCATATGTGTTATATTTTCTTGAGATTTTTGCATTTTTTTATCCCATTCCTGATTAGCTATAACCCTAAGCCATATTACATACTTTAAAGGCCAATTGATTAAGGGATTGTTTAATGTTTACATTCATATAAAAAGGGTAAAGAAAGAGGCATATACCTATATTTGAAGCTGCATATATACACCTTAAGGTGTATAAAATTGATTTTGACACTAGCATGATAATGACTATTTGGCTAAACTAAAAAAAGAAAAAAGAAAAACACACACACACACACATACACATTTAAAACATTGGAAAAGCCTACATTACCTTATTAAACTTTGTGATTGGTATAACTTGCGTATTCTTATTATTGATTATGCTACATGAAGTAATCCTTGAAGATATTAGCAAACATACTATTAACTTGTGGGTAGTTCAACTTTCCAATGTTTTGAGTTATTTTATTTAGGGATGAGTAAAAGTTTAAGTTTAAAGGTATGTTAACTCTCATTATTTCAAAATATTTTGCATATTTTTGTAATGAATTTGATAAAAAAATAATTTAATTTGAGAAAAAAATTAATTGATTTCATGCAAGTTTTTATTAGGAGTATATTTTACTTATTTTGCAAATTTTAGGTATCTTAAATGATAAGTTTTTATTTATAATTGCATAAATTAAAAATTAATTTGGTCTTAAATATTTTGTAGAGATTAAATACAAAATAAAGGATCAAATTTAGTTTTAGCCATATAGCCAAGTTGAGACCTATCAAAATATGTGTTTGATAAGGATTAGGATTTAGGAACTTTTAAAAGCAGCTTTAAGGCTTTAGAGATGCACAACTTTTATGAACTATTCTTAAGTGCAAAAGAGAACTATGAGAGTACTAAAGAGTGAGGATTCTTTAGAACTTTGTGGAGAAAAAAGATTCTAGCACAAATCCACCTACTTCTTTTTTTCCTTAAAATTTTGATGCCAAACTCCTTGTTAATTTTGAATTTGATTTTGAATTCCATGTTGGTTAGTAGCTAAATTCTTATTTCTGAAATTGTTATGAACCCTAATAGGAATTAAAAATCTATTATTTTCTTTTCTTAAGATTAATAATATTCAATTTTGTTTATTTAATCTTGATCATATTACTTTTAATTAACTGGCCATTAGTTAGATTGATTTGGATTTTTCGCTTGAACTTGGGAAATGGAAATTGGGAATGAACCATAGATTGAAAAATGAAAGTATATAATATCTATGATGACCAATTAAATGTTTTGTTAATAGGATAGGAATATTGCCTATTAATATTGCATAATCAAAAATAGAATTTGTGCATAATTTATAATTGGTCAAATTTCATGAGGAATTAAAAAATTGACTAAATAAAAAAACTGGTAAGTGATTTAGAAGATGTTTATAGCAAGGAATCTAAGGCTAGTAAAATTAAGATTATTAAAAGCAAGTAAAAGATAGGTAATTGGATTTCTAAGGAATACTAAGGGAATTAATAATCCTAAGTCTTCTTGCTTATTGAATTTACTTAGATTAGTTTGTGCATTTTATTTTTTGTTAATTCCAATAGTTTCAATTAGTTTTTTTTACTTAATCATAATTAGTCTAATTTAAGGTAAGGTGTTAATTTTAGTAATTAGTACATTTCATCAATCAAATGTTTGTGAGATGATACTTGACTTATTCTATATTACTTATTTAATACATACAATTGCATGCATAATTATATTTGATCACAACAGTACTATTGCAAAAATTAAGGAATGACAGAAAACATGTAAAAGGAAAGATTACAAAAGAATGTAAGAAATCAAAAAGCACAAATCATGGTATGTCATTACATAAATCACATTATCTCATTGTGCCCCTACAAGAGAGGTGTGGATTCAACAATGCCAATCTTGAGCTAATGATCATGATAAACAATATTGAAATGACTTTTGTCCATAAGTCTGCTAGCTGATCAATAAAATGAACATGATGAATAATAAAATATTTATCACACACTTGCTCATGAATAAAATGATAATCAATAGTGACATATTTCGTACCACTATGGAAGATTGAATTTTGTCTTAAAAAGGTAGCACATAGATTATCACAACATGCTTGAGGAACATAAGAAATGGAAAGATGTAACTCATGTAGTAATTGAATGACCTAATTAAGCTTAATACTAGCATTGGCAATAGCTTTGTATTTAACCTAGTGCAAGAGCTAGCAATTGTTCTTTGCTTCTTAGATGACCAACTAATAAGGGAGCCATTAAAAAAAAATAACATGTACACTTGTAGAAGATTGATCATTTAGACCAGCTTAGTTAAAGTTAGAATAAGCAACAAGCTTAAGAGGAATCATGGTTTTAGCTTAATACTATAGGAATAAGTAGCCTTAAGATAGCAAAGCACCCTTTTAGCAAACTGCCAATGGAGAGTAAATGCCCAATGCATATATTGAGAAAGCCTATTGATAGCAAAAGCAAGATTAAGTCAGGTGAAAGACTAATATTGGAAAGCATAAATGAGCTATCTATATAACTTAGGATTAATTGAAGGAACAACATCATCAAGCTTCAACACAGTAGACACAAAAATTGGAGTATGAACACCTATAGCATCCATAATGCTAAATTGTTGAAGCAGGTCTATGATATATTTTTGTTGAGACAGGACAAGACTAACAGATATTCAGCACACTTCCAAACCCAAACACATATGTTAGTGGAGACAAGTCTTTAAGATAAAATCTTGCTACCAATGCATTATTTATTTAAAGATAGCTACTTTATAAGACCTAATAAGAATGATATCATCAACATATATGAGTAGATAAAAAATAAATTGGTTTCCATGTAATATGAATAATGATGTATCAAACCATGAATTTATAAATCCATAAGTTGTAAGAAAATTTTTAAGCTAAATATATAGGCTCTTGAGACTTGACAAAGGCCAGAAATGGCTTGATTGAGCTTGCTCATATAAGATGGATATCATTGATCAACAAAAATTGGTGGTTGTTGCATATAGATCTCTTCCTCAAGGGTTCCTTGTAAAAGGACATTATTCACATCTAATTGATACAAAGGCCATTTGTAATACACAACAAATGTTAATATAAGTCAGATAGTAGCAAGTTTTATTATCAGACTAAAAGTTAAAGTAAAGTCAACCATAAGATATTGTAATACCTTAACCTCTTAGTCCTTCCATTACATTACATGGTCTAACCTCATACACTTACAAGGAAAATACCATATTTAATAGCATTAAATTACGTTACGTAAGGCCCAATTAATTCATTTTATGCTTCATGGGCCATATGAGCTCATCAATATTATTTTCCATTCATAACATAACCATACAAGTCAACAACATCACATTTCATCTCAACATTCATGGATTTGAAACCATACACATCATATCAGAATTTTTAGCCTTGGGTTGCTGTCACATATTTCTGATATGAACTTTGCAAATTCATAATTAATTGTAAAAAAATTGAAATTAAGCAAACTATACCATTCTAGAAATCTCTAGATGTCTATTAATGATTAAAAATAAATCCAAAACAAGAAAATGGAGGTTAACTTGTGAAAATTGATGGAATAGTACCAAAGATTAAGTTGCATTACTAATACTATCATACAATTTTAAAAATTCAATTCTCCCTCTACAGACCTCCAATTGAGGTGCTCTTAAGTGATACATAAATCTTATTATGTCTAGTTTATGCCTGTAAAATTTTATAAGCATTGGATATCATTTGGCTCTTAGGTGACATAGAGGAAGAAACTGACCATATAAACAATGTTGTTACCATTTCTATAGAATTTTTCCAATTTTAAAAAATCATAATAAATTCTTTAGAGCTCCAAATTGAGTGATCTTTAGCTCTATGAAAAGCTCTAGATAAGACCTATATTGATGCCAAATTTCATGGAAAAAATTCATCCATTTGGTTAGTTTATGGTTTAGCTCACAAATTGGTCACTTTTGAAGTCTAAAATGGATTCAACATGCACCAAATCACCTTCTTACCATTCTATAGCTACTTGGGCACGACCAAAAGCACATATACAGCCTATGGAAGCATGCCAATGGGTTTAAATCATCATGGAACTAATATTCACCATGTCACTCCCATTTATACACATGTATATATTAGCACATGGGTGGCAAAAACTTACATATTCATTCATATGATTCCAAAATAGGTACAAACATCATGTCTACATATTTTTGAACATGCTCAATGTTCTACATTATATATATATATATATCATATGGGTACATTTCTTGATATCAAATACTAATAAAATGCTTATTTCTCTACTTCTTTGTGAAAGTGCCATACTCCAAGACTTTTGGCCTTCATTCATTAGTCAACTTGGCTCACTTAGATATAATAAAGCATATGGAGGGAAAAAGTGAGATTCAAAGAATCTCAATAACTCTTTACCCTTTCAAACATATATAATGGATACATTAATATGTCAAAGAATGTATGTATAGAATTTAAGCTACTAGTGAACATATATAAAGCATTTTCTATGTCAAAGAGACTTATACATATCATACATAGGCTCTTAAGGGTAGTAGTCTAGCCTCAACTATTTTCTTTAGGACTTTTGGATTTGCTTCATCCATTTTCAAAGGATTTTTGACTAAGCCTCACTCTTCTTGAGACTTTTGGCTCATCTTCACCCATGCTAAGAAACTTTTGGCATCACCATACCCCTTTAAGCCAAAATACACTCATAAACTCATTTTAAGATGTATAATGGTACCATAGAAAGTCAGCAATAACTAGAGACATATTTCATAGTTCAAACATATACACAAGTACTCAAAGACAAATAAATATCCAAGCCATGCATGTGAAAAAAGTTAAAGAGTTACCTTGAAGTCAATGTCACACACTTTTTCCTTGAATTTGTCTTCTCCTTTTCGGCCAAGCTCATAGAGTTTAGTGGCATTTGATTCTCTTGGCTTAGACACATCAAATAAGATGTATTTCAATCATTGGAATAAGCTCTAGCTTCTCACAGGTTCTATGCTATGCTACTTTCTCATATACTTCATTATGGTTCCATACATGACACAATGAAGCAACGCTTGGGATTTAGGATCTTGGCTCCTATTTCTCATTCAATCTAGGCCTCTTGACTCTATTTAAACTCTTTAGAGTCATCACAAATTCATTTTAAGGAGCCTAACTATAAGTTGCTTTTTTATATCTCATTATGGAACCTACATCTCCATCTCACAAGATATAGTTTCTAATTTTATTCCAAGGCTTCCTTTGGTGTTCTTCTATCATATTTAGTCTCTTTTTAACCTTAGAAAATTTTAAAACACTCCCTAGGTGCCTCATCATGGTTTGGTTAAGACATGCTCTTAGTTTAGAGTCTATGGACTTTTGCAATTTTTCTTGAAGGGAATGACTCATGTAAAACTTCCTAGAGGTCTAAGGGACTCATACCATGTCTTACATAAGCCTAATTAACCTTAGGAAAAATAAAATTTCAACCTTTCTCTTAAAAGTCCAAGTTGCACCAACTTGGTTTTCTTGGTTATCTTTTTTATTCCAATGAACCAATCTTACTTCTCACACTCCTAAACACTTGTTTCTTTCTTACTAAGGTCAGAATTCATCTCCCCCTTTGGAAGCTAGGTCTGACCAAAATTTACTCAAGGGAAGGCAACCAAGAAGAAGCCAAAAGGGTCCTTGATTCATACCTTGTTTGATTATTCTTCCAAGAGGCTTTCACTTGCAACTAAGCTCTCCTTCCACAACTTCCTTCTTCCACTTGGGCTAACCTCAAAACAGAACCATATCAGCCTCCAAAACCAAGGAAAAAGAGAAGGGAAGGTGGAGAAGGGAGTGAATATGAGAAAGAGCAAGGAAGAGAGCAAAAATCCTCACCTTTAAAGCTTTTTCTTCCTCCCTTAGCCTCCCTTCTTGTGTGCCTTAGAGAGTAGCTCTTGAATCTGTGTCAGACCAGCCAAAATGTTGGTTAAGAGAGAGGGTAGAAGGGGACATCTTTTAAGAAGTCAAAGATAACTTTTTGTAACTTTTTTAGTTTTCATTTTAGTCCATAAATTATGGTTTCTTTATTGAGTCTCATTTTAACTCCTTTTTGAAATCCGTATTTTCTATCATAATATTTGGGTCCTCTAACTATAAATTGCCTTTTGTTTTACCCGAATTAGATTTAAAACTATTCCGAACCATTCGGTCAAAATTTCAGTTAACTGACAGTCAAAATCTCTCACTTGAGGGGTTTCAACCGTTCTAGAGGTTCATATAGTGTGCTATGTTCCCATTACAACTAATAGAGAATCCTAGCTATCCATGTTGCTTCAATCTAGACCATCCCCTTCAACACCCTAAATCGTAGCTCTTTAAAGACCCCCTTTCACCCATTTAAACCAATTCTAGTGTGTTTTCCTCAGCCATGGAGAAGCTCTAAAATTTCCATCAAACCCAAATTTGAAGGGCTTAAGTGCAATGATGACTACCTAGAGGAAAGTGGAGATAGTCTTCGACTTTGTCACCCAAAGGGGAGAAGAAGAAGAAGAAGAAGAAAAGGAAGGATAAGACAGGATAATATTGATAGTTCAACCAATGTTGCCTAATACATAATTTGTTAAGGTACGAGGTAGGAGTACGAGTATAAAATATGCTAATTTATATAATTTATGGTACAAAGAGATATATTTAGTTAGTATGCTAATTTAATAAATAGTATAGTACAAAACTATGAATAGTCAATTTATATAATATATATATATTTAATAGATAAATAATTTTAAAAAATTAATAAATATAATTACTTGAAAATAAAAATATAATATTTAGACTTCAAATTCATAACTCATAAATTCATAATTCAAATCTTAATTAAATGAGTTCAAAGAAAATATAAAAAATATGAAATTTACATATTTTAAATCAATTATCATATTATATATGAACTTTTCTTTTATCTATTATGTTATATATTAAAATAATATATTTTAAATCAATTAGATTGGGTTGCAACGCAAGATCATAAGTGGAACACATGATTTTAAAATTGGGTTAGATTTAGGGGTTTCCGCTATAGCCGAACACAAAGGCAAGATCATCATTTTTACCAGAAAAGATCATTTTATCAAGTTTGCTTGATTACTATATCAATCCTTATATTCCTCATCATTCTTGAATCTTTCGGTCCTTCTAAGGGAGAGTAATACAACTCCCTTCTTGCCTTCAGTAAAGACATAAGATGATGAGATGAAATTAAAAGAACAAGCAACTTGCTTTTGCATATCAACCCATTAGCCCACCAAAAATGCTCTGACAAAGGTAGTAATGACTACACTTCAAGTAAATTGCAGTTTTTATTGTTAACAGGCTTGATTTTATATGGAATTTTGAATTCCCTCTTTCTCTTCTTTAATTTCTTAGTTGTGAGTTTCGAAGATTTTGATTTCTAAATACTCCCTCAGTCCCTCTTCCTCTTTCATTGAACTAATGCATTTCGAGCTCTCGTATAGTTCATGAACGAACCCTATTTTGGTACGAACAAATGGATACGGAGTTTGTAGGCATAATGAATGAATTAGAAAACACTGGTTTCAACTGCAAATGAGGAAAAGAAGAAGAGAGGAGCAAAAAGGTTTCAAGGGATTGAATTTATATTTCCTCTTTCTAATTGATCTATGATGTAGGTTTATTTGATGACATGATGTAGGTTCGTGTGATCTTGTAACAAGGATAGAGGACAGGGATGAAGATGGTGGAAATGCTACGAATGGGAGCTAATAAAGGAGGCCAAAATGGTGTGTTTTGGACGATTACATTAGACAACTTGGATTGCACGACGCAGATGGCCTAGATTCGCTCAAGTTTTTACAAGTGGCATCGTTTCAATAACAGCTCCATGTGCTGCTATACTTATAGGTACTGAGGATGTGAACACCTAGAAAAGAAAGACATAATGAGCAAGACTCAACAAGGCTCACCTGTGTGGATCTAATGGTCATTGTGTCTTTTTCTCTCCCACAAAATAGAAGAGAGAACAAAATGGATCCAAGTTGATAAAAACTTAAGTAATATTAAAGATTTAAATATTAAATATAAAAATAGTATAGCAATTATATTTAAATTTAATTAGGGTAAATCCATATATAATTGCACATAACACCATACATTGAAAAAGATGAAAAAACAAACATAAAAAGTAAAAATGCCCTTGACACTTTGTTTGGTTCACTTTCCATGAACATAATTTTTTTACATAATTTATGTAACATCATATTTATCTAGCTTATCATATCTCATTCAAAGGTTCTTTCCCTTTTTCTAACACCCTTTCTAAGAAAATGGACTAAAAATAATAGATTATTTTGCGTTGTGTAATAGATAAAATTTTTATTTCTCATCCCGTGAACCATATGAACTCATCCATCTCATTTTCCAATTTAATTACACACATGCAACTCAAAACCATCTCAAAAGGTTGCCCAAAACTCAAGCTTATAGCATATATACACAAAATAAGGCAAGTCAATCTTGGGTCCAACTTGACAAATTTATGATGCAACTTTGGAAAATCATAACTAAATTTAAAAAAATTGCAATCAAGCAACCCATAGCTTTCTAGAAATCTCTAGATGTTAATGTTACACTAAAAATAATTTCAAGTGATACAAATATCATTTGGATCATGTTTAACAATAGAGAAGCGACATAGGTCAGATTGCCCAACGTTTTTGATTTAGTTTACTGACATAAATATTAAAAATACATAAATAATTTCACAAAAATCCAATTTAAGCAAACAACAACAATTTGGAAAGCTATAAATGTTAACTTTAAGGAAAAAATATGTCCAGACTAAGAAAACCATGTTTAGATACTAAAAACTGATAGAACAATACATGGACTCGGCTGGTGCTACTGATACTAACATAGAATTTCAAAAATTCATAACTCTTTGCTCAGGCCTCCAAATGAGGTGCTTCTAGTTGCTACAAGTCATTGGCAATACCTAGTGTATGCCTATAAAATTTCACATTCATTAGACTATATTTGACCCACGGATGACATATAAACCGAAACTGACCATATGAATAGTACTTATATTAGGACAGCAGAAAATTGACAATTTTGAAAATTCATAATTAATTTCATAGAGCTCCAAATAATCTAATTTTTAGTTTCCCAAAAACCTCTAAATGGGATCTACATGCATGCCAAATTTCATGAAAAAATTCGTCCATTTAGTCAGTTTGTGATATAGGGTTGGAAAATACACCTTTTATGCTTTTAAAGGGGTTTTAATGGGTCCAATTTTGCTTCCTCTACCTCTAGGGCATATGAGCACGTGAGAAAACATCAAAATAGGCTACCAAACATGTTTCAAAGGTCCAATAACCCAGATCTTGCAAACTCACCCTCCCACACCAAGCTATACACAAGAACATACATAAGCCATTCTTGCCATTCATTGCCAAAATCATATAATATCATTCATATAACTCTAGTTCTCATACATATACAATATATCCATACATTTACAAGTATTCATGAGTTCATATATCATATATGACATTGGATTACATCTTATGCCATTCATATGGCTACAAAATGGACAATTTACACAATTCTATATCAATCTCCTTCCTTTATGCTTGGTGGCTCGTATTCCTTGATTCACTTGGTCCACCTAGACATGTTAGGTAATGGGGAGAAAAGAATGAGATTCTAGGAATTCTAATAGCCTTTCTTCCTTTCAATCACACATAAATGATGCAAGTTTCATGTCTAAGATGCATGTATGGCATTCATAAAGATCTCAAACATATATAAAACATTTCTTCCATTCAAGAAGTCACAAACAATATACATAGGCTTACCAAGACAATGGTTTAACCTCACCTATTCTTTTTGGAACTTTTAAACTTGCCCCACCCAATTTCAAGAGACTTTTAACTAAGCCTCACTCTTTTTAGAGACTTTTGGCTTTGTCTTACCCACTCTTATGGACTTTTGGCTCATCCTTATCCTACCTAAGAGACTTTTGGCTTCACCAAGCTCAAGCAAGCCAAACACAGTCATAAAAGCATTTTACAAGCATATAAACATAGCAACATGATACCATGGCATATAATCATTTTCTAGAAACATATATCATAGCTTAAACATGCACACACATATTCAAAGACAAGAAAAACACCTAAGCATGCATGAAAGAAAGAAAACAAAGCTACCTTGTGCACAACACATACTTTCTTCCTTGCAAATGGTTCCTCTCCCTTGGCCAAGCACCCAAAAGAAGGTAGAACTTGATTCCTTTGACCTAGACACACCATATGGCATCCAATTACACTCTTGAAACAATTTCTAAAGCTATATATTCATTTTAAAGGCTAGTTTGTTCCTATGACTCATTTATAGTTTCATAATGCACTTAATGAAGCAACACCAATCATTCATGATCTTAGCTCTATTATTTCCTTCCATCTATGATTTTGGCTCAATCTAGAACTCTTGGAGTCATCACACAATCCATGGGAGGAGCCTAACTACATGTCGCTTCCTTAAATTATAATATGGAACCTATGCTACCATTTCACTTCCTAGGCTTCCTAAAATTTTTTCAAGACTTCCTCTCATCCTCTCCCATCATATATGATACAAAACCAAGCTTGGATGAATTTAAAATTATCCCTAGGTATTGGTTTTGTCCTAGGCCAAGATAAGCTTCATAAATGGGGGGCCAATGAGTTTTCTTTATTTTCTTAAAGGGAGATGCATGTGGAATACCTCCCAGGGGTCTCTAAAGCTCAAATAAATATTCACTTTGCCCTAGGAGCTCTTGTATCAAAACAAAATTTTGGTTGTGTTCTTGAATCCCTAGTAATTCAATTTTACAAATTAATGGTTCTTACTTTGTTCTCTTTGCATAATCTTAATTCCCACACCTTAATTCACATGATCCATCCTTAGTTTTGCCCAAAATTCAATCCCCCTTGGCTGTTCATATATGGGGCAAAATATAGAAGAAGAAGAACAAGGAAGAAGAGGCATGAAAGTTAAGGGTTTTACCTTGAATTCAAGTCTTTTTCAAGAGCTTTTCCTTTTGCTTAGGTGCTCTTCCTCAGTTTCGAATCCTCCCCTTTTGTTTTGGCTTCAAAACAGAACCAAACACCTTCATAAGTCTATGGAAAGGAAGAGGAGAAGGGGTTTGCTAAAGAGAAGGTTAGGAAATTCCATAAAATTCTCACCTTTCTTGCCTTGGTTCTTTTCTCCTTCTTCCCTTATCTTGTGCGCCTTCCACTCTAAGTCTCCTTTCTATTTTTTTGGGCAGAAAAAGTCGTTTAATTGTAGAGGAATTGCTAAAACGTGGATTAGAAGAAGCTAAAAGTCACTTTTTATAACTTTTTACTTTACATTTTAGTCCTTCTTCTTAACTTTTTCATTTTAGACTCATTTTAACTCATTTTCAAAATTTATCTTTTCTATCATAATATTTAGGTTCGATCTTATAAATTGGCTTTGGAATCACTCAGTTTAGATTTAAAACCATTTCAAACTGTTCGGTTAAAGTTTCGGTCAACTAATGGCCAAGATCGCTTACCGAAGGGGTTTCAACTATTTTGGGAGTTCCCATGGTTTTTAATCATCTGAGAACTCAGGAAAAGCTCAAAATTTTCATTTAAAAAGCTCTTCTGTGAGTTTTTCAAATTGTCCAGAAATTACAAAAATATCCCAACTTTCTTTCATAAATTTCTTAGCTTGTTTGGTTAGAGTTTTCGAGCATCGTAGGTTTCAAATTCTCATTTTTTATTATTTAGAACTTTATCCTAACTTTAGTTGGACTCAAATCTCTCATTTCAAGGAACTTTCTCTCCAAACTTATACATTTCGATATTTTATGAAAAACTAGACGTTACAATTTACATATAATATTTATTATATTATTATTATTATTATTATTATTTAACACTTTTTTATTATTTTTTTAAATTAGAAGCACAAAAATTATTTTATTTTCAAAACCACTTTTTTTCACTCCTTTTATAAATGTATTCTCATTACATCAAACTTAAAAAAGAGCCATACTCAAGACCAACAAAAGCGGGAAGAAATTAAAAAAAAATCGAAAAAGAAAAAGGCATGGAGCCTTAGATGAAATTGTGACTTTCCGATTTGTGAACAGTAAATAGAATGGTAAGAAGCTTCAAAAGTTTGTTTTATATATATATATATATATATATATAAAGATTTTAAATTAAAAATATTTATATTAAAATTTTATAATTTTTTTAAATTAAGAATTAAAAATTTAATTTGCAAAAAAATTATTATTTAGAATCTTAAATTAAAATTTTATATCTTTAAATTTTTTAAAATAATTTTAATATTTAAAATTTTCTATAAATATTTTTAATTTAGAGATTTCAACTGTTAAGTTTTCTTGTATTATTTCCCCCTTACCATATTGGGCCCGCGTGGGCACGGACGTGGCTGTTGGCACCACCCAGCGGTCAGGGAACCAAAAATCTGGGAAAATTCAATCATTAAAATGCTAAAAGGCTGGCACACATCAGGGCACTCGCTGACTCCCAGAAAGCTTGAATCTTTTCGATCTTTGAACTCTCTAATGGCCCAAAACCAAAGGCGCACAAGCGTTATCAACTTTCTGGGGGAAGAAATTGTTAGAATCATTGCACCAGTATCAATCTGTATGTTTTTGGTAGTCCTGTTGGTCTCAATCCTTAATACCAATTCTTCTTCAGCATCAATCTCCAGTGTAGCCACTGTGGCATACAGTGAAACCAGCTCAGACTCTTCCTGGGACAAATTTGTAGGTGCCCTTTTGAACTCCCTGGCATTTGTAGCTGTTGTCACCGTTGTAACGTTTGTTTTGGTCCTTCTCTTCTATTTTAGATGCACCAAGTTCTTAAAACTATATATGGGTTTCTCTTCTTTTGTTGTTTTGGGATTCTTGGGTGGTGAAATTGCACTATTCTTGATTGAAGATTTTAGTATCCCTATTGATTGCATAACATTTTTTCTGGTCTTGTTTAATTTTGCTGTTGTTGGTGTATTGGCTGTCTTTATGTCTAAAATGGCAATTGTTGTGACACAAGGATACTTGGTTCTTATTGGAATGTTGGTTGCTTATTGGTTTACCATGTTACCTGAATGGACCACGTGGGTGCTTCTGGTTGCCATGGCATTGTATGATGTTGCTGCAGTTTTATTACCGGTTGGACCACTAAGGCTTTTGGTAGAACTTGCAATCTCAAGGGATGAAGAAATTCCTGCATTGGTTTATGAGGCCAGGCCAATGAACTATGATAATGTGGATCCAAGGGGTGGTGTAACTCAGAGGAGGGTGTGGAGAGATAGGAGGGTTGAGAATTCGATTCTACAAACTGATCCCCATTCAAGTGTCAATTCTGTGCTGGGTGAAAGCCAAAATATTGAATCAAACTCAAATCTAGATGCAATAACTGCTATTAACCGAGATTTGATCAGCAATACTTCCGATGGCACCTGTGAAGACACAAATTTGGTTGGGGAAAATGCTGTTTCAAACTCAAATCCTTCTGCTGGCATCTATAATGACAGAAATTTGGTCAGAGCTGAAGAGGGACGGGTTTTAGAAACTGATTCAGAGCTCTCTGCTCCCTTGATTGATCATGGAATGAATGTCCAGCTCCACAGAGGAGAAGATGCAGTGCCAAGTGAAAGTTTGATGCTAGAGGGAATTGGATTGGGGTCATCTGGAGCAATCAAGCTAGGGTTGGGAGATTTCATTTTCTACAGTGTTTTGGTTGGCAGGGCTGCGATGTATGATTATATGACAGTGTATGCATGTTATCTTGCTATCATTGCTGGGCTGGGCATCACCTTGATGCTATTGGCATTATATCAGAAAGCCTTACCTGCTCTTCCAGTGTCCATAATGCTGGGAGTATTGTTTTATTTCTTGACCAGGCTCTTGCTTGAAATATTTGTTGTACAATGTTCCTTGAACCTCCTGATGTTTTGAAGTTATAAATATTAACTCGAGCTTGGTACTTGATTATGATTTATTTTCCATGAGTTCATGACCATATCCCATCTCTAGTTGTAAGGCTTTGAAGCAATGAATATTATTGGTCCTTCGGTACTGATGTCTTTTAATTAACTAGTTAGTTCAAAAAGTCTTGCAATCTTTTAATAAATCTTTCACTGGTGACTAGAAAACACCAAGGTATAGATCTGTGACTATGTTCTTAGAAGTAGAGAAGGTGCCAATAAATTTAACATATATTGCTGTAGTGGTTGAAATTAATTTAATGTAGTTAACCTCCAAAAGAAAAGTCATTGCTGACCCTGAAACATGACATATGAATTATTCTCTTGAAGGATCATGAATTTATGTTGAAATGGCTATAATTTTGTGAAAGATTAGGGCATATGGATAAAATGGCAGCTAGTTGTGATGAGGAATGAGATAGCATTATCAGGATATATGATAGAATATTATGAATTTATTATGATAAGTATATTTATTATTCAATTGGAATGTTAGAGTATTTTAAGAAATGAGATTTATAAGTATTATCAGTATGGATTGTTCTTATTAGTAAATTAGGATTATCAATAATTTAGGATAATCAAGTTATGTGCGTATTATCTTATTTTTGTTAGTATTTTTTAGTGACTTTTGAACCAGTCTACATGTATGACTTCCTGATCATTGATATAGTTACCTTTTTCATCCTTGATATTGAATATAGCTTATGGTGTATTTTTAGAGTTCTTTTTCATCTTCAATCTGGTCTGCACCAAATTGGCATCAGATCCTCAAAGTTCAGTCTCACAACCACTGCATGTCCTTCACTCTTTTCATGCCTTTGAAGCCCCAAACAAAGTCCAACCCCCAAATACTCTCTCTCTCATCATGTCACTCTTCCTCTGATCGTCAGGTCTGAATCAGGACCTTTGTAGTTGAAGTTTTTGAGCTCCGTATAGTACCCTTGTCATGATACAATGGAAATTCATCTGCTTTTATTCTTTGAAAACTGGTGCAAGCCTTTCAAAGAAATATCTCAATCACATTCTGCTGTTTCCTCCCTTTAAAGCTCAAGATGCAGTTTTTTCAACAAGGGGAGAATGATGAGGAATGAGATAGAAATATTAGGATATTAGATACAGTATTATGGATATATTAAGGGTATTTATTAGTTAAATGGGATGTTACTATATGTTCCGAGGATGGGAGGTTTGAACTTGGGATGTATAGAGTAATTAAATGGACCAATTGCTAGGGTAACTTTGCAGGGAAAAAGTGAAGCACTTTAGTCAACCTTTGGCAAGATAAGAGAGCTTAATTGCAACTTTACTTAACTCTCACTGTGAGAGTGTCTTAAAGTTTAAAGGCTAAGCAAAGCCTCTTAATAAATAAAGTCTTGTTCTTACTAAGCTCAAAGGTTTCTAGAAAACCTAGGAATGTATTTGCTGAGCAATTAGGCATAAGAAAGCATAAGAAAGTGTATATTTTTCTGAAGAATTTTTTTTTCTTTTTTTGGGGGGGGGGGGGGGTGTTTCTATTTATAGTAGGGGGACTTGAAAATTGACACCTATGATGGGCTTGACTGAAAACATGGGGCACTACTTGCACATTCAGTGCATTGAGTAGTGGGCTAAGAAGAGGGCTGAATTTAAGGGTAGTGTGGGATCATGGAGGGTTTATGTACGTGGGGGATTTGTTTTATCTTCGTTCTGGTTTTTCACCAAATGATTTATGAATTTGTTTAGTGAACATTGGATATTCCATGGCTGACAGAAGCAAAACCAAAGCATTATGAATAAATTAAATGGAAGTAGGAAGCCCTTAGAAGCAAAGACAGCCTTTGAGAAGAAAGTTTACATGATATATCTTAAATGTTTGACTTTGTCATCTTGAATCACAGGGTTTCTAAAAGCAGGTTTTTAAGTACTCTTGGAAGATTGACATGCTCACATATGATGATCCAGTAAAGAGAGGATTTAGAGCATAAAACCATTACCTGGAGCATCAGAAACTACCAATGTCTGGAGTAATGTGCTAGATACTCATTAACAGGTTTAGCTGAAATTTAAGTTGCTAAGGAGCTTTTCTTTGCACTCATTTATTGATAGTTTGGGTCTCACATACTGGGAGTTAAGACTGCAATTTAAGTTCTGCGATTTCACTATATTGATACATGTTTTAATCTTGAACCAGCCTTGTACATGTTTGTACTTTTGATAATTCTACTATAATATTTCTTTTTTCTCTGGTTTGACTAATTGAAATTGCTTTTTGAAGAAATGAATTTGTGGCTGGCATTGCATGTAGATATATTTTTGTGAGGCATAATCTTCCATCTTGAAGTAGGATTTTGGATACTAATCACTCTTCAGACCTGCTTCTTGAACTAAGGATTTTAAATGGTTAATAATTAAATGGTTTCTAGCTGTGATTTTGGATCAGGATGCTTACCGAACTTGTGAAGGAATTGGCTAGTCATTACCGTGTTGCTTGTTGCCGCTGCTTTATTGGTTTTTTCCTTTCTGATCCTGCTATTTCTGGTTTTGCTGTATTTATTTTGTTTTGTTGTATTGTTGGCCAAAAAAATTAAATTAGTAATTGAAGAACCCAGGGCAGAGATCTTTTTGCATTGGAGATTTGATGATTTTGCATTGAGCACTGGGATTTGAGGACCCTTATAGGGTTATTCCTCAATTGAAGTATTTATTAACTTAAATCCAATCACAAATTAAAATTTTCTGTTATTTGAAATAATGTGAAGATTAGAACCAACTGTGAAACAGTTAATTGCTCTTAAAATATTGTTAGTAACCGAGGGTCAGATGATAGCTACCATTTACCGAGTTATAAGCAACTCCATCACAATTTTTGGTGGTCAGTGAAAGTAGGGATTTTCATGTTTCTGTATCATCATGAAGCACATGGAGATTTATTATAGGTCTCTGCATCTGCTACTCTCAAACACCATACTTGATTATAGATTTGCATCTAAATTTGCTTATCTCAAACACATGGAGATTTATTATTGATTTCCATATTTGATTTCTGTTTTTGTGTATTATGGATATTTAGAAATTTTGTGCACTGTAACATGACATGAATATACTAGTACACTACATGGCGTAATAGATGTTTATCCTTCCACATCCACCGTCCAACACCAAAATAGACCAACGAGAATGTAGTTGGAAACACTAGGGTTGATAGATGCTGTTGAGAACCCTATATAAGTCGAAATCCTAAGGGATTAAGAGTTTATAATTATTCAAGTCTTAGAGTATTTGTTTAGGAGGCTTACAATTATCTTTTATCATTGCTTTTTTAAGGAGTTTATCTTGTAATTAATTATTTAATATCTATCTTCAGACTATTAGCAATGAGTGTGCTTGCAAACCTTCCCTTTTGCCATATTTCTGTTCTTATCTTAAATTTTTACAGATACATTCTTCTTTACACTGGACATTTTACTTCTTCAGTTGCTGATTAGTAGGAAAATAAAATAAATACCACTCAAGTCTCTGGGGGTAGAGTCTGGTAGAAGTTGGGATTTGACATTGATGTTGCCCTTTAAACATATGATATATTTCATGTAACTCAATGGCAAGCTTGTTGGAGATGTTCCCTTTAGGTGTTTTTAGTTCTGAGTTCTGTGAACAGTTAACAAGCTTCAATGAGTGCCAGGGTTGAGGCAAGTACTGATCAATCACCATGGGTTTGTCGCAGTGAGGTTACTCTGAACTTTCATACTTAATTTTCACTACCTCCAATGAATTGAGCGGATCAATGAGAAATTTTTAAATAGATCAAGTCAATATTAAATAGAAATATCAGTATGTCAGACATATTTTTTAATAAGACTCATATTGGAGATTCTTATATTACTGTTCGTGAGTAATTTAATTTTTTCGTAGATTGAATTTATTGAAGAATTTCTCTGCATCAATAAAATCTTAGAATCTATATGCCAGTATTGGTCATGTCAACTGCAAGGTGAGAAAGCAGCTTAAATAAGTTTTTTCTGTGATATAAAGGATAAAGGATACTTCCTGTATGTGAATTATTTCCTCTCCACAATGTAAGTGAGGCATGGCCAGAGCCCTGTTTACTATCAATATCCAATGTACTGTCATCTGCTGATTGCAAATTATAAAGTTCAGACAGTTTAAAAAAGGAATCGTGTTCATTTTCGACACACGTTGCACACTAATATTAGACACGATGCATTATTTTAAATTACATATGACACTCTAGATTTTATTATGTTGTATTTGTTTTAGTGTTATGTTCTATGTTCATGCTTCCATGAACAAAAAGATACAAATCACACCTTGGACCTGCTTGGGAGGCATTTGCCCGCTAATGCAAGTGGTTTTATAAAACAAGGACGACTTGATGTTATCCTACCATCTCAAGTCTATTTATGAGTCCCCCTTTTTAGAAAAAACAAACAAATAAAGAACCCTTATGAGTCTTGCTAGTTAGGGGTGCACAACTAGTCTAGCAACCCAATCAATTCAGTCTGTCTAATCATATCAATTTAGACACTGACCCAACCGTGTTATTTAGTTTTATCTAGCTTAACTTGGTTATATGTATTTTAAAAAATTATTTTATAAGAATTTATATAAAAATTTTATTTTTTTTAAATCAAAATGTAATTTTACAAGAATTTATTTAAAAATTTTTTTAAGCGGCCACTTGAGAGTTTTTACAAAAAAAATTTGTCAAAAATATGTTGAGCTTCGATCACTTATTGAGCCAACCTAAGACAAACTAATTACTTAGCCAAAAATATTTGATTGGTCTTAAATCAAGGTGAGCATTGGGCTAGACAAAAACTTGGTTTGTATGTACTCCTATTACTAGATAATGTGAGTTTTTTTTAAATAAAAATTTAACAAGTTTTAAAAATTTTTTAAATTAATAAATGGCAAGTCCTCATCTTAGCCTATAATCCACACTAGATGCTACAGCAAACAAGGCTGACATTGAGTATTTGTTGGAAGTTTTGTAAAACACTAGTTTCTGACCCATGCATTGTGTAGGAATATTTTTAAAAAAAATTATTTGCATTGTATTTTATGTAATTTTTTAAAAAAAAATTGACAATGTTGAATAATATTAAATAAAAATTATTATAAAAATTTTTAACTCATACAAAGAGATACAAGATACATACCGGTTTGTAATCAAATATATGCAAAGTAAAGTGTCCCTTATAAATATGTTCAGCAACAAAGAGATGCATGCTAGTTTTGCATTCTATTACTTTTCAAACCAAAACATAAGTAGCTAGTTCACAAACTTGTTTAAATCATCTTGTTACAAACTAAAATATAAGTGTTTGATGCACTAAAATAGTTGAGTCAAAATATTATAAATTCATCTCATATATGGAATGATTAAGAGATCTCATATATTCCATCAGTCAATCTTCTCAAGTTTGATATGCTTCTTGCCTCTATTGCATGACTTTTAAGGGGTTAACATCTCAATTAAGCTAAGATAATCAAGATCCATTGTATGGTTTATTCTTTTGGCTGAAGTTGTTTTACTGGCACTTAAAGATGACATATCCTTTTGATTCTCATAACAAAAAGAAGAACTTTCCTGTAGTTAAATATTTTTTTATCAACATTAAATATTAATTATTTATTAGAAAAGTTTGGGATGAATAATGTAATAAGCAAAAAAATAGCATACACTACAAAGTGAGAGTTCCTTTTCAAATGAAGGAGGATCTTTGCTAAAAGGTTCTTAGGATGAATGATCCTATACTAAAACAAAATAATTGCATTTGAATGGTTGCTACTTTTATAAGACAAAACAAATTAGTTTGTAATCAAATATATAAAAAGATTGTACTAATGTTTGTTTAAAATGAACTTGAGATATGCCTAAGGAACTTTGAAATCTTTGTATCATATTGATATTGTCACTCGTCTTACAGACTGAGTATGTTTTATCCATGCCTAATATTGAAGTTTGAAATCTCTACTTTAAAAATGAATCTTTTCTCTACCAAGGTATCCAATTCATCAAGAAATGATTCATCATTTCTGTCCTACATAAATTATATAAGAAATTCATTAATTTGGACTATGAATTAAATTGATTTGATGATAGGCATTGATTATTGAAGTTCATACTTGTGTTAATTGCTCATTGAGTTCACTTCTAGTTTTTTCTATAAAAGGAATAGCATCTCAATCAAAATTGCAAAAGAAGCATTGCTTAAATGATCGACTTGAATTTTGTGCCTGCATTATATTTGATGAATCCATATAATGTAAGTAAAGCATCAAAACAAACATGATGTAAGTAAAGTATCAATGTGGAAAAGAGTTCAAGTAATTAAATTTCATCTTTTATGGTTTTAAACTTTATGAAAGAAGAAATAAACACTAAATTGTAAACAAAGTAAAATGAAAACGCACTACATGCATGAGCTGATTTTATTCATCTAGAATCAAGTCCAACATCAATGAAATCTATCCCAACTTATATTAATGTGATTAGAAAATAGCTTAAAAAGACACTTAAATCATAGTACATTTCAATAATATGTGGTCTTTTAGAAATAAAAATTAATTAATTGTCTTACTATCATTTTTAAGGGAAAATAATGATTTGTATAATACCTTTCTAATATTCCTCTTGTAAATAGGTAATGTCTTGAGCAACATATAAGTTTTAAAGCCTATTAAATAAAAAAAGGTGTAAATAGTTATGTCCCATGTGATGTGAAATAGACATTAAATAAAGTATGATAACAAAAAAAATACCTTTTAAAAAGAAAAAAGCAATAGGAATAAAGATAAGACAAAGTAAGCAAATTAGTTTAAAGCAGGCAAGCAAAATGATATCTATAGCAAAGTTTTCTTGATGTTGTCAAATAATTGAGATCTAATAAAAAAGGAAAATAAATCTCAATTGGGAACTTGAATTTAGAAAGAATAAATTCAAATATTACTTAAAATACATGATATAAAAATCATTAGTGCAATGAAAATGTAGAAATTTATATGGTAAGTATATTATATTTGATTTTAATAATATCCAATGTTAAACATGCTACATGCATATTTTATCACTCTTGATTGATCTTCTTTCTAAAAAATTACTTGATATTTCTTTAGTCTAAAATTTTACTTTGCATCTTTAGTATTTCTAACAACCTTTATAATATCCTCTAACAATATAACCACATTAAGCTTCCATTTGAATTTTAGAAAAATATGGATTACATTCTATATCCTTAATAATTTTGTCATTTAATTTGCTCTTTTAAACTTCCCTTTGCTTTGTTATTTCATTCAATATCTTAACTACAATGCATTAGTTTGTGTTTCTATAAATAAGATTGGATAAGAGATAGACATTGTAATTACCTATTCTTGAAATCTTCATATGGAGGAAGGTTTGGATTTAAAAGTAACTTTATGGCAGTGAAAGAGCTTGTAAGAAACATGTTACTTGTAGGATTAAGAATATAGTTCATCTCCAATATGAAAAATTGTAAGTATATAGAATTCTTAAAGTTAGGGGATGTGTGTGTGCATGTGTGTGTATACATATCTTCGTTTTACCTTGATATGGCTTAAGTCTTGTAAGTTGGAAAAAAACAATAACCACACCTTGAAATTGTTTAACAAAATTTGAAACTTGATCAACTTACTCTTCCCAAAGTGAACATGTTATAAAAAATAAATTAAGCGTGTACATATTTTAAATGATGTAACTTTGTATGTTCCATACATGATATCCCTTAATAAGATCAGGAGTCACCTAGTCTTTGTTCCATTGACATCATGTTCTTAGACTAATCCATAAGATTTTAGCACACCAATGACATCTAGGAATTATGCAAAATTAGAAATTAATGTATGCAAAAATAAGTAAAAATACAAAGAACAAAATGTGCTTACTTTGGATATACAAATATAAGATTAAAAACCTGATCAGTTAAAAACTTTTTAGGATATTTGTTATGGATTATATCTTCAAATGGCATAATTTCAAAAGCATGCATAGAGATTGGTGGTTGAACAAACTTGATGCTTGTCCTTTTGTTAAAAGAAATTTTGTATTTATGACGACTGGCTTTGAAATTTCCACCATTGCTTTATACAACAAAAGTTTCAATTTGATAACAATTTCTTTTTATTAATATTGCTTTCCATTTATCAATAAGAAACTTGCTAATAAAAACTTGTGAATGAGTCAAAGTTTAAGGTCTTTGCAATTTTGATCTTGGAATTTCTTAGTAGCCATTCTAAATGCTTTAGTCTCTGATTGTATTGATCAAGCATCACTTTTAAATTATGAACAATCTCTATATCTAACCCTTGATCTCCTTCAAATGAGCTTATTAAAAAATTAATAGTAACTTATTACTAAGAATAGTATCAGAAGAGTTAAAGTTTTATTAAAAAAATAATTGTATAAAGAATTAAGCTTAAGTAGGAAATATACCTAACAACATACATTCTAATCCTAATTTCATTTTCAATGTCATATATGTATAGTTAGGAAAACTTTGGTGGTTTCTATTTAGGTGGGAGCAAACCACCTAATAATGGTAGTTTTCACCATGTAGTCTGAATGAATATGGTCCAGCTTCATGAGTTATCATTTTGTCAATCTTTCCCCCCATTGATGTGAAAGAAAATATCATATTGTATGCCCTTATGTTGTCCAAAAAGTGTTTTGATAGTGTAGATTCTTTGTCAAATACAAGATTCTTTAAATATAATGGAGTTTCCTTTAAGGGAGGAATTGTATTTTTCCTTGAGAGTAACAAAGTGAAAACATTAGAAATTAAGAACTTTTATCCTTTCTCACCTTTTCACCAAACCACATTCATGCACCACAAGAAACATATACATGTAGCATTTCTAATGTCATGATACACTAAAGACAAAGACATATAAATTTTTAAAATACTTAGTTATGAGATCAATTACATAGTTAAGTGACAAAATAATAATTCAATTGTACCTAGTTGTGTATATGTGAAGTCATTAAAAATTGAACCAAAATTAGAATTGACACTATCATTATCGACAAAACCTAACATAATAACAAATAGTAACAACTACCAAAATACAAAAAACATATATTTAACTAATAACATAAAGACCTTAGGCTTGTTACATTGTAAATTAAATTACCAATGGTTCATGATTGGAATAACTCTAAACAACATTTGTGGTTAATGGAATGATAAAATCAATGGTATTTAGTTCTTGAATTCCATTGTAGGAGATTTTTTATTCTATAAAATATTGAAGAAAGAATAATAAGAAAATAAATAAATACCAAAAAAATCTATGTAATTATTTTCCTTAAAAAAATAAAAAACCATACCAATTTCTTGTTCGGTGTCAAAAATTTGTGATAAATTTATTGTATAATTTGTCGAATCCAAGAGTGGGCTTCTAACCATTAAATGTCTTAGTAATGAACTTTGCATGCAATTATAAGTGAAGGACCAGTTTTCTTTGGTAGAAGAACCAATGTCAATCCCTTGTGAAATAAGATTATTATTTTTTCCTAACGAAAAAAAGAAGAAGAAAGATTAACTTCACTAATAAGACATCAATCATATATGTTGAATTAATTAAGAATGATTCATCAAAAAGGCAAATATGCTTCACACATATAATTTTTTCAAAGAGTGTAGGGGACTAATAGGTTCAAATAAGTATACTATTAATTTTGAGATGGCAAATTTTCCAATCCAAAAATCCATCATCTTTTCCTTGGCTCAATATGCTTGACTTGATTTGCCATTAAGACATTTTATTAATTTAAGTTCCTTTAATCTTCAATTCCAAATGCTATTTCTTTTGTTGGCTAGATGTTAGAATCAACAATATTCATTAATTCTTGAATTTCTTGATAGGTGATGGTAGATTTTATAAAATATCAAAGCATGGATATGAATAGAATTAATAAGAGATAATGAATGAAAAAAGAAGAAAAAGAAACTAAAGGAGAATAGGAGAGTAAGAATTATATCGTTGGATAATGACCTTTGAAAGTGCAACTTTTCCAATTCTAATAATTCATCTTCTTTTCCTTACTCCTTTTGTTTCACTCGATTCGCCATGAATATACTTTGATAATTACAATTGGTTCAATCTTTTATGCTAATCACTTAAAACAACTGTAGGCCATCACTTAACCTCTTATAGTCTTGTGCACCGTGTAATGTTCTCAACATTACTTATCAAAAGATTTGATAAAGGCAATGAATGGTGTATCATTCAAGTTCTTTTGGTGTCCCATGTCATGTAATCTTCTCAACCTTTGTTCTTAAAAAATTTGATCAAGGTCATGAATTGTGGCCTTTTAAACTATAATTCAAGTTTCAAGGTGTAAAGCTAGTGTTATATATTACAAATTAACCATTAAAATTACTTGGTATAGAGAAGGCTTATCTAATAAATGTGCTTGGGGATTCTAGGAATACATATATTTTGATTTCATTTATGCATCTTCTATGTTCAAAGTACATGTAATTTTGTCAAATTTTAGAATCAAGCATCATCTCTTGAATCAAAATTTCAAAATATAAGGTTGTAAATATGAAAGGGTTCATGGGTTCTAAAATATATAGAAAAGCTGCACTTAATAAATTTTGATCCTTGAATATTTATAAAGCTTGCTTATTCTTTTGTTGTTTGTAACTTATGCTCTTTGAAAATGGCATTTATGGAACCTAGTTTCAAAAACGAGATTGAATTAACTAGTTTTCTAATAAGCCAATGAAGTGGTTGTTGTAACACCTTACTTTCTAGCTCATACCCATCATGCTTTACATACTCATATACACATACTAAGCATACAAGGGAGGTTATTTGCTCTACCTTATGCTTGATTTCTATGGCATTATGTATGGGTAGATTTCCACTGAAAGTCACATGGACCGGGTGAGCTTTTTCTCTACATCCTCATGCTTATTTATACTACTAAGACTCATTTCAATCCCAACAACATGCTTTAAACTCATGGAAAGCAAAAAGGGATTTGAGACATGTATTTTCGTTCTTGGCAGATTTTGCTTCATTTCTGGGCTAAGTTTGGAAATTCATAACTAAATGCAGAAAAATCGTATCTGCATGATCTCAGTCATTCTAGAAATATTAAGACGTCTGCTTCATGCTAAAAATAAGTAGAAGTCTCAATATCTCACATATCCTGAGTTTGACATCAAAATCGTTCACTGGTCAGAGGGGGCTCCTTTGCTGTCATAGTTTACTGATATAGACTTTGAAAATGTATAACTAATTCCAAAAAAATCCAATGCTTGCAAACGATATCTCTAGGGAAATATGTGGATGTTAGGTAGAGGAGAAAAATATCTCTAGATCAGTTCACCAAGCCAAACTCCCGGAAACCGATGAAACAGTACTTCGGGTCTGGTTGGGTGTCTGATTCTGGGCAGGAACTTCGAAATTTCATAACTTCCTCTCTAGACCTCTAAATGAGGTGCTTCGAGTTCCTACAAGTCACTGTGACTATCTAGTTTCTATGTATAAAATTTCGTAGCCATTGGACTACGTTTGCCCCTCAGATGACACGATTTCTAAACTGACCAAATGAACAGTGTTTTCTGAAATCCGAATTTCTGATGTCAACTTTGAAAAATCATAGAGAATTCTATAGACCTCTAAATGACATGAACTATAGATTCCCAAAAAGCTCTAAACATGATCTAGTTACATGTCAAATTTCAGAACAAGAAGAGGTCATATGGCTAATCTATGACATCATGTGCAAGAAGGCCCTTTCTTGGCCAAAAGTGGGGTTCATAGGGTCCAATCTTGGTCTTTCTACTTCTATGACTCCTTGAGCACATGAGAAAGCATCTCTAGGGGCCATCAATCATGTCTCAAGTGTCTAGTAACTTAGATTGGAGAAACTCACTACCCCATGCCCACTTATACACCCATATAGCCTATACTAACATTAAGCATTTCACATCAAAATTGCCTCTTCATTCATAATAGGCCTCATTCTCATACATTCGTCATACATGCATTAGCTTACAATCATTCATAAAGGTTACATCATTACTTTACATTACTTGTCTCATGTACAATGTATTTACAAAAAATTCCTTTACACTTTTCTGTAGTCTCCCTAGCCTCATGCTTGATGATAGTTCCCATCTCTTACCTCACTTGGTCCACCTGGCATGTTTGGATGGTGGAGAGGGAGGGTGAGATTCAGAGAATCCCAATAGTTCAACTCTCATTCAATCATACATATATCGCATGTAAGAAGTCTCATTATGCATGTATGGCATGTTAGCATATAAAACCATGATGAAAACATTTAAAGCATATGAATTGGCCATGCATAAAGGAAAAATATTCTCAACATGTGAGTAGGCCACACATAACATTTAGAAGCATGCTAAGTACTTGGATTAGCCTCACCCATTCTTAAGAGGTCCTTAGACTCAACCCTTACTCTTTGGGAGTCAACCTCACTTTTGGGAGACTCTTTACTCTTGTCTCAACCAACTTAAGGGTTTGGCTCATCCTCACCTTGGCTATAGGGTTATTGGCTTTTCCATTCCTCAAGCAAACCAAAACAAATCACATAAATCATCATTTCACTTCATAACATATCATCATGCTAACACACTTCTCATAACTCATATCATACATATATACAAGTAAGACAATGTAAACACACAATTATGCATGAAAGAAGATGGAGAGAACTACCTTATTAGCTAGTCACAACTTCCTCTTTCAATTGTCTCTTCCCTTGTAGATTTCACTACCACTTCTAGATGGGAGAACTTCTCTTGAGCCTAACCACACAAGAAGCATGGAATTAATTCCTTAACACTTAATTCATAAGCTAGGGATCTCTTCTTATCAACCCTACTGAGCTTCTCAAACTAGGTTTCTTTCTCTCACTAGAATCCATTAGCTATTCTTTCTCTTCTCTCAAACTCTCAAACTCTTAAGAAGGAAAGTAAAGAAAGAGAGAACTACATGACTTCTAACCTTCCTCAAGAGTGATTTCCCACTCTCCCTCTTCTGAACCAAGCTCAAGACCTAACTATTTTAGCTACTAAAACCGTAGGAAGAGAGGGGAAGGGGAGAAGGACAACATATAAAGAGAAAAGCTATGAGAATCCTTACCTTTCTTGTCCTTTCTTCTTCTCCTAAGCTTCTCTCTCTCTCCTTCGCCCTTTTCTCTCTCCTAAGGTGAGCTTGAGTCAGTTAGAAGAAGGAAGAAGGGATTTGGAAGCTTTTAAAAAGTCAAATTCTCTATTTTCACGCTTTTCCGGACTAACCCTCTCTATAGCGAGTCATAACCCTCGCTACGGCGAGCTCGAATAAGTCCCAGACCTCTGCCTTCGCTATGGCATTCGCTACGGCGAGCAACTCCCTGGTTTTTGTATGGGGTGCCCGAACTCGCTATAGCTAGAAGCATTCTCGCTATAGCTAGAAGGCAGTCTCGCTATAGCTAGACCATTTCTCACTATAGCGAACAGGTACATTCGCTATAGCTAGGCTGTAGCTAGCAGACTTAGAAAATTTTCAGCTTCAAAAAATTTTCAGCTTTTCTTTTCTTTCCCTTTTCTTTTCTCTTTTCTTTTCTTCTTCTTTCTTTTTCCTGGTTGTTACAGTTGTTTTATCTTGTGCATGGATTTGTTAATGGGTGGCATGGCTACATTTAAAGCCCTCATGTCATCGTCAACAATATTGTAAATGAATGGCTAAGCAAGGTTTGAACATAAGATCACTTGAATGGCAAACATATAGTCTCACCACAAAGCTATCATAAGTGTGGATGTATGTAACATTTATTTATTTTATAGTTATTTATTATATAGATTGCATGTCACCTATTTATAATAGAAAAGTGGCAAAAGTAGTTCTCTAAGAAAACTCTTTTAAAAAATTGTATTTTTCTTTTTATTATTAAAAATATATGTCAATATTTTGCTTTAGACTAATTAAGCTTTCAAAGCATTGGCTAGAAATATTTTCCTAGCGAACTCTTTAAGTTTTGTCAATTTTTTGCTAAGATTGTAAACTAGTGGTTGAAAGGAATATTACATAAAGATAGTACATTATTGCATCTAATTTTAATCCTAAACTAAGGTAATTCACATTGTGTAGATAATTTTTTTTCTTTTAAATAGTTGTTAATATTTCTTATTTAGTAACTAATCCTAGGATAAAGGAACCCATGCAAGATATGATCTCTGTAGGATGAGATAGAAATTGATGATATATAATTGTAGCAACATCAGCTACATATACGAAGGAAAGGTTATGACAATTGTATAAAAAGAAGCTATAAGATTATTTGTACAGATAAGCATGGGCAAGCAAAGTTAAAGTACAAGAATTCAATGGACTTGGTTGGAGGGGAAGGAAAGGTAAACTGGGGGAACCTATGGTTCAAAACCTGTACTACTATACATGTACATATGAGTTACTCCACATTTGTTGGACTATCTAATTTAATTCTTATTGTTAATTTTATCTTAATCCACTATATTCCTACCCTCACTTTCCCAATTATGTTCTATGTTCTACAGTATATGTCTCTGCTTTCATATACGTTATCTTCTGCTTTTATATTATATGTAGTAATGTGCATGAGTTTGAATATTACTATCGAGGTAAGTTAGATAAAATCTTTGGTTAAGCACACGAAGAACATATATAAAGTTCTTGGAAGTCATTATGACATTAGTCTTTGACTTGCTTTTTATGATAAAAAAATCCTACATTCGATGGAGTGGGTCTACATTATAGGAGATGAATCACCTTTTACTTTTTATCTATAAAATAGTCTGAATTCAAATGATATTTTTCAATATAAATATTAAAAAAAAGGTGAATTCTTCTTTCATGAATCAGAAAACACTACTGCAATATTACTGTGCCATTAAAAGTAAGAACATAACACATGCATGAAATTTCATGCTAAAAAAAACTTCTCTCCTTAATATTCTTTTTTATCTTTTATCCCTCTTTCCTCAAGTTTTCTCTCTTTTTTTCTCTCTTCATTCAATGACAGGAGCTTTATAGCATGAGGAAGAATTTTAGTGGTAGCTTTTAGATTTTCAATCACAATTAAAAAAAAAAAGTAAACATCAATAAACATAGAGAAATTCTATTAAAAAATCCTTTTTTTAAGCTTTACTAGTGCTTAGGAATAAAGGGAAGGTAACTTCTAATTCAGAAATCCTCCTTTAGATTCCCCTTTGTTATTTTCTTTCACCCTTTTAGTCCATCATTAGTTTTCATGAAAAAATCATCCAATAGGGAGAGACATTTTTTCTTTTTTTGACATAGAATCCGATAAGCAAAACTTCAGCATTTAAGCCTATATGTTATGTTTTTATAGTGCCACAATGAAATTGTACCAATTCCCAAAGGGAGGCTTGTGCCTCTTTTATAACTTAAAGAAAATCATATAGTTTTCTCACTAATGGACACCAAAGATCTCAGCAATGTTTTATTTAGAAATAGTAGGAGCCCAATCTAAAGATGATATGTCAAGGTGAAGAACAATACTTGATCAAGTCGACTCATGATTCAAAATAGATTAAAAAAAAGCAAAGCTTCAAAATATGAGACTAACAATACACACCAAATGCTTCATTCATATGCCTAAATGAGACAAGAAATACACTAAATAAAAAAGATTTTTCATTACTTGAACTAAACAAAGGGATAATAAACTTAAAGCATGCTCCAATTTTCTTGCTGGTGAAAATAGAGTTTGCTGGTGATAGGAATGGACAAGGAGACAAAGTGCAAACTATGCAGACCGAGTTACTTCTCTTTACCTCCAATGCTTCCTTCCTCTTTCTTTCTGATATGAAAATAAGGCCAAAGCCCATGCTTTGGCATTTGTTCATTGTATTAATGTGATTTGATAGATAGTTTGTGCCAGAGGAAGGAAGTTCAAATTTTAAAAAGATTTTTGGTTCCTTTGTGAGACATTTGGATGGCAAAAAGAAGGGGTTATTGGTGTGGGTTGAAGAAGCACAAAAGGATGACAAAAAGATGGAAAAAGTTAGTGAACAATAATTAATAAGGGCAAAAAATTGTAATTTGCACTGTAAAAGTAATAATGGTTTGGGGGAAAAAATTGGTTCAACATGGTTGAAAGGGAAGAGATTTTGGCATAAAAAGAGAGAGAGAGAGAGAGAGAGAGAAAGGATGGAGAGCTTGACACATGTATAGCATATAGTTGTTGTCTTATATATATATAAGTAATAATGGTTTGGGGGAAAAAATTGGTTCAACATGGTTGAAAGGGAAGAGATTTTGGCATAAAGAGAGAGAGAGAGAGAGAGAAAGGATGGAGAGCTTGACACATGTATAGCATATAGTTGTTGTCTTACATATATATATATAAGTAATAATGGTTTGGGGGAAAAATTGGTTCAACATGGTTGAAAGGGAAGAGATTTTGGCATAAAAATAGAGAGAGAGAAAGGATGGAGAGCTTAACACATGTATAGCATATAGTTGTTGTCTTATATATATATATATATATTATATAGATTACTTTGTGATGATCTTTTTCCCTTTTTCTATTGTCCATTGATAATATCACTCATTGTAATATTTTTTAGAAAATAATGTTAAAGATAGACAAGATCATTACATAATAGATTGTTTTAAGGGATGACTAGGTCTCTTTCTCTAAAGAAATATTCGCTCCTACACGTAGTTGCTAAAAAGTGGATGACAATACTTTTTCAGGACACAATGAAGCTTTTGTGAATTTCTAAATTAACAATATTAAGGAATTCCTTAATACTCTTTACACTTGGACACTATCCTTAACCATATTTCACAAAATCATGTGGTTTTCTCATTTGTATTTTACAAAGTTATATGGTGGTCTATTTATACTTAACAAAGGAGCCTTTTTTATATCCTTTATTTATTGTATATAAAAAGACATATTCAATCCTTTATTTATTGAAAATTGATAGGTACCTTTACCATTTTTTTAATGCACATAGAGAGATGCATTCACTTTTTATTCATTAGATGAATCAATGAATATGCATCCCCCTTTTTAGTCATCAATACATATTTATGAACTATTTTTAAAGTTGTTTATAACTAATGGATATACATCTCTATCTTTATTTATTAAAACGTATACATGAATTTGTGAATATGCATCCTCCTCTTTAGTCATCAATACATATTAATGAACTATTTTAAAAGTTGTTCATAACCAATGGGTATACATCTCTCTCTTTATTTATTAAAACGTATACATGAATTTGTTCTTTGGACAACCAACATAACTTTTAAAGTTGTAAATTATATAACATTCCCCTACTAATTTACAAGCTTTCATAAGTTGTACAATTTATGCATAAGAGAAGGTGTCATTAGGATTAAACCTTCTATTAGAATAAGTATTTAAGGTTCCAACAAAGCAATATGTGTCTGATTGATTAAACATATACTCGTATTTTTAGAGTTAGAAAATCACACACATAATTATACCCTAATCAAGTTTGAGATATTCAATTATTTTAGCACTTTTATGGCCATGTGCTCATCCTAGTTTTTATGAATATTTACAATAGCCAAACATGTAAAACTCTTGATAAGAGTGGCACCACTCCTATATTCATATAGGTGGAAACCTTAGATAACATAATTATTGACCTATTAAAAGCTTCCTAGCTCATCCTCCAATGACACTAATCCTATTTCTTAGTGTTCCAATCATTAAATAACTTTTTTTTTTCATTAAACCTTGAAATTAGTGTATACCAGTATAAGATTGGGTTCTTATCATTTAATGACAATAGATTTTAGTCTTATTTTAGTAATGAAGTCTTTGATCTTTTCCCTTGACAAACCTTTTGTTAATGGGTTTGCTAAAATTTTTTTGGACTTCACATATGTGATAATAATTATACCATCTCCTGTTAACTGCCTTACAAACTTATGTCTTAAGCTTATGTGTCTAGATTTTCTATTATAAACTTTATTGTATGCTTAAGACATGGTTAACTCACAATTATAGAAGATAAAAATGGTTGTTATCGATTATGGCCATAGCTCTCTATTTAATAACAAATTCCTAATGTATTTCGCTTCTTTACCTATAACTGATAAAGCTATGAATTTAACTTCCATTATAGAATGCGAGACACACAATTGTTTCTTTCAGGCCCAACTTATAGCTCCATCAGCTATAGTGAAAATCCATCTTAAAGTGAATTTATTATCACTAAGGTTTGTAATCCAACTAACATCAAAGTAAACTTTTAGTATAGTGGAATAACCATTAACTAACATCAAAGTAGCCTTCTAGTATAGTGGGATAACCATTATAATATAATCCCAAATTTATGGTTTTCTTGAGATAACCAAAAAATCTTCTCATAGCTTTCTAATGATATGTACTAGGTTTACTTGTAAACATCAATAGTTTACATATAGTGAAAGCTATCTTTGGTTTGGTATAGTGTGTAATATACAACAAGCTTCTAATAACTTGGATTTTTTGATAAATTGAGCAAATTAATTTACAAAACCCCTAGTTCCTTCAACCAAGAAAATTATAGCTTAAAAAGAAATAAAATTTGGACCTAACTCTTTTTCTTTTCTCATTCTTTGACTTCTTGGTTCAACAATCTCATTTTTATGTATACACTTATTCTTTTGATCATTTAAGATCATTTGTGGGAACTGAGTGTAAATCCACTTCAGAATATTCCATGGTGGGATTTAAATTATTATAGAATTTATTTTCAATAAATTCTATGTATATATTTTCAACAATTGTAAGAGACATTAAGTTTAACATTTTATATGCCTTAGAATTCTAGGCATATCCCACGAAGATGCCTTTCATAGCTTATGGCCCTAATTTGGTTCTCCTTTGATCAAGAACTTGATAAAAGGCTAAACACCCTAACACTTTAAAATAATTTAAGTTAGACTCTTTTTTCCTTTCCATATTTCATATTTAAAAACCTTTTTTGTTTTTTATGGTATCTTATTATGGATATGACAGACTGTCAATAATGCCTCACCCCAAATATTGTGTGCTAACTTAGCACTTAGCACATAAATTAACCATATCTACTAAGTTACAATTCTTTCTATTTGCTAATCCATTTTGTTGCGGAGTATAAAAAGAAGGAGAATTATACACAATACCATGTGACTTATAGAAAGAATCAAATTCAATTGAGAAACAGTCTCCTTCTATCACTATGAAACATTTTTATTTTCTTATCATGAAAATTTTCTACTTTTAATTTTTATTTCTTAAACATTTCAAATGTTTTATCTTTGTTCCTTAAAAGTAGACATAGGTATATCTAGAATTATTATCGGTAAAAGTCATGAAGTACTTTTTACTTTCTTTATTGATATTACCATTTAATTCACATATATCATTATGTATATATTTTATAACTTGAGTGCACCTTTCAACTTTTAGAAAAAGGTTTCTTAGTAATTTTGGATTGTATATAAATTTCACATTTCTCATCAAAATCCTTATTATTGACATGCTTGTATTCAGTTGACTTATAATTTAAGTGTGCTAATCTACTATGCCACAAATTATAAGAATCAATAACACATAGAAACATTTACCTTAGAATTTTGAAAAAGATACATTGCATCACATTTTCAATTTTTCTCTTCTATACGTTAATGCCTTAGTAGTTTCTCAACAGTGAAATCTTCATCAAGATCTAGAAGTTTGTTTCTATAATCATTCTAAGTTGACAATAATTTTGAAATAATTGCTCTAACTTGTAATGATTCTGGAACTATCACTTATAGATCACAAAGTTTACTTACTAAGATTTGTAGCTTATAGACTTGATCCATGATAGGCATATCATTAACCATCGCTCATTATTATATTTTTCTCTAAAGATCTCTAAATCTCCATTAGTGATTGTATAGTCATGTGAAGATTATAACTTATCTAACAAGGTGTCAAGAATGTGGCCTTGGTATAACACCTTATAACAAGAACACGCTAATGACTAAAGATTTAGGTAAATATTATTGAACTATAACCTTAATGAAAGCATAATCATTAAATTTACAAGAGAATTTGAGCTAAAAAAACTCTTGCACTCACTAAAAAGGAAAAACAAAGTAGTTAGATTGTCCCTTTAAACTTGCATTCTTAAGGATGATGATACACTATATAAAACATTATAAATTTCTATCATAAGAAGTATTTATAAGTACCCCAACTTATGCTCCTAAATTCTAGAACCAAAACATTGGAAACACGCTTGTAGGAACCCGCAAATCAATGTTGAACACATCCTAATCATGCCAACCACTATTTGGCGTGCCTTTGCAACACATAACCATGTTACTTAACATAACCTTCCCATGTAGAGCAACTAAACTCCCTAAAATTTTTCCTAACTTGGTCAGATGGTTTGTGTAATAACCGATTTTCTAGAAACTAAATTGAAACTAACAAATTGATATAGGAATACTCTAAAGCAAAGCAAATTAAGGCAAAATGAGATTAGGATGTTAATTAAAATATCTAAAAATATGGATAAGAGTTTAAAAATAGCTTGAAATTCGAGCCAAAATGGCTGAGCAAATTAAAAAGGAATAATGTAATGGCAAAATTATAATTTTAGGTAACTTTTTGAAAACTCAACAAAGAAAGCTTTAAATGGAAAAATTGAGTTTCTTGGGGTTCTCAGAGGCCCTAAAAATAAGAAGAACCCCTAGAATAGTTAAACCTCTTTCGGTATACATTTTAGGTCATCGATTGACTGAAACTTTGACCTACGGTTCGGTAAAGGCTTAAATTCAATTTGGGTGAAACTAAAGACATTTTATAAATTAGAGGATCTAAATTTTACGATGGAAAAGACAATTCTAAAAAAGGATTTGAAATGAGCTCAAACGAAGAAACTAAAGTTAAGGGACATAGTTAGAATTTTTAAATTATTATAAATGGTCCTCCACCTTCTTATTTAGCACGCCCCACTTTCTCCTCTCCCCTTAACTGACTTTCTTCTAGGCAAAAACAGAAACAAAACCTTCTTCAAGTGGAGCACTAAGAGGAAGGAAAAGGGAAGGAGAAAATGAAGCAAAAAGGGTAAAGAATCGCTAGTTTTTCATGCTCTTCTCTTTGTTCATGTTCTTCTCCTCTCCTTCTCCATGATTTTAAAGCTCTAAATGATGGTATTTCATGCCTGGTTCAATAAAGGGAAGGGAGGATTGGGAGAAAATCTTGAAAGGCTAAGGAAGTCCATCTTGCAAGGAAGTTAACAAGGTAATTTCTCTATAGAAATCTTGTTCTTCTTGGCTCTTCTTTCCCACCACTAGTTTGGCTAGCATAAGAGGACCATGTAAAGAGTTTGATTTTGGTCCAAACTTGATGGGAAATGGGTTTTGAAGCATGAAGAATCATTGGAATAAATAGAACTGAAAAAGAAGCTATAAATAACAAGTTATAGAAATTAGTATTTTGATTGCACCTAAGGATTTATAAAGCTTTTAATGATGATTTAATTTATGTAATAGTATAATTGAGTTCATAAGAGACTTAGGAAGCTTCACAAGTGCCAAATTCCCTAAAAGAGTAAATAAAACTCCATAGGTGGCAAGTTATGTGCATGTCTCGACCAAGAAGGATTTCAAGTATGTAGAAAGAGTTTTCTTTGATTCCAAATATAGAAATGATCTAAATATGAATTATAAACACCAAATAAACCATTAATTTGAATTTAGGAACAATATTTTGAAAGTTAAAAATTTAGGGTTCTATTACATATAAAGAAGTAACTTGGTGTTTGGCTCTTTGATTTAAGTTTATAATGACTCTAATGAATTTAAATGGAGTCATGTGACATATATTGAGTGAGAAAGTGGAGCCAAGATAATAAATTATATGAGTTGCTTCATTATGCTACAATATGGAGCCATATGGAAGCCTAGAACTAGAAGTAGCTTATATAAAACTTGTGTAAGGTTAGAGATGGTTCCATTGATATCATTGTGTCTTGTTTAATGTGTCTAGGCCAAGGAAATCAAGTTTCTCCTAAGTGTGCTTATGAGGCCGAGGCAAGGAAGTATGAACCAAAAAAAAATTTGTACTTCTTGAGAAAGGTAACTCTTCATCCATTCTTGTATACTTATTTTAGTTATTTGATTATCATTGAATGCTTATATGTGTGCTTGAATCATGAAACATACCTATTGCTATTGGTTTGATGATATTATATTATTATGTCTCTTAGAATGCATATGAAATGTGAATAGCTCTTAATGGGTGAAATTGTGCCAAAAGTCCCTTGAATTGAATGAGGTGAAACCAAAATTCCTTAAACACGGGTGAGACAAAGCCAAAAGTCTCAAGAATGAATGAGACCAAGTTAAAAGTGGATAAGGGTAATTCAAAAGTCTCAAATAATTGGATGAGACTAGACTAAAAGTCCCTAAAGCTTGTTTTTAATCTTGATAGATTCATATGATTTTGAAAATGTGATTATTTTTTATATTTAGAAGCATTTGATGCATGCTTACTTTTTTTGACATGATTACATGCCATACATGTATACTTGAAAGGGTGAATGATCTATTGGGATTCTTTGAATCTCATTCTTCATCATTTATGTCTAACCTTGTTTAGGGAGTTCTCAAGAAGTAAAGAATGGAGGCTAAGAAGCTTGAACTATGTTCCTTTGACAATGATTTAGAATATTATGTAATTTAATGTTAAAGTATGATTGAATATGTAGATTATATAATGTAAAACCCACACATGTAAATATATGAGATTATGATGTATGTATCATATTTGGAGCCATATGTGTAAAAATATGAATTTTTAATATGCTTATGCTATGGAAAGTGTATGTGCAAAGCTAAATAAGAGAGTGATTGAGTTTTATGATGATTTGGACTATATGAGATGGCTATACATGCTGTATTTTAAGTTTTGGACGTGCTCAAATGGTCACCACTTATATAAGAAGTCATTTTAGACCATTTGATGCCACTTTAGTACTATTTTGAGCCATAATTTGCCCCTGAACCAAAATCAGACCAAATGAATCAATTTTGGCATGAAATTTAGCAAGAATTTAGATCTCATTTAGAGATTTTCACAGAGTTAAAGAACAAAATTTTTGGAGCTCCATGAAATTACTTATGATTTTTCAAAAATGGTTTAATTATATAGATTTGTTTTGTCACTGTTCATTTGATTAGTTCTAGTTTTCTGTAAATTTGAGGGGCCAATGAACTCCAATGCTTATAAAATTTTACAAGCATATAGTCAATATTATAAGCTTTCCATAGCCACCATGATCACTTAATTTGGAGTTATGTAGTTCAAGATATATATTTCCAAAATTTCAAGCTTGTATATGCACTAAAATTTGATAGTGGTACTATTCCATTAGATTTTTATGACCTAAAAAAATTTGCTTTTGATATGAAGTTTTTACAATATGTATTTCATGTCATAATCTTTTCATAATGTCCTCATTTGCATGATTTAGAGCTCTCTAGCTCAAGATATAAATTCTTGAACTTTTGACAAAATTATGGAACCATGATAGAATTATGTAATTATGTTAGTATGTGATAATTAACCTTAAACCTGAATTCCATGTTTCTTTCTATGATATTTCTAATTGAACAAGTATATTAAGGATGAAAGTTGAGATTGGTAAGTTGAAATGGTGCAATTAAGCAAAAATGAAATATTTTGACTTTTAATGTCGATAATTTTTGTTGCTAAAAGTGTTGAATATATGAAAAATGATATTATAAGCACAATGTGATATAGAAATTGTGCTATCTCATCTTGGTATGACAGTTTGAAGGTCTCAAGCTATTTTAAAATTCATTGAATTTGACATATTAGGCAGGGTTTAAAGGCATGCCCAAACTCATTCATTTAACCCTTTAAGTCTACACAATCCCTAAAGTTATTCAAAATGGCCAAAAAGGCACCTTTACTACTTCCTATCTCACTCTGACCTTGCCTAAACCAACTCAAACCTTTTGAGGAAAAATTTAATGTGTCATAAGATCCCTAAGATGGTACAACTAAGTTCTAGACCCCTACAGATCAAAATTTTGATCTAGTGACTTCCTACCTCTCCTTCCATACAACTACCAACTGTAACATCAACACTCCTAAAACTATCATAGAGCTAACAATAAGACATTTACTAATAATTGACAAGATAAAAGGTCATTATCCATAAAACACCATTAAAGCTAAAAGAGTTATGAACACATAAAATCAACTGTCATTTATAAGGTAATATGAAGTAAATCTTAATTACATGTGAGATCTTTTTACAAAAGAATCAAGCATCAAGATTAGACAAAGTACCTTCCACATATACAAAAATATGATAAAGACATACACTTGGCATTTCATATCACAATTAACTAAGGTACTATAAAGTTAATCTTAAGCTTTAAATATAATCAAAATAAGGTCTATACAAAATAAGCCTAGTCTAGTAAGTTGTTCTCCTCTTCCTTGTCCTTGCGGGAACTTGAACCTTCACATGGAAAAGATTAACCCACAACCAAGGTAAAATATAAATCCTAGTAACCAATATGCAATTTCCATTTACATTTATATAGAACAAATAATATAATGCTTAACATGAGAAAATCATCAAATAAGCTATGTTTAAATAATCATAAATAGTAAATTTGATAGTTATACCATATTATCCCTTACTAGTAGGGTATACAATAGAGTTATTGGCCAATAACTCAGGTGCACTATTCAAGGCCCCTATATATAGTCAAAACACTATTCAAGATCCACAACTTTTCCCATTCTATTAAATACTATTCAAGATCCATGATAATTGTTAGAATACTATTCGAGGTTTATAATGAAATAAATACAAGTAATCCAACTTACCAACTTTATTGTAACATCATATTTACTAAGCTCATCTTACTTACCTAATTTCTAAGTTCCCTTCCTTGGATTATACAAGCTTGCCAAGAAAAAAGCATTAAAAATATTTATTAAATTGCGTTACATCACAGATAAAATTTTCATTCGGTGTTCCATGGGTCATATAGACTCATCCATCTCATTCTCATATCTAAATACACAATTATAACTCATAACAAGCTCAAGGAGTGGCCTAGAACTTGAGCAAAGGGAGTGGATACATAAGAACAAGGTGTGTAGCCTCAGCTAGAATTTCTAATTTACTGTCATAAACTTTGAAAAATCATAATTAATTCTTAAAAAATCAAAATCATGCATACTTTATCATTATGGAAAGATACAAATATCTAATTTATGATAAAAATAAATCCAAGCCACAAAAGAGGCTGCTAGACTAGAAATTGATGGAATAGTACCAGAGGTCGACTATCATTACTGGTATTATCTTCTAACTTCAAAACTTCATATCTCCTTACTCAGAGGTCGAATTGGGGTGATCTCAGTGGCTATGAAAAGCTTATCATGTCTAGTTTATGTTTGTAAAATTTTAGAAGCATTGGACACCATTTGGCTCTTAAATAACATAGCTCAAATTTCTAACCATATGAATAGTGTCAGCATCAGTTCAATAGAAAAATACCAACTTTGAAAAGTTATAATTAATTCCACAGAGCTCCAAATAATATAATCTTTAGCTTTCCAAAAATATTTGGATAAGATCTATCTGTGTGCCAAATTTCATGGACAAATTCATTCATTTGGTCAGATCTTGATGTTAGGTTGTGAAATGGTCTATTTTGTGTCATCGAAGGGGTCTAAATGGTCCAAAATTACTTATAAGGCAACCATGGCCATTTGAGCATGTGGGAATGCACCAAAATGACCTTCTAAACTTATCTCAAAGGTGTATAAACCTATAAATTGAAAACTTACTCTCTCATGCCATGTCATATATAAGATTACACATGCTTCACATTGCCATCCAAGGTTCAAAAACTACATTATCATTCATATGGCATCAAACCTCATGCATACATAAAATATATAAGTAAATACATATGTTTAAATGATTATACAATATTTGCATCATAGTATTACATCATATGCCATGTGTATGGCTACAAAAGGAGTAATTCTAGGCACTTTGATGTCAATCTCTTATCTCCCAACTTAGCTTCTATTTCCTTGTTTATTTGCTCCACCTAGCATGTTAAGACATTGGAGAGGAGGGAGTGAGATTTAAAGAATCCTAATAACTCATCTCCCTTTCAATCACATATAAAGAATACAATACAAGTCTTAAAAATGCATGCATGGGCATCATAAGGTGCATGATTATTCAAGGAGCATTCTTGGCATTTGAACAAGTATACAAAGCATACACAGGCTTGCCAAGTAAGTGGATCAGCCTCACCCATTCTCTTATGGATTTTGGACTTGCCTCACTCATTTTCTATAAGAGTTTTTGACTCAACCTCACTCTTGGAAGACTCTTTACTTTGTCTCAACCAATTTTAAGGATTATTGGCTTATCCTCACCATAGCTAAGGGTTCTTGGCTTCACTACACTCAAACAAACCCAAGCACACATATTAGGCATCATTTGAAAACATATAACATAATGGTATCATGGAACATAAGCATATGTTAGAACACTTTTCATGGCTTAAAACATACATACACACATTCAAAGATAAGATAAGCATACATTCATGTATGAGAGAAAGTGGAGAGAGCTACCTTTACCACACAAGTAAACTTTTTCTCTTGGAATTATGCTCCCTTCCTTGGCCACACACTCACAATGATGTGAGGCTTGTTTCTCTTGGCCTAAACATATAATATGGAAGCGAATTATACTTTTGAACGAAATTCTAAAGCTACACATTCCCTAGAAAACTAGGTAGTTCATATGGCTCTTTTATGGTTCCATAATGCACTTAATGAAGAAACCTTAAGAAAACATCATCTTGGCTCTATTCTCTCCATCCATTTATGATTATTGACTCTATTTAAACCTCTTGGAGTCATCACACAATCAAATTAAGGAGCCTAACTAGGTGTTACTTCTTTAAACTATAATAAGGAACCTATGATACCATCTTACTATCTATGGCTTCTAAAATTTTTTCAAGGCTTCCTTTCATCATCTTCCATCATATATGACTCAAAAATAAGCTTGGAACAAATTAAAACTACCCCTAGGTGCTCCAACCTCTCTAGGCCGTGGTTATGGAGCATGTGAACACCAAGTGAGTTTGCTTTGTTTTCTTGATGGAAGATGCATATGAAGAGCCTTCTAAGGATTTCAAGAGCTCATCCAAATACTCATTTAACTCTAGGAATTATTGTATTAAATTAGATTTTTGGTGGAACACTTGAAACCCTAACTTTGCTATCTTGAAATCTAAGGGCTATTTGATTGTTCCATTTGTATATTTTTGTTCTCCTCCCTTATTTTTCTAAGATTCACCCTTAGTTTAGCTAGAAATCCAACCCACAAAGGGAGAAACATGCACTATAGGAGGAACAAGGAGAATCAAGTGTAGGAATGATAAAATGCCTTGTTTTCTTGCTTTTTCTTGCTTGTTCTTCACTTGGTTGGCTTCCTTTCTGCCCTCAAAACAGAACCAAACTCCTCATTAAAACCATGGAAAGGAAGCTTGAGAGGAGAGGAACAAGTTTGGAAGAAGAAAGAACATGAAATTTCATGAAATTTCTTACCTTTTTCTTGTTTTTTCTCCTCTTTTCTTCTCCTTCTTGGTGCACCTAAAAGAGCTAGTATTTTTTTGGTTTTTGGGCAAAACAAGTCATGCAAATAATAGGGAAAAGAAACATGAAACTTAAAGAGTGTTCAAGAAACTTACGCTTTCTTAAAATTTTAATTTTGCCCTTCTTTATGAAATTTTTGTTTTAACTTCGTTTTAGCTCCTTTTTTAGAACCGTTATTTTCATCATAAAATTTAGGTCTCCAATTTTATAAAATGCCTTTGGAATCACTCAATTTGGAGCTAAAACTTTCTCGAACGAATCAGTCAAAGTTTGGGTCCACCATCGTTGGAAAATGTCTACTGGAGGGACTTTAACTGTCTCAGGGCTTTCCATGGTTTTCAGGGCTTTTAAGAACCTCGGATGACTCAAAAATTTTATTTAAAAAGCCCTCCTATGAGAATTCTAAAAATTACCTGAAATTATGAAAATGCCATTACTTTTCGTTACCTTTTCGTAAAAATCTATCTGGCTATTTTGGCTTTGGTTTCAAGGCACCTCTAACCTTGAATCACCATTATTTGAAGTTTAGAATATTATTCTAATTTTATAAGACCTCAAATCACTCTATTTGAGGACTTCCTTTTGTATCCGGTGGATTTCACATGTTTATAGAAAAATCGTACGTTATATTTCTTATGTTTTCTCTTATTTTCAGAAAATCGAATATTACATTTGTGCTTTAACTTCTTCCTAAGAGGACCACCCACACAAAATCAAGCTTCAAGATGGATTACAAGCAAAATAACATAACAAATGAAGGGAAAACACTTAGCCACTTCATGCTCTAACTTCTTCCTCTTTTATTTCACCCAAAACAACACCATAAACCTCAATTTCCTTAGTTGAGGTTTCAACAAACCACTACCAAATCAAAGATGTTTGGTTCAAAAGAAAGAAGAGAAGGAGGAGATCACTTTTCCTAACATTCACTTGAGCCAAAGACACATCCTCTCCTAAAGATCAGAGCTTCAAAGCCTAAGACCTAAGCTTTTCTCCCTTCTGCATTTTCTCTTCTTCTTCTGTCTAATTGTGCATGTTATTTGAGTGTGTAATACCTTAACCTTTTAATCCTTCCATTACACTACATGGCCTAACCTCATACACTTACAAGGAAAACACCATATTTTATAGTATTGAATTGTGTTACGTAAGGCCCAATTAATTCATTTTATGCTTCATGAACCATATGAGCTCATTAATATCATTTTCCATTCATAACATAACCATACAAGTCAAAAACATCACATTTCATCTCAACATTCACAGGTTTGGAACCATATACATCATATCAGAATGTTTAGCCTCGAGTTACTGTCATAGATTTCTAATATATGAACATTGAAAATTCATAACTAATTTTAGAAAAATTAAAATCATGCGTATGATAGCTTTCTAGAAATAACTAGATGTCAACTAATGATAAAAATAGTTTTAGACTAAGAAATCACTATCTAGACTATGAAAAACAATAGAATAGTACTAGAAGTCTTTGCTACGTCTTAATATTGACCATAAACTTCAAGAATTGGATTCTCCCTCTACAAAGCTCCAAATGAGGTACTCTTAGTGGCTATTTAAAGCTTATGATATATAGTGTATGCCTATAAAATTTCATAAACATTGGACTTTATTTAGCCCACATGTGATACAAAAAAACAAACTGACCATACCAATTTTACATAATTTGGCCAATTTTACAAAATTATAATAAATTTGATAGAGCTCAAAATTGGGTGCCTTTTAGCTTTGTGAAAAGCTCTAGATAAGACCTACTTGCTGGCCAAACTTCATGCAAAAACTCATCCATTTAGTTAGACTTTGGTTCAACTCAAGAATTAGTCAATTTTGAAGTCCAAAATGGTTTCATAAGACACCAAATGACCTTTTTATGATTCCATGGCCACTTGAGAATGTCCCAAAGTACAATTACAACCTATACCAAATGGTTTAAATCATTATGGAACTCAATCTCACTATGCCACTCCCATTTATACACATATATATACTAGCATATGAGTGGCAAAACTTACATATTCATTTATATGATTCCAAAATAGGTACATACATCATGTCTACATACTTTTGAACATTCTTAATGGTCTACATTATATATACATCATATGGGTACATTTCTTGACATCAAAATACTAGTAAAATGCTTATTTATCTACTTCTTTGTCAAAGTACCATGCTCTAAGACCTTTGGCCTCCATTCATTAGTCCACTTGACTCACCTAGACATAATGGTGCATATGAAGGGGAAAAGTGAGATTCAAAGAATCTCAATATCTCTTTACCCTTTTAAACATATATAATGGATGCATATATATGTCAAAGAATGCATGCATGTTATACAAACCTTTCATGAACATATATAAAACATTTTCTTGGTTATGTGAACTCATACATATCAAACATAGGCTTTTAAGGGCATTAGTCTAGCCTCACCTAACTTTTTAGGGACTTTTAAATTTGTCTCACCCATTTTTAAGGGACTTTTGACTAAATCTCACTCTTCTTAAGATTTTTGGCTTTGTCTCACCTAATCTTAAGAACTTTTGGCTCATCCTTACCCATGTTAAAGGACTTTTGGCATCACCATACCTATTCAAGCCAAAATACATTTATAAACTTATTTCAAGATGCATAATGGTACCATAGCAAGTAAGCACTAGCTAGAGACATATGTTATAGTTCAAACATACACACAAGCACTCAAAGATAAACAAACATCTAAACCATGCATGTGAGAAAGGTTAAAGAGCTACCTTAAAGCAAATGTCACATACTTTTTCCTTGAACTTGTCTTCCCCTTTTCGTCCAAGCTCATGGAATTAGGTAACACTTGACTTTCTTGGCCTAGACACATCAAATGAGACATATTTAAATTATTGGAACCATCTTTAGCCTTATGCAAACTCTATGCATGGCTACTTTCTCATATAACTTTATTATGGTTCCATACAAGACACAATGAAGCAACCCTTGAAATTTATGATCTTATCTCCCATTTCTCATTCAATCTAGGTCTCTTAATGCCATAGAAACTCCTTGGAGCTATCATAAATTCATTTCAAGGAGTCTAAATATAAGTTGCTTCCTAATATCTTAAAATGGAACTTAAACCTCCATCTCCACAAGATATGGTTTCTAAATTTATTCCAAGGCTTTCTTTAGTGTTCTCTTATCATATCTAGTCTCTTCCTAGCCTTAGAACAATTTAAAATACTTCCTAGGTATATGGTTTTGTTTGGGCTGAGACATAGAGAAGCTTATGCACCCATGGACTTTGCAATTCTTCTTTAGGGACTTGGCACATGGGAGGCTTCCTAGGTGTCTTGAGAACTCATTCCTACTCTTAGACAACCTAAATTATCATTAGGAAGCTTCTTACATATCATGGTGCAACAAAATCCCAAGTCTTGCTAACTTGATTTCTAATGCATCTTATTTAAATTTCTTTGCATATTCTTATTCTTCACACTCCAAAACCTATGTTTCTTCCTTGGTTGGGCCAGAATTCATCTTCTCTTAGGTGGGCTATGGGTTGGCCGAACTCACCCTCTTGAAGAAGAACAGAGAGATGCAAGGAAAGTTAGGAAAATTACCTTGTATTCAAGCTCTTTCCAAGAGTTTTTTCCATTGCTTCAAGCTGCTCTTTGAAATTTTGAGTTCTCTCCTTTGAACCAGTCCCAAAACAGCCCCATATGAGTCATGGAAACCATAAAAAGAAAGATGAGAAAGAAAGAAACAACACTAATGACGGAAGAACCATAAAAATCTAAGGTTTTCTTACCTTTTTCCTAAGCTTTCTTCCTTCTTTCTCCCTTCTCCTTGTACGTGTTTCTCTGCAGGTCTCTTCTCTATTTTAGGCCGAACTAAAGTTAGTTAGCATAAGGAGGAGGAGTGGGACGTGTTATATGATCAAGAAGCTTCTTGAAATTCTTCTTGAAAATTCCATCTGTCCCCTTTTCTTGGTTCTTTTTTTAGGCTCATTTTAATTCTTTTTTTAGAATCGTCTTTTCCATCATAAAATTTAAGTTTTCTAACTTATAAAATTCTTTTAGAATCACTCAAATTTGATTTTAGACATAAACACAATATATACAAACTTTTCAAGTGATCTAAAACCTCAAAACCACTATGCTACATGTAATACCATGGCTATCTTAGCTAGCCTCCTTACATACATAAGTCTCATACATAGATTTGACCAAGAAAACAAAGTAAATAATACAATTTACTTGTGTTATATCATCTATAATTTCTTCGTTTTGGCTCTGTGGGCCTTAGAGACTCTCTTATATCATTCTCAAATTTAATTACACCAAGACAACCCAAAACCATCTCAAAACATTGCCAAAAACCTGAGCTTACATCAAGCATACATAATTATTAATGGTTCTGCCTTAGGTTAAATCAACAAATTATGTGCATCAAATTTGAAAATTCGTAATTAATTTTAAAAAAATTGAAAACAAGCATACTATGGCATTCTAGAAAATTACAGATGTTTACTTTACGCTAAAAATATGTACAGGCCATGAAACATAAAACAGAAGACTTTTGACATTTGAAAAAGTGCAGAGGTCCGACTAGCTACTGGTACTGATATAGGTTTCTGCTATGAACTTAAAAAATATCTAATTAATTTTACAAAAATCTAATCTATGCAAATGATACCAATCTAGAAAGCAGATGTTAGTTAGAGGAAAAAAATAACTTTAGACTAGTTTAAGTACCTCTAGGCATAAAAAATTAATCAAATAGTAACCTAGGTCAGTCTGGATGTCTGATATTGGATAGAAACTTCAAAAATTTATATCTCCCTCTCTAGACATTCAAATGAGGTGATTCTAGTTTTCATAAGTCACTGGGAAGGTCTACTTTATACCTACCAAATTTTGTAGCCATTGGATCACATTTGCCTCTCAGATGACACAAAATCAAAACTAACCCAATGAACAATAATTTTGTAGATCCAAATTTTTTATACCCATTTTGAAAAATCATAGAAAATTCCACAAACCTCCAAATGACCTAGTCTTTAGTTTCCGAAACAATTCCAGGCAAGATCTAATTACATACCAAATTTTAAGTTAAGAAGAGGTCATTTGATCAGACTTTGCTATAACTCAAGATTATGGCACTTTTGGCTCTAAAAAAGGGGCAAATTTGGTTCAAATAATCAATACATTTTTCCACACCCATTTAAGCAACTTAAGAAGCATAAATATAGCATAAATAAGCCTCTCATAAGATCTGAACCATTATACAACTCAAATTCATCATGATACATTCATAAACATACATGCACAAATGGGCTCTCAAGTGGTCAAATTGCACATTTCCATTCATTTAGCTCCATTCTTGAGACATACACTATCATTTCATAGTTTTACACTTGTTCAAGATTTCATGGCTCAAAAATAACATATACATTTATACTTTGACATTCTAGTACATCAAAAATAACAAGATTTCCAAGAGATGGATATCTAAGCTCTTTAACTTTTATCCTTTGGATCTTGAATTCCACCTAGGCTATACAAGATAAGAGAAAGAAGGGGATGAGATTCATTGAATCTTAATAGCTCATACACCTATTCAAACACATTTTTAAGGTATAAAACATGTCAAGGATACAAATATGCAATTAATCAATCTATGAAGCATTCAATTTTCACATTTTTATGCCAGAAACTCATATCAAGTATAAGAATGAATTCTAGAGACTTTTGGTTTGGCCTCACTCCATTTTTAGAACTTTTGTTAGTTTAGGGGCTTTTGACTTAGCCTTACCCATCCAAAGGACTTTTTGGCTTTGTCTCACCCATGCCATGAGACTTTTGGCATCTTCTCACCCATACTAAGGAGCTTTTAGAACCACCTCACCCTTATGAGTCATTTCCACAATTCAAAGACATTCAAGGAGACATATGGGTACCAAAATAACAACATAGCATCAAGTGGAATGTCTCAAAAATATAAATATACGCACAAGCATACAATGACCCATATGCAACAAGAAATGGAATAAGAAAAGGTGGAGAGCTACCTTAGGGAATTTTCAAGTTTCACTTGCTACACCTTCCCTTTCTTGGCTATACACTCACAATGAGATAGAGCTTGACTTCCTTAGCCTAAACACCATAAATAACATTCACTTACTTTCTTGAAGCAAGTTAAAACATCAAACTCACACTTGAGACACACACTTTGCCTAATGGCAACATAATGGTTCCATTATGGCCTAATGAAGCATTTAACATAATTCAAGTTTTTGGCTCCAATTTCTTCCCTTATCTAGGCTTGTTGATTTCATTTAAAGTCCTTGGAGCCATCATACACCAACTCTCCCAAGCCTAGATATATGTTGCTTCACAAGGCTATATTATGAAAACCATTGTCTCATCTCTCAACCTAAGACTTCTAATTTTTTTTCCAAAGGGTTCCTCCCACCTTCTACCATCATATAAAGTCCCAAAGTAATGTTAGAATAAATTAAAACACTCCCTAGCCTAGGCCCAAACAAGCACACCAAAGGGGGTTCTTAAAGTTCTTGATTTTTTCTTAATAGGAGAGCCACTTGGAAAGGTTTCTAAGAGTCTTAGGAGCTCAATAAAATACTTACATATGTAAGAAAACTTATATATTAAATCAGTTTTTAAGTTGCATTTAAGAACTCTACACTTTCCCTTCATGCATTTCATAGGTTTTTCTTGAAATCTCTTGGCATATTTCAAGTTCCCATAGCCTAATTCAACAAATTCTCAATGATTCTTGAACAAAAACCCTCCCCCTCTCTTGGGTCTGTATAGGGCAGAAAATGACATAAGGGAGAGAAACAAAGAAGGAGCACCAAGAATGGAAAATTACCTTAGATTTTAACTTGGTTTCGAAGCTTCTTCTCTTTAGTTCTCTTCTTTCCAAGTAATTTGAACTTCCCCTCTAAATTCTAAACCAAAAATAGAACCAATACACTCAAATAAGCCATGGAGAGAAAACATAAAAAGAGGGGAGGAGAAGTGGAAGAAGGAGAAGCATGAATTTCTTAAGTTTTTCCTACCTTTCTTGACTTTTCTTTCTGCAAAATTCCCTTCCCCTTGTGCACTTAAGGAGCTATGTTTTTTCTCTAAAATTGAGCAGAAGAAAGTCTGTCTAAGGAAGGAGAAGGAGGACGTGGGCTTTAAAGAAGAATTAAAAAGCTTCTTTTTATAATTGTTTCCAATTTTGCCCTTTCGTAATGGCATATCTGATTTGGTTTTGTTTTAGCTCCTTTTTGAGAACCTTCTCTTCTATTATAAAATTAAGGTTCCCAATTTAATAAAAATGCCTTTGGAATCTCTCAAATTAGAGATAAAACCTTCCAAAATGAACTGGTCAATGTTTAGGTCAACCGACGTTGAAAAAAATATACTTGAGGGGCTTTATTGGTCCCGGGGCTTCCCATGATTTTTAGGGCCTCTAAAAATCCTGGACAATTCAATATTTCTATTTAAAAAGCCTTTCTAGGTATTTTTCTAAAATTACACTTATTTACGAAAATACCACTAGCCTTACAGCAAATTTTTCAAATCACTTTAGCCTCGATTTTTTAGCAACTCAAGACTTAAATCCTCATTTTTTATTATTTAAAGTTTTATCCAAATTTTATTTGGCTTTAAATCACTCATCTCAGAGGACTTGCTTTTCAAACTAACCCATTTCAGTGTTTTTATAACATACCAGGCGTTACACTACATGCCATAACACAAAACTAAGAATGAGCTACCAAGTACCCAAAACTTAATTTCTCATTCATTTAATCACCACTTTGGTTCATACATTATATTTACATACTTTTACACTTGCTCACATGTTTACATCTCAAAAATAACATGTATATATAAATTTTGACATCTCTTTACATCAAAATCATATAAAACTATACATTGTCAAGAGATAATCCTTCAAGCTTCTTGATTTCCATTTTTAGCCTCTTGAACATCACCTAAACATGGTGAGATGGGAGAGGAAAGGGGGTGAGATTCAAAGAATATCAATAGCTTATATACTCATTCAAGAAAGCAATTAAGGCATATAAGCATGTCAAAGTATACAAGTAGGCATCCAATACCATTAAGAATCATTCAACACATGGTTTACATACCATAAAAAAAATCATATCAAAACAAAGAATAAGCTCTAGGGACTTTTAGTCTAGTCTCATCCCATTTTTGAGACTTTTGACTTGGCCTTACTCATTTATGAGACTTTTGGTTTTACCTCACCCATCTCAAGGGACTTTTAGCATCACCTTACTTTTAAGAGCAATTTCACAACCAAAACATAAATATATTAGTACCAATGCAACAAGGCAATATTAAATGGCATGTCTAATAATAAAAATGCACATACAAGCATATAATAACTATAATACATCTAAGAATGAAAACAAGAAGGAGTGAAAAGCTACTTTGGCAATTAAATATAATTCTTCCCTTTTGATTTCTCTTTTCCCTTCTCGGTCTCACACCCACAAATAGATGGAGTTTGAGTTCTTTGGCCTAGACATAATAAATAGCATTCAATTACTCACTTAAAACAAGCCAAAGCATGAAATACACACTTAAGAAGCATACTTAGTCTATTGGTTCCATAATAGCTCCATTAGTGGCCTAATGAAGCAACTACTACAATTTAAGCTCTTGGCTTCCTTTTCTTCTCATATCTAGACCTTTTGGTTCTATTTAGATTCTTTGAAGTCATCACAAATTCATTTCCAAGAGTCTAGATATAAGTTGCTTCTTAAGGCTATATTATGGAACCTATTGACCCAACTCTCAATCTATGGCTTCTAAGTTTTTCCTTGAAGAGAGAGGCACTTGGGAGGTTTCTTAGGGGTCATAGGAATTCAAACAAACACTCACATAGGTTAGGAAATTCTTGAATCAAAATAGATTTTACAAAGTGTTTAAGAATCCCTAGTTGCTCTCTCTTGAAATTCCATGGTTTTTCTTCCACTTTCTTTGCATTTCCCAAGCTTTCACACTCTAAATCAATGGTTTCTTACTAGTTCTAAGTTAGAAATTCCTCTCTGTCTCTCAAGCTCTCTCCTTGGTCAAAACATCACACATAAAGAGCAAAAGAAGAAGAGCAAAAGAAACTATGAATCATACCTTGTTTTCATTGCTTCTTCAAAGTCTTTCCCTTTGCATTAGTCTTCTCTTGGAATTTCTCAACTTCTCCCCTCTATACATGGCTCAAAACAGAACCAATTCAATAACCAAAACTATGAAAAGGGAGAGGAGGAGAAGGAGAATAAATTTGCCAAAGGAAGGAGCTTGAATATCAAGAATTCTCTTACCTTTCTCCTTGTTGTTTCTTAGCTCTCCTTAAATTTCCTCTTATCTCTCTCTTATAGGTAGAGCTTCTTTTATTTTTAGCAAGCTCAAAGTCGGTCAAAACAAAGGAGAGGCTTTTGGACTCTTTAAGAAGAAAATTTCCACTTTTTCTCATTTTTTCCTGAACGAGTCTCAATATAGCAAGAGACACCTTTCGCTACAAAGAGAACTTATCAATTCCATGTCCCAACTGCTCTTGCCACAGCTAGCGCTATTGCGAGGAAGTCCCTAGATTTTGTATGAGACACAAACTTGTTATAGGGAACTAGCATCCTCGCTATAGTGAACAAACACCCTCACTATAGCGAATAGGGATCCTAAGTATAGCAGGAAGATTTAGAAAAATTATGATACCTTGGATGTTACATATACATTAATTGATGACTAAACAAATGTGTTATGCCATAACCATAGATAACATATACACAATGATAATATGTTGTACCAATTAATAAAGTTGGCTTTCTCACACGAACAATCATTTTTGGCACTTATGAAGAGCAAGTAAAGATGAGACATTTGTATTTACCATATGAGATAGAGGAAGCACCAATATGGAATAGAAAGGAACACAAAATATAAATATATTATCTTAACAAAAGGGAAAAGAAGAAAGTCAAGATGAGATCTAAGCACACATAAATAAATACAGATTGAATTATGAATTCTCATCATCCATACTACTTGTAACTAGATGCAAATTCTCTTTTAAGATGCTATAAGAGATGAATAAAATGGTAGAATTTGAGTTAGATATTGTGTATGTTTAAACCAAGATCTGCACAATATTGATAAACAAATTAAATCGACATACACTTTTACAAAATAAGATAAACATTGTGGCATTCAATTCATACTGCATGTATTTAATAACTACAATTAGGAAGGAAATGAATAGATTAATGGTTTTATTGTTATGTGACTCCCAAAAAGAAACAAATTAATTCTTTCATAAATGTTATTACAACTTTGAAAAAATCATAAGATAATGAGTCAGCGTTTACTAATTTAGCATATATCCTATGGTTATAATAACTTAACATAAAGGAGTATTACTAAAAAAGCAATTGATTCTAATCAAAATGGCATGTGGGGAAATGGAAAAATTACTCAAGTTATACACAACTATGCTAGTACCTAAGGCATACAAATTATGAATGGTTCTTAATAACATCTTAAGTGTAGATACTATGCATATGAGAAAGGAAATTTGAATAAAATTAAACTCAAAATAGATTATATTTGCTATAAATATAGAATATGATGTATATTGGTAAATCTAAGGCATCCAAGACATATAAATAAGCGTATAAAGTATATCTAAAGGATGTATTTCTTATGTTGGTCCTATAATGGAATTTCTAGTGTAAAAACTCCTAAAAACTGTAGTTAAACGATCACAACAGAGTGCTTAATATAAAAGACCAAGAGAAATATAAAGTTTTACATTGTTCATCGTGCAAATGAAAGATGCTAGATTATTGGGTTACTAATGGTGGGCTAACCCAAATCCATATATGAATCCTAGATCCAAGTTTAATTAATTAAATAATGACTTAATTATTTATTTAATAATCAATTGATTTGATTAATTAATTCATATTTCAAAATGTTAAGTTTTTTAATTTAAATTAATTCATCAATTATATGGATAAACTAACCCATGAAATGTGTCATGCAAAAAATGTGTGTGAGATCGAATTGTGACTGTGATTTGGTATAACTATATTAGAAAGAACAGATATATAGTAGAAAACACAGAATTTTTCTCATCTACTTATTTTTTTTTCTCCACCCTATATTCGGTATAACTATTGTTATATCTATGATTCAAGTTCGAATTGTGACTGTGATCCAACGTGTGAGGCAATAATATAAAGAAATTCTTTGTTGCAAATAAGTGTGCTAACCAAATCTACTTTAAAATTTTGTCATTATAAATAAAATAAAATAAAATTACTAATCATCTATTATATTTAACACTAAATAAATAATGTAATCAACAACTTATTATATTTAACATCTAATAAATAGGTAATCAAAAGAAATTGACTTTTGAAATTTAAATATTAACTTTTATCATTTATTTTGAGAAAAACAAGTCAGTTTGTGTTATCTATTTTGGGAAAAAATTATTAAAGTGATATTAGTAATTTTCTACAAATAATAGAAACTGCCTTTTGAAAACTCAAAAATCAACTTCTTTTAGTCCTGCAGCTATTAAACATTAAAATGTTATAGATGAATAATGATTTCACTTTGTATAATAATTTATAAGTAAAGTGTTACGTTATTTTAAAGTTTAGGTATTAATATTATTATTAGGTTACAACTTAAGAGAATAAAATATAATTTTTCCATATCGCAAAGTTGATGGGAAATATATTGCGCATCTTTCGCTTAGCAAAGCACTGAGAAAAAAAAAAAAAGAACAATTCTTTAAGCTTTATTTTTCTTAATAGTTAAGTAATGTCTAAATTATTTGCAATAATATTATTTTATGAAAAATAAGTCATTGGTGTCATAATTAAATTGTAGTCTTGCGGTTTCATGTTATTTTGTAATAAAATTTCTCTATGTTTTTGAAAACTTGAGTCAGCTTATAATCTTTTACTATAATATCTTAACGCTTGTTTGGTAATACTAGAGATTATATTTATATATTTTTTTGTATAATATTTATTATATTCTTGTAATTATTATTTAATAATATTTTTATTTTTTTAAATAGAAGTAAAAATATTATTTTTATTTTTAAAATTTTTTTATTCCCTCCAAAATCACATTTTTTTTCTGTTATATTCTATGTATCCATGTGATAAGCTACTTTGATATTACATTTCAAGTAAAAAGGTGTTAATTGATGACAATTAAAATATTTTACAATAGTCATTAATTCTACTTTTCTTTTTTTACAATAATTAACCTCCTAACAAAATTTATCTATAAAAAATATAAACATATAAAATATAATACATAAATTATTAAAAAATTAAATTAAATTTTAATTATATTTTAATTTAGAAATAATACAAGTAATATAAATTTAAAATGTATAAATTATTTAAATTTAAAAGATATATTTGAAAATTCAAAAAGGAAGTAACATTGATTAATATATGCAACTAAACATTCATATCTTATATCATTGACATATAAAATATCATCTATTTTATATATATAAAACCCCCCCATGAATTTACTGTTCATTTATACTGTTTATAAACTATTCATAATGTCACATCATTGTAACATTGTTTATACACTACTTGTTATTAATTGAATACTATTTATTACTATTTTATACTGTTTATCTGTAATTTTTTTTAGGACCCACATTTTCTATTTTCATTATGAGACCCACTTTTTTTTTAATTTTTTCTAAAATCCCTGAATTTATAGGGGTTAATGCTAGTTAATTAGGTATCATGAATGCTATGTATCTTATACTATGGTATCTCATATATGCAAGATCCCGAATTATGTGATATAAAATATATCAAATACCTCCATAATTAGAATACATTCATGTCATTTTGTATTTGGTTTTTTTTTTAACTTTTATTTATGAAAGAGGCACAAGGCTTTAGAAATACAGACTAGAAAATAGAAAAGGAGTAAGGAATTGATCGAATTCATATACATGAAAACCTTCTAATTCTTATATTAATGAGATAAGTTACTTGAACTAAGACTCTTAAATATGTTAACGTAATTTAATTTATTTTTAAATCATGATATCGATTTCATTCAAGTAATGAGATATTTAATACAGAAAGTGATAATATTAATATATAAAATTACAATGTTTAACATATCCTGATTTTATTTTTCCTCTAGGGTGAGTATGATCCTTCCATGCTTTCCACAATTTACTAGAAGTCTAACAAAGAAATAAATTAGAATCCATTTCACATTGTTCGAACGTTACAATGTCATTCAATATTATTTTTTAAATAGTGAAACTTTTAATATTATTTAATAGTAGTGGAGCCAGGACTTTGAGTAAGTGGGAGCACGAAATTTTGTCTATATCCTATTTTTTAAAAATTGTATTTTTACAGTATATTATTTAAATAAAATACTTCTTTTTGAACTTTTAAATTAGACTAAATAAGATTAACTCACACTATCCTAACATGTCTCATCCTAAATTTAGAACTTGAATTTAAATGATGAATATACTAAGAATTACATTTTATATTAATATTAACAATTTTATTACCCAAATATCTATAAAAATATAATTTTATATCTACTCAATACTTATCAATGCATAACAAGATTATATTAAAAAATATATTATTATTTAACAATATTATAATAGTTCAATTAAGAGCTCAAAGGAGTATTTTGAAGGAAAAAAAATTATTTGATGAAACATGAAATTTTATAATTGTCAATTTACAAAAATTTATATATACAAAGTATTATAAATATTATTTTATCCAATAATATTTCAAAAAAAATTGTATTATCTTTAAAGATAATTGCTATAAATTCAACTAAAAATAATATATTAACACTTAAATTTGATTATATTCAATTTAATTATTGTAAAATTATAATTTACAAAAATATGTTGAAGGTGTGCATAAATTAAATATATATTGAAAAATTGAAGAAATATTGGACAAAGGCAGTAGAGGAAGAGAAAAAAAGCACTGTGTAAAATTTGACTAGTGCAAATGATAATTTTAAAAATAGAGCGAACAGTGGCGAGAAAAAAAGGTTTGAAAAAAAAAGAAAACAAAAAAAATGAAAAAATATTAATAAAAAATACGTATATAAATCTAGTTGGGTTAATTTAAAATATTAAATAATAAAAAAAATACATGTGTGGTCTTAGTAAACTTAATGAGTTCAATAAATTCAAAAGTTTAAAGAATATAAGAGCATAATTTTAAAATTCAATCCTATATATACAATTAAAAACAATAGAGTGGGACATTTGGCCATCCTCAATTGTACATAGCTTCCCCCAGTGTCATTTAACGCTTAAAAAAAAGGTAAGTGGTATTCTTTTTAAAAAATAATAATAAGTGAAGAGAGTTAAAAGAAATTTTAAAAAATTATAATATACCTAACCCCTCCAAAACTGAGTGATTTTTAAATATTTAATTAATGGTTAAAAATCTTAACCTATCCTCCCAATAAAGTGAAGTTCCTAACCCACTCTACCCTGTAATTTGTAAATCGTTGAAATTAAGATAGGCTGAGATGTTTATAATTCATCATTACTATTTTAAACCTTGCAGTGCACCTACTTCCTCTCTCACCAACTTCAACTCCGCTGCTCCTCTACAAATCCCAGCTTCTCTCTCTCTCTCATAGCAGCTAGCAAGTACAAGCCTCCTAACATGTCACCTTAAATCTTTAATCAGCTCTGAATTTACCATTTTATTCTATGATAATCCTTAGCAATTAATTTACAATTTTAAAACTGATAGACACTGATAATATATTAACATTTAAAAATTTTAAAGGTCACTTAAATCTTTAATTGTCACATAAAAGTGAAGGGTCAATCATTAATGATCCGATAGTTTCACTTTAATGCAAGTCATATGGTAATTAACATATGTGTAAATTTTAGAATATATGGTACCATAGAGTTTTGGGATTTGGATCCTCAAGGATGAATAGGTACTTTCCCAAATCTGAACTGTTAAAATCTTGGATGGTCCAAATTTAATCTTTTTATTTTTTAAAAAATTTTAATTTACATTATTATTATTTTAAAATATGACAATAAAAAATTATTTTTATTTTTATTTTGTATTTTTTAAAATAAATAAAAAATATAAAAATTAAAAATATCAAATTTGAACCATTCAAAATTAATTTTAACGGTTTAAATTAAGATGAATAAGGAAAAGAAAAGTAGAGGATTTGAATTCTAGAGAGTTTTTTCATATGCCTTTTTTTCTATATTAAAATATTTATCCTATATTGCTTGTGAATAAATTAGGATGACTACAAATTCATCTCATCCCACAATATTAGTGATTTAACAAAAAATATATTTTAAATAATATATATATATTAAATCAATATATTTTAAAAAATGCAGTTGTTTGACTACTAATTAGTCATAAAAAATTTTAAAAAATATAAATTAACCTAATTTATTTTAAAATTTATATATATGAGGAAGTATGTATTAAATAAAAATTTTAAATAAATAAATAAATTACAAAAATAAAAGAGTAGTATGTTTATCTAGTAGATGGACCACATTTTTTAATTTTGATTTTTGAAAAATAAAATAAAAATAGTGCTCCATAATAGAGGACATTTATTTTATTTTATTTTTTGTTTAAAAATAAAATAATTAATTAAAAATAAAAAATTAGAAAAAAATAAATTTAAACAATATTGTTTATTTGTACGAGGGATGATGTGATACATTTTTTATATGTTAATTGAATTTTACTTTTAATCAATAATTAAATTATTAAAGTCTATTATGTTAATTTTATGCGTTTTTTAACATAAATTTGATGGGTATTGATGGGAGAAAGAAAATGCAAGAAAGACAAGTGCATGCATCTAATTGGAGGCTCAATTCATCTTGTTTATGATACCAAAATCTAATTTGGAAATAAGGAAATCAAATAAAAAAATTCTTCCAAAAGAAAAAGAAAAGAAATTTCCTAAAGCTAAAAGGAAAACAAAATAAAATCTTAATACATCAAAGACTATGGTAAAAACAAGAAAACTTGACAAAAGAGTATAAATAAGAAAATAAAGAGATTCAAAGGGCTATGTCTCAATGGAAGGAAATGCTTTGAAAGTCACCAATATCATGAGAGGCTTGAAGGATCTCTCCTAAGGTTGTTTCCAATTTGTTTTGTTTTCTATTTTCTTTTCTTTATAAATTCTTTTATGATTAGTTTTAGGATTTTATTTTTAATCATAAGTAGCTAAATCTTTTTTTAGGGTTTGGATGGATTTGTTTATAATCGTGTTGAGTTTTAGAATATTCATATAATGTTTCTTTCTTTTAATTAATTTATTACTTAGTTTATAATTATTTGCAAATTGTTAGACATTCTTTGTAAATTTATATCCATATTAAGAAGGATTGAGAGATGACTTGCTATCAGAGATTACTTAAATAGTAAACTTAAGTTTATATTTTATAGTCTATAAATCTTATCTTAGTGGGATTATAACTCATATGTATGCCAAGCCACTGTATGCAAAGATACATTGAGGGCCATAAAATTTAATAAGTTTACATTAGAGTTTATGATCACCAAAGTAAACCTAAGACTAGATAAGTATATATATTAGGAAATCAGTCATTAATTAGGATAGAAATTAATTACAAGAATTATTCTTTATCTATTCATAGAAAATAAATATTAAAATATGAATTATAAAGTCTTTCATAAATTAAAATTCTATTTATTTTTTTAATTGCATTAATTTCTTAGTTAATACTTATTTTAATTTGAATTTTTATTTTTGTAGATAATAGGGTCAATTAGGAAATTGGTACTTGACTAACCTTTTTCATGAGAATAATACTTTACTCATTCTTATACTATTAGGTGACCCTATACTTGTGGAAAATCACCAATAAGTTTTTGGTACTATTGTTGGGGAAGGCATAATCAATGTCAATTTGAAAGTTATTCTTATTACTTTGGATTTTTTATTTTTCCATTTTTCATTATTTTTTCATTTTTTAACCTTTGATTTTTAGTTAATTTTCTTAATCTTCCTCTTTTGTGTGATTCAAGCTTATGAGTAAGTAAATAGGTGCTACATTTCAAGAGTTTGACCTAGAGCCAAATCACATGCTCCACTCTAGACAAAGGCAAGCAAACATGAAAAAGGAAGAGGGCTTCAATGAGGAATGAAGAAAACCCATCTGAGCTCTACACCACAAATGAGCATTTTCAACTAACTTTTTTTTCTTTTTATTTGTTTTGTTTTGTTTATTTATTTTTAGCTTATTTTTCATTTTAAGTTTGGGATAATAGCCCTATCATTTTAGGATAGATAATAAAGTTTTTATTTTTATTTTCAAAAATAAAAAATCATATATATATAATTCAAAAAAATAAAAAATAAAAAAGGGGAAGTTGAGAGATAATGTATTAATATACTATTGGTGTACTAAGAGGTGCATTGAAGTACCACTCAAGTTATATCAATGATGTATTAAAGCACCACTAAAAGACTAATTAGATGGTGTATTTAAGCATCATATTCGTTTGAAGTGATATACTAAAGCATCACTTTCCCTTTGGAAGACTATATCTAGTTATAGGAATTCCTATTTCTAAAACTTTGTACAAATATAGTTTGATTCTTATTGAAAAACCTTGTGAGTTATTACACACTAAGAGTCACAATGCTTCAACAAAGAATACAATCTAGCATTTGCACTTTAAAAAGAGCGCTCTTTTGTTGTTTTTCTTCAGCAACATTATTTGTTTAAGTTTTCTTATAAAAGTTAGTTTTTGTTTCATTTTATTCCATTTTTCTTTGAGCAAGAAATGGAAGTAAAACAATAGTTGCCTCTAAGTTGTTTATAGCTTTAATACTTTAAGTATTGTAGAGGGAGTTTGTGTCATTTTTGTTAGTTTTAGGATTAGTTTTCATCTAGGCTAATTTTGATGTGTTTTCTTTAGTTTACAAAATATATACTATGACTTTAATTTTTGTTAATTACCACACAAATTTTAGAGGGGCCTTTTTACCATTTTCTTCAATTTTATTTGGAACACTAGAGATAATGTTTATTTTTAAGTTTGAGGGTAAGGGGTTTGCTTTTAAATTTTAGAAAATTTTAAAATTTTGGTGGATTTTATTGAACATTTTCCAAACATTTTTTTTCTCAAAATCCTTCTTATTTTTATTTTCTTAAATAACTACTTAATTGAGTAGTAAACTTTTTTTCTATTTATATTGAATTAGTATGAGGATATTGGTTGTTGATTGATATTGGTTATTAGATTAGTAAACTTTTCTTTTGTTGCTTTTCCTAAGCAAAATGTTTGTTTAGATTAAGTTTAGATTTTGTTAGAGTTTAGTTTTGTTTCATTTTATTCCATTTTCTTCCAAGTCGAAAATGAAGGTAGAGTAATGACCACCTTCGAGTTACTTGTACCCTTAATACTTGGAGTATTATAGAGGAAGTTTGTGTCATTTTTGTCAGTTTTAGGATTAATTTTCTTTTAGGCTAGTTTTTATATGTTTTCTTTAGTTTAAAAAATATATGCCAAGACTTTAATTTTTGTTAATTACCATACACATTTAAAAAGGGCATCTTTTTATCCTTTTCTTAGATTTTATTTGGAACATTGGGGTTAATATTCATTTTTAAGTTTGGGGGTAAAGGGTTTGCTTTCAAATTTTGGAAAATTTTAAAACATTGGATGGATTTTATTAAAAAAAATTTCAAACAAAATTTCCTCAGAATCCCTCTTATTTTGATTTTCTTAGATAACTACTTAGTTGGGTAGCAAACTTTCTTCTATTTCTATTATATTAGTATGGGGATATTGATTATTGATTGATATAAAGTGGATAAGGAATATTTGAGGATGACATTTGTCTTTTAGTTGGATCAATAAGGGATGAAATTTCTTACTCATTGAATAAAGTCAATACATTTATGCCATCTGTAAGATAGATGTTTTCTTTAATCTAAAATATGTTGAGTATTCTATATGATATCGTTGAAATAGATTTTAGAATTTGTTTTGATTCTTTCTTGAGGTGAAATTCTAGATCTAGTACTTTCTCTTAGAAATAATTTTGACATTGTTTCTATGATATAAGCCATATATAAGCCTTATTTTTTTTCTTATATAGCCACTAGTACCCTATTGAGCTTTAATTGATAATTTGTACATTTATTGGACTTTCATATATTCTTTTCCAATTAACTATATTAATCACCTAGCCATTAAAACCATTTATACTCTTTTAAGGAGTATCATAAGCACTTTGATTTTATTTGCTTTTGAAAAGATGATGTTGAGGGTGAATAAAGTTAAAGTGTTTTGAAGTGAATATGGGTAAAAGAGCCTTTAAGTAGAAAAAAAAAGAGAGTTTTTGTTTTTCTCTTGAAAGACATGCATATTCGATGACGAGAAATAGCAAATGCTATGAATTTTTGTATTGATTGTATCCTCAACTTTCCCAAAAAGACTTGTAACATTTAATGAGAAGGGAAGAGGATAGAAAAAAAATTGATATGTATTGAAAAAAAATGCATAAGACCCTAATTGTGATAATTAGATAAAGATCTAAGTTTGGGAATGAATGTGTGTGTGTGTGTGTGTAAAAGAGAGAGAGAGAGAGAGAGAGAGAGAGAGAGAGAGAGAGAGAGAGAGAGAGAGAGAGAGAGAGAGAGAGAGAGAGAGAGAATTGATTTGTTTTGAAAAATTGCAAAATACAATTCATTGTTATTTTTATTCTCTTATTTTTGTATGAGAGTTGAAAGAAAAGAAAAGATATAAATTTGAGAGGGATATTTTAAAAGTGGGGGATTGAAGTAAAAGTGAGAAAGAGTACTTTCTTGTACTTATTGGCGTTTTCGTGAACTGTGAATACTATTTGCTCTTACCAATTTAATTGTGATTACCTTAATCATTTGATTTTTAAGTTGTACTGGATCTACATTAGTGGATAAAAAGATAATAAATAAGCATATGAAACTCTAGGAAAAGATGATTCAATGGATTAACTGATACACCCTATTTTAAAGTTTATGTTTAGACTATTGCATAGTGAACACACACACATTCATGAGCTAAAAATTCATTCATTAATATTTTGGATTTAAATCTGTGTTCCTTCTTTATATTTTCCTACTTTATATGTTGATAGATGCAATTATGTTAATCCAATATTTTCATAAATTTTGATTACTTGATTGAATAATTTATGTTCTTGTTATGTTTTACTCAAAGATGAGTAAATGTTTAAGTTTAAGGGAATTTGACGTAATGCATTTCTTAAATGTTGAATTTTAATCTTAGTTAGTAATCAAGTTATTAAGGTTTATTTTGTTAAGCAAAAATTTGATTAGTATTGATGATAGAAGGAAAATGCAAGAAAGACCAAGCCTATACACCTAATTGGAGGCTTAATTTGTCTTACATATGGTGCCTAAACCTAATTTAGAAAGGAGAAAATCAAAATAAGAAAGTTCCTATGAAAAAAAAGAGAGAAGTTTCCTAACATTAAAAAAAAATCAAAATAGGAAAGTCTTTACACATCAATGATTATGACAAAAATAATAAACCCTAGTAAGAGAGTATAAAAAAGAAAACAAAAGGATTTAAGAAGTTATGCGTCAACTAGAAGAAAGGCTTTGAAAGCTACCAACATTGTGGGAGAGTTGAAGGATCCTTCTTAAAATTGTTGCTATCAATTTGTTTTGTTTTCTACTTTCATTTCTTCATCAATTCTCTTAGGATTAGTTTTAGAATTTTATTTTTGATTATAAGTAGCTAAACATTTTTCTAGGGTTTGGGTGTACTTATTTATGGATTGTGTTTGATTTTGGAATATTTATATAATGCTTTTACTTCTAATTAATTTATTATTCAATTTATAATTATTTACAAATTGTTGGCCACTTTTTGTAAATTCATATTTATAATGAAAATGATTTAGAGGCAAATTGTTATAAAGGGTCATCTAAATAATATATTTAGATTTAGATTCTATAGTAAGTAAATTTTACCTAAGTAAACTTGTAACTTGCATACATGTCAATCCACTACGTGCATGGGTATAATAAGGTTCATAGAACCTAATAAGTTTGTACTAGAACTTATGATAATGAAAGTAAACATAGGACTAGCATACACACGTGCATTATATCTCAAGAGGGAATCACATATGCATTAAGGGATCGGTTGTTAATTAAAATAGAAATTAGTTGTATAAGTTATTTTTTTTATCTGTTTATATAGGAAGTAAACACTAAAATCTAAATATCAAAGTCTTTCATAAATTAGGAATCTAATTTTTTTGTTGCATTAATTTCTTAGTTAATAATTATTTTAATTTTAATTTTTTAGATAATCTAAATATCAAAGTCTTTCATAAATTAGGAATTTAATTTTTTTGTTGCATTAATTTCTTAGTTAATAATTATTTTAATTTTAATTTTTTAGATAATAAAAATAATTAGAAAATTAATACTTGATTAACTCTACTCATGGAAACAATATTTTACCCATTCTTATGTTATTGTGTAACTTATATACTTGCGAAAAATCACCAACAAAGGACAATACAATTTTATTTTATTTTTATTTTTTTAAAAATAAAAAATAATTTTTTTGTTTTGGTTTTGAAAAAAAATAAAAATTTGTGCCTCTAATAGTAGATAAACCAACTTTTTGAATTTTAAATTTTAAAACAAATTAAAAAAGTTTCATTTGTACGTAATACTTTTATTTTTATTTCTTAAAACTAAAATATTAAAAAAAATTTGTCCGTCAGTTTAGCTAATGAACAACATTTTTAATAATTTTTTCTTAAATTGATTTTGAAAAAGAAAAAATAATGTCCATTTGTTTAACGGACAATTTTTTTAAAATATAAAACTAAAAATAAAATAAAATAATTATTCTCCCTTTGCTAGGCTGACAAGGATTATTTTTAATTTTTTTTAAAATTGTATTTGAAAAGACAGAAATTACATTTTAAAATTAGAAAAATTATATTATAAAGATAAACGGCTGCAACATTAGGCAATTTATTTATTTATTTATTTAAAAAACTTGTGCATCTATTCTTCAGACTGACAATTGAAATAAAAAACTAAAATTTTAAAAAAATTGCCCATGGTTTCTTAGATACATAAGTAGTGGGAGATGAAAAATAAAATAAAAAAGTAAAAGATATTGCATTTGGAAACGAAAGGGGGGAGGAGAGATATAACTTTTTTATCATTCCATTTAAATAATAGCTGAATTTTGAGAAAATAAAATAAAATAACAAGTTGGTTGATCATTTAGTAATGGAAAGTGTCGAAATTTGGGGACGTGGTTATAGTGGAATATGCAAGCCGAGCTCACGACGGCTTGATCACGGTTAGACCTTGACCTTCGTGCCACTAGAATCATTTTGGAAACGAACTCCCTTGAGGCTCCTCGCATCATCAAACATGTCCGTGCGTTTGGCACAATCATTAACAATATGCGCCACCTTTTGTCTAAATGAGTTTCAGATTCCCCATGTTCTCAAGGAAGCTAACCAACCTGCTAATTTCATGGCAAAGCGTGGCTCTAGTAGCATCGCCCCTCTGGTTCTGTGAGAACCCCCCTGCGCGTTTAAAGATTCTTTTATTAGTTAATGTTAGCACCACTGTGTTCATTAGGTGTTATTTTTTCCCCCCTTTATCTTGCATTGTACCAGAAGGATGTAGAAGGGAAAAAAAAATGAATAATCTCATTTAACATATATTTTGCATAATTGAAAATGGAATTTGTTTTTATTTTATAGGCACGTGATTTAAAAATAATTATTATATTTAATTTATGTAAAGTTTATTATATTATTGTTATTATTATTTTTTATTTTAACGTTATTATTAAGTAAGAATATAAGGATTATTTTCTTGTAATTCATTTTTATTTAATTAAATATACAAATAGAATAATATTATCATTCATTTTTATATCATATGAATATGAAGCATAATTATTCTATTTCATTTGTATCTTTACTTATCTTTTATTTTAATATATAGCAATTTTGTGCACCAATTAAATATATTTTTGTTTCTAAAAGAAAAATATTTTTGCAATTGCCAAAAGAAAGGATAAATAATTGAAGTCACAACTTATAATCCGAAAAATAAATATAATTAGTTAATTGCAATTGCCAACATTGTTTTGCCTTTGTTAGTATCTTGATATGAAAATTTTGAAACCAAAGTTAAATTTTTGTTTTAGTTGCTGATTCAGATTCTGAAGTCTTTTGCAGAAACTAACCTTGTTTGTCAGTTGCTTTATTTAACGAGAATGAATGTGAATCGCTCGTTCTGGGACTACGTAACACATAAACCTCTCGGCTCTTGCCTCGCAGAATTAAATTAAGAAAGAAGATCGTTTTGCCGCGTCACAATGACAAAGACGAAGAAGGGGTTCGTTAGGGTATGGCGCGCGCGGCAACTGAACTTCGTTACTCCAGGAAGCATCCAGAGAAGGAAATATCTAAACTTGTGCAAACCCCTCTTTTCTAGTCTTCTGCCCTTGCATTTCCCAAATCCAATCCATTTCTCTCCTGAAATCTTTCCCTCTCTTGCCTTCTCTGATCATTTTATTTTCTTCATTTCCTTTTTCTTGATTCCCAGATTCTTCTTTAGTATCGTGGAGGTCAAACTAGGAGTGCTGATTTCGTATCAATCTCAGGGGTTAAGTTGTTTGTCTCTTTGGATCTTTTGGGGCACATTGTTCTTCAGTGTAAGTTAACCGTCTTTGAATATATTTTGAATTGAATTTTTGGGAATGAATTTTCCTTTTGTAATTTTTCCGTTTAAGTGTAAATGGGTTAGTTGGCAATATTTAATTTGCCCTAGTTTTTATATAATAATTTTATGCGGTATTTAGTTGCTAGGAGACTTCGCATTGCATATCTATGGAGGGCTTAAAATTGTTGCTGTTTTAGGAAGATTTTTAATGGGATAGCCAATGGCCCAGCAGAGATACACAAGTTGAAGAAAAGTGCATTATCTGATACAGTTGAGAAAAGAAGATGCCACATTTCAAAGTAAATGAAATTATGCTTCTTTTTTTTTCCTTGATATGTGCATATATGCAAGGCCTCTTAGTGTAGCAGCTATTTGCTAGCTGATTGAAACTTCACCTTTGCACTTAACAGACGAGTTTATGTCATTGTTTACCTCTTTCGGTTCTGTTCTGATGATGATGTGTGTCTCTGACCTCCAAGTGATTGATAAGATTTCATTTAAGCCTATAAAATGAAGTTGCTGGAAAGTAAGTTGATTTGAAACAAATTCATGTTTGGGTTTGTGCATAAAAAACCTTGTGAATGGCATGATGTTTTAAGACACGATTTTAATTGCCACAAGACTATTTGGCACTAAATCTCTTGACTTTGTTATCTGATGGAATCTGTACCTGGTAATGAATTTAGTGTTGATTTGAGAACTGGTCCTGCCGCAGGTTTAGGCGAAAGCAAACAGTCTAACTCAGTAAATAAGGTAGGCTCATCCTCTTCATCACAAGATCACTTCCAATTTTGAAATATATCCAGCCCCTCTTTCATCATCATCACAAAACCCCTTCCAATTGCCGAGCATGCAAGTGCAACAGTTCAAGAAAAAGTTCATAACCCAGGAACTTTAGAGCCTGAATTGCATTGGCCATTCTCTGATATGCAACAGGGAATTGGGGGCATGTCTAATGTTGATTTAAGCACATATCCAACTAGATCATTAGCAGGCAATCCCTTCCAAGTGCCACCAAATACAAACAATATGGAATCTGTTGGTGCTACCCAAAAAGTTGATGAAAAGTATGATCCTGGAAATGAATGGAATGGTTGTGATATGAGGACATATCCTAGTAACACAATTGGTGAGACTAACGTTTCCTCTTCAATCTTCGGCCCCTCTTTCTCATCATCAGCTGCATTGGAGTCATCCTAGAACTAATGGCTGATAATGCAGCTGGTAAGACCCATATGCATGCAACCGTACCCCAAAATATTAAATTATATCTTCTTTTCAGGTGTGGAACAAGGACATGAAAGCATGGCTAGTAACATTTCGAGGATAGATCCTGTTGCTAATATTGGTGAAGCTGTTGGCACAAACTCACCTGTTGCTAATATTGGTGAAGCTGTTGGCACAAACTCACCAGCAGTTAATCCTGGCCAGAACTGTGAATCAGGCACAAACCAAGATTCAGAAATACAAAGTCCTCCTGTGCAGGTAATGAAGCGTCCAGAGGATACTGCTTCCACTTCCTTGTATAAGATTCCTTCCCACGTCTTTAATAGGACCAATACAAATGCCCCAGAATGGAGTACTGCCTCTAATGAGTCATTGTTCAGCATCCACATGGGAACTCTGAGTTTCTCTAAAGAATTAACTTGGTTTAAATCTGGAGAGTTGGATAAGTATGGTGACATGATCATGTCTGGTCCGCCTAATTCTTTCCAAAGTAATCAGCTCCCAGGCAATAAATTTACTGATATGAGCCAAAGAACTGCTGAGCAAGATCAAGGTTCTAGAGTAACCGAAGCAAAAGCTGCTGAGACAATGAGAGAGGTTATAAGGGAAAACACAGAGAGAAATGGCAGAGAGGAATTGTCAGTTGGAGATGGAACTTCACATTCCAAAGTGCTTTCTAGTCCTAGTAACCAGTCTGGCCATTCAGATGTGAGCGCAAAATCTTTTTCATTTAAACCGTAAGCACTGGCCACTACTCTTTCTTCTTCTTCTTCTTCTACTTCTGCCTTTTTCTTTTCTTTTTTTATTTTTTATGTGCATAAATGCATAGTAATGTAATTGTTTAGGATCTATGTTGCTGCCAAAATTGCTAAGCCAAGAAACTAATAATTTCCTATCCAAGCCTGGTATTTATTAGATCAATCAGAAGATTCAGAACTTTGACACTATGGTCTAAGTGTTCAAACAATAATCTGTTGACCAATGAAATTTTTCTCTGGGAACTTAATTTGATAAGCCCACTAAAAACAAAGGGATGCTTGGTGATAATAACTAAAGCTCTATTCAATCTTCTTTGCACATCAATTTCAAATGCCTACTGTCATGTTGAGTAAATAGTTGAACTATTTTTGTTATGTGAAGATTGACAGGAGATGGAGGTAAAAGTAAAAATGGTTCATCAAGGCGTTATGAAGAGAAGCCAAAGCAACAGAAGCACTTGGGGCCACTAAGCCCTGAAGAAACAACAAATGGAGCTGAGGCTCTTAATTCAGCTACAAAAACTTCTAACAAGAGATGGTTATATTGCTTTGCATGTTGTCCATTCTGTCGTTAGGGACACATTATTAGGTGGTTCGTGATCTGATCGTGAACGCTCTTCTTGGCTTCTAACAAGTTAACCTGTTACTATCACTGGCATGTCATCTTGACTGGCTAGTATGAAGCATGCATCGGCCCAACAAGATATCTCTAGTTTGTTAGGTTTAACTGGTTTCTCTTTTTTCTTGCATGTTTATACTTCACATCCTAGTGGAGAAATGAGAGACACAATATTTTGATTGACATTGTATAATGGGGTTAGTCTGTTTGTACGATAATAGCCTTTTAGCAGGTGAACGGGGTAAACAAATTAATGTGCAGAAGCTGACTATCCTTGATTTCCATGGGAACCTTATCTCTTATGGTTTGCTAAAACACTTGCATGCTTACGTGCACCAGTGCCCGCAAATTTCTTATGGGTATGACTTGGCCACACTAGTCATTATTTATTATGTCAAAGCTCTATTTTAATCTAAAATGTGTATTTAATATTTTATGTTGCTTTTAAAAATATTTTCTGTTTAAAATAAATATATAAAATTTAAGAATGTTATAAATAAATTTGAGAACTTACGTAATTAGTTGACTTCTATTAAGTGTAACTTAACTTGACATGTGATTACTTTTAATATGTAGCATTTATTTTGTGATTTTTTGACTGTTATACTAAAGTAAAAATAATTAGAGAAAAATTAATTATTTGATTCCTATAATTTCTTTTAATTTTTAATATGATTCTTATATATATATATATATATATATTTTCAAATTCACCCCTGTACTTTCTAAACTTTAAAATTTTGTCCTCACCTCTATTTTCATCATAACTCCCTCTCGTTCCATCTAACGTGGTTAAACAGAATGCTAAGGTGGAGCTGAAGTGGAGATGATGATGCCATGTGTATGTTTGCTACTTCACTTTATTTTTCATATTTCCCTTCCCAAAATACAAAAGAAAGCACCCTTGTTGGATTATTTTGAAACTGCATGAAAGTCACGAAAACCCAATCTCTCGAAATGCAACTGTGACTCCCCTGCAATGATATTATCGATGCTAAAATCTTCGTCCGGTAAGATCAGCGTCGTTTCACCTACGAAGATTTTTCGAATAGCGACGAGTACTTTGCTTTTCTTAACATCAAAAGATAAACTCACTAAATATAAAATTTAAGTACAATAAGTGCTAACATTACTATAAAGGTTTTTTTTAGTCAAAATATAATATGCAGGAAAACGTTTTTCTTAAAACCAATTACATATCATTGAGCTGTAAGAAAGGGGGAAAAAAAGTCAAATTATTTTGTTCAAGAAATAACAATCCAATGGTACCATTCTTATAAAATTTTTTCTACTTACAATTAATTTGTGATTCTCTTTAATTTCTTTGCTAATAAGAACAACATATGTGCACATTGCACAATATGGAATCTAAGGTTTACTTTTTATTATATAGATAAATCAAATCAATTATAAAAAAAATACATAAACATGTTATAAATAAATTTTATTAAAATGCATAATTGACATGTTTATATATATATTTCATTATTGGCTATATATATATATATATATACATATAAGACTGAATCTTATACAAAACCATCTATATAAGAAATTATAATTTGGGAATGAAGGGATAGAGAAAAGGCTTATTATTAGTGGTAAAATAATTAATCCAATGGTACCATTCTTTATGAAATTTTTTCAACTTATAATTAATGTGTGATTCCCTTTAATTTCCTTGCTAAGAAGAACAACATATATGCACTATGATTCCAAGGTTAACTTCTTATTATATAACAGGTAAATCAAATCAATTATAAAAAAAATTATATAAACATGTTATAAATAAATTTTATTAAAATATATACTTAACATATATATATATGTGTGTGTGTATATGTGTGTGTGTATATATATATATATAAGACTGAATCTAATAAAAAAAATCATCTATATAAACAACTATAATTTGGGGATGCAGGGATAGAGAAAAGGCATAGAATAGAGATAAAAATTCAAGATATTAAACTTGACCCAATCTTAAGGCAAAGGATAGTGCCATTTACCATGTGAAGCACCGGCCCATGGACTAATTTTTAACTTCTACTCACCGTGTTTGATTGTATCCTACAAGCAGCTTCAGGATAAAAAGCTTTGAAATTTGCCATATGAAGAGACAAAGTTTCGTTGTTTTGATCACCCTTCGTGAGTCCAAACTCCGCACCATGCATGCCCGGTCATTTGGCTTCTTCGTATGATTTGATCTTATTTTATCGGAAAAAAATCCTCTACATTAAATTGCATTTAGGAGAGAGATAGAAAGGGAGAGGTGGGGCTATCTCTCTCCTAAATGCACCATCTCCTAAATGCAGAGGATTTTGGTCTTATTTTATCTTTTTGGCAGACCCAAAACTCTATATATATGGCTCCACACCTTGCCCTTCTCCCTCACCTCTCAATCACAACCATGGCAATCCCCAACTCAGAGCCTCAAAGCATTTACATCTCTGCTCTCACCATCTTCATTTCCCTCCTTTTCCTGTCTCACAATGCGAATTCACTTTCCTTCAAATTCTCCACTTTCGACCCTTACACTAATTCCATAACCTTCCAAGGTGATGCCTTTGCATCCCAAGGCTACCTCCAACTCACAAAGACCATAAATGGCATCCCCCAACCCAACAGTGCTGGCAGAGCCTCATATTCAGCACCTGTTCGCCTGTGGGATGCCAAAACAGGCAAGCTCGCAGCCTTCACGACCTCCTTCTCTTTTATTGTGGCACCTACTTCTTCTGGTCTCTTTGGTGATGGAATCTCCTTCTTCATTGCTCCCTTCAATTCCGACATCCCTTCAAATTCAAGCGGTGGATTCCTTGGACTCTTCAGTGCGGCCTCTGCTTTGAATTCCTACGCCAATCAAATAGTTGCTGTTGAGTTTGACTCTTTCGGGAATCCTTGGGACCCAAACTCTGCTCACATAGGAATCGATATAAACTCTATTGCCTCGATCAAAACAGCATCTTGGGATGTTGTGAATGGATTAACGGGAATTGCCACTATAAGCTATGACCCAGATGTGAAAAATTTAAGTGTTTTTGTGAGGTATCCTGAAAACAAAGTGAATGGGACCAGCAGCAGCCTCTCATTTGCGGTTGATTTGAGGACTGTTCTACCTGAATGGGTTAGAGTTGGGTTTTCTGGCGCCACTGGACAGTTGGTTGAGCTTCACAAAATTATTTCTTGGGATTTCGTCAGTTCAAGCTTTTATTGAAGTAGTCAGGCTCCTAACGGGGAACTTGAGATTTATAGTTGGGGGGTCAAAATAAAACAAAATCATGTTTAAGTGTTTGAGGGTTAATTTGTTTAGAGTGGATTATGTAGTTGCATTTGTGCTTATGCAACGTCTAAGCCTTTATGCATTCTTTGATGATTAATAATATATACTTTATTGAAAGTGGGATTTGAGTGTGTATTTTTTCTGAAATAGTTGACATCTGCTTCTATGAAGAAAAAAAGCTTATTTTTCTTAAAAAATTAAAAACTTTGTTTACCTTTTGATAGTGTTTGGCCCATATAGGAAGTTTTTGTTTCTTTTCTATAAATTATACTTCTCTCTTCTTTATTTTGAACTACTATATTTTTCTTTCACTCACCAAAAGATATCCAATATTTATTTTTTTGCAATAAAAAGTTATAATTATATTTATTTTGATTAAAAAATATATTTAATCAATATAAAATAGTTACATATTTAACATTTAACAAATTATAAGATTCTTTGATAAGAGGAATATATTTTTAAAAACAAAGAACATCTTTATAAAATATGTTTAAGATTAACTAATTTAAAAATAATAATTTAATTTGAACCATAAAATTTGCATAAAATATATATTAATAAATACAAGCATTGTAATAGATTTAATAAAATTTTAACATAAAATAAATTTATGATTTTTGGTACAAAATAAATAACATTAAAGTAAAAGTTTAAGAAACAATAAATTTAGGTTTACATAATTGCCTATATATCTGTTGTTATGTTTTTATTAATTTCTTACTGAAACACAAGCTATTACTATTTTCTTACAAATACTTAATACAGAAGTTTTACATATTTCTTTTAGTCTTATCATAAAAGTATTTTCTTAAACTGCAGTATAGTTATTTCAATATAACTTGTAAAATATAGTTTAAGTTATTTTAATGATGTGATATAAAGTTCTTTTTTATTTTTAGTACAAAAAAGTTCTAATATATATTAATTTTACACGTTCATAGTAATTTTTAAAAATAATATAACTATCAAACACTCTTTTACTAAAATTTGTATATATTTAAAAGTGGAGTTTATATTTTTTTAAAAAAACTATTTTTTTCGCCCATTCTGTTGAATAAACGGCAAGGCAAATGCCCAGTTACAAAAAACTTAAACAAAACAGGGGAAAGCTACACCTTGATCATCAACATTTAAGCATCCTTCACAGTCCAGGGAGGAAGAAGGTGATTCATAAAAACCAAGAGGGAGGGTGTGAGCAAAATTAGCTAATCAATCCGCGATTCTATTTATTTCTTTGAAAGTGTGAAGTAACATAACTTTCCATTGAATTTTTAGCTACCTACGAATATTCGAGATAAGATTAAAACAAGGGTGTAGCCTTGGGCAACTCGCGTGGATCAGCTTGATTGTTGCAAGGGAGTCCGCAAGCACAATCACTTTGCTATAGCTATAATTCCAGGCAGTTCGAACACCAAGCAAAATATTCCAAAGTTCTGCTGTAGTAACGAAGCAAAACTCGAGGTTACAGCTAATGTCACACCCCACAATTTAAGTACTTTGACGTAGAAGTGGAAACATAAAGAAAATACTTATGGGCATAAATTTGAATCATATAAAACATATAAGCTTTTCTTTAAAAGACATTTGTAGAAATTTCGGCAGAGTCTCCTCTATAACATAGACCTCCCGAAATTTCTACAAAGTGTCAGACAATACAATACATCCTAAAAGGGCGAACTCATATCCAATCAGACCAAAGAAATATTTGGGGTGTGGGGATGCCTTAACTATGATTCAGTGGAGCTAACTTTACAAGATTTAAAACAAAATACACCTACAAACAAAATACACCCACATGAGCAACAGCCGGCTCGTCAAAAGAAGTAATCGAGATATGGACCACTAGAAGGCGACTGGAGGTAGATTAGGGTCCGTACTGCTCTTAAATTTTTTTTTTTTTAAAAAAATGAGTTTGATACTCAATGAATAAGCAATGCCAACCTATTTAAAATAAATATAGGGTCAAATAAGTTTACATATATATATATATATATATAAACCATATGGAACATGCTTTATACAAATTCTTTCTCAAAATGCATCGAAAAGCATCTAAACAGAACCAATTGGAATAGACGCAGAGCACACAGCTTGCGGGAAAAATCACTACAGACGCAAAGCTTTTAGCTTGCGAAAATAAAATGACTCCGCGTGTGGTGGCCTACACACGGGGCTAGCACCACTCCTGCTAGCTGAGGTGCAGATCATGGTACACCAGGGCTAACATCTATTGCTGTTAGCTACAGGGTTCTGTGCAGATAACTTCATAAAACAATACATTTTCTCCAATTAACATTTCAGACAAAGTACCATTCAGATCGGTTTCATAGTAAGATTTCCAATTAACTCAAACATCCGTCAATTTGCAAAATTTCATGTTTGAATCGATTTTTGGTAAACATATATATTGCAAAACACTTAAATAGGTATCTCCATAAATAGATTACCCAATTTTAGAACACTGCAAGGAAACTTAGTAATAAAATAATAATTTCTCGTTTACTCACAGTTCGCATTACTTACTCACCTTCCAAGATTTTTATAGAGATTTCCTGCCCCTTTCCTCGGCTATAATTTAGTCTCCTGAATACCTTACAAGACCCATTCACCAGATTTTAGAAAATGAATCACCCCAATTAATTTCATACAGGACTTATCTTAATTTAAAATTCATTCCTTTACTCAATTTCACGTCCTCTATACGTATACACAATATACATATATTGTGCTTTCTTTTCCTTGGTTCCACTTAGGAGCTAAACCCAAATTCAAAAATTAAAGGAAATGTATACCATCTTTAATCTGCAGCCACACTTTAAAGGGAAGTTTATTCTGCATAAATATGATTTAACAAGTAAGAAAAACACAATGAGATTTTGTCTTTAATTAAGCATATGTATATGCAGAATTTTTTAGGAGGAATTAACGTATAGGAGAGTGGACATACAATTCAGTATGAATGAAGTCAGAATTTTTACAATCCAATCATCTTCCTGCATCACTTTTCTCCTGCGCAGGACCCCCCTTGCTGGCCACCACATAAACGGATCATAGCTTTAATAAACAGAAGAGGGAAACGCTTGGAAAATTGACCAGAAAAGCAACATATACATCAGAATTTTCCAGGCCCAAAATCACTACACAGCGCTGCTCCCCTACCACACACACACAGCCATGAAGCTCAGCTCAAGCAAAGAGGAAGTGGGCTGCACTGAACAACAAAACAGCAGAACAATATGGCGTGAAAAGGGGGAGGAAGGTGCACCCAGCAAAAGCAATTCATATGGCAGAATTTCAGACCTGGGAGGGTGACTTTCTGGCGTGATTTCACCAGTCTCTAGCAACCAAAAATGGAACAAATTCAAGGAGCAACTTGCAGCTGAAATTCGAACCAAACCAGCGCTGAACAGGGGAGAATTACAGTGCAGTTTTCTGATCAATCTAGCCTTCGTCCAGCAGAAAGAGTTATACGATTGAATGAAGCAGCAAAACCGAAGCAAATTCACAACGTGAAGAAGTAGAAAAACCAACGTTTCAGTAGCTCGAAGAAGCAGGGAAACCAACGTCCAGCAGAACAGGGGATAGGAATGCAGAGTTCTGTCGGTTCAGTGAGTGCTTTGCTGGAAGGATATATGTTGCAGAATTTTGGATGAGCAATGACCGAAAAACCAGCTGAAAGAAAATGAGAGGAGGGGTATATACGTAAAATTGCAGAGGGAAAAAAATTGGTGTGTGGCAGCTGCAAGATCTGCATGGAAAAGTCAAACTTCATTCTATCTCCTCATTCAGCTCCATGCACGTCGGTTTTTACAGCTAAATCCTAGGACCCACCTCCCTGTTGTGTCTCTTGGGAGCCCTGCGCAAGAAGCATGCCCGTCTGAGGTAAACCGAGCCATTCACATTGACTTTGATCCATCTTGTGTCAGGGGGTTGCCATCTAAATCTGCTCGCATTTGGCTGTACAGATGCGGATTTGCTTTCGTTGAAAGTTAGTATCTTCTGAAGTGTGATGAATGCTGGTGTAAAACAAATCATCGGTGCCGCAATCTTCATCTCTGAACACACTGTTGCACCTAGTTGTCCATAAAAGCCAGCAAGTGTATCCAAAGAGTTTCCTCCATTCGAATTTCCTCAACCCACTAGGACCATCCTCTTTGGCAAAATTGTAATTCAACCAATCGTACGTGGGAGCCGAGAAACAGGACATCCAGTGTGACAGGTTCACCACTCTCTTCCATAACTGAACGGCCCTGCTATCCTGAACCACGTGCATCGAAGTCTCAGGGGAAGCACAGCGATGAGAACAGTCAGCGTTCTCCACCAGCCCACGAGATGCTCTCAGCTTATTTGTGTGTACTCCGTCCTTGACATCATTACCAGAACCAGCGTTGGTACTCTCCTTGCAGCCTTGATCACAAGGGTAGGCCTTTCTAAACTGCTACAGAAGCCGTGTGTGTCATCACACAAGGAAATTTCGAACTGGACAAGCACAAGCTCCTCGGAGTGGTACGGACCAACGTTGGTCCTTCTTCTGCTACATATTTTAGTGATGGCAGCGCACAAGTTTCACAGTCCTGTATAGCCCAGAGAGATATGGATATCCATCACATGCCACAAACTACTTTAGACGAAGAAGATTACTGTTTTGGTTGTCAGAGGGTGAAGCGTTATGCGAACAGATTAATATTGAAGCAGCTGCAAGAATGTGATCGAGAAATAATACTCGCCATCGACGTTGTGCTAAAGGGATGAGCAGCTGGGCTATTAACGAGTTAAAATCAGATTCTGAAAGATGTGATCTTCATGGTTTTCATGTAGTTTTAGAGTGATCAAACGAGCCTTTGCTTTTGTATTTTGAGAAGGAAAATACAAGAAAAAAAAAATGGAGTAGCTAGCACCCATGTGGCTTGATCATCTCCACCTTAGCTCTACCTTAGCAGTCCGTTAGCCAGGTTGGATGAAACAAGATGGAGTTATGATGGAAACTAAAGATGGGGACTAACTTTTGAAGTTTAGAAAGTATAGGAATGGATTTTAAAAAAAAAATTATTTGGACCAAATTAAAAATTAAAGCAAACTATAGGGATCAAATGATTTATTTTTTCTTTATTTTAATAAGACTTTCAAATATAATTTATATTATTTTAATGATATGATATAAAGTTCTTTCAATTTTTATTGTAGAAAAGGCCCTAACATATATTAAAACTAATGAGTATCAAACACTTTTGTTACTCTATGTTGTATTTAAAAGCGGCGTTTCGAATATTTTTATCAAACATTTTTTTACCCTTCTAAGAAGCAACATTTTCACAACGTTTAATATAAAAAAGTTATTAAAAAACTATGACATTCTCAAATCTCCCTAAAATCAACCCATATAACATATTTGAACTGAATTGATATGGCCAGAACTCATCTGTAGATAATAGATCAAGCATGAGCCCTCCTACTCGTTGACCTCTGCCTCTTTTCTCATTTTTGGCCGAAAGCCTGATAATGGGAGAAAACAATTGGAAAGCAATGGCAATGCTAGAAGGCACATCAACTATCCCCAGAACATATGCTAGGTGATCCAATTGGATCCCATTTTTGGTCTCTAAACATTCTCTGCCTGAACTTTCTGTAATTAAATTTTGGAGGTCCAATTATTTGTTCAGAATAATTGGCCTCTAAATGTTCCTTACGCATATTTTGCCTTTGGGTGGTTGGTTTACAGGCACAATCTTTGTAACTCTGCGTGTGTGTGTGTGTGTATATATATGTCTATTATAGTATATTCTTGAAATGACAAGTTCCTATTTAGAAGGGGCTGCAACTTTCCCGCAATTACTGCAGAAAGATTTTACCCGTTGGTGTCAATTAGTGATCTATGGACTTCTGTTGCTAACATCATGATACTTGGACAAACTTGATGTCGCTAAAATGCTATATAGATTCTACACGCCAATTCTTGGCATTATGTTGGAGTTGTCTACCGCCCTCGTTACAAATGTTATACTTGAATCATTAGGATGATTATGTATGATACTTCAACCATTACTGTGTAGGGTTGGAATATCATGGACTTTTCCTTTTAAAAAATTTATTGGTATGGTCATAGCAATGCTTCATGGTGATGATGAAAGAAATATACTATATTTTCCTCCTCATGCCAGTCAGTATTGTTCCTAAATTCAGAACTAACTAATGGCATATCCATGTTTGTCATCCTTGTCCCATAGATTGCTTTATTTCAATGTTATGAAAACCTGAAATCGAACTAGAAAATCAATAAATCAATTGGTTTATTTGACCCTCAAAGTCAACCAATAACTAGTGAAAGCAGTAAAATATCGGACGATTTGCATTGAGTTGGGCAAAAATTAATTTTTGATTTTTTTTTGGTTTAAAATAGAGTTTTAGCATGATAGAAATTTATAATGTTTTATAGACTTTACTTAATCCATTTCATATAGATTTGTTATCATATGTGAAATATTTTAATTATTTTTTATATTTTTAAATATTTATATCTTTTTTAAGTATTATTTTATAATATATGTATTAATTTAGTTGTAACATATTATATATATTTAGAGCCATGGTTCGATCCCAGTTTAATCATGGTTGAACTATTGATTTGTGAACCATGAATTGCTTTTTATCTCAATTTAATATTTGGTCTAATTTTTAAAACATTGTTTTTATCTTGTTATTTATTTTCTTTTTCTTTAGTTATACTTCTTGTACTGGCCAATTTCATTTAAACTGGGAGGAATATTATATAGTATGGGCTTCAAAGTAAAAATTAATTAGCAAAATCAAAATTGCATATTAATGAAACTGATAAAGAAGATTTTCTATTTAGAATGTTAATTAAATATAGAAGAAACTTCGGCATACTGACATCTGCTCACCTAGTCCTATAAAGATTAAACTTTTTATTGTGAATTGGCCGTGGACATGTAATTTATAATTACGTGCGTACTAGCTATGTTAAATTTTTAGGGTCAAGTTACAAAGAATCTTTTTTAGGTATTCCTATAGAAGCATTGTGTGGTCTCAAATTATGTAAATTTACAAAATGTAAAATTTAAGTAAAGTACAATAAGTGCCAACAATACTATTAAGGTTTTTTTTTTAAGAAAAATAAAAGTATAATATGTAGAAGGATCTTTTTCTTAAAAACCAATTACATATTATTGAGCTCTTGAAAAAAGAATAAAAAATAATTAATCCAACGGTACTATTCTTATGAAAATTTTTCAACTTATAATTAATGTGTGATTCTCTTTGATTTCTTTGCTAAGAAGAACAACATACATGCGCAATGATTCTTAGGTTAACTTCTTATTATATAACAGGTAAATCAAATCAATTATAAAAAAAATATATAAACATGTTATAAAAAATTTTTATCAGAACATATACTTGACATGTTTATATATATATATATATATATATAAACTCTAATTTGGGAATGAAGGGATAGTGTAAAGGCATAGAATAGTGATAAAAATTCAACATATTAAACATTACCCAATCTTAAGGCAAGGGATAGTGGAATTTACTATGTGAAGCACCGGCTCAAGGACTAATTTTTAACTTCTCCACGCCGTGTCTGATTGTATCCTACAAGCAGCTTCAGGACAAAAAAAGCTTTGAATTTCGCCATATGAAAAGTCAAGAGTTTCATTGTTTTGATCACCTCGTAAGTTCAAACCCCGTACCATGCTTGGCCATTTGGCTTCTTCGTATGATTTGATTTGATTTTATCTTTTTTGGCAGGCCAAAAACTCTCTCTATCTTTCTCTTTGGGACCCAAACTCTGCTCATATAGGAATCAATATAAACTCCATTGCTTCGGTCAAAACAACGTGTTGGAATGTTGTAAATGGAGTAATGGGAATTGCACCTAGCTGTAAAAAATTTAAGTATATTTGTGAGGTAATGGGACTAGCAGTAGCCTCTCATTTGCGATTCATTTGAGAACTATTCTGCTTGAATGGGCTAGAGTTGGGTTTTCTGGTGCCATTGAACAGTCAGTTGAGCTTCACAAAATTATTTCTTAGGATTTCGTTAGGTCAAGCTTTTATTGAAGTGGTGAGGCTCCCAACAGAGAACTTCAGATTCACAAATTAAATAAAAAATAACGTTTAACCGCTGGAGGGTTATTTTGTTCAGAGTGGATTATGTAGTCGTATTTGTAATTATGCAACGTCTATGCCTTTATGCATTCTTTAAAGACTAATAATACTTCATTGAAACTGGAATTTGAGTGTGTATTTTTTCCCTAAATAGTTGACAACTGCTTTTATAAAGAGAAAAAAAGCTCATTTTTCGAAAAAATTAAAACTTTGTTTACCTTTTGATTGTGTTTGGCCTATATACAAAGTTTTTCTTTTTTTTTTTTCTTGATAAATTATATTCTCTCTTCTTTATTTTGAACGATTATATTCTTCTTTCACTCACCTAAAGATATTCAATATTTATCCTGTAACAAAAAATAAGCTACACTTATATTTGTTTTGATCAAAATGATATATATATATATATATATTATTTATATCATATACTAGGTATTAAAATATATATTTAATCATTATAAAATGTCACTTTTTTAAAATTCAAGAAATTATAAGATCATTTGATAAAAGGAAAATAACTTTTTTAAAAAAGAACATATTTATAAAATATTTTTTAAGATTAACTAAGTTAAAGATAATAAATTTATTTCAACCATAAAATTTGTGTTGAATATATATTGATAAATACAAGCATTGTAATTAATTTAATAAAATCTTAAAATAAATCCAATTTATGATTTTCAAAAAAAAATAAATATCATTAAAATAAAAGTTTAAGAAACAATAAATTTAGATTTAGATAGTTGCCTATATACCTTTTTTTCTTACGTTTTTATTAATTTCTTACTAAACACAAACTATTACTATCTTTTTAGAAATAGTAAATACACAAGTCTTACATATTTCTTTTGTTTTTATCATAAAAATATTTTCTTAAACTGCAATGTAGTTATTTCAATATAACTTTTAAATTATAGTTTAAGTTAGTTTAATGATGTGATATAAAGTTCTTTCGATTTTTAGTACTAAAATTTTCTAATATATATGGATTTTGCATGTTCATAGTAATTTTTAAAAACAATATAATTATCAAACACTCTTTTACTCGATTTCGTATATATTTAAAAGTGGAGTGTGTGTGTGTGTATATATATATATATATATATTAAAGACAATAGTTTTTGTTTTCACCCTTTCTTTTGAATAAACGTAGGGGCCAAAGTCCAGTTACAAACAACTTAAACAAAACGGGAAAAGCAACAGTCTCACCATCAGCATTTAAGCATCCTCCACAGCCCGGAGGAAAGCAGGATCATGAAAAACAAGAGGGGGCTGTGAGCAAAATTAGCTAGCCAGTCCGCATTTATAATTGCTTCTTTGAAAGTGTGGAGTAACACAACTTCCCATTGATGTTTTAGGTCCCTAGGGATATTTGAGATGAGATCAAAACAAGGGTGTAGTCTTGGGCAACTCGAGTGGATCAGAGCTTGATTGCCGCAACGGACTCCACCTGCATAATCACATTCCTATAGCCATAATCCCAGGCACTTCAAACACCATGCAAAATACCCCGAAGTTCTGCTGTAGTAATGGGGCAAAACCCGAGGTTACAGCTAAATCCTAGGACCCACCTCACTGTTGCGTCTCTAAGGAGCCCTGCACAAGAAGCATGCCCGTCGAGGTAAACCGATCCATTCACATTGACTTCGATCGATCTTGTATCTGGGCATCTAATGAGTTGCTCGCATTTGGCTGTACAGATGCGGATTTGCTTTCGTTGGAGGCTAGCATCTTCTGACGTGCGATGAATGCTGGAGTAAAACAAATCAGTGGTGCCACAATCTTCATCTCTGAACACACTATTGCACCTAGTTGTCCATAAAAGCCAGCAAGTGTACCCAAAGAGCTTCCTCCATTCGAATTTCCTCAACCCCCTAGCACCACCCTTTTTGGTAAAATTCCAATTCAACCAATCGTGCATGTGAGCCGAGAAAAAGGACATCTAGTGAGACAGGTGCACCAATCTCTTCCATAACTGAACGGCCCCACTACAATCCCGAACCGCGTGCATCGAAGTCTCAGGGGATGCAAAACCATAAGGACAGTCAGCGTTCTCCACCAGTCCATGAGATGCTCTCGGCTTATTCGTGTGTACTCGGTCCAGTGTAAGCAGCCATAAGAAGCTATACGCACTTTCTCTGGAGCTGGCCAAGTCCAAAACTTACCCCAAATACTTTCCCTAGGCTGCAAGTTCAACTAGTGATGTCAAAGATAAGTAGTTTGAACGAAATAAGATCCGTCATAGGCCCCTTCCATGTGATGGCATCGTTATCACGCGATGACTCTCTAATTTGGTATTATATAATATGTTTTATAATGGAATAGGGAGTCATTTAGTTATTTTTTTTACTAGTTTTGCATCTTAGTGTAGATTTTTTTTCGTTACTATAAATAAATAAAATATAATTTTTGTGATTAATTTTAACAACTCGTCATTTTATTTTGGCTTTATCTAAACTTCATGAGAGAGATTGAGACCTATTAAAGGGAAAGAAAGAGAAGGAGAAAGTTGAAAAATCAAGAGCAAATTATCAAGTGTCCTTTATATCACAAGGAATCTAGCTTGCAATGGTGAGTTTATGGCTATACAAAATCCAAAGAGTCTCTAGCAACAGCATAAATAATAGTGAGAAGACTTGGAGTCTAGAACTGATAAACTCTCGTAATAACTAGAGATATTTTTCGTTATGGCGAGATGCGTATACTAAAATATACAACTTTGATTTTCGGGTTTAAAATGTAAAAAGCTAGCAAGGTTTCAAGGAAAAGAGACTTTTGGAGTGGGTTTTAAAGGGGAAACACACAGAAGAGCTAAGATTTGGAGACAAGAAGCTTGGATTGAAATTAAAGGCCAAATAATCATATTAGCACTGAGTTTTTTGATCTTCTACCTTTCTTCTTCTATGGATTCTTGCTTTTTTGAACCTTTTGTTTGTTTTTATTGTTTAAAGCCATGTGTAGCTAGATATTGTGGATTCTATGTTTTCTTGAACTTTATTGCCATATAATTGAGATTTTGTGTAATTAATTTAGTTTAATATTAGATTTGAGTACTTAATTTGGTTTGTCTTGTTTATTTAAGAGCTTGGCCACCTCTTTTATGAATTTGGGGTTTAGAATTAGCCTTTGAGAAAAGGAAATCTTACTGGACCATAAGATTAAGCAACTTAAGATTAATTTAATCTAATTTTGTTCATAGGTATAGAGATATATCTAACGAACCTAAGTAATTTAAGAAGATTGAGCATAATTAACCTAATTAATTGTTAGAGAGATCTACAATTAAATAGGATGGAAGGCAGAGTGGTTCGAGAGACACTTAGACTTAAGTTAGTTCCTCAACTCTCATATCATTAATTAAACCAATTAACTTAACAACTCAATTCTTAGTAGCAAAGAGATAGAAAACCGAAGATGCTTCTTAGTGATATTTTTTGTTAGAACAATTCTAAAAGTTTAGTTTTATCTTCAATTTCATTTTATTTCATTACGTTGGCATTTTAGTTTATTTCTTAATTTAAACGAACGCGAACACTTCTTGGATCTAACTTTATATAAAATACTTTTTTGTGGGATGACCTTGATCCACTATACTATGTAATCAATCTGTATGCTTGCAAAATCCATTGCAAAATTAATGGTTGTCAGCATGATGAATGGAAGGAGGAACCATATTGACAATGATGATAATCATGTGGTTAGGTATATACTGCTTAAAGCTTTGCTAATCCCAACTCCTAGAATGTGTACTCATATCACAAACATTTGTATGAAGGAAATCATCTAACATGACCTTTACAGTGTACTTCAAGATTGAGGATGTTAATTGGGTCAAAAGAATCAAACCAAAGGCTCACACATGAATCATTACCTAAACTCCACCCAAGACCTTACTTGAAATCCTTCCAAATCTTAGCTATACCTTGCCAAGTGAAGGAGGACATTTGTTTCTTATTAAATATAGGTATAATAGCATCCCCACCACCATATTTGGCTTTTAAAACTTGAACCCATATAGTGCATCCATATTGCAAAGCAAACCCTAGCAAAGTTTCCTAAGGAAAGTTATGTTTTGGGCATGTAAATCTTTTAAGCCAAGGCCTCCCTTGCTTCTTGGGCTTTTTCACTTTATCCCAAACTACAAGATGTAACTTTCTTCCCAGGTCCATGGTATCCCATTAGAAATTGTGGTTAGCTTTTTCAATTGCCTCACTAATATAATTGGATGGACACATGGTCTACATAAAATAATTGAGGGAAGGCAGAGATTAGTGGCTTGATAAGCATGTTGTGCTTTGCAAAGCTAAGTAGCTTACCTTTCCAAGAAGAAAGATGTTTTTGTTAACTTTTTCTAATATGTGATTGAATGTACGTAACATTTGATATCTACATATGGAGAAAGGGAATACCAAGTACTTTCCCAAATCACTCATAAGAGAGACACCACATACATAGCTAATTTTAAGGGCTTTAGAGAAGTGAACATTTCTAGAGCAATACATCTTAGTCTTGATGAGGTTCACTTTTTGTTCTAGAGAAATACAAAAAGAATTGATGCAACTTTGTATTGGCTCAATTTGATCAATACTAGCTTTCACAAGAAGGATTAAATCATTCGTAAAGATTAAATAGGTGATGGGGAGTCCATTCCTCAACAATCTGATTGATCTCAATAACTTGTTGTCTGAGGCTCACTTGATACAATGGTCAAGTTTATCCATACAAAGAACAAAGAAGTAAGGAGACAAAGCATTTTCCTATCTAATGCCCATTGACAGCTTGAAAGCATAGGAAGGCACACCATTCCAAAGGACCTTCATTTGCTAATTAGAAACACAAGACATAATCAATTTAAAAAAAATTAGAGTTTAAACATATATCCTCCAAAGTCTTCTTAATAAAACCCCAAACAAGATAGCCATAGGCTTTCTTAAGATTCACTTTGACTACCACAAAGCCTTTGTTGCCTTTTTTACATCACATAGTATGGACCACTTCCTAGGTGATAATGATATTGTCATTACTATGACTTCTAATAATAAAGCTGCTTTGATTTGGAGCAATCAATTTCACCAAAAAATCCTTTAAATGATTAGCACTAACTTTTGTAATGATTTTAAAGTTGACATTGCAGAGAGAAATTGGTTTAAATTCTTTTAGGCACTTTAGATTATTTACATTTGAGATAAGAACAATGTGTGTTTTATTTACATTTCAAATGGCTCGAGGATTGTAAAATAATTCCTTCACAAAACTAGACAATGTATTCCTAATTAACCTCTGTTGACAATAAAAGAAAGTAGCTCGTAGGCCATTAAGGATCAAAGCCTTAGAAGCTCCAATACTAAAAGCTATGTTTTCTTATTTCTACATCAATAACCTCTCTCTAAGTAAACTATAGATCTTTAGGACTTAAGTGGGGAAATCCATTAAGACTAGGCAAGGTTGACTTATTAGCAAGGTCCTTTATGTATAAATGCTGAAAAAATTTGGAAGCCATACAACCCATAGTAAGTTAATTAGTGACCCAATCCCCATTATCATCCCTGATGGTTCCAATGTGATTATTCTTTCTCCTTACAATGGTAAAAACATGAAAGAATTTAGTATTATGGTCACCCTAATTAAGTCAATTACACTTTGACTTTGGGTACTAAATAAGTTCCTCTTAAGCAAGGATTTTATTATAGTCATCCCAAAGTTGATCCTCAAGACAATCAAGGTGAGGGTTGTAACATAGGACATGCTTCCTTTCAATCCCTTGAATATAATTCAAGATTTTCTTTTTCTTGTAGAAAATGTTACTCGTAGTCTTCTTGTTCCTTTGACCTACATTAGTAGTGAAAAACAACACCCCATCAAGCCAATTTTTAACACACTAGGAGTGCTTAACTAGATTGTGGAATGGATCCTCCAAGAACCACACAACTTTGCAATGAAAGAGCTTATATCTATAGTCATGAGAGAGCTAATACATCAAGGAAATTTTTAAAGGCCTATGATAAGACCCATTTCTAATTAAATGGTGCACAATGGCTTAAGGAAAATCCATTCTCCAATTAATGTTACAAAAAATGTAGTCAAGTTGCTCCTTTACTTCGCCTTTTTCCTACGTAAACTTAGGCCTATTAAAGCCTAGGCCCAATAGCTAAATCCCATTATTAAAATTATAAAATTAGCTTATAGAGTAGTAGTTTGGGTTAGCACCCCCACTTTTATCATTGAGAGACAAATAAGCCTTGAACTTACCAAAAAGAAGCCAAGGCTCTACAATATTACTACCTAAACAAGAAATCTCCTCTTATAGTTCAATTAAAAGTAAAGGTTAGGATTACTATAGACATTAGTGAGTAAGTGATAATTCCCAACTATTTATGTTATTTGTACATATTTTCTCTAAGTAAATATGATGTTAGCCCCCACTTGTAGGGTAAATAATACTTCTATAAAAAAAATAAACACACGTAGGATGAATAGCTCTATACTCAAATCTAGCTTGGAAAATGACAATTTTTGCCTTGATTTTGAGTATACTAATAACTAATCACACTTTGTTCTTCTTATAAGATGCATGTTTCAGAGAGCATTGAGTAATCTCAGGAGAAAGAGACTGCAAAGTGGTAGTTTTAAAATCTTGCCGCGGCCAAGTGTTTCTCACACCGCGACTGAAAGTGAAGAATCTAAGGGAAAGCGTGCTGTGCAACTTGCACCACAGCGGATCGTGTTATCGCCACGGTGAAAATTCAGTCAGAAGAAAAACTCGTTGCGGTGTTGATCGAGTGAAGCCAAATCCACAGCTTGTATGTGTAGAGCAGCGGCACGAAGTCACATAGAACCAAAACTCGTAGTGGCGGAAAAGATATGCGCCAAGGCAAGGAATGTGCATGCCACTCAGAATTCACTCAGAAGCCAAACTCACCGCGGCGCGTCATAGTCAGGCCACGATACTCATTCTCCTAGAACTTAATTTGGCCGTAGTGCAAAATTTTGAGCCGTGGTGCAATGTGAATTAATTGAATGCAGCATTTTGTTTTTAGACTTTTTGGCGTTTGAAGGCTTCTTATGTGACTAGGAGAAGAGAAGGCCATCATTTTGGGTTGTATTCTCCTTGTTCCAAGTGAGTGGAGGTTGGAGAGAGCTAAAGAGGCATCTTGGAGAAGAAGGAGGCTAAGGATTGAAGAGGGAAGCTAAAATAAGCTCCATTTTTGAGTTTCTTCTTTATTCCTTTTGTTCTTTTGATAATTTTTGATGTATTTGATTTGCACTTCAAGTTTGCCTTTAGTTTTCATGATCATGTATAGCTAAACTCTCTAATATAAGATTATTAGGAACTCTTGTATGGATTAATGATTGTTCTTCACTTTAATTTTGCAATCAATAGTTAATATCTATTCATTCAACTCCATGCCTCATGCTCCTTAATTGATTGGCTAACATTTAGGGTGATTTGATACCTTGCTTGAACTTGGGAAAGGAAAAGAAAGATTAGATTAAGAGTTAAGTGGTGTGAGTACTTGAAACTTGCTAAGGAAGGTGGATGGTTTAGTTAATGAGATAGGAATATACTCATTAGCCTCACATGGTCCAATTAGGTATTATGTTAGCAATTTGATCCTTGTTGATTTTATAAGGAATTATGAAATTGATTGGACAATCCTATATGAGATTTGGAAAAATACTTATAGGAATAAATGAAACCTAGGCCAACATATATTATCATTGAGAGCAAAGATTCTAAGTGCTGAGCAATTTGTTATGAAATACAAGAGGAACTAATAATCCTAGATGCCCTTAATCGCTCGGAACATCCAAACATTAATCCTGAGCTCTGTATAGCTTTTGATCCATAAATAATTTCTTTTTAACACCAACATTTAAAAATTGATTTTCTTGATTTAAATTAGGGTGTGAATTTCAGTACTTGGTATTGTTTTGACAACAAATCCTCGAGGGAACGATCTTTTCTTATCACTATATTGCCTTCGCGATATGTATACTTGCGTGTACGCTTCAAAAAGAGAAATAGTAAGAATGATTTACTAGTAGCTTTTATATTAATACGAAAATGAAGAAATTGCACATGCGAATCTAAGTAAGAAACTTCCACTAATTCTACATAAAAGCCAAATCCCTCTTACAAAGCCTATGGCTTCCCAACTAGAGAACCCCAATCTAGGACTACCTTATCCACCTTTTTCTTATTGATTCTCGGTTCTACAACCCCAAGAGTGAAATGTTCTTCATACTAATTAGGTCCCTTATAACATCTAGCTTTCAATGTCTAAATTTACCACTATCTTAAATAAATATCCAACAATAATCACTTGTGAAAGCTAAAATCTAACTCAACAACACTAATTTAATATATAGTAACTTAATAAAATAATCCAAATTCCAACATAATTTCTCACTCATTGAATAGCAACTAAGTATTCAATATCTTTCACATAATTAATCCAAAAAATATAATAATAAAGTATTGCGTAACAAAAACTCTTATTACGTCACACAGTGAAAAATTCTCCACTATATAATTCATATTGAATAAAATCAACCAAGATATTCATTGTGAAACATTCCTTTCCAAGTATCTACTTTCCAACCTAGAAATATCAATTTAAAGAAGTATTGATGAGATAAAAATTTTAGTAGTTAATAGTTATAAAACATATATTTTCTAGCCATAAATATAAACCTTTTCATAAATAGTTTAATTCCAATAAAATATATGCATTTCTCATAACTTTTGCTATATGAACCATCCTTCTTTTACAATCATTTTCGTAAATCATTTTTAGAAAACAAATCATTTTTATGTTAGAAATTCATTTGAATACACAAAATAAGTTAATGAAAGCTATATGCTCAGTTGGTATAACAGGCAAGACTTTATAACTACCAAAACCCTTGCTTCTCATAATTGATACTTGCAATATGAGCTAATTATACCCTCACTCATCCATCTTATATCAAAATGAGATCTATGACCTTAAACCTAGTTCCTTCAACTATCAATGATCATTATCTTAAGATGTAGGCATGCACACCTCATCCAATTAATATGGCCTCTAGTCCAATAACATATGGTAGTCTGCCAATAACACATGACATTTTGCCAAATCATCATAATTATTATGTAAATAATCTGCCTTGGGTATCCATTATAAGGTTACATCATAGCAGCAACATTCATAAGTATACATTTGCAAATATCACTCGGTAATATAAAACATTTCTCTTCAAGTAAAGCAACAACCTCACTCAATAAATATCATCATTCTCATTATATGAAAGCAAACCCTATAACTTCATCGTATAATTTTCACCACTTCAAAGATATCAAAATATTATTTCAATAAATCCTTTTTCTCAAATGCTTGAAGTGCAAATAAAACATTTCATATATCTTATTTCATAAAATATAATAATGCATCTATATGATATCTTGATTTGAAGCCAAGAGAACAATTGCTAAACAATCTTCTAATAAACACAAGCTAACAATATGCAACAATGAAATATAATTGTAAATATATACAATAATAAATACAAATATTATGCCGTTCACATTTAAATGATATAATTCCATTACTTATCACTACAAAGAGTCCTTTTAGGATAATAGCCCTTTAATTTATACTACAACCACACTAATGCAACACTTAATCCTTGAACAAACCATATCAAAACATATAATCAAATCACTATCCCTAATTTAAATTCAATAAATATATGATAATAATTACAGAATTTAAAATATACCTCAATTCAACCTCTAACTTAACTTCAATTTTACATAGGCATTTGATCAAACACTTAGAGTATACTAAAATTAGTTACCATAAATTAAATATTTTGCCACTAATCCAATCCATAGAAATTAATTAATAAAGTGGGAATTATACTTCTAATTACCCATTTACACTTCTAATTTTGAAAATTTCCAAATTGTTCAACCTTGAAAAACCTAACATCAATCATTTAAAAACCAATCATGCAAAAGAAAGTTGAAAAGAAGTAGAACAACTTATCTTTCACTAACCTTGTATCCTAGCCATATAGAGCTTCCAAAAGATGAAGATGAAACTTTGAGATCCCCTTTTTCTTATTGAGGTAGAAGATGCTACTTTTACTCCCTCCCTCTTACCATAGTCATCCATTTAAGGGCATAATTTCAGAACAGAAAAAATAAATGAAAAAAAATAAAAGATGACATGAATAAGTGTATAGGTCATGGGTATTGAGTTAAATCTAATTAAAATTCACCTTAAGCCATAACAACTAATTTAAATAATTATTATTGGGCTATAGTAATTTTAGATAGACTATTAGACTCTCATCTTTTTATTTTAACTAAACTAAATCATTGGGTCTTTTATTTTTTTTCCTATCCTCTCCTAAGTCCAATAAATATTTTAATTCACTTATCTTATTTTTCCATATTCCATTTAATAAAATAAATCTCCATAATTTTTTAATTATTTAAATAATAAATACTCACTAAATTCTTAATTCTAAAATAAATAATAAATAATAAATAATAAATAACCCAAATATATATAACACGTCCCTTTACGATAATCATTAATAAATCTTTATTAATTTTTCAATTAATTATTTTGACTAATTTATTAAATTAAGATGTTATATATCTTACACAAAATGAGAAGGTTTTTGCCCTTGCTATTATGCAATTCTGATTGACAAAATCTATAAAAGCGAAGATGTAATACTTGAGAGAGTTATGCAAACATCACAAAATATTATAATAAACCAAGGGGCCCCCTACAAGCCTAGAACATTCTATTTGTATTATCGCCCAATAAAAATTGCTCTGCAAATTTAATGTTTTTCAAAATATCATTATGATTAGGGGGTTTAGTTCTTATGTTGTGGGAATTCAGAGAACCCAATGCATTCGACCCATATGAAGTCCCGAGTTAGTTTCATCCGCATTTTCCAAGTTGCTCCCAGTGTTCTTTCTATGCGTACTAGCTTGTCTATTCAGAGTCTTCTCCTTGGTACCAATTTTGGAGATAGAGCCTTTCACGACATGGTGTAAACTCGATGTAGCCTTTTTTTTTGGGTCTTTATGGGCATCTTCTGCATTTGGCCACAAGTGAGCAACCTAAATAATTGGGAGTAATTCTTACATGCATCTAGTACACTACGTCATTTATACACTCAATGATTAAGATTTATTGTACATGTAAGCTCCATTTGTACTGTACATGGATTCCACCTATATAAATTCAATTCTGACTATTGATTTTCTTAAGTGCATCATGCACTAGATGCACCTAAGAAATTTTCAATAATAAAAAGGTGTTTATTTGACTTAGCTTTACTGAAGCTTGGCATGTGAGCACTGGGCTTGCTGCTAAGAAGGGCAGAAGGTTCAATGGTTTCTTTTTCATTGTTGAGTTAGACCTCGAGCATGAAATCTGCTAGAGGGTTCATGTATCTCGGGGGTTTAAGGGTAGGTTACTATTATTACATAAAAGTCTTAATGGGAAGATTCAAAAGTCCTTTAAACTTATCTGTTATCTCATTCTACTCAAAGGGAAACAAATCCTCAAATATAAGTTCGCGATAGCTGCATATTATGATATATTGGTTGCTTGATTTTTACACGTCTCATACATGGGCTGTTTAGAGGTATCACATAATGTTTGATTTTGTTAAATGATAGAGATGGATGCGTTTTCAAAGTAAGTCCCTTAAGATGAGTGATTTAAGACCAAATAAAATATAGATAAAATTTTAAATAATAAAAAATGAGGATTTGAGCCTTGAGTTGCCTAAAAATTAGGGCCGTAGTAATTCAAAGAATTTACCAAAAGGCCATGGTATTTTCATAAATAAGTACAATTTTAGAGTTCTTCGGGGCTCTCAGATGCTCTGAAAACCATGGGATGCCCCAGGATAGGTAAAACCCCTTCAGTGTATATTTTCCAATGTTGATTGACCTGAACTTTGACAGATTTATTCGAGAAGGTTTTAGCTCTTATTTGAGTGATTCTAGAGGCATTTTATAAAATTAGGAACCTAAATTTTATGATGAAAAAGATGGTTCTTAAAAAGGAGTTAAAACGAAGCTAAAACGAAATTGCCACGTATGCAGGACATAAACGTCATTTTTTATTACGATTTACTCTTGAATCTTCCTTTAAGAAGGGCGTCCCACTCTTTCACTCTCCTAACTAACTTGGTGCCTTGTCCAAAACAAAGAAGGGGCTGGAGAAGGAGATGAACAAGGAGAAGCACAAGAGAAGGGAGAAGAAAGATAAGAAAGATAGGTAAATTCAAGGAATTTCATGACTTTTTCTTCTTCAAAGTTATTCTCCTATCTTTGCTGCATCTTCCTATGGTTTTGGATGCTTAAATGGTTCTGTTTTGGCCTTGAACCAGAGGAAAAAGTTTAGAAATTCAAGAAGAAGGATAGAGCAAAGGGAGAACCCTTTTGAAAGAACTTGATTCAAGGTAATTTTCTTGCAAGATATTGCTTCTTCTTCCTTAGCTTCTTATCCCATATTTTGGCCTCATACAGAACCAAGAGAGTGGGGAGGTTTTTGACTTAGATCAAGTATAAAACACATAAATTAGGCTATGGAAAAGTAGAATATGCAAAGAAATTGAAAGAAAGATCAATGAAATGAAAGAATGGAGAGTGTGAAGCTCTTGAATGAGATGTAAAAAGTGATTTAATATATAAATTTTCTTACATGTGTGAGTGTTTATTTGAGCTTCTAAGACCTTTAGGAAGCCTCCCAAGTGTCTCTCCCATCAAGGAAAAATCAATAAGTCTATGAACTCTTTCTCCCCCTTATGTTTTAGCCTAGGCTAGTTAAATAGGTTAAGAGGTATTTTAAATTGTTCTAACCTTGGTTTGGGACTTCATATGATGGTAGAAGGTTGGAAGAACCCTTGGAAAAAATTTAGAAACTATAGAAAGTGAGATAGCCTTATATGTTCCATAATATGATGTAATGTCTGATTTTTTTTCGTAAAATACTGAAATGAGTTAGTGTTCAAAGCAAGTCCCCTGAGGTGAGTTATTTAAGATAAAAAAAATTAAAATAAAATTCTAAATAATAGAAAATGAGGATTTGAGCCTTGATTTGTGTAACAACCAGGAAAAAGAAGAAGAAGAAGAAAAGAAAAAAAGAAAAGAAAAGAGAAAAGAAAAAGGAAAGAAAAGAAAAGCTGAAAATTTTTGGAAGCTGAAAATTTTCTAAGTCTGCTAGCTACAGCCCGGCTATAGCGAATGTACCTGTTCGCTATAGCGAGAAATGGTCTAGCTATAGCGAGATTGCCTTTTAGCTATAGCGAGAATGCTTCTAGCTATAGCGAGTTCGGACACCCCATACAAAAACCAGGGAGTTGCTCACCGTAGCGCACGCTGTAGCGAAGGCAGAGGTCTGGGACTTATTCGAGCTCGCCGTAGCGAGGGTTATGGTTCGCTATAGCGAGGGTTAGTCCGGAAAAGCGTGAAAATAGAGAATTTGACTTCTTAAAGCGTCCCAACTCCTTCTTTCACTCTGTAACCGACTTAAGCTCACTCTAAGACAGAGAAAAGGGTGGAGGAGAGAGAGAGAAGCCTAGAGGAGGAAGGAAGAACAAGAAAGGTAAGGATTTCATGGCTTTTCTCTTAGTATGTTACTCTTCTCCCCTTACCCTCTCTTTCCACAGTTTTGATTGTTAGAATAGTTAGGTCTTGAGCTTGGTTCAGAAGAGGGAGAGTGGGAAATCACTCTTGAGGAAGGTTAGAAGTCATGTAGTTCTCTTTTTCTTGCTTTCCTTCTTAAGAGCTTGAGAGTTTGAGAAAAGAGAGAGGATAGTTAATAGATTCTAGTGAGAGAAAGAAACCTAGTTTGAGAAGCTCAGTAGGGTTGATAAGAAGAGATCTCTAGCTTAAGAATCAAGCGTTAAGGAATTAATTCCATGCTTCTTGTGTGGTTAGATTCAAGAGAAGTTCTCCCATCTAGAAGTGGTAGTGAAATCCACAAGGGAGGAGACAAGTGAAAGAGGAAGTTGTGACTAGCTAATAAGGTAGTTCTCTCCACCTTCCTTCATGCATAATTGTGTATTTACATTGTCTTACTTGTATGTATGTATGATATGAGCTATGAGAAGTGTGTTAGCATGATGATATGTTATGAATTGAAATGATGATTTGTATGATTGTTTTGGTTTGCTTGAGGAATGGAAAAGCCAATAACCCTTAAGCCAAGGTGAGGATGAGCCAAGCCTTTAAGTTGGTTGAGACAAGAGTAAAGAGTCTCCCAAAAGTGAGGTTGACTCCCAAAAAGTAAGGGTTGAGTCTAAGGACCTCTTAAGAATGGGTGAGGCAAGTCCAAAAGCCACAAGGGAGTGGGTGAGGCTAATCCAAGTACTTAGCAAGTTTCTAAATGTTATGTATGGCCTACTCACATGTTGAGAATGTTTTCCTTTATGCATGGCCAATTCACATGTTTTAAATGCTTTCATCATGATTTTATATGCTAACATACCATACATGCACAATGAGACTTGTTTGCATGCTATATATGTATGATCGAATGAGAGTTGAACTACTGAGATTCTCCGAATCTCACCCTCCCTCTCCACCATTCAAACATGCCAGGTGGACCAAGTGAGACCAGGGATGGGAACCACCAAGCATGAAGCTAGGGAGATTAAAGAAGAGTGTAAAGGAATTTCTTGTAAATACATTGTATATGAGACAAGTGATGTAAAGTAATGATGTATATGATGTAGTATTTATAAGTTTTTGTAAGTTAATGTATGAATGATGAATGAATAAGAATGAGGCATATTTTGAATGAGAAAGTAAGTCTTTAATGTGAAATGCTCAATAATAGCATAGGCCATATGAGTGCATAAGTGGGCATGGGGTAGTGAGTCTATCCAATCTAAGTTACTAGACACTTGAGCCATGATTGATGGCCCCTAGAGATTCTTTCTCATGTGCTCAAGGGGTCATAGAAGTAGAAGAACTAAGATTGGACCCCATGAATCCCACTTTTGGCCAAGAAAAGGCCTTTTTGCACATGATGTCCAAGGCTAAGCATATGACCTTTTCTTGTCCTGAAATTTGACATGTGACTAGATCATGTTTAGAGCTTTCTGGGAAGCTAGAGTTCATGTCATTTAGAGGTTTATAGCATTCTCTATGAGTTTTCAAAGTTGACATCAGAATTTTGGATTTCAGAAAACACTGTTCATTTGGTCAGTTTAGAAATCGTGTCATCCGAGGGGCAAACGTAGTCCAATGGCTACTAAATTTTATATACAGAAACTAGATGGTCATAGTGACTTGTAGGAACTGGAAGCACCCCAATTAGAGGTCTAGAGAGTAAGATATGCAATTTCGAAATTCCTGCCCAGAATCAAACACCCAACCAGACCCGAAGTACTGTTTCATCGGTTTTCGGGAATTTGGCTTGGTGAACTGATCTGGAGATATTTTTCCTATCTAGCTAACATCCACATATTTCCATAGAGATATGATTTGCAAGCATTGGATTTTTTTGGAATTAGTTAGATATTTTCAAAGTCCATATCAGTGAACTGTGACAGCAAAGGAGCCCCTTTTGACCAGTGAACGATTTTGACGTCAAACGCAGGATATGTGAGATATTGAGACTTCTAAGTATTTTTACATAAATTAGACGTCTCAAGCTTTCTAGAATGACCGAGATTATGCAGTTACGATTTTTCTGCATTTAGTTATGGATTTTTAAACTTAGCCCAGAAATGAAGCAAAATCTGCCAAGAACGAAGATACATGTCTCTAATCCCTTTTTGCTTTCCATGAGTTTTAAGCATATGGTGGGGATTGAAATAAGTCTCAATAGTATAATTGAGCATGAGGATGAATAGAGAGAGCTCATCCGGTCCATGTGACTCTAAAGTAAGTCTCTACCCATTCACAATGCCATAGAGAAGAAGCACCAAGGTAGAGTAAATTATCTCCCTTGTGAGTTTAACATGTGCATATGAGTATGTGGGCATAATGGGTATGAGCTAGAAGTTAAGGTGTTACAATTTGTCCAGAAACCGGGGTCGGAGTGATTCAAAAAATTTGCTGAAAGGCCAGTGACATTTTCGTAAATAAGTGTAATTTTGGAAAAGCACTTAAAAGTGCTTTTTAAATGGAAAATTTGAGTTACCTAGGGTTCTCAAAAGCCCCAAAAATCATGGGAAGCCTAGGGACTGATAAAGCCCCTTCGGTGTACTCTTTCTGAGGTTGGTTGACTCAAACTTTGATCGATTCGTTCGAGAAGGTTTTAGCTCCGATTTGAGTGATTCCAAAAGTATTTTACTAAATTGGGAACCTAAATTGTATAATGAAAAAGAAGGTTCTAAAAAAGGAGCTAAAATGAAGGAGAAACGGAAATACTATTACGAAAGGGCAAAAATGAAATTAAAGTGTTAAAGGAAGCCTCCAAATTCTTCTTTATAAGTCACGTTCTTTCTCTCCTTCATTAAATTGACTTGCTTCTGCCCATTTTCAGAGAAAAACTCCAGCTTCTTAGGCGCACAAGAGAAGGAGGATTTTGGAGGAAGAAATTCAAGAAAAAGGAAAGAAACTTTAAGAAATTCTATATCCTTCCTTCTTGAAACTTGCCCCTCTCCTCTCAAGCTTTCTTTCTATGGTTTTAATGGAGAGTTTGGTGCTATTTTGGGGGCAGAACAGGAGGGAAATTTCAAAAATTTAAGGAGCAACCAAGTGAAAGAATAAGCTAAAAGAACTAAAAAAATAAGGTAAATTCTTCATCCTTTGGTAGCTTCTTCCTCCCCCTCACCCTTGTCAATTTCGTCCAGCCAAGGGCCCATTCTTTAGGGGCTATGTTTTGTCCAATTCATGGAGGGATTAGAAGTTTTAGATGGCAAGGATAAAGAATGAACCAATAGAATCAAGAAAGGAGCATTAGGAAACAAGATGGAACCATTAAGGATTCAAATGCTCCCTTGCAAATATGATTATATATGAATGTTCTTAGACTTAATTGAATGTTTAAACATGCTCTTAAGACCCCTAAGATGATCCCCAGATGCTTCCTCTTTCAAGAAAACCAAGAGAACTCCAAGTGGCCTAAAGATGCTCATAGTCTCGGCCAAGGAGGGTTCTAGTAGTGGGGGAGAGTTTTAAATTTTTCTAAAGCCATTCTTGAGTCATATTTGATGAATGAAAATGAAGAGAGGCCCTGAAAAAAATTTAGAACTTATGAAAAGTAATTTGGTGTCTTAGGTTCCATATTATGACCTAAAGAAGCAATATGATATTAGGCCCTTTGTTTTAATGATGTGATGACTCCAAGAAGCTTAAAAGGAGTTAAGAATCATATTTGAAAGGAAAGGATGAGGTCTAGAAATCATTTGAAGGGTATTGCTTCATTAGGTGCCTTTATAGACCATAATGAGGTTTATAGGATAACCCAGTGTCTAAACAAGTGGTGTGACTTTAGAAATTATTTCATGAATCTAATTAGCTTCCTTAAATCATGTCTAGGCCAAGAGGAACCTTCTCCACACTTTTGTGGGTATGTAGCCGAAAAGAGAAGCTTAAATTCAAAGGGAAAAGTGTGTGAATTTGTGTAAGGTAGCTCTCTCCACCTTCTCTCATGCATGGATGTGTGTGTAGCTTGTTTTAGAATGTGTGTATGTGTACTTTCAAGCTATGGAAAGTATGCTAGCATGCCTTTATATGTTATGATTCTTGATGCCATGTTATGTTTTTAAATGAGTACATGATGTTTGTATGAGTTTACTTGAGTGTGAAGAGGCCAAGAGCTCTTTCCTTTGGTACGGATAAGCCAAGAACCCTTGAGTTTAGTCGAGATAAAGTAAAAAGTCTTTTAAAAGCAAAGTGATCTCCCAAGAGTATGGTTAAGTCTAAAGCTCTTAAATAATGGGTGAGGTAAGTCCAAAATCCATGAGAAGTGTAAGGCCAATCTAAACACTTGGTGAGTTCTTGAATGTCTTGTATGAATTGTTCATATGCCACGTTTACTTTTAAAATGTTCACGTCTCTCATTTTCTCTATGCATGCATTTGTAAAGCTTACTTTGCACATATTATGTATGATTGAATGGAAGATGAGCTATTGGGATTCTTTGAATCTCATTCCCTCCTCTCCAATGATCTAACATGTTAGGTGGACCAAGTAATTATGGTGAAGGGAGCCAACAACAATGAAGAAGGGAGATTGACAAGCTTATGCCTTGGTTTGTCCATTTTGGAACCATAATGATAGTTCATGATGTATATGATGTAACAAATGTGTTATAAACCTTGAGAAATGTATAAATATGAAATTATATGATGTTTATAACTATGGATATGATGTATGAGCTCTAGAATACAATTTGAGTATGTAATGCCAAATTATGTAATTTGGAAGTTTGATGTAAATATGTATAAGTGTGGGTGAGAAGGCCAAAATGAGATGCATGAGGTTTGGGACCATTTGGGCAGCTCACACAAATCTTAAATGTACTTTTGGACTTGCCCAAAAGGTGCGAAAACTAAGAGAAATTCATTTGGCAACTTTAGTACCCTATGTGGAGCCAAAATTGACCATTATGGAATCTAAGGTCACTTTTTGACCAAATGAGTTAGTTTTGATTTGAGATTTGGTATATAATTAGGTCTCATTGAGAGTTTTTTGGGAAGCTAAAGATTATAATTTTTGGAGGTCTAAAGAATATTTGATGATTTTTTAAAATTGGCAAAGTTTATGTTTCTGGTTTGCTGCACTATTCATTTGATTCGAAATTAAACTCTATCACCTGAAGCCCAAATGATGTCCAATTGCCATGAAATTTTATACAGAGAAACTAGATAATCACAGTGACTCATGTCAACTAGAAGCACCTCATTTGAAGGTCTAGAGAAGGAGATATGAATTTTTGAAGTTTTTGTCCAGAATCAGTAAATTTGCCTGACTAGAAGTACTGTTCCATCGAATTCTGGGGTACGGGCTTGATGAACTGATATGGAGATTTTTTTCTCTCTAGTTAACATCCACAACTTTCCATATTGGTATCATTTTTATGGATTGGATTTTTGTGAAATTAATTGAAAATTTTCAAAGTTTTCTGCAGAATTTTGTGACTGTTCCAGAATTCAGTTAGACCTTTGGACAATTTTGGATGTTAAGCGTCCTCTGTGATGAATGGGAATATTTTTAGTGAGAATTAGACATCATAATATTTCCAGAATGACCAAGATTGAATGACTTTAATTTTTCTAGATTTAATTATGATTTTCCAAAATTTGGTCAAAAAGTGGAGTAATTCTGGCCGAGAATGAAACTCTTTATTCCACACTCCAATTTGGTTTCCATGGGTTATAGGCATGTTTTTGTGATGCAAATGAGTTGTAATGATGTAATTAAATATGAGGATGCATAGCATGAGCTCACATGGTCCACGTGACATCGATTGCAAAATTTTGAAGTATGACGTAATGCAAATAAGCCCATTATTTTCACTCCCTCTTTCATATACTCTCATAGGAATGATGATGTAAAGCCTATGAATGACATAAAATAAGCTAGAATTTAGTGTTACATATGACCTAAAAAAGTAACATGTAGTTAGACTCTTTATTTTAATTGTGTGATTACTCTAAGAGGCTCAAAAGGAGTCAAGAATCATATATAAAAGGGAAGAATGAAGCCTAGAATTTATTTGATGGGTATTGCTTCATTAAGTTTATTTTTGAAATCATAAAGGGGTTTATAGATCAAGTTAGTGTTTAAGGAAGATGCGTGGCCTTAGAATTAATTCCATAAACCTAATTAGTTTTCATAAATTGTGTTTAAGCTAAGAGAAATCATTCCCACACCTTTATGCATGTGGGGCTGAGGAAGGAAGAGCAAATTGAAGAGAAAAAGTGTATGATTGCATCCAAGGTAACTCACTCCTCCCTCTCTCATGTATGAATGTATGCTTGACTTGTTTTTGAATGTGTGTATATGTGTTTTAAGCCATGAAAAGTATTCTAGCATGATTTTATATGCCATGGTACCATGATGATGCGTTATGTTCCTAAATGATGTTTATGATGTTTGCTTGAGTATGGTGAAGCCAAGAACCCTTAGCCAAGTGAGGATGAGCCAATAACCCTTAGAATTGGTTGAGACAAAGTAAAGAGTCTCCCAAAAGTAAGGTTGACTTCCAAGAGTAAGGTCGAGTCCAAAAACCTCTTAAAAAAATGAGTGAGACAAGTCCAAAATCTATAAGTGAATGGATGAGGCTAATCCACTTACTTGGCAAGCCTATGTATGCCATGTATAACTTTTTCAAATGCTAAGAATACTTCTTGAATGCTTGCATATGTCAATATGCTCATGCATGCATTTGTAAGACTTGGTTTATATACTTTATGGGTGATTGAAAGGGAGATGAGTTATTGGCATTCTTTGAATATCATTCTCTCCTTTCCAATGTTCTAACATGCTAGGTGGACTAAGTGGACAGGGCAATAGAAGCCCACACCTTGGAAGATGAAATTGTGACAAGAAAGTATTTAAATTTTGTTCCTTTAACGCCATATGAATGGAAAATGGTGTAATCCATTATTGTATATGTCCTATGATGTTATAAACATATATAATTATGCTAATGTATCATGTATAAATGAGAGCTAAGATTATATGTATGAAAATGGGCATTTTGGACATGTGGTGGCAAACTAGTGTTATGGAAATGTATGCATAAATGGAAGTGGAATGGCTAAATTGAGCTGCATGAGGTTTGGGACCACTTGGGCAGCTTATACAAGTCATATTCATACTTTTAAACTTACCCAAGAGGTGCCAAATATCAAGAAAAACTATTTGGACACATTTGGTATCGAATATGGACCAAAATTGAGTATATTGAAAATCTATATAACTTTTTATCCAAATGAGCTTTTCTTCATATGAGATTTTGCATGCATTTAGATCTCATTGAGATATTTTTAGGAAGTTAAAGGGCAGAATTTTTGGAGGTCTATGGAATATTTGATGAATTTTCAAAGTTGAAAAAAATTCTAAAATTAGTTCAGGGTACTGTTTACTCATGTCCGAAAATGAGTTCTGTCACTCAGGTGGCAAATGATGTCCAATTACTACAAAATTTTATAGAAAGAAATTAGATATTCCCAATGACTTGTATCAACTAGAAGCACCTCATTTGAATATTTAGAGAGGGAGATATGAATTTTTGAAATTTCTGTCCAGTATCAAGAGTCTAAACTAACCTAAGTTACTTTTTGATTAGTTTTCAATCCTCGGACATGCTAAACTGGTCTGAATTATTTTTTTCCTCTAGCTAACTTCTGTATCTTTCCAGATTTATATCCTTTGCATGTATTGGATTTTTGTAGAATTAATTGAAAATTTTTAAAGTTTATAGTAGAAACTTGTATCAGTATCAATAGTCAGTCAGACCTTTGCATCTTTTCAAATGTCAAACATCTTCTATGTTATGTTTCATGGCCTAGAAATATTTTTAACATAAAGTAGACATCTGTAACTTTTCAGAATGGGAAAGAATATATGATTTTTATTATTTTAGAATTAGTTATGATTTTTCAAAATTTGTGACAGAAAAAGAAAATTTCTGGTCGAAATAGCATCTATGAATTTTATGTATTCCCTTGCCTTGCACAAGTTCTAAGCCACTTTTAGGGGTGGAAATGAGTTGTATCTATGTAGTTAAATATGAGAATGTGATACATGAGCTCACATGATCCATGGGACACCGAATAAAAATTTTATACATGACGCAACGCTAAGAAATTTATTATTTTAATGCTATTTCTCTTACTCCTTTATGAATTGCATGATATGAGACATGAAAGTAATATGAAATAAGTTAGAAAAGTATGGTGTTACATATCATGTGCTGAGGGACTAGGTAACTTCCCTTCTAGATTAGGGGATCTTGAAGATTTCCTAACTAACATCTAAGGACCGTACACTTCGTGAGAGGGAATATTCTAACATGGTAGAGTATTAAGCCTTTCATCTTCAATAGTAAACAAAGAATTTCTTACTCTAAACTTAGAAACGAGTTTCTTCTTTAAATCCACTTTTAACACTAATTCACGTAAAATGACCCCTTTCAATCTTTATTTTATCTCCCTGAACCATAGAGAGAGTGTTCGCATCAACCTTCAATGTCCTGTCAATTCTATTTCCTTATCTTCAAAGAAAGTGTTTGTTGTAAAACTAAATTGGGAGATTCTATTGGAAAAAAATTTATTTTTATATGGGCTTATATTAATTATTTTAATATTTTCTAAAATTGGGTTGCTTATGGTCCACTAAAGATTATTAGAAGCCCAATTATTATTTAAATGATCATAAAGTAATAGGCCTTAGCATACATTAAATTAAAAGGTTTGGTGAGCGAATTAAAGTGTGAGCCAATTGTTGTATTAAAGCATATGATGGAAGGGCCCAATAAAACATTATTAAATAGAGCTAGGTCCTCTCTTTAACTTTAATTAAGAGTACCTAATCCCATTGAAAGTAGCTTATCTAAGCATTAGGTGATGGAAAGGAAGATCCAGCTCCTAGATTGTTATTATGGCAACCACATGTTTGTTCTTCATTATAATCTTGAAATTAGTATTCTAGTTTCATATGATATCCAAAAATTCTAATAGTGGTATTAGAGCTAGGGTTTATCTATGAAATTTAAAACAAAAAATTTCATGATTTTGATAAGGATTCTATATACATCTGCACTAATCTTTAGCCCTTAAATTCTTTTGGGCTTTTTTTCTTTGGATCATAAGCTTTTTAACAATATAAGATTTACTTGCTAATTCAATTTAGCCACAGAGAATTTAAAGCTCAAAGTTCATGTGTTCATATGATATGCCCAATATTGATTTGCTCAAAATCAAGTTTTTAATCCAAATTGTTACATGGGAAATCTTCATATCATGTTTGTTAACCTTTATGTAACATTTAATTGCATTAAAACCCGCTGAATAGCATAAAAAATGCAAAAGGAAAAATTCGAAACCCATATGCATATATTTAAAATTCTTATGATTCTCTTGTTTGTTTGCTCAATTAATGATCCAAACATCTTAAAAGTCTAGGTTTGCATCAAAACCCCATGATTTTTGGTGTTAAAACGCTTCAAATTGCATATTGTGTTTTTAGGGTTCATATTTCCAAAACCCATGTCAAATTTGAACAAATTCTCCTTCTTCTATTATCCTTTTGCTAAATTAATGATCCAGACATCTTAGAAAACTTGATTCACTTTAAAACCCCATATTTTTTGATGTTATAGGCCTCATATTGCGAAAGGAGCTATACAGGTGCATACTAACAAAACTGTGGAGCTTCAATCATAAATTCATGGTTTTCACTCAATATATTGGATAATTAATGCTCCAAATATCATAGAAATTAGAATTTACTTGAAAATCATAAAGAAATTATTGTAAAATAACCCCAGATTGCTTAAAATCACAACGGGTAAAAAATGGGTCAAGAAAATCTGTTTTAGACCCACGTGACCCAGTTGGAGGTTAAAGATGATATCCAGCTGGCTAGATAATGCCTATGAGCAGGCTACACAAGGGGGTGGCGTGTGTTTGCCACCCCCAGTTCTAATTGGAGTATTTTTTGTGTCATTTTTTAAATTGAATAATTTCCTAATTTTCTATAATTTTTATTTTATTTTTTGAGGCTCAAAAAATTATTTATTAATTTTTTATATTTCTTCAATTAATAATAGTATTTTTATTATTCTGAACTAACAAATGGTCTCAGAAAATTACAAAAAAATTTAAGAAAATATTTTGACATATATAGAGTATGGAATTCAGGTGTACTCCCCTTAAAAACATACACAAAAATTATACTCTCAAGTTAAAGCATAAAACATCAATATTTAAACCTTATTCAAGGAAAATTAATTGTTGTTCACAATTTTTATGCAAATATGGTTTACAATTGGCCTTTTAGGATACATACAGTGAAAGTATCTTAATAAAATATGAATTTTCTTCTAGTTTTGAAATTTTGTTTTAATAAACTATTGGGAATGATAATCACTAAAGTGGTTTATTTATCAAAATTATTAAAATCGCTCAGTTCCTTTTATTAATAAAAGGTGAAGCAATTTCTTTATTTTGGTATGAGATTATTATTTTGTGTATTATTGTGAGTATATGTCACCAAAGATATTTACCCATCAAAATATTCAAAATCTTTGAGTTCCCTTGCTGATAGAAATTGAGTTACTCTATATAATTACCTGCTCGAAAGGGATTATTATATATATATTGACTCTGGTATGGCATGAATTGTGCTAGTAGAAGTAAATAGTTAAGAGAATTTATCTGCCTAAAAGGGATGGATTTTCTTTAATATAAACTTCTTTGTTGGATAGAGATATGTAATTTGAGAGACTTGTCTGTCCAAAGGGGATAAGACTTGCAATACTATATATTCTCCTTCATATTTGCTTCATGCTAGAGAGACCAAATGCATGTTATGTTCTCTACCCAAAGAGGAGTTTATAATGATGCACCTAGTGCTCCTTAAAGATAACTTGTTTAACTTGAGCTATTTTGAAATTGCTTGATTTACTAACCATGTTGCAATTTTATGAATAGCCTTATTGAGATCTTGACTGGTTCCAACTATAAGAGGTGGAAACAATATGTTGAATTTGCCCTGGGAATAGTAGACATAGATCTGGCATTGCGTGAAAGTGAACCTCTGAAACCCACTAAAAATAGTATTGTCAAACAAAAGGAGTACTATGTTAAGTGGGAAAAATCCAACCATCTCAGTCTCATGATAATGAAAAGATCAATTGCTTAATATCTCATGAGTAGTTTACCAAAAACTACAAATGCTAAGGAGTTCTTTAATGCTGTGGCAAAGAGGTATCATGTGTCTGACAAGGTTGAAACTGGATAACTTATGAGTGAGTTAACAAGTATAAGATACTATAGCACTAATGAAGTTAAAGAATATATTATGAGGATGGTACATACTCAAACTATAGTCGAAGCTCATGAAATTCTGATCCTGGATAGTATTGTCATTCACCACGCACTTAATTTGTTTTTGCAAGCATTCAGTCAAATTAAAGCTACTTACAATACACAAAATCAGGCTTGGACCTAAATGACTTGATTTCTAAGTGTGTGGTTAAGGGAGAAAAGCTAAAAAGGAAAAAGAATGAGAATGCATACTTGGTTTCCCATAATAGGCCAAATTTCCATAAGGGAAAAGAAAAATTTAGGAATAAAAAGACACATGCTCCTAAAAAGGATTAGGACTTTAAAAGGCATGGTAAGCATCATACTGCAGGTGATAGAGATAAAATGAAGGATATGAGTTGTTATTTCTGCAAGAAGAAGGGTCATAAGAAGGCTGATTATCTAAAATACAAAGATTGGCTAACAAAGAAGGGTAGAGACAAAGGTGAGTTATTGGCTGTGTATATTTATTTTGAATCAAACATTATTGATGTCCCTATAGATTCTTGGTGGCTTGACAGTGATGCTTCTATTCATGTTACTTTTACCTTATAAGCGCTTAGAAATGGCAAGAAACCAAGCAAGAATGAATCTAAGTTGAAAGTAGGAAATGGTCTGATGTTGAAGTTACATATATAAGAATTATTTTTTTGTCATTAGAATCTGGTTATCGACTTTATTTAGAAAACATTTTTTACATTTTGTCATTTAGAAGAAATATAGTTTCTCTTTCATTATTTGATAAAGTTAGATATTTTTTCAATTTTTGGAAATAAAGGTGTTGAAATTTCTTATGATTCTAATTTGATCAGCAAATGGATTTTATTTGACAGACTATATAAACTATGCTTGAATTCCAAAATTGACAATTTATCTTTTAATGTTAAGAATTCTATGGCTAAACAACCCTTAATTAAGGAGAAATCTCTATTATTGTGGCACAAACAACTTGGTCATATTTCAAAGGAATGAATAGAAAGATTAATAGGAGATGACATACATTTCTCATTTAACTTAAAAGAGATAAACACGTGTGTTGATTGTATGAGGGAAAATTAACCAAAACTAAAAAGAAGGGTGCTACTCGTAGTGATAGGCTTTTAGAAATAATACACACAGATATTAGTGGACCATATCCTTCAACTATATGTGGCAAAAAATTATTTTATAATCTTTATTGATGATTTTTCCTGTTATGAATATGTCTTGAAAATTTATCGAATTGAGGTTGAGAAGCAATTAGGGAGTATCATCAAAATAGTTAGGCTTGATCATGGTGGTGAATATTATAGAAAATATGAAAAAAGGGGACAACAAAAATGATCTTTTGCTAAATATTTATAAGATTTTGGGATTGTTGTCTAGTTTACCATACCTGGTAGTCTTGAACAAAATGGTGTAGTGGAAAGATAAAACTGCACACTTATGTATATGGTAAGAAGTATGATGAGTAGGTATAATTTACTTAATTTTTATAGGGAGAAGCAATAAAAATTGCTAATTATATTTGAAATCGGGTTTTTAGTAAATCTGTTACTAAAATGCCTTTTCAGTTATGGACTAATAGAAAGTTCAGTCTTAATCATTTTCGTGTGTGGAGGTATCCTGCTAAGGTGAAAATTTATAATCCTTCTCTGAAAAAAATAGATCCTAAAACTTCCTGTTACTTCTTTATTGGGAATCCAGATCATTCAAAAAGGTATAGATTCCCTTACTTTATAAGGGATACTAGAATTGTTAAATCACTAACTGCAAAATTTTTAGAGTTTGATGTTACTAAAGGGAGTTGCTCTTAAGTTTTTGAACTAAATGAATAGCATGATACAGTTTCAATTCTTTTGCAACTCACAAATGCAATAGTCATACCACTAAATGTAATAGAAGAGGATGTGAATTTACCTGTTTAGATAGAAGTACCCATTGTAAGTGAAGTTCCCTAAATAGGTGATACAATTTCTGAAATAGTTCAACCAATTCTAGAAATTCCCCTAAGAAGGTCCCAGAAAGAAAGAAAATAAGCAATCTTAAGTGATTATTATGTCTATTTGGGAGAAGTAGAATGTGACATTGGTGAAACTGTGGATCCTTTAGGTTACAATAGAGCCATTAATAGCCCTCAATCAGACATGTAGAAGAATCCAATGAGTGATGATATGAGTTCTATGTTGAAAAAAATAGAGTTTGGGAGCTTGTTGAATTGCTTATAGGTTGCAAACTAATTAGTTGTAAATGGATATTCAAGACCAAGAGAGATTCTAAAGGCCAAGTTGAAAGATTCAAAGCTAGATTAGTAGCTAAGGGTTTTGCATAGAGGAAAAGCATTGATTTCACAAAGAAATTCTCATCGGTCTCCACTAAAGATTCATTTATGATCATTATGGCATTGGTGGCTCATTATGATCTAGAGTTTTACTAGATGGATGTAAAAACAACTTTTCTAAATGAAGATCTTAATGAAGAAGTATACATGACACAACCAAAAAGTTTTAAAAAAAGTGGAAATGAACATATGGTATGTAAATTGACGAAGTCAATTTATGGCCTCAAACAAGCCTTTCGCCAATGGTATTTGATGACTCCCTAACTTAGGATGAAAAAGGGATATATTTGATATTAAATTAGGGAGGCAAAGTAATTTCTCTTGAGTAATATGGTTAAATGTGTATTCAATCAAACAAAATAAAGAAAATGTTTCAATTGTAATATATTTATCAGTTTGAGCCTCATTTTATGATTGATTCTTATCCCAGGGAAAAGTAAAAGATTGTAGAAAGAATTGAGAAAAGAGAGGGAAGCTGAAAAGTGAAAATGCAAGTGGAACAAGTCCTCTCGCTACAGCTAGAACACAATTCGCTGTAGTGAGGAAGTGCTTTCACTGTAGCGAGGAAGGCACTTCACCATAGTGAAGTCGCAATGCATATAAGTTTCAGGGAGTAACTCGCTATAGTGCAGCAATGGCGAGAGCAGCAGAAATCTAGAAGCCTATGAGCTCTTGCCATAGCGAGAGTCACTCCTCGCCATAGCGAGATAGGCTACTAAAACGCATAGCTTTGATTTAAAAGTTAAAACAGAGGAGAGGAGGCTAGGGCTTCGTAATTCAGTGAGGGAGAAGTGTTCTGGTTGACTAGGAGAGGAGAAAAACACATAAAAGGTGTTGGGGAAGCTTCATATTGATTGGGAAATCATTGATTCTGTCCATTGTTCTTCCGATTAGGTGTTTCTACTCCATCTTCCCTTCTAATTGATGCATTTGTTGATATGTTTGCTGAGATTTTCTGTGGATTTCAAGCCATGAGTGGCTAAATTTTGTAATCATTAGGGATTCTATGAACCTTTAACCTTTGGAGATTATTTCCCTTTTGATTATGTTGGATTATTAAATATTTTAGTGTTTAATCTAAATTATGATTTCATTCTATTGATTGGCCTCCTTTAGTTTAATTATAGGTTTTGTGATTAACCTTTAAAAAAAAGAAATTGCTTATAAACCATTGATTAAGCAACTTAGGATTAGACATAGTCTAATTTGCACTTGAGATAGAAATATACTCAAGGGCCCTAGGTAGTCTAGATAAGGTCTGAGCTATTGAATATTAACTACTCATTTGAGATATCAATGAGTTGAGTTGATATAGGGGTTTAAATAGATCGAAAGATATTTACATACAATTAGAACTTGACTTTAAAATTGACATTAAGCCAATTAATAAAAAAAAGGGGAATGATTGATATTATGTGAAAAGGGGATTAGAATTCCTAAGGTGTCTTTAACTGCTTATTTTCGATTAGAACTATCTTTTATTATTGTTAATTGCATTTGAATTAATTTTCACTAAAACTCAATCACAATTTGATTTGTTTAACTAAAATGAACATAAGAACTCTAATGCCTAGTCACTAATCATACTGATTCTTTGAGGGAATGACCTTGACTCATTGTGTACTATTCTTACGACCCATACACTTGTGGTGTCATTATTCTGGTGAGCATCGAGTTTTTGTTAAACAAGTCAAGGTCGTAAGCAGATAAATTGGGGAGATCTAAAAAAAATATATGGGAGCTAACTAAAGGAAAAAGCTTGAATTACTTTAATAATCATCTTGTTGATAAATGCTCTTATTATGGGTGCACACTACAATTACATTACTTACTTTGTTTATTTCAAGTTTGCTTAACCCCCACATTCATTGATTAGTATTCATCTAAAGCAAGAGGGGCTGAATCTAGTTAAAATTGGGGGCATTATGGTGGACTGATTATTATTGATAGACTTCCCTATATTGTTAAAATTTTGTATATCCACCTAGCCTATGTTTACCTTCCCCCACACTTAAAGTTAACATTGTCCTCAATGCGTAAAAAGGAAGAAACAATAAGCAGAAAAATAGAAGCAGATTGGGGCAAAGGTAAGGGATGTAAGGAGATAGAAAAAGACAAGACTCCCTTGATAAGAAAAATTAAGGAAAAGAGGGATGCTTACGAACAGCTCCTGCATCTGAAAGACCAAAAATAGATAAAGACCACGCAATAAATAGTAAGTTGGCGTTAGAAATAATAAATCAATTATGAGATTAGCCAGTGTAGAATTCAAAAGCATAACGATATACAATTATCCATATACAGTTATCCAAAATGTAAAGTAGGGAAATAAGTAGAAGCATACAAGGGACAAAAAGGCCTTATAAGTCAAAAGGCCCGGGCCTATTCTGCGGTGTAGGGTCCTATGGGAGAACGATGACCGAGGACTAAGGAACCTCTGGAGGTGGAGGTGGAGGTGTAGGCATCAAATAGTCTATAAGCATCTGTAGCTGATCCTTTATTGATAGGACATGCCCCTCCAGCCTGTCAATGGACTCCCTCACCCAGCCCTCAAACTTAGGGTGAGGTGGTGCATCCTGCCTCATCGGCTCTGGAGTACTTAAATGCTGTTGTGAGGGAGGAGGTGGAGATGCCTCAGGCTGTGCCTGTGCAGGTGCCCGGTGTCTGCGGGGACGTCCCAGCTCATCCTTCATACTGTCATATTTAAAGGGCCCCTTCGGCTTGAATTGAGTGTCATTTTTTAAAACACAGCTTTTCCCCATTATGAGTAACTCCATGAGCATGTGGGGATAAGTCAAGCTTGCCCTCTCAGACCTTGCCACTTGTTTGAAGTTGAGGTACATAAGCCGGGGGATATTCACCTGCTGCCTTATCATAAAAGACCAAGTCAACGTTGCTCGTTCTTGGACCATGTCAGACCCATAAGAACTCGTCAGAATGTTACTGGTGATGAATTGCAGCCAATACCAAGTAGGCTTGTTTAGTTGATTAACTGGATAGACTTTATTGACCAACCTTGCTCGTCCTTCATATGCAATGGTGGTTTCTACCTTTTCCCATGGAATAGACTGTAGATTCTCCAAGTAGGACTGGAACGCATATTCTGCGACATCAGGTAATTCATAGAAGTCTTGAAAGACCTTCTCATTGATGCGTACCCAGGCAGAGGGGCAATAGTATTCATCTTCCTCCTCCTCTGTGTCCTCAAAATTGGCATAAAGTTCTTAGATCATCAGCGAAATTCGATACACTGACTTTTTGGTGAAGCTGTGTAACCCATGCTACTCAAAGTCAATGTAAGTGAGATCCAAGTCGTAAGGCTTATAGTAGCGATCTTCAACTACCCCCTGATCAAAGAAAAGTCTCTCAAAACGGAATTCTGCCCTGGCTTAAGCAAATTGGTCCTTATCGTAGGATTTCTTCTTTTGCTTTGAGGAAGAGGCTTCAGCGGTCTTAGTTTGCTTTTTAGGAGCCATGACTTTGAAATTCAAATAAGAATTAGAAAGAAGTCAGTGTCAGCAGTAGTGTAAAACTACAGAATAAGCAGGGGAAATGAGATGCCTACATGCATAGTGAGGAAAAGGTGAAATTGGTGAATCAAATGAAAGTGACATGCTTGTAATAGGAAAATAAACTCCTAAAAGCATACAAGGGAATAGGGGAAAGAAACATGGAAGCAAACAAAGGAGGAAGTGCCCAGAAAAGAAATAGCATTTTTTAGAAAACGCTCAAACTCGCTGTAGCGAGTTGATTCTCATTATAGCAAGAACGAATAGTTTTTTGAAAATGCTTATTTAAGTTGTAAAATACCAAATTAATGAAAGTTTCCTGCACAGAAATAGTCGACCAACAGAGTGCAACTAGAAAAACTAACTTATTGACCCTTAATTACATAGAAACATGCTCAGAGAAACTCAGCTTTAATGTCCACAGAAATGACTAAAACAACAGCGATTCAGTAGATAAAAGGGATAATCAACATACCTGATGCAAGGAATGTGATGTATGAGGGGAATAGGAGTGTTGAAAGTGAGAAATTTAGCTAAAGAAAAGGAAGAAAGGGGAGGAAAGCTCAAAGGCGCAATAGCGAGGGGTACCGAGAACGAGAAATGGGAGAATTGTTATCTAAATGCAATTTCATTATTAGGTTAATTAGGTTTTTTTTATATGGTTGAGACCTCGCTATTACCAGGCCATAGCGAGGACTTCTCTAAAATTAGTACCATAAGTAGAGTTGCTGGCTTCGCAATAACGAAAGTAGCTCTTGCAATGGCGAACATACTTAGAGAATTCTTGGTAACTAACTAATCTCACTATAGCTAGGCTATAGCGAGAAGCTCTCTGGTGTTTAAATTAGTCCATGAGCATGTCGCATTCATCATAGCGAGTTGGCCATCTCACAATAGCAAGGAAACTCTGAATTTTTTTTTCAACACTTCACTCGCTATTGCTCGGCTATAGCGAGATACGCTCTAGACTTTGTACCAGATTGGCACACAGAGATCTCGCTATGGCGAAATGGTCTTCTCGCTGTAGCGATAACATTTAACATTGCTTACTCTGGCTCACCATAGCCAGGCCATAGCGAGGAACTCTCTAGTTAATGTACCAGATGTGGAATAAATAGCCTCGCCATAGCGAGATGGACTCCTCGCCGGAGCAAAATTTTTTTTTATATGGTCCCCTCACCTAAATGATCAAATAAGTACTCTCTAACCCTATTTATACCTCCTATCATGCAATTACTCAACCCATGGCCATCAAACTTTAACTAAATGTTAATAAATGATCAATACTACTAGAATAATGATATGAAATTCAAAACGTGGTTAGAAACTCCCTGAAAATCATGACCAAACTTTTCCTTTCATGCTAACAGCTTGTTCCCAAATATCCAACAATTCACCACCAACATCGAACTTACAAAACACACAAAGAAAAAAGGAAGGTCAAACCAAAAATTAAAAAAAAACATTAAACTCAAACATAAGAACAAGAAGAAAACTTAGGTTGCCTCCCAAGGAGTGCTTGGTTTGTAGTCTTCAGCCGAACTTTGTCAACCAATCAAGGAGGTTGAGCTAAGCTATGGACCATTGTCTGTCGGTCTATCTCACCACCCAAATAATGCTTAAGCCTTTGACCATTTACTTTAAATTTATTTCCTGACTTCTCATCTTGAACTTCAATAGCTCCATAAGATGTCATAGAGATCACCTTGAACGGATCAAACCACCTTGATCTCAACTTACTTAGAAACAACTTCAAATGAGAATTATAAAGTAACACAAGGTCTCCAAGTTCAAACTTCCTTGGTAAGATGTGTCTATCATGAATTCTTTTGGTCCTTTCCTTGTAAATTCTAGAACTTTCAAAAGCTTGCAATCTAAACTCATCTAGCTTATTTAGTCGCATTAGTCTTTTCTTGTCCACTTTAGCCATATCAAAATTTAATTTCTTTATAGCCCAAAAGGCCTTATGCTCTAGCTCAATGGGCAAATGACAAGCTTTGCCAAAAACTAATTGATATGGAGACATACCTATTGGAGATTTAAAAGCAGTCCTATATGCCCATAAAGCATCATCAAACTTATTCGCCCAATCCTTTCTAATGGGACTCAGTTTTTTTCAAAATTCTTTTTATTTCTCTATTGGACACTTCACACAAATCGTTGTTTTAAGGGTGATAAGCCAATGCTATCTTATGGGTGACTCCATATTTTGCAAGCTAATCTTTGAATAATTTATTGTTAAAATAAGTCCCCCCCATCACTAATGATTGCCCTAAATGTGCCAAATGGGGTAAAAATATTCTTTTTCAAAAATTGTACCACCGTATTGGCATCATTAGAATGATAAGCTATAGCCTCAACCCATTTACTCACATATTCAACAGTGACCAATATATATTGATGGCTCCTAGATGAAATAAAAGGCCCCATAAAATCAATGCCTCATACATTAAACAATTCTACCTAAAAAATACCAGATTGGAGCTTTTCATGCCTCTTTGAGATGTTACTTGTTCTCTGACATGCATCACAATGACAAACAAACAAGTAAGCATCTTTAAATAATGAAGGCCAATAATATCCAGATTGCAATACTTTGTATGCAATACGTTGGCCATTAAAATGACCACCATAAGGAGCAACATGACAAGCATGTAAAATATCATTTTGTTTAGTTTGAGGCATACACTTTCGTAAAATTTGGTCAGCACATTTCTTATACAAAAAGGGTTCATCCCACACAAACCATTTCACATCATGCAAAATTTTTTTCTTTTGATAAAATTTTAATTCATCAAGCACAATACCATTGACCAAGTAATTTGTATAATTAGCATACCAAGGTACAGACACATTGTTCACGGCAAATACAGACTCATCAGGAAAGCTCTCATTAATCAATAAATCATCCACATGCTCAGAACTATTCACAAGCTTAGATAAGTGATCAGCAACTTGGTTTTTAGTTCCTTTCCTATCAGCAATTTGCACATCAAATTCTTGTAATAATAAAACCCACTTAATCAACCTAGGTTTAGATTCTTTCTTACACAATAGATATCTGATAGCAGCATGATCAGTATGAACTATAACTCTAGTGTCCATCAAATACACCTTAAATTTCTCAAAAGCAAAGACAACAGCAAGCATTTCTTTTTCAGTAGTTGAGTAATTTACTTGTGCTCTAGCTAGAGTTTTGCTTGCATAATAAATAGGATTAAAGATCTTCCCATGTCTCTGGCCAAGCACATCTCCAATCGCATAATCGCTTACATCGCACATGACCTCAAAGGGTAGTGACTAGTCAGGGGCCACTATAATTGGTGTTGTGATAAGTCTTTGCTTAAGCTCTTCAAAAGCTTTCAAGCAACTTGCATCCAACTTGAATAGGGTATCCTTTTCAAGCAATTGAGATAAAGGCTTTGCTATCTTTGAGAAATCCTTAATGAACCTCCGATAGAACCCAGCATGCCCCAAGAAATTTCTAACAGCTTTCACATTGGTAGGTGGCAATAATTGCTCAATCACTGAAACCTTAGCCCGATCCACTTCTAATCTTTTTTTTAACACTTTATGCCCAAGCACTATACCTTCATAAACCATGTAGTGACACTTTTCTTAATTTAAGACTAAATTGGTATCCTTACACCTTTGCAAAACCTGTGTCAAATTATTAAGACATTCCTCAAAAGTGATGCCAAATACTGAGAAGTCATCCATAAAGACTTCCATGATATGTTCAATCATGTCGGAGAAAATTGACTTATACATCTTTGAAATGTGGTAGGAGCATTACACAATCCAAAAGGCATACGTCTGAATTCAAAAGTTCCATATGGACATGTGAAAGTGATTTTTTCTTGATCATCAGGGGCAATGACAATTTGATTGTACCCAGAATAGTCATCCAAGAAATAAAAGAATTCTTTTCCTACTAACTGATCTAACATTTGATTGATGAATGGAAGCGAGAAATGATCCTTTCTTGTAGCTGTATTTAACTTCTTGTAGTCTATACAAACTCTTTAGCCTGTAACTATTCTTGTGGCAATCATTTCATCCTTCTTATTGTTCACCACCGTCATCCCTCCCTTCTTAGGGATACATTATACTGGACTTACCTAGTCACTATCAGAGATGCGGTAGATAATACCAGCATCAAGCCACTTGATAATCTTTTTCTTGATCACTTCTTTCATTATCAGATTCAATCATCTTTGATTCTCCACTGATTTCTTATGGTTATCTTCTAAGAGAATTTTGTGCATGCAAATGGCTAGACTAATCTCTTTTATATCAGCTATGGTCCAACCGATGGCCCTTTTGTGCTCTTTTAACACTTCTAATAGTTATTTTTCTTGGAGAAGTGTTAATGCAGACGAAACTATGACTGGTAGAGTCTCTCTTTCCCTCAAATAAGCATATTTTAGATGCGGCAGAAGAGGTTTTAACTCTAACAGTGGAGGTTGCTCAATAGATGGTAGGAGAGCATGAGTTTTTCGAGAAACCAGCTTTAATGATTCAAAATGTCCATTCTGCTTAGCCACATGTTTAAATGCATTAAGTTGGTGCTCAACTTCCATTCTCATCACCTCCCCTATACTTGGTTTACCAACAAGTACTGCTTCAAGAGGATCTGTGAAAGCGAAAGAACTCAATTTTTCTTGAATTACCTCCTCAACAATAGACACCTTTGAGCATTCTTTCACACTACCCAGATGCCTCATAGCTTTCTCCACACTAAAGGTAACTTGCTCATCTCCAAGCCTCATTATAATTTCTCCTTTTTCCACATCAACTAGTACCTTGTCAGTAGCTAGAAATGGCCTCCTTATTATCAATGGGATATCTCTAACCTCTTCAATATCAAGCACAATAAAATTAGCAGGATAAATGAACGGGCCAACCTTCACTAGCACATCTTCAATGATTCCATGTGGATAAGAAAAGCTTCTGTCAGCCAATTGCAGGGTGACAGTCATTGGGTTGGCCTCACCCATCTGTAACTTTCGAAAAACAGATAGGGGCATGAGATTCACAGTAGATCTTAAATCATAAAGTGCTCGACCCTCAAATTTATCCCTAATCATGCAAGGGATAGAAAAAGAACTAAGGTCTTTGCACTTGGTTGGAAGATTGGATTTGAGAATATTAGTGGTTTCTTTTGTTAAAGCCACTGTTGCAAATTCGGAGAACCGCTTCTTCTTGCTAAGCATGTCCTTAAGGAACTTAGCATATTTATGCATTTGCTTTAAAGTCTCAGAGAAGGGGATATTGATGTGAAATTGCTTAAACATGTCTAAAAACTTCTTATACTACTTATCAACGACTTTCTTTTGCAATCTCTGTGGAAATGGAGTCAATGGCACCACTTTAGGATGCACTATTATCTTTTCTTCAGACTTTTCCACTTTAGAATTTCCTTCCTTATCTTCTTCTTTTTCCTTTCAAACTAGCAGTCTTTTTTTCTTTTTCCTGTTGAAGTTCTTCATCTTCAATCTAAGTGACACCTGATGGATCCTTAGAGTTTACCTTGTTTGGCTCCTTCACTTGAACTTGTACTTTAGGGGGCTCTTTACCACTTTTCAAAGTGACAGCTTTACATTCTTCCTTACCATCTCTCCTTAGATTAAGGATTGTATCACTTGGCAAACCTCTTTGATTCAGTGCATTCACAGCAAAATCTAATTGCCCCATCTGCACCTCTATATTTTTAAGAGAGGAATCCATCTTTGCATTAATGCCGGCTTGCTCTTCATTATTCTTGATTTGAGTGGTCATGAATTTAGCCAGAATATCCTCTAAATTTGTTTTGGGCCCTTGAATAGGCATATGTTGTCTTGTCACTTGAGAGAACCTAGGAGGTTGAGTTGGCCTTGTTCCAGAAGATGAAGGCTGATTAAGTGATAGACCATTCTTCCAAGAAAAATTTGGGTGATTACGCCATGCAGGATTGTAGATGTTTAAGTAAGGATTCTGATTCTTCGAAAAGTTTCCCACATAGTTAACAGATTCTGAAAATGTAAAGGGGCAATAATCTGTTGAGTGTAGATCCCCACAATTTTCACAAGTAGTTGGGGTCATTTGAGTAGAACAGACATTCATATGCTGACTTCGCTGCACTTGAGATTCCAACATATCAAATCTCTTGTTTAGAGTGGAGAGAATAGTTGCAAGTGGGACGGATGAGTCTTCTTGAGTATTAGCAACATTAGCAGTCACCCTTCTATCACTTCCTCTTTGCACATAACTTTCAGATAATGTGTCCAATGTTAGAATAACATCATCTACAGGCATTTCATCCTAACGCCCATTTAAAATAGCATCCAACATTGTATTAGTTTGTGGGTTAGACGTGTGCAAAAATTTTGAACGATGGCACAGTTATCCATCCCATGACTCAGGCATTGGCAGAGTAAATGTTTATATCTCTGCCATGTAGCATACAAATGCTCATTTGAAACTTGTTTGAAGTTAATAAGATCACGACGGGCATAAGCTATTCTATTGTTTGGAATGAAGCGAGCTCTGAATCTTGCCTCTAACTTATCCCAAGTTTCAATTGAACCCTTCGGTAGAGTCAATAACCATTCTTTAGCCTTTCCTTGTAGAGAGAGAGGGAATAATCTAAGTCTCAGAACATCCCTTTGTACCCTATTCTACTTGAATGAATCACATACTCCCAAAAATGACAGAATGTGATAGTTAGAATCTTCATCGGACCTCTCACCAGTAAACTGTCCATTGAGCTGCAGCATGGAGATCATCACAGGCTTAAACTCAAAATTAGCAGCTTGAAAGTCTGGTACTATAATGCTAGGTTGAGTAGTTCTCATAGTTTTTCACATAAAATTCTTGATAGTCTAATTCTGATTATCTTCGTGTGCCATATTTATAGTAGGAACGCTTATCTCACTCTCAGGTTGGATTAGCACAGACCCCTCAGCCAGAATATTCGTCAAACTCTTTGTCTTTCTAGGTGTTCTCTTAGATTTAGATTTAGGTGGCATAAAATATGTACCTGTGAAAACAAGGGCGCATAGATCAAGAATCTAACTAGACTAAAGAAACTAAAAGGTAATAACTAAGAAATTACTAATGAAATTATTGCAACTAATAAATGAAAGCATAAGTAAACAAAAGAGTAAATGAAAAAAAACTGAGTGTTTAAGCTAAAGCTACTCAAAGCCCTCTAATTCTCTTCACCAATTGCCTTGATTCCCCGGTAACGGCGCTAAAAACTTGATACTCACCAAAATAATGACATCGCAAGTGTACGAGTCATAAGAATAGTACGCGATGAGTCAAGGTCATTTCCTCAGAGAATCAGTACGATTAGTGATTAGGCATTAGAGTTCTCATGTTCATTTTAGTTAAACAAGTTAAATTGTGATTGAGTTTTAGTGAAAATTAATTCAAATGCAATTAACAATAATGAAAGATGGTTCTAATAGAAAATAAGTAGTTAAAGACACCCTAGGAATTCTAATCCCCTTTTCACACAATATCAATCATTCCTTTTTTTTCTTTAATTAATTGGCTTAGTATCAATTTTAGAGTCAAAGTCTAATTGAATATAAATGTCTTTTGATCCATTTAAACCCCTTATAGCAACTCAACTCATTGATATCTAAAATGAGTAGTTAACATTCAATTAAGCTCAGACCTTATCTAGACTACCTAAGGCCCTTGAGTATATTTCTATCTCAAGTGCAAATTAGACTATGTCTAATCTTAAGTTGCTTAATCAATGGCTATTAGCAATTTCCTTCTTTCAAAGTTTAATCACAAAACCCATAATCAAACTAAAGGAGGCCAATCAATAGAATGAAATCATAATTCAGATTAAACACTAAAATATTCAATAATCTAACATAATGAAAAAGGAAATAATCTTCAAAGGTTAAAAGTTCATAGAATCCCTAAGGGTTACAAGATTTACCCACTCATGGCTTGAAATCCACAGACAATCTCAACAAACATATCAATAAATGCATCAACTAGAAGGGAAGATGAAGTAGAAACACCTAATCGGAAGAACAATGGACAGAATCAATGATTTCCCAATCAATATGAAGCTTCCCCAATACCTTTTGTGTGTTTTTCTCCTCTCCTAGTCAGCCAGAACACTTCTCCCTCACTGAATTATGAAGCCCTGGCCTCCTCTCCTCTATTTTAGCTTGTAAATTAAAGCTATGCGTTTCAGTGGATCTCTTTATGGCGAGGAGTGACTCTCACTATGGTGAGAGCTCATAGGCTTTCAGATTTCTGCTGCTCTCGCTACTGCTGCACTATAACGAGTTACTCCCTGGAATTTGTATGCATCGCGACTTCGCTATGGCAAAGTGCCTTCCTTGCTACAGCGAAAGCGCATTCTCGCTACAGCGAATTGTGTTCTAGCTATAGCGAGAGGACTTGTTCCACTTGCATTTTCACTTTTCAGCTTCCCTCTCTTTTCTCAATTCTTTCTACAATCTTTTACTTTTCCTTAAGATAAGAATCAATCATAAAATGAGACTCAAACTGATAAATATATTGCAATTGAAACATTTTCTTTATTTTGTTTGATTAAATACACATTTAACCATATTACTCAAGAGAAAAGTACTTTGCCTCCCTAATTTAATATCAAATATATCCCTTTTTCATCCTAAATTAGGGAGTCATAAGTATTTAAAGTTTGATCAGGTGGTGACCTCATTTGGGTTCATTAAAAATAAATTTGATCAATGTATTTATATGAAAACTAGTGAGAGAAGATTTATTTTTCTGGTATTTTACATTGATGATATTTTTCTTACAAGTAGTGACTTGAATATGCTTCATGAAACTAAAATTTTCTTATCTAATGCTTTTTACATGAAAGACCTTAGGAAGGCTTCATATATTCTAGGTATTGAGATACATCGTGATAGATCACACCATGTTTTAGGACTATCTCAAAGAGCTTATATGGATCATGTGCTAAAATGATTTAATATATAGGATTATAGACCTGGTAAAGTACCTATTGTTAAAAGTGACAAGTTTAGCAAAAGTCAATACCCAAGGAATGAGCTTGAAAAGGAAACTATGAATAATACCCCTTAAGCTAGTGCAGTTGGTAGTCTGATGTATACTCAAGTATGTACTCGACATGATATTACATATGCTATGAATGTTCTTGGTCGAGATCTTTCAAAGCCTAGATCCCAACATTGGGTTGTAGCTAAGAAAGTCATGAGATATCTGAAAAAAAAGATTTTATGCTCATCTATAGAAGGGTTGACAACACTGAAGTGATGTAATACTTAGATTCTGATTTTACTGGGTGTCCAAATGGTCTAAAGTCCACTTCTAGTTATATTTTTATATTAGTTGGTAAAGCAATCTCTTGGAAGAGCATGAAACAAACTTTGACGGTATCAACCAATGATGCACGCTGAATTTGTTGCATGCTATGGGATAATTTTGCAAGCTATTTGGGTTAAGAATTTCATATCGAAATTTCGTGTAGTTAACTCAGTCACTAAACCACTAGTTATTTATTGTGATAATAGTGCATCAGTATTCTATTCTAAGAATAACAAGATTAGAAATGGATCTAAGCATATGGAAATAAAGTACCTTACAGTTATAGACCTAGTCAAGAAAGGGTATATTAATATAGAATTCATAAACACCGACTCAATATTAGCTTATCCTCTAACTAAAGGATTAAGGCCTATATAATTTAATAAACATAGTAAGAACATGGGTATCTTAAGGTCTTTTGATCTTTTGAGTTAGTGGGAGTTTATATATTTTACTTTTTATTTTAATCTTATACGATAATTTCGTGGATGTTTTTTATTTATGACAATGAATTTCATAAACTTTCATATATTTGATATGTTGTACTTTAATTGATGATAATCACTTTTAATATTTTGTTTGTGCAAGGATTGAATGCAACATGTATCTTAAAACATTATGTCAATCTTAAAGATGACTATTGTATTTGACATTTATCTCTTATGGCACTATACTCTATTCTTGAGATAAAACATTTGAGACATATAGACTTGTTATGAGTCATATGATTTCTCATTACAGTTTAGTATACAGATATTGAGAAATTATGATTTCTTATTGTAGTTTAATATATAGATATTGAGAAATCATACAGAAGATCAATAAGAAATAGTACATTATTGATCACTTTGAAAGTTGTTTCTTACCACATTTCTAGACTTGTGATCTATGTCAATATGTGGACTGGTTTTATATCAGTAAAAGACATGATAATCTCCACTATTCCTTATTGATGGTTATGTTGGACCGGATTGGGTACGATGTGCTTTCTTATGACCATTGTTTATTAAAACAATGTGCGCACATATAGTTTTATTGTTATGTCAATCTAAGAGTCATTTTACAAAATAAAATGAATTTTCTTAAAATCAAATTAATGTGGCCCAAGTGGGAGAATGTTGGAAAAAAATTCTTTTCTATATGGGCTGACATTAATTATTTAATGTTTTCTAAAATTGGGTTGGCTGTAGTCCACTAAGGATTATTATAGGCTCAATTATTATTTAAGTGATCACAAAATAATAGGCTTTAACACACATTAAATTAAAAGGTCTGGTGAGCGGATTAAAGTGTGGGCCAATTATTTTATTGAAACCCATGATGGAAGGACCAAATAAAATATTATTAAATAGAGTTAGGTTCCCTCTCTAACCCTAATTAAGAGTGTCTAGTCCCATTAAAAGCAACTTATCTAAGCATTGGGTGATAGAGAAGAAGATCTAGCTCCTAGATTGCTACTATGCAACCATAGGTATGTCCTTCATTCTAAATCTTGAAATTAATGTTCTATTTTAATACAAGATCCAAAAATTCTAATAGACTCGACATTCTGACCCACTGCTGCACAACCAAGTAGTGTTCCATGACAACTTAAGGACCTTCATTAAGGATGAAATGGTAGTCCTTCGAGTCTACAAATCTAACTAGGAAGTAATTGTCGTAAAGTTCAATCTACTCAAGGTTTTGAATATTCCAAAGCTTCACCAATCCGATCTTGAGAAAATAATAACTAAGCTTCTCCAATCATCTTCTGACACCGGTATCACAGGTGGACCTTCATAAGCTCCTTGATTCCTCTAAGATATCAGGTTCTTCTTCCTCTTTGGACATCATCATCTCATCTTCCTCGAACTTGACTAAACACCCATTATCCACTCCATCAAAGCCTAACAAGGAGTCCTTATAGGACAGAATGTTCTTGGCTATAGGTTTACTTGCAACATTATTTGGGGGAACTTCTTCAATTGTCTCTCCATTGGACCATAATCCCACATGTCACTAGGCTTTAGGTTATCAACATTCTGAATATCCACTAGGGCTTGTGGAGTGCACTCATCCATGGGGAATGTCATCTTCTCTCATCTGATCTCAACTTCTTGATGCTTCTCTCTCTTTGATCATCCTCCTCCTTTGAACTCCCATGTTCTCCTTGGTCCTCCACAATAGGGTTCACATTCATCATTGCTCATTTTTGAACTACAACTTTAAATTCAATATAACTATTTTTAATATCGTGCTTCTTTAATCCTCTATTTTTTTTTCTTTTCTTCGCCCTTTCTAAATAGCAACATTTTCACAGCATTTAAAATATAGTAGTTTTTAACAAACCACGGCATTTATGATCCTAAATCAACCCGTATAACATTTGAACTGAATTGATATGGCTAGAACTCATCGGTGGATAATAGATGCAGCATGAGCCCTCCTACTCGTTTACATCTGCCTCCTTCATTTTTGGCTGAAGGCCAGATAATGGGGAGAAAATTCTCTTCATTCATTTATCTAGCTAATTTTTATTTATTTTTTCCTTTAGAGTTCTGCTTGTAGTACTGGCCAATTTCATTTGAACAGAGAGGAATATGTATACAGTATAAGAGCTTCAAAGTAAAAATTTATTAGCAAAATTATAATTGCATATTAATGAAACTGATAAAAAAGATTTTCTATTTGGAATGTTAATTACGTATATAGAAGCAGCTTCGGCATACTGACTCACCTGGTCCTATAAAGCGTAAACAATTTATTGTGAATTAGCCATGGACATGTGATGTATTTACGTACTAGCCATGTGAATTTGTTAGGGTCAAGTTACACATAAATATGGAAGCGTTCCCAATTTATATAAATTCCCTAAAAATAAAATTTAGATAAAGCATGATAAGTGTTTGCTATTAAGTTTTTAAAAAATATATAATATGTAGAGAATTTTTTTTTTGAAAAGATAAACCAATTATATAATTTTGAAATGAAATTACTTTTTTCATGAATAATTAATCCAATAGTAGTAATTCTTATCAAATTTTATGTACTTACAATGCGTGATTCTCTTTAATTTTTTTGTGAAGGAGTGCAATATATAAGTACAATGCATTCTAAGTTTAGCTTTTCATTACATAATGGCTAATCAAATCAATTATTAAAAAAAATATTTAAGCATGTAAAAAAAATTACCATGTGTAATTATGTATACTAGGAATGTTTATTCTTTTTCATTATCAGTTAGATATATATGTTGTTTGGAGTGAATCTAATTAAAAGCTTTCTATATAAGAAAACTATAATTTGGGAATGAAGGTATATAGAAAATGCCAAGAATAGTGATAAAATTCAAGACATTAAACTTTACTCAATCTGGAGGCAAAAGATAGTGCCATGTTACTTTGAGAAGCACCGGCTGAAGGACTAATTTTTAACTTCTAGTGACCGTGTTTGGTTGTACCCGACAAGCAGCTTCAGGATAAAAAGCTTTGAACTTTGCCAAATGAAAAGTTAGAGTTTCATTGCTTTGATCACCCTTCGTACGTAAGTCCAAAGCCGTACCATGCATGCAAGGTAATTTGGCTCCTTCGTATGATTTGATCTCATTTTATCTTCTTGGCAGACCAAAAACTCTATATATATGACTCCACACCTTGCCCTTCTCCCTCACCTCTCAATCACAAACATGGCAATCCCCAACTCAAAGCCTCAAAGCATTTACATCTCTGCTCTCACCATCTTCATTTCCCTCATTTTTCTGTCTCACAATGCGAATTCATTTTCCTTCAAATTCTCCACTTTCGACCCTTACACTAATGCCATAAGCTTCCAAGGTGATGCCTTTGCATCCCAAGGCTTCCTCCAACTCACAAAGACCATAAATGGCATCCCCCAACCCAACAGTGCTGGCAGAGCCTCATATTCAGCACCTGTTCGCCTGTGGGATGCCAAAACAGGCAAGCTCGCAGCCTTCACCACCTCCTTCTCTTTTATTGTGGCACCTACTTCTTCTGGTCTCTTTGGTGATGGAATCTCCTTCTTCATTGCCCCCTTCAATTCCAACATCCCTTCAAATTCAAGCGGTGGATTCCTTGGACTATTCAGTGCGGCCTCTGCATTGAATTCCTACGCCAATCAAATAGTTGCTGTTGAGTTTGACTCTTTCGGGAATCCTTGGGACCCAAACTCTGCTCACATAGGAATCGATATAAACTCTATTGCCTCGATCAAAACCGCATCTTGGGATGTTGTGAATGGATTAACGGGAATTGCCACCATAATCTATGACCCAACTGTGAAAAATTTAAGTGTTTTTGTGAGGTATCCTGAAAGCAAAGTGAATGGGACTAGCAGTAGCCTCTCATTTACGGTTGATTTGAGGACTGTTCTACCTGAATGGGTTAGAGTTGGGTTTTCTGGCGCCACTGGACAGTTGGTTGAGCTTCACAAAATTATTTCTTGGGATTTCGTCAGTTCAAGCTTTTATTGAAGTAGTGAGGCTCCTAACGGGGACTCGAGATTTATAGTTGGGGGCTCAAAATAAAACAAAATCATGTTTAAGTGTTTGAGGGTTAATTTGTTTAGAGTGGATTATATAGTCGTATTCGTGCTTATGCAACGTCCAAGCCTTTATGCATTCTTTAATGATTAATAATATATACTTTATTGAAAGTGGGATTTGAGTGTGCATTTTTTTCTTAAATAGTTGACACCTCCTTCTATGACGGAAAAAAAAAAAGCTTATTTTTCAAAAAAATTAAAACTTCGTTTACTTTTGACTGTGTTTGGCCTATATACAAATTTTTTTTTTGTTTTTGGTAAATTATACTTCTCTCTTATTTATTTTGAATAATTACATTTTTCTTTTACTCACCAAAAAATATTCAATATTTTTTTACGATAAAAATAAGTTACAATTATATTTATTTTGATCAACATATAGATATATTATTTATATCAATTAATAAATATTAAAATATATATTTAATTAATATAAAATGATCACATATTTAAAATTTAAGAATTTATAAAATCATTTGATAAATGGAAAATAAATTTTCAAAACAAAGAACATATTTATAAAATATTTTTACATTAACTAATTTAAAAATAATAATTTAATTTCAGCCATAAAATTTGTATTGAATACATATTTAATACCAGCATTGTAATATATTTAATAAAATTTTAAAATAAATTAAATTGATAATTTCCAGCACAAAATAAATAACATTAAAATAAAAGGTTAAGATACAGTCAAACTTAGGTTTATATAGTTGCCTATATATATTTTCTTATGTTTAATTTTATTAACTTCTTACTAAAACACATGCAATTACTATTTTCTTACAAACACTAAATACCCAAGTCTTACATATTTCTTTTAGTCTTATCATAAAAGTATTTTCTTAAACTGCAATATAGTTATTTCAATATAACTTTTAAAATATAGTTTAAGTTATTTTAATGATATTGTGATATAAAGTTCTTTTTTTTTTTAGTACAAAAAGTTCTAATATACATTAATTTTACACCTTCGTAGTAATTTTTAAAAATAATATAATTATCAAACACTCTTTTACTCAATTTTGTATATATTTAAAAGAGGTGTTTATATATATATATATAATATTTTTTTTTTAACCTTTCTTTTGAATAAACGGACCTCCACAGTCCAGGGAGGAAGAAGGTAATTCACGAAAACCAAGAGGGAGGGTGTGAGCAAATTAGCTAATCAATCCGCAATTCTATTTACTTCTTTGAAAGTGTGAAGTAAACTTTCCATTGAATTTTTAGGTACCTACGGATATTGGAGATGAAATTAAAACAAGAGTGTAACCTTGGGCAACTAGCGTGGATCAGCTTGATTGCTGCAAGGGAGTCCGCAAGAACAATCACTTTCTATAGCTACAATTCCAGGCAGTTCGAACACCAAGCAAAATATCCCGAGGTTCTACTTTAGTAACGGAGTAAAACCCGAGGTTACAGCTAAATCCTAGGACCCACCTCCCTGTTGCGTCTCTTTGGAGCCCTGCACAAGAAGCATGATCATTGGCTTTGATCCATCTTGTATCTGGGGGTTGCCATCTAATGAGTTGCTCGCATTTGGCTGTCCAGATGTGGATTTGCTTTCGTTGAGGGCTAGTATCTTCTGAAGTGCAATGAATGCTAGCGTAAAACAAATCATTGGTGCCACAATCTTCATCTCCGAACACACTGTTGCACCTAGTTGTCCATAAAAAGCCAGCAGGTGTACCCAAAGAGCTTCCTCCATTCGAATTTCCTCAACCCCCTAGCACCACCCTTTTTGATAAAATTCCAATTCAACCAATCGCGAATGGGAGCTGAGAAAAAGGATATCTAGTGAGGGTCCAGCTTCTCTCCCGTCCTTTGTAGGAATAGGTCGTCTAGTCCAAGGGAAAAAAATTGGTCTCTTCAATTTTTGTTAATTAATAAAGAAATTTTTAAAAAATAAAGAAAGCCCAAGATAGTGGAACTGGACATCCCATTCCCGCCAAAGACGGGAGAGAAGCTGAAAGCATTTAGTGAGATAGGTGCACTAGTCTCTTCAACAATTGAACAGCCCTACTACAAATCCCAAACCACATGCATCGAAGTCTCAAGGGAAACAAAACCAGCGTTTACAACCAACCCATGAGATGCTCTCAACTTATTCGTGTGTTCTTGGTCCAGTGCCATAAGAAGCTACGCACTCTTGAACTAAGGTTGTAGGCCCAAAACTTTAATGATGACAAAACCCAATCAATATTTATGTAAAAGTCTATTTAAATTCTCTGTCCTCTTATGTGAATTTTATTATTTCGGCTCATGATATATGAGTTTTCAATCGCCAAGTCCAAATGAGCTAGTGAACTAAACAATAAACTAATTGATGCATAAACGTCAAATGAGTTATGGCTTTTGTGTAAATAGAGAATGAAATAGAAATACTTTCTACTGTGGCTACTTCTAATTATTCATAAAAATGAATTATTTCTCTAACCTATGTTTTGAGTTTCGTAATAGCATTTATGATGAGTTGACTATATGAGCTACAAGGGAAGAGTATCATTGGCAACAGTAGTTGCAATGTTGAAAGTTTTTGAATGTTAGAAACAAAACGAGAATGCTTTAGCTAAAAAGAATGTTGAGCTTCATAATTATCTCTAACGGCTAGGAGATGTAGAAAGCATATAAATATGAGCAAATTCAAGTGCAAAAGACATAGAACAATTTGTAGAGACAAATGAAACAAAACTTGTTCAAAATTTTTGTAAAAATGCGTGCTTAGTATCTAGTTTATTTTCTTATTAGAAGCAAAAGTTTCTTTAGCATTGAAAGTTTCTCGGAAGAGATAAAGTTGTTTTAACAAATCTAAGAAAAATGTTGAGTGATTTAATTGAGGATTAGCTGTATAAAATCCTATTGAAAGTTTGTAGTGAGCATGGAAGATAGTATTGGTGGTGAGTACAAAGTAAAAACCATCATCTTTGCAAATTTATTGTTCTTCAATAAAGAAAATCCCTTAAAAGTTTTGAGGGAATTGGACGTAAGCCAATAGGTTAAATTAGAATAAATTTTTATGTGTTTTCTTTCTTCCTATTATATTTTTTAGTTTGCTAAGTTTGCCTCCTTCACTTTTGGAGGACCACAATTTTATTTGCTGAGTTGCATAAGTACTTATTTTGTTCACTTCACTTTCATATTTCAATTTGCTGCTCCACTTTATTATTAACATCATTTAATCTTGATGAAGATCATTAATTTACATATTTATCTGTTACATTTTATTGAACTCACTGGTCTTGTATTAAACATTACTTACATCCTCCATCTTCTATACATTTATTTTTGGAGGTTAATTAGTGCTCCACCTTTATAAAGGCAAAAATCTTATTTTCTACACAACACACCCATTCACCCTCCTCTATGTGTGTTTATTACGCACTTTCTCTAGAACTAGCCAAGTCCAAATCTTACCCTAAATACTTTCTCGAGACTGCAAGGTTAACAAGTGATGTTAAGATAAGTAGTTTGAACGGAAGAAGCTCAATCATAGGCCCCTTCCCTATGATGGCATCATTACCACAAGAATGGAAGGAAGAACTAGTATTGACAATGATGCTAGTCATGTGGTCGGGTATATACTACTTAAAGCTTTGTTAATCCTAACTCTTAGAAGGTGTACTCATATCACAAACACATGTACAAAGAAAATCATCTAGCACGACCTTCACAGTGCACTCCAAGATTGGGGATGTTAATGGGGTTGAAAGAATCGAACCAAAAGCTTACACATGAATCATTACCTAAACTAACCCAAGACCTTACTTGAAATCCTTCCGAACTTTAACTATACCCTACCATGTAGGGGAGGACATTTGTTTCTTATTAATAGTAGGCATAATAGCATCCCCACAACCATATTTAGCTCTTAAAACCTAAACCAATATGGTACATCTGTATTGCAACCCAAACCCTAGCAAAGTTTCTTAAGGAAAGCTATATTTTGAGTACGTAAATCTTTTAAGCCAAGGCCTCCCTTACTTCTTGGACCTTTTCACTTTATCTTAAGCAACAAGATATAACTTTCTTCCTAGGTCTATGATGTCCCACTAGAAAGTACAAGTAGCTTTTTCCGTCACCTCACTAATATAACTAGGTAGACACATGGTCTACATAAAATAACTAGGGAGGGCTGAGATTAGTGACTTGATAAGCATGGTGCGCCTTGCAAAGCGTAATAACTTACCTTTCCAAGAAGAAAGATGTTTTTGTTAACTTTTTCTAATATGTGATTGAACACATGTATCATTTGATATCTACATATGGAGAAGGAGAATACCCAAGTACTTTCCCAAATCGCTCATAAGAGAGACACCAAGTGCATAGCTAAATTCAGAGGCCCTAGAGAATTGAACATTTCTAGAGCAATACATCTTAGTCTTAACAAGGTTCACTTTTTGTCCCAGAGAAATACAAAAATAATTGATGCAACTTTTTATTGTCTCAATTTGATCAATACTAGCTTTCACAAAAAAGATTAGATTATTTGTAAAGAATATATGAGTGAAAAGAGTCCATTCCTCAACAACCTGATTGGTCTCATTAACTTGCTGTCTAAGCCTCAATTGATACAATGGCCAAGTTTATCTATACAAAGAATAAAGAAGTAAAGAGACAAAGCATTTCCCAATCTAGTGCCCTTTAATTGTTTGAAAGCATAAGAAGGTACACCATTCCAAAGGACCTTCATTTGGTAATTAGAAATACAAGACATAATCAATTTAACAAAATTGGAGTTTAAACCTATATCTTCTAAAGTCTTTTTAATAAAACCCCAATCAAGATAGCCATAAGGTTTCTAAAGATCCACCTTGATTGCCATGAAGCCTTTGTTGCCTTTTTTACACTACATGGTATGGACCACTTCCTAGGTGATAATGATATTATCATTGCTATGACATCCAATAATAAAGCTCTTTGATTTGAAGTAATAAGTTTTTCCAAAGAATCCTTAAATGACTAACGTTAATTTTTATAATAATTTTAAAGCTGACATTGCAAAAAGAAATTGGTCTAAATTCTTTTAGGCACGCCAGATTATTTACCTTTGGGATAAGAACAATGTGTGTTTTATTTACATTTCAAATGGCTTAGGACAAAGTTACACAATGTATTCCTAATTAACCCCCATTGACTATAGAAGAAGGTAGCTTATAGATTATAAGGGATCAAAGCCTTAGAAGCTCCAATGCTAAAAGCTATGTTTTTTTTTTTATTTCTACATCAATAACCTATCCCTGAGTAAACTAAAGATCTTTAGGACTTAAGTGGGGAAATCCATTAAGACTAGGCAAGGTTGACTTATCAGCAAGGTCCTTCGTGTACAAACATTAAAAAATTTTAGAAGCTATAGAACCAATGGTTATTTAATTAGTGACCTAATCTCCATTATCATCCTTAATGGTTCCAATGTGATTCTTCTTCCTCCTTACAATGGTAAAAGCATGAAAGAATTTAGTATAATGGTCACCCTAATTAAGTCAATTGCACTTTGATTTTGGGTACTAAATAAGTTCCTCCTAAGCAAGGATTTTATTATAGTCATCCTAAAGTTGATTCTCAAGACAATTAAGGTAAGGGTTGTAACATAGGACACACTTCCTCTCAATCCCCTAAAAACGATTCAAGATTTTCTTTTTTCTTGTAGAAAATGTTACCCATAGTCATCTTGTTCCATTGACCTACATTAATAGTGAAAAATGACACTCTATCAAGCCAATTTTTATCACACTAAGAGTGTTTAACTAGATTGTGGAATGAATCCTCCAAGAACCACAAAACTTTGCAATGAAAAAGCTTATATCTATGGCAATGAAGGAGTTGAGACATCAAGGAAATTTTTAAAGGCCTATGGTAAGTCCCATTTTTAATTAAAATGGTGCACAATGGCTTGGGAAAAATCCATTCTCCAATTAATGCTACAAAAAACCTAGTCCAATTGCTTCCTTACTTCAACTTTTTCCTACATAAACTTAAGCCCATTAAAGCTTGGGCCTAATAGCTAAATCTCATTATTAAAATTAGCATATTGGCTTGACGATTGTGTCGTTCAATCTCAAATAAAACTAGGAAGCTAAATAAATTTTTATAGTTAATGGTGCAATCCTAGGTCATCTCCCTTGGAGTTTATGCCTTAATTTGTTTATGGAAAAGGTTATTCTAAGTATTGCTACTGAAACTAAATTTGGGGTTAAAGTACTTGAATTTAATTGAACTAAATTTATTTGACAAAAATCAAAAGAAACTTAAAACTAAATGAGATGATCAACTGAGAGAATATGGTAGCTAGCTTTGCTTTGGACTCTCTAGAATTCAATTATCCTTGCCCTTGATTTAGTTTACCAAAATTGGAATCAATTCCTTGCTCTCTAGTGTATTCCTTATAAAGATTCTTGAATAACCATCCAAGGTTCAATGTATTAATTATACAAGGGATTTGCAACCACAAGAATCCTTGAATAACTAATTAATTGAATTAAGAACAAGAATGCACTTTAACCAAATTCAAGCACATGCACAATTTACTTAGGATACTAATTGACCAATTAGATTAATTAATTCCTCAAACCTTTAATTGCACACAAATTCTAGTTAATTAATCCAATAACCATTGTATCAATTAACTCAAAATCAAGAGGAATTTAAAAGCAAATTTTCACATTAATTCTGGAATTTCTATAAGCATATGATGATCAAAATCAAAATTCCAAAATCAAATTCAATTCATAAAACAAATTAATAAAATTTCAGCAACTAAATTCCTAAATCAATTAACTAAACCTAGTCAAATTAATCAAAGATTTAATGCTGGAAATTAAAAACATAGTAAGGAATAATTATCCAATTTTGTAGGAAAAATAGAGCTCAAATCTTCATCTGGGATTTTCCAACTTTTAGCTAGCCACCATGGTTGGATTAAGCTGCCATGGAGATATTAATTGAAGAAGAATTGATGGGATTTGCTTTGGCCATGGATAAGTCACGAAAAATTGCTCCCTGGACGTTCTCCCTGGCTCTCCTAGAAGTCTCACCCTTTCCCACGTTCTGCTCTTGCTTTCTTCCTCCTTCAAAGTCACGTCCTCCCTCGATGAATGGATGCATCTATATATAGGCGAGGATTGGCTGAGAGTTTAAGGCGTGAATGGATGGAACTGTGCGAAGGGATCAGAGGCGTGAATGAGTGAAAGAGACGTGCTGAATTGAAGCTTCCTTCTCTTAAAAATCACGTGCTCAGCTTATGCGTTTTTCATGCGTTTTCTACGTCTTTTACAGGCAGCTTCTTCACGTCTCCTGCCCTTTTTTTTTTATCCATGTTTACTTATTTTATAAATATATGATGGGCCCCACTTCCTTTTTATATTGAATATAATATCAATATTCATGCAAGCATTCCCACGTCCAGCTTCCTCTTCGTGTTTCTGCTTCTCTCATGCAAAATCACGTTGGCTTCAGCGTTTTTTTTTTCTGCCTAGTTTCTTCGTTCTTTTTTGCTCGAGTTCAGCTCCTGCATGTTCTTAGCTTCTTCTTTCTTAATTCTCCAACTCGAGTTTCTTCTTTCCAGAGTGATATCCAGCCACCAACGAAGTGAAAGAAGCTTCTCCATGCTGCTCGTTCTTCTCGCTTCAACTCTAGCTCTTCCTTCCCAGCTCAGCGTTGAGCTTCCTCTTTCAGCTCGTTCAGCTGTCCTCCCAGCTCATAACTACCTCATGCTTGTGTTCTTCGTTTAGCTGCTGTACTTCCAGCTCCACGTTGAACTGCAGCTCCTTCCATTTGCTTGAGTTTGTACTGTGCACCGGACTGCCTGTTTCATGTCTCGTCCAGCATGTAGAAAACGCATGGTCCCTCTCCTTCATTCCTTCTCCTTCCACGTAAACTCAAGCTCAAGCTTCTGCATGCTTTGTATAGCTTCTTCTTCCAGCCATGCATATGATTCTTCCATGTGCTTTCTGTGCTTGCTTTTTACGTTGAAAAGCAACTCTTCGTGGCTTCTGCATTTAGCTCAAGTGTGCAGCTTCATCTCGAGTTTCTGCATGAGTGTGAGCTTCCAAACACAATGAATGAAGAGGCTTCCTTATTTCTTGCTTGAACTCTCATAGCTACTTCTTTGTTTGTTTCTTCTCTTCACATAAGTATATGGAAGAGTGGGTGCTTTCTCTTTTTCTCTTCTTTGTTCCAACCATGTCAACTCTTGTTAACCCATTTATATGGAGAGTGAAGTTGCATAAGTTGAAGCCTATCTCTCCTTTTTCTCTTCTTCAAATCATTTTTCTATTCAAATTCCATTTATCCATTGAAACTGCACAAAAGAATGGAAATTCTTAATAGGAAGAATTCACAAAATCATTTAAAGAAATTTAAACATTAAAATTCTAAAATCTTGTAAATAATTTCCTTAAGATATAGAAATGGCTTCTAAAACAAAACTTTATCTAATTAAAGTCTTAAAGCCATATTTTATTATTAAAATGCCTATGTTTAGGAGAATAAATCAGATAGAAATATGTGTTTATCATGGCTCATAAAGCACTAGTTTTGGTAAGCACCCCCACTTTTTATTACCAGGAGACAAGTAAGTATTGAACTCACTAGAAAGAAGCCAAAGCTCTACAATATTACTACCTAAACAAGAAATTTCCTCCTATAGTTTAATTCAGAAGTAAAGGTTAGGATCACTCTAGACACTAGTGAGTAAGAAGAATTTACCAATACCTTTTATAGTCAAATAGCAATGAAGAAATTGCACATGCAAATCTAAGTGAGAAACTTCCATTAATTCTACATTTCACAAAAGCCAAATTCCTCCTATAAAGCCCATGGCTTCCTAGTTAGAGTACCCTAGTCTAGGACTATCTTATCCACTTTTTTCCTATTGATTTTGGGTTCTATTAACACCAAGAGTGAAATGTTATTCATACTAACCAGATCCCTTATAGCACCTAGCTTTTAATTTCTAAATTTACTACTATCTTAAATAAATATCCAACAATAATCACTCATGAAAGTTAAAATTTAACTCAATAGCACTAATTTAATACAATGTAACTTAATAAAATAATCTGAAATCTAACATGCTATTTCACTCATTGAATAGCAACTAAGTATTCAATATCTTCCATATAATTAATCCATATAACATAATAAAGTATTGCATAACAAAAAATCTTATTACATCACACAAAGAAAAGTTATCTACTACATAATTTTGACTGAATAACATCAATTGAGATATTTATTATGAAGCTTTTACCTTTCCCAATATCTATTCTCTAACCTAGAAATGTCAATTAAAAAAAGTGTCGATGAGATAAAATTTTTAGTAGTTAATATAGTTCCAAAACATACTTTTTTCAGCCATAAATATAAAGCTCTTTATAAACAATTTAATTCTAGTAAAACATATGTATTTCTCATAAATTTTGCTATGTGAACCATCCTTCTTTCATAGTCATTTTCATAAATCATTTTTTGAAAACAAATCATTTTTATGTTATAAATTCATTTGAATAAACAAGACAAGTTAATGAAAGCTATCTACTTAATTGGTACAATAAGCAAGACTTTATAACTACCACAGTCCCTACTTCCCATAATTGATACTTGTAGTATGACCTAACTGTACCCTCACTCATTCATCTTATATTGGAATGAGATCTGTGACCTTAAGCCTGGTCTCTTCAACTATTAGTGATCACTATCTTAGGATGCATGCATGCACACCTCATCTAATTAATATGGCTTCTGGCCTAATAACATATGGCATTCCACCAATAACAAAAGACATTTTGCCAAATCATCATAATTATCAAGTAAATGATCTACCTTAGGTATCCACTATAAGGTTACATCATAGCAGCAACATTCATAAGCATGCATTTGAAAATATCACATGGTAATACAAAACATTTCACTTCAAGTCAAGCAACAACCTCACTTAATAAATATCATCATTTTCATTGTATAAAAGCAAACCCCCATAATTTCATCATATAATTTTCATCAATTCAAAGATATCAAAAATATTATTTCAATAAATCCTTTTTGTTAAATGCTTGAAATGCAAATAAAACATTTCATAAATCTCATTTAATAAAATATAATAATGCATCTAAATGATATCTTAATTTGAAGCAAATAGAACATTTGCCAAACGATCTTCCAATAAACACAAGCTAACAATCTACAAGAGTTAAATATAATTATAAATATATAAAATAATAAATACAAATATTATGTAGTTCACCCTTAAATGATATAATTCTATTACTTACCACTACCAAGAGTCCTTCCAAGATAATAGCCCTCCAATTTATGCCACAACCACACTAATCCAATACTTTATTCTTCAACAAATCATATCAAAACATTTAATCAAATCATTATTCCTAATTTAAATCCATTAAATATATGATAATAATTATAGAATCTAAAATATACCTTAATTAAACCTCTAACTTAACTTCAATTTCACATAGGCATTTTATCGAACACTTAGAGTCTACTAAATTAGTTACCATAAATTAAATATTCTACCACTAATCCAATCCATAGAGATTAATTACTAAAGTAGGGATTATACCTCTTATTACCCAATTACACTTCCAATTTTGAAAATTTTCAAATTGTTCAAACTTAAAAAACTTAACATCAATCATTTTAAACTCCAATCAATGCAAAAGAAAGCTAAAAAGAAGTAGAACAATTTATCCTTCACTCACCTTGTATTCTAGCCAAATAGAACTTCCAAAAGATAAAGATGAAACTTTGAGATCCTTTTTTCCTCGAGGTAGAAGACGCTACTTTCACTCCTTCTCTATTAGCATAGTCATCCATTTAGGGGCATAATTTCATAATTAAAAAAATAAATGAAAAAGAAAATAAAGGATGACATGAATAAGTGTATGGGTCATGGGTATTGAGTTAAATCCAATTCAAATTCACCTTAGGCCATGGAAACTCATTTAAATAATTATTATTAGTCTATAATAATTCTAAATAGACTATTAGACTCTTTTTATGTTAACAAACTAAACTATTGGGTTTTTTATTCTTTTCCTATCTTCTCCTAAGCCTAATAAATATTTTACTCCATCTATCTTATTTTTCAATATTCTAATTAATACAATAAATTCCCATAATTTTTTTAATTATTTCTCACTAAATTCTTAATTATAAATTAAATAAATAAATAATAAATAACCCAAATATATATAACATGTCCCTTTAGTATAATAATTATAAATCTTTATTAATGTTTCAATTAATTATTTTAAATAATTTATTAAACTAAGGTGTTATATCTCTTACACAGAAAGAGAAGGTTTTTGCCACTACTCCTTTACAATTCCAGTGGACAAAATCTATAAAAGAAAGGATGAAAACTTGGGAGAGGTTACACAAACATCACAAATTATTATAATAAATTGAAGGGGCCCCATAAGCCTCCAACATTCTATTTGTATTATTGCCCAATAAAAATTGCTCCCCAAATCTAATGATTTTCAATACATCACTATGATTAGGGGGTTTAGTTTTTTTGTCATGGGAATTCACATCATAGTGGGTTTAGTTTTTTGTTGTGGGAATTCACAGGACGCAATGCGTTTGGCCCATTTGAAGTTCCCGAGTTATTTTCACTCACACTCTCCAAGTTGCTCCTAGTGTTCTTTCTATACGAGCCAGCTTGTTTATTCCGAGTCTTCCCCCTAGTCCTGGTTTTGGAGACAGAGCCTTTCATGACATGGTGTAACCTCGACATAGCCTTTTTTTTTTTTTGGGTCTTTATGGCATCTTTTGCATTGGGCAAGTGAGCAACCTAAATAATAGGAAGGTGTTTATTTGACTTGGCTCCACTGAAGCTTGGCACATGAGTATTGGGCTTGATGCTAGGAAGGACAGAAGGTTCAATGTTTTCTTCTTCATTGTTGAGATGGACCCCAAGCATAATCTGATAGAGGGTTGTTCAGGCGTGGGTTACTACTATTCCGTAACCCAATGTTTGGTCTGAAGGTTTTGGAAAGGGAAAGGAAGGGAAGGGAGGGTTTTTCCTCCTTTCCCCTTGTTTGGTATGAGAAAATTGGAGGGGAGGGGAGGCAAAATACCCCCTCCCCTCGCCTCATCCGACTCCCCTCCAAAATTGGGAGTTTTTGGAGGGGAGAGAAATTTGTGCGTGCCATCTGACCAAATTATCCCTAAAAGCATTTTAATATTCCACCTTTATCTTGCTAAAAACAGGACATATATCCATTTCGCGTGTTTGCAACTCTAGTCCTCCATTGCCTCTACCTCTCTGCCTTTCTTCATCACTCTAGATCCTGTTGTCTCCAGATCTCTCACTTTCTTTGTCTCCTCTAGATTTTTCACCGATCCCTTCCCACTCCACTACTAGGTCTGGGTCTTATCTTATCTTTTTCTTTTTCTGGTTCTATTTCACTATTCTCATCATCTTGTTGTCTCTCCAAGCTCATGGCGTCCCAAAACTGAAGTCATCGTCACCTTCGCCATTGCTGTCGCCATTGTCGTTGTCGTTGCCATTGCTGTTTTACTCCCTGCTTACTCTGTATTGAGGTGTGACTGGATCTATTGTATATGTATATATATATATTTAAAAAATATATATATATATATATATATATTTAAGCTTTGTTTCTCCTAGATAGCATGCAAATTTTTGCCTATGGAAATATGGTGCTGATCAAAAATTTTGCTTGTTCTATTGATTTCCCAATGTTAATCGAGCTAAAAATATAAAGTGCTAACTGAAGTATTAGATCCATGAATTGTATTCCCCGCCTCCAGCTCTCTGTTCAAGGAATATATATATATATATATATGATATTTATATGTTATTGTTTTCCCGTGCATATGGAAATTTTTTCTTGTTCTATTGTTTTCCAAATCTAAAGCAAGCTTATAAAGGATGCAGTGTCTGTAACACCATATATTTATATCTTATTTCCTATCATTTCTAAGTCTCACATTATGAAATGCACAAAAGGAATGGAAAAATGGCATTAAAATAATGCCTTATTTTGCGTTGCGTTGCGTATGAAAATTCCATTCGGTGTCATACGGATCATATGAGCTCATACATCATATTCTCATATTTAATGGCATAAATACAACTCATTTGTATCACCAAAATTGGCTCACAACTCGTGGAATTCAAAGGGGAGCATCAAACTTACACTATTATTTTCGGCCAGAATTTCAGTTTCTCTGTCACAATTTTGAAAATTCATAACTAAATCCACAAAAATCAAAACCCAACAAAATTTACCATTACAGAAAGCTCTAGATGTCTACCCCATGCATTAGCTCATGAATCATTAAGGGGAGAACACTTGACATCCGAAAGCCACTGAGGTCGCTGCTGTCTGGGCTACTGGTTCAGATTACTGATATGAAGTTTCAAAATTCATAACTAATTCTAGAAAAATTGAAATCATGCATTCTTTGACATTATGGAATGCTACAATGTATACTTTATGTCAAAAATATTTCCAGGCCATGAAAGATAACATAGAAAGCTTTTGACATGCGAAAAGGGTCAAAGGTTTGGACAGCTACTGGTACTGATGCAAGTGTCTGCTATAAATTTCGAAAATGTCCAATTAATTTCAAAAAAATCCAATCCATGCAAATGGTACCAATTTGGAAATCTATGAATGTTGAATTTATGGTAAAAATAGACTCAAATAAGAGAAAGTACATTTATCCACTGAAATTCAATGGAACACTAACTCAGGTTGTGTTACGCTACTGTTGCTGTTCCAGAAATTCAAAAATTCATATCTCTTAGCTCAGACCTCCAAATGAGGTGCTTCTAGTTGCTAAAAGTCACTACGAATGCTTCTAGTTGCTAAAAGTCACTACGAATGCCAAGTTTCTGTCTATAAAATTTTGTAGCCATTGGACCACTTTTGCCCCTCAGATGACATAATTTCATAACTGACCAAATGAACAGTACTAGTACAAATTCGAAATTCTAATACCAAATTTGAAAAATCATAGAAAATTCCACAGACCTCCAAATGACCTGATCTTTAGCTTTCCAAAATTCTCTAGTCATGATCTACTTGCATGAAAAAGTTCAAGTCAAGAAGAGGTCATTTGGTCAGACTTTGCCATAGCTCAAGAATATGGCACTTTTGGTTCCAACAAAGGGGCAAATTTGGTCCAAATGAATCATCCATTGTTTCACACATATTTGAGCAACTTGGAAAGCATAAATATAGCATAAATAAGTCTCTCATAGGTCTGAACCCTCATGCAACTCAAATTCATCATGCCACGTCCATAAACATACATGCTCAAGTGGGCTCCCAAGTAGTCAAAATGCATAATTCTATTCATTAAACTCTATTCTTGATACATACACTAACTTTACATAGTTTTACACTTGTTCAAAGTGTCATGGCTCAAAAATAATATGTACATATCTACTTTGACATTCTAGATATCCTAGTACATAAAAAATGGAAATATTTGCCAAGAGATCGAGATTTAAGCTCCTTGGCTTCCATCCTTTGGATCTTGAACTCCACCTAGATCATATGAGATGAGACAAAGGAGGGAGTGAGATTCATTGAATCTCAATAACTCATACACCTATTCAAGCACATTTTTAAGGCATACAACATGTCAAAGGTACAAGTATGTAATCAATCAATCTATAAAGCATTTATCTTTCATATTTTTGTGTCACAAACTCATGTCAAGCACAAGAATGAGCTCTAGGGACTTTTGGTTTGGCCTTACCCTATTTCTAGGGCTTTTGAATTTCCTCACTCTTGGTTCTTGAGACTTTTGACTTAGCCTCACATATCCAAGGGACTTTTAGCCTTATCTCACCCATGCCATGAGACTTTTGGCATCTTCTCACCCACATTAAGGGACTTTTGGCACTATCTCACCCTTGTGAGCCATTTCTACAATTCAAAGACATTCAAGAAAGCATATTGGTACCAAAATAGCAACATAGCATCAAGTGGCATGTCTTAAACATATAAACATACACACAAGCACACAATGATACATATGTAACAAGAAAATGCAATAAGAAAAGGTGGAGAGCTACCTTGGTGCAAATTTAAGCCTTACTTTGCTTGTTCCTTCTCCTTTTCGGTTCCACAAATGCAAAGAGGTGGGGTTGGATTTCCTTGGCCTATTCACAATAAACAACACTTAATTATACTCTTGGAAGAAGTTATAACATTCAACTCACTCTTAAGACTACACTTTGTTCTTTTTAGCACAATATAGTTCCATTAATGACCTAATGAAGCAACTACCATGTAAGAACTTACGTGCATGAATATATATGTGTAAGGGGGGAAGTTTGACTTTTCAAATTAATGTTGTGAAACTGCCACGTAGCACTGCCTTCTTCCCTTTTTGCCATTTTTCTGATCTTCCATATATGCCCCCTTATAATTATTTTCAACTTCGTTTTTATGGCATTTACTTCATGCTTCTGCAACCCACGTCCCTTCAACTAGAGGAAAATTTCATAAACATATCAGAGGCTCTGTATCTTCATTTCTGTCACTGTACGTTGCTTCCCTCTGCTTCTTTGTGTTGTGCGAGTCATCCTTGCTACCTGTCTAGTTAACTTGTTTCATTTTAGTCGCATTAAATCTCCTTGCTAGATGAAGTGTGGTGCTAATCAAAAGTTGCAATTCTTCTCCTCTATTCAGTGCCACTTTGCTGTCCCTGTTCGAGTTTTGCTGCTATTACTTGCTCCTTGAATTTGCTAAGTTTTTGCTACTGGTTGCTGGTGAAATCACACCAGAAAACTTCTCTCCCCAGGTCTGAAATTTCTGCCATATGAATTGTTTCTGCTGGGCTCATCTTCTCCCCTCTGTTTATGTCATTTTGCTTCTGCTGGTTCGCCCTTCTTGCAGCTCACTTCCTCTTCATTTTAAGGCTAAGCCTCGTGGCTGTTTGTGGCTGGAGATTAACGCTGTATAGTGTTCTCTAGGCTGGGAGTTACCGCTATATGTATTACTTCTTCTTGGTCCATTTGAAGGGCGTTCCCCTCCCCTGTGTTGTACGAGTTCTGAATGTGTTTTGGTGTGTGGTCAGCTAGCTAAGTGCTGCGCAAAAGACAAAAAGTGGTGTAGGAAGATGATTTTGATTGGAGTAGTCTCAACTTCCTTCATGCTAAATTGTATGCCCACTTTCCTACACGCTGATTCCTCCCAATTTCTGCATATATTTCCTAATTTAAGACCAAATTTTAGTGTGCTTTTTCTTACTTGCTGAATTCTGTTTATGCAGAACAAGCTTCCCTTTAATGTGTGTTGCTGCAAATTGGAGATGGTATGCGTTTCCTTTATTTCTGGGTTCTGAGTCTAGCTCCTAGGTGGAATTAGGGAGAAAATTACACAATATATGTATATTGTATATATTGCATGAATATGGAGGGCGTGAAATTTATTGGAGGAATAATTTTTAAAAATAAGATAAATTCTGTATGAGATAAATTAGAGTGATTCACCTTCTAAAACTTGGTGAATGGATATTGTAGGGTATTCAGGAGATTGAGTCATAGTTGAGGATTGGGCATGGAATTTCTGTAATATCTTGGAAGGTGAGTAAGAAATGCAGACTGTGAGTATCGAGAAATTATTATTTTGTTACTAAGTTTCCTTGCAGTGTTCAAAAATTTAGTGATTTATTTATGGAGATACATATTTAAATGTTTTGTCATATGCATGTTTACCAAAAATCGATTCGAACGTGAAATTTTGCAAATTGCCAGATGTTTGAGTTATTTGGAAATTTTACTATGAAACCGATCTGGAAGGTACTCTGTCTGAAATGTTAATTGGAGGAAATGTATTATTTTATGAAGTTATCTACTCAGAATCCTGTAGCTAACAGCAGTAGATGTTAGCCCTGGTGCACCATGATCTATACCTTAGCTAGCAGGGGTGGTGTTAGCCCCGTGTGTAGGCCACCACACGCGGAGTCATTTTATTTTCACAAGCTGAAGGCTTTGCGTCTATAGTTATTTTCCCCGCGAGCTGTGTGCTCTGTGTCTGTTTCAATTGGTTCTGCTTAGATGCTTTCAGTGCATTTTAAGAAAGAATTTGCATAAAGCATGTTTCATACGGTATATATATATATATATATATATTTGACCCTATCTTTATTTAAAAAGGTTGGCATTGCTTATTCATTGAGTATCAAACTCATTTTTTTTTAAATATTTTTTCAGATAGTAGTGCGAACCCTAGTCTACCTTCAGCAACCTACTAGTTGTCGATCTCTTGATTACTTCTTTTGGTGGGCCTGCAGTTGCTCATGTGGGTGTATTTTGTTTGTACGCGTGTAACCTATTTTGTTCTGAACCTTGTAAAGTTGGCTCCACTGAATCATAGATAGGGTGTCCCCACTCCCTAGAACTTTATTTTGGTCTGAATGAACACGGGTTAACCTTTTTGGGTGTATTGTGTTGGGCTGACAGATTGTAGAAATATTGGGAGGTCTGAATTATAGAGGAGACTCTGCCAAAATTTCTACAAAAGTCACCTAAAAGAAAAATGTATATGATTCAGAAATAATACCCATAATTACACTCTTTAATTTTCCTCTTCTGTGCCAATGTACTTAAAATTGTGGGATGTGACAGTTTGGTATCAGAGCTTAGGTCTTTCTGTGGTCCTGTGGAGCAAGAGTTTTCGGTGGAATCTCAATTATGGTTATGAACCCGGGTGTAACTATACTTGAGGTGTCAATGAAAACCTTATAGGGTGTCCTAAGTTATTCCTTCAAGTATATTGTCTTGTTGAATGTTACTTCCAATCTGGAGAATGATTTGAGTGATGTCTTTTTTTTGTAGTGTGGATATGCCTCCCAGAATTCATTCAGTTAATAGATTAGCTACTGTAGATGAGGCTTCTGCAAGTGCATCAGTCTAACAACCCTCTCCCAGTTTTTAAAATTGAAGCCTCCCATTTATTCTAGGACAGAAAGTCAGGAGGGGTCGAGGAACTATTTGGCCCCCTAGGCAGGCCTCACTTGCGGTAGGGTAGAGCCTCCACAGCTTGTGGAGGAAATTGCACCGCCAGTTTAGCCAAGACCGGTAGGGCCCCAAGTGATGAGGGAGGAAAGGGAGGTCCCAATAACCCTCTCCCAGTTTTTAAAATTGAAGCCTCCCACTTATTCCGGGACAGAAAGTCAAGAGGATCCCCAGCTATTTATTGATGGTATTGAGAAGATATGCAGAGCTTTGAGTTGCCCAAGTGCAAAATCTGCTGAGTTTGTCGGGTTTCAGTTACAAGATGTGGCTTACATATGGTATCAGAACTTACTGGGGGAAAGGCCGATTGGATCTCCCCCAATGTTATGGGAAGAATTTAAGGGACTCTTTATGGATCGCTTTTTGCCACAGAGTGTTCAGGATGCTAGGGCCAGAGAATTTGAGGGTCTTAAATTAATTCCAGGCATGAGCGTTTTTGATTATGATATTCGGTTCACACAGTTGTCTTACTACGCCCCACATTTAGTCCCTACTGAGAGAGACAGGATCAAGCGATTTGTAAATGGGCTACCTCGTATGTTGTATAGGGTGATTGCTCCACAAATAAACCTTTTTCTTTCATATTCAACTGCGATGGATTGTGTACGTATAATAGAGATGAGAGATAAGGAGGAAGACACTTCTCAGAGAAAAAGGAAGCGTGACAGTGATGGGAGACAAGGAGGTAGTTCCTTTGTAGCTAGACCTTCTTATGGTCTCAGACCTCAGAGTCAACAGAGATTTACTCAAGCTTTTACGGGGCCTCCGACTTCAGTTTCTACCGGTACTGACTGGCACCGAGCATCGTTCCGCGGGGTTAGCACGATGTCTACCCCAGTTGCTGCTCCATCTCATCAATCAAGAGGTCCTTATTCCATTTGTGGAAAGATGCATTCAGGCACTTGCCACAGAGAGACGGGAGCATGCTTTTGTTGCAGGCAAGTGGGACATTTAGTGAGAGACTGTCCTCAGCGTTACCCTGATTCTAGTCAGGGATCGGTTCGCCCCATTAGGCACTTTTCAATAGGGACTCCATCTACCGGTGTAGTTACAGTTCAGAGTGGTCGAGGTAGCAGTAGTGGGACAGTAGTAGGCAGAGGCCAGACGACTGCAGGACAAGGTCAGCCTCGAGTTTTTGCATTAAATAGACAGGACACACAAGCATCTAATGCTATGGTAATAGGTACACTTACAGTTTGTTCACATGCTGCTTACTCATTATTTGATCCTGGCTCCACACATTCCTATATATCTCCTTACTTTGCAAAGAAGATTGGTAAGGACTCTGAAAAATTAGAGTGCCTGTTACTCATTGCAACCCCAGTGGGGGAATCTGTAATGGTTGAATAGGTGTATAAGGCATGTGTGATTACACTGGCCGATTACAAGACGTTAGTTGACTTGATAGTGCTTACGATAGTAGAGTTTAATGTGATACTCGGAATGGATTGGTTAGCGTCCTACTATGCAGTGGTGGATTGTCATCTTAAGTTGGTGAGATGTAATTTTCCTGGTAAATCTCCCTTTGTCATTCAAGGTGATCGAAGTGAAGTACCAAACAATTTAATATCTGTGATAGAAGTTCAGAGGCTCTTAAAAAAGGGGTATCAAGGATATTTAGCGATGGTTTGGGATATGGAACTACAAGTCCCAGTATTGGAACAGGTTCTAGTGGCAAAAGAATTCTCTGATATTTTTCCCGAGGAATTACCAGGATTACCTCCTGAAAGGGAAATTGAATTTTTCATTGATGTGTTATCAGGCACTTAGCCTATATCTATTCCTCCTTATCGAATGGCACCCCTAGAACTTGGTGAATTAAAGAATCAATTACAAGACCTATTGGACAAGGGTTTTATTCGCCCTAGTACGTCCCCTTGGGGCACACCTGTCCTTTTTGTTAAGAAGAAGGATGGTTCTCTCCGCTTATGTGTAGATTACAGACAACTGAATAAAGTGACAGTGAAGAATAAGTATCCTTTGCCTCGTATAGATGACCTATTTGACCAATTACAGGGAGCTCAATACTTCTCAAAAATTGATTTAAGATCAGATTATCATTAGCTACAAATTAGAAGGGAAGACATCCCAAAAACTGCTTTTAAAACCCAGTATGGTCATTATAAATTTTTAGTGATGCCATTTGGGTTAACCAATGCCCCAGCTGCATTCATGGACTTGATGAATCAAGTGTTTAAGCCATTTCTAGATCGATTTGTTATCATATTCATTGATGATATGTTGATTTATTCTAAGGGTTATGAAGAGCATGAACAACATCTGAGAATGGCACTACAGGTGTTACGGGAATACCAACTATATGCTAAACTTTCTAAATGCCAGTTTTGGCTAGAAAGAATTGCCTTTTTGGGCCATGTAATCTCGAAAGATGGGATGCAAGTAGATCCAAGTAAAGTGAAAGCGGTTCAAAAATGGCCGAGGCCTACTACAGTTACAGAGATTCGTAGTTTCTTGGGTTTGGTAGATTATTATCATCGATTTGTTAAAGACTTTTCTAAAATAGCTGCGCCGCTAACAAGATTAACCCAGAAAAATGTGAAATTTTAGTGGTCTGAGCTGTGTGAAGAGGGGTTTCAGAAATTGAAAGATTGTTTGACTTCTACGCCAATTTTGGCATTACCCTCGGGGTCGGGAGGTTATGTTGTGTACTGCGATGCTTCTAGGATTGGCCTGGGATGTGTATTGATGCAGCATGGTCACGTGATTGCTTATGCCTCTAGAAAACTTAAGAAGCATGATAGAATTACCCAACACATGATTTAGAAATGGCGGCAGTGGTGTTTGCTCTCAAAATCTATAGACATTATTTATATGGTGAGACATGTGAAGTTTATACAGATCATAAAAGTCTTAAATATATCTTCCAACAGCGGGATCTGAATTTAAGGCAAAGGCGGTGGATGGAGTTGCTCAAAGATTATGATTGTACTATTTTATACCATTCAGGTAAGGCTAATATAGTAACAGATGCTCTGAGCAGGAAATCCATGGGGAGTTTGAGCCATATTGCAGAGACACGGAGGCTACTAATTTTAGATCTTCATAAGATTAAGCGTTCAGGAATCCAATTTGAGATTAAAGAGCCAGGAATGTTTTTGGCTCATGTGCAGCTTCATTCATCTTTATTTGACAGGTTGAAAACTGCCCAAGCCAGGGATGCACAGATATGTAAATTGGTGGATGATGTCAAAAGTAGAAGGAAAAATAAATTTATTTTAGATTCAAATGGCATTTTATGGTTCGGTACTCGATTGTGTGTGCCAAATGTGGATGAATTGAAGAAAGAACTTATGGAAGAAGCTCATTGTTCTCGGTATACAATCCATCCAGGTTCTACAAAGATGTATCAAGATTTAAAGCAAGTATACTGGTGGAAAGGCATGAAGAGAGATATAGCGAATTGTGCTTCTCATTGTTTGGCGTGTCAGCAAGTTAAGGCAAAACATCAAAAACCTGCAGGATTACATCAACGGCTGGAAATACCCGAATGAAAGTGGGAAAGGATCACTATGGACTTTATAACGGGACTACCTCAAACAGTAAAGGGTTATGATTCCATCTGGGTGATTGTGGACAGACTCACTAAAACAGCTCATTTTCTCCCTATAAAAACAACGTACAATGTGGCAAAATATGCACAGCTTTACATAAATGAGATAGTGAAGCTTCACGGTATACCCATGTCTATAATTTCTGATTGAGGACCCCAATTTACTTCTAAGTTTTGGAAAGCTTTTCAAGAGGCTATGGGTACCCGATTAGATCTTAGCACTGCCTTTCATCCTCAGACTGATGGCCAATCTGAGAGGACTATACAAATAATAAAAGATATGTTAAGGTTGTGTTATGGACTTTGGTGGTAGTTGGGATAACTATTTATCATTGGTGGAATTTGCTTATAATAATAGTTATCAAGCTAGTATACAGATGGCACCCTTCGAGGCATTATATGGGAGACGGTGTAGGTCTCCCATTGGATGGTTTGAAACTGGAGAAGTTAAATCGTTAGGACCTGAGTTAGTGCAAGATGCCTTAGAAAAGGTGAAAGTAATCAAGGAGAGATTCATAACAGCTCAAAGCAGGCAGAAAGCGTATGTGGACCGTCGACGCCATGAATTGGAGTTTATGATTGGGGACTATGTGTTTCTTATGGTGTCTCCTATGAAAGGTGTGATGAGATTTGGGAAGAAAGGAAAGTTGACCCCGAGATATGTGGGACCATTTGAGATCCTAGAGCGAGTTGGGGTTGTAGCCTATCGCTAGCGTTGCCACCGGAGTTATCTAATATTCACCCAGTATTTCATGTTTCAATGTTAAGGAAGTATCTACCTGATCCCTCTCACTTGTTGCAGAATCAAGATGTTTCTTTAAGTGAAGGTTTAGCTTATGAAGAAGTTCTAGTTACAATCTTGGATAGACAAATGAAGAAGTTACGTTCCAAGGAGATTATGTCAGTGAAAGTTCTGTGGCGTCACCATACACCAGAGGAGACTACATGGGAGATGGAAAGCAAAATACGTGCAAAATACCCCTATTTATTTGAGAACTGAGGTTAGTATATATAAATAAATTTAGGGACCGAATTTTTTTTAAGAGGAGAGATTGTAAAAACTTACGTGCATGAATATATATGTGTAGGGGGGGAAGTTTGACTTTTCAAATTAATGTTGTGAAACTACCACGTAGCACTGCCTTTTTCCCTTTTTGCCATTTTTCTGATCTTCCATATATGCCCCCTTATAATTACTTTCAGCTTGGTTTTTATGGCATTTACCTCAAGCTTCTGCAACCCACGTCCCTTCAACTAGAGGAAAATTTCAGAAACATATCAGAGGCTCTGTATCTTCATTTCTGTCACTGTGCGTTGCTTCCCTCTGCTTCTTCGTGTGTGCGAGTCATCCTTGCTGCCTGTCCAGTTAACTTGTTTCATTTTGGTCACATTAAATCTCCCTGCTGGACGAAGTGTGGTGCTAATCAAAAGTTGCAATTCTTCTCCTCTGTTCAGTGCCACTTTACTGTCCCTGTTCGAGTTCTGCTGCTGTTACTTGCTCCTTGAATTTACTAAGTTTTTGCTGCTGGTTGCTGGTGAAATCACGCCAAAAAACTTCTCTCCCCAGGTCTGAAATTTCTGCCATATGAATTGTTTCTACTGGGCTTATCTTCTCCCCTCTGTTTACGTCATTTTGCTTCTGCTAGTTCGCCCTTCTTACAGCTCGCTTCCTCTTCATTTTAAGGCTAAGCCTCGTGGCTGTTTGTGGCTGGAGATTAACGCTGTATAGTGTTCTCTAGGCTGGGAGTTACCGCTATATGTATTACTTCTTCTTGGTCCATTTGAAGGGCGTTCCCCTCCCCTGTGTTGTACGAGTTCTAAACGTGTTTTAGTGTGTGGTCAGCCAACTAAGTGCTGCGCAGAAGACAAAAAGTGGTGTAGGAAGATGATTTTAATTGGAGTAGTCTCAACTTCCTTCATGCTAAATTGTATGCCCACTTTCCTACACGCTGATTCCTCCCAATTTCTGCATATATTTCCTAATTTAAGACCAAATTTCAGTGTGCTTTTTCTTACTTGCTAAATTCTGTTTATGCAGAACAAGCTTCCCTTTAACGTGTGTTGCTGCAGATTGGAGATGGTATGCATTTCCTTTATTTCTAGGTTCTGAGTCTAGCTCCTAGGTGGAATTAGGGAGAAAATGGCACAATATATGTATATTGTATATATTGTATGACTATGGAGGGCGTGAAATTTAGTGGAGGAATAATTTTTAAAAATAAGATAAATTCTGTATGAGATAAATTGGAGTGATTCACCTTCTAAAACCTGGTGAATGGATATTGTAGGGTATTCAGGAGATTGAGTCATAGCTGAGGATTGGGCATGGAATTTCTGTAATATCTTGGAAGGTGAGTAAGAAATACAGACCATGAGTATCGAGAAATTATTATTATTTTACTAAGTTTCCTTGCAGTGTTCAAAAATTTGGTGATTTATTTATGGAGATATATATTTAAATGTTTTGTCATATGCATGTTTACCAAAAATCGATTTGAAGGTGAAATTTTGCAAATTGCCAGATGTTTAAGTTATTTGGAAATTTTACTATGAAACCGATCTGGAAGGTACTCTGTCTGAAATGTTAATTGGAGGAAATGTATTGTTTTATGAAGTTATCTACTCAGAACCCTGTAGCTAACATCAGTAGATGTTAGCCCTGGTGCACCATGATCTGTACCTCAGCTAGCAGGGGTGGTGTTAGCCCCGTGTGTAGGCCACCACATGCGGAGTCATTTTATTTTCACAAGCTGAAGGCTTTGCGTCTATAGTTATTTTTCCCGCGAGCTGTGTGCTCTGTGTCTGTTTCAATTGGTTCTGCTTAGATGCTTTCAGTGCATTTTAAGAAAGAATTTGCATAAAGCATGTTTCATATAGTATATATATATATATATATATATTTGACGCTATCTTTATTTTAAAAAGGTTGGCATTGCTTATTCATTGAGTATCAAACTCATTTTTTTAAAAAAATATTTTTTCAGATAGTAGTGCAGACCCTAGTCTACCTTCAGTAGCCTACTAGTTATTGATCTCTTGATTACTTCTTTTGGCGAGCCTGCAGTTGCTTATGTGGGTGTATTTTGTTTGTATGCGTGTAACCTATTTTGTTCTGAACCTTGTAAAGTTTGCTCCACTAAATCATAGATAGGGTATCCCCACTCCCTAGAACTTTATTTTGGTCTGAATGAACACAGGTTGCCCTTTTTGGGTGTATTGTGTTGGGCTGATAGATTGTAGAAATATCGGGAGGTCTAAATTATAGAGGAGACTTTGCCGAAATTTCTACAAAAGTCACCTAAAAGAAAAACGTATATGATTCGGAAATAATACCCATAATTACAATCTTTAATTTTCCTCTTCTGCGCCAATGCACTTAAAATTATGGGATGTGACATACCATAAGTAAAATTCTTGGTTCCATTCTTTTGCCATATTTAGACTTCTTGACCTCATTTAAGGTCCTTGAAGCCATCACACACTCACTTTCACAAACCTATGTCCATGTTGCTTCATAAGGGTACATTATGGAAGCCATTGCCTCATCTCCCAACCTAAGGCTTCTAAATTTTTTCCAAGGGTTTCTCCTATCTTCTTTTATCATATCAAGTCCCAAATCAAGTTTGGAACCATTTAAAACATCCCCTAGCTATTTCTAAGGGTCTTGACCAATTTATGCTTCCATTAAAGACCCATAGAGTTTGGAATTTTTCCTTAATGGATGGGCACTTGGGAGGCTCCCTAGGAGTCTTAGAAACTCAAACAAGCACTCATATATGATGGGGAAGTCTTGAATCAACCCATATTTTAAACTATGTTCAAGTACCCTACACTTTTTTAACCTGAGTTTTACTAGCTTTTCATGCATTTCTTTGATGTAATGCATCTTCCTATGGCTTAGTGATGGATTCTTTTGGATTATAAAATAGAACCTCTTCCCTCTTCATGGTTTTGTTTGAGGCATCCCACCATGGAAGAGGAGAAGGAGAAAAAGAAGCAACAAGGGAAGAGAAACTACCTTGAAATGAAGCTTCCTTCAAGAGCCCTTCCTCTTTCCTCTTCCTCCTCCTTAAATTTTGAATTTCTCTCCTCTGATCTGGACCTAAATCAGCATCAAAGATTGCATTAAAACCATGGAAAGATGAAGAAAGAAGGGGAAGATGAAGTTTCAAGAGGAAGGAGCATGAAAATCTTACACTTTCTCACCTTTCCTTGGCTTTTCTTCCTCCAAAATTCCCTTTCTTTGTGTGCCTAAGACAGCAGCTCCTTTTCTAAGATTTGGATAGAAGAAAGTCAGTTTAGAGAGGGGGAGGCTGAACGTGGATTTAAAAGGAGCATTTAGAAGCTTCTTTGTATAATTTGTTTCCATTTTTGCCCTTCCATAATGGCATTTTTAGTTTGGCTTCATTTTAGCTCCTTTTTTAGAACCGTCTTTTCCATCATAAAAATTAGATTCCCAATTTAATAAAATTCCTTTGGAATCACTCAAATCGAAGCTAAAACCTTTTCAAACGAACCGGTCAAAGTTTGTGTCAACTGACGTCAGAAAGAGTACACCGGAAGGGCTTTACCGGTTCTGGGGCTTCCCATGATTTTTAGAGCCTTTGAGAACCCTGGGCAACTCAAAATTTTTATTTAAAAAGCCATCCTGGGTATTTTTCCAAAATTATACTTATTTACGAAAATGTCACTGACCTTTTGACAAATTTTTTGAATCACTCTGACCTCGGTTTCTGGGCAACTTAAGGCTCAAATCCTCATTTTCTATTATTTAAAATTTTATCCAAATTTTATTTGGCCTTGAATCACTCATCTCAGGAGACTTGCTTTTCAAACTGGGCCATTTCGGTATTTTTACAACATACCGGGTGTTACAGTGTTCACTAGAAATATTGTTGTTTTCCCTGCTTGTTCTATTATTGTTGTCTTCTCTCTTTTTGCTAGCGCCTCTGTTGTCTATAATATCTATAAGCTTAGTCTCATAAGCTTTTCTCACTACGTCTTTTCTGGTAAGCTATTATCGCCTTTTTGATTCAGGTTTATAACATGCTAGAGGACTTTGTAGTGTGCTTTATTTAATGAAACTGGAATTTTGAATGCCTATGACAAAATATCATGCGTATGGGGGGTTTTGTGCTTGAATGAAATTTAGACCATTCAAAATATTTTTTTGGGATACTTTAGGCCTTTTGAGGTGTTAAAGAAATTTGGGATAATTATAAGACAATTTTCCCCTCTGTATGTCTTCTTTATTATCTGAATGCGCTTCCTTTGATCTCCTTTCAACAATCTTCATGGTTGGAACTTAGATGTAAATATAAGAGGCTGCATGAAGATCATGTCTGCTCTTTCAATTAATTGTCGTTGGGATTTAACATTTTTATTTTAGTCTAATTTGAAGAAAGTGTCCTTAACATTCTAAAGTTCAAGTATTAATTTTTTGATTAAGTCTTGGTTTCTCCAAATTTTAGATATTAAGTGTTTCAATTAGGTGTTGCAAATTTGATTTATGAGTTGAGAACTAACAAGTTCACTATTCTGAATTTTTGAATTTTTGCTTCTGGTTTAAACTTTGTTGTGTTTCTCCTCTTTTTTGTTCATGTTTGACTGATTTATAGGTAGTTATTGGTTTATACTTAGGCTAATATGTTACCTAGGCTGATTTAAAATGGAATGAGTGTAATTATAATTGTATATATAGACTGATTTGTTGCATGACTAGTTTTGATTAGATTCATTTTTTTTCATTCCTTTTTTAGATGGATTTGGTACTTCAATACATTTTATTGGTGCGCTGATGGTGGGAATTTTTTCGAAGAGTTATAGCTCTATTGTTTTGTATTCTTGTATATTATTATCGTACTCAAATGTTTAAAAAAGAAAAGCTATAGTATGAGCTCCAAGAGAGAAAGAGTACGTGAAGAAATAATGAGTCGAATAACTAGGAGTGAAACAAGTCGAAATATCATTAAAATGAGTCCTAGAGCTTTTATTACATTATGTGCTATGTTAGAAAGGGAGGGCAGATTACAACTTACATGATGGTCAAATGTTGAAGAAAAAGTTGCAAAAACTCTTTACATATTAACACATAAAAGCCAAAATCCGTGAGGTAAACTTTTGGTTTCGGCATTATGGTGAGACAATTAGTCATCATCTCCATCAAGTGTTAAGAGCTATTGTTAAATTGGAAGGAAAATTCCTTGTACAACCTGATGGGTCAATAGTCCCTCCTGAAATTTACAATAGTTATTGTAACAGCCAAGAAAAAGAAAAGAAAAAGAAAATAGAAAAGAAATGAGAAAAGAAAAGGGAAAGAAAAGAAAAGCTGAAAATTTTTGGAAGCTGAAAATTTTCTAAGTCTGCTAGCTACAGCCTAGCTATAGCGAATGTACCTGCTCGCTATAGCGAGAAATGGTCTAGTTATAGCGAGACTGCCTTCTAGCTATAGCGAGAAAGCTTCTAGCTATAGCGAGTTCGGGCACCTCCATACAAAATCCAGGGAGTTGCTCGCCGTAGCGAACGCCATAGCGAAGGCAGAGTTCTGGGACTTATTCGAGCTCGCCGTAGCGAGGGTTATGGCTCGCTATAGCGAGGGTTAGTCCGGAAAAGCGTGAAAATAGAGAATTTGACTTTTTAAACCATCCCAACTCATTCTTTCATTCTGTAACCGACTTAAGCTCACTTTAAGAGAGAGAAAAGGGCGGAGGAGAGAGAGAGAAGCTTAGGAGAGGAAGGAAGAACAAGAAAGGTAAGGATTTTCATGGCTTTCCTCTTAACATGTGACTCTTCTCCCCTTATCCTCTCTTCCCACGGTTTTAATAGTTAAAGTAGCTATGTTTTGAGCTTGGTTTAGAGGAGGGAGAGTGGGAAACCATTCTTGAGAGAGATTAGAAGTAGATAGTCTTCTCTTTCTTGTTTTTCCCCTTTCTTAAGAGTTGAGAAAAGAGAGGGATAGCTCATGGACCCTAGAGTGAGGAAGAAACCTAGAGTGAGAAGCTCAGTAGAGCTGATTAGAAGTGATCCCTAGCTTAAGAATTGAGTATTGAAGTATTGATTCCATGCTTTTGTGTGGTTAGGTTCAAGAGAAACTCTCCCATCTAGAAGTTGTTGTGAAACCAACAAGGGAGGAGACCATTGACAGAGCAAGTAGTAAATAGCCAACAAAGGTAGTTCTCTCTACTTTCTCTCATGCATAATTGTGTGTTTACATTGTCTTGCTTGTGTGTATGAATGATATGAGCTATGAGAAGTGTGTTAGCATGATTATATGTATGATTGAGATGATGTTTTAAATGATTGTTTGGTTTGCTTAAGGGAATGGAAAAGCCAATAACCCTATAGCCAAGGTGAGGATGAGCCGAAGCCCTAAGTTGGTTGAGCCATGTCTCCCAAAAGTGAGGTTGACTCCCAAAGAGTAAGGGTGAGTCTAAGTACCTCTAAAGTATGGGAAGGCAAATCCAAAAGCCATAAGGGAAGGGGTGAGGCCGATCCAAGTACTCAGCGAGCTCATGAATGTTATCCATGGCCATTTTCATATGTTTTAAATGTTTTTCATCATGTTTTATATGCTAACATGCCATACATGCATAATGAGACTTGTTGCATGCAATATATGTATGTTTGAATGAGAGTTGAACTACTGAGATTCTCCGAATCTCACCCTCCCTCTCCACCATCCAACCATGCCAGGTGGACCAAGTGAGATTAGAGATGGGGATCACCACCAAGCATGAGGCTAGGGAAGCTAAAGAAGGGTGTAAAGGCTTTTTGTAATACATTGTACATGAGAGTTGTAAATGTAAAGCAATGATGTATATGGTGTAATTCCTAATAGTTTTGTAAGACAATGTATATATTAATGATGAATGTATGAGAATGAGATTTATGATGAATGAAAGAGCATGGTTGAATGAGAAAGTAGATTTTGATATGAAATGCTCATGATAGCCTAGTATATATGGGTGCATAAGTGGGCATGGGGTAGTGAGTTTCCCCAATCTAAGTTATTAGACACTTGAGACATGATTGATAGCTCCTAAAGATGCTTTCTCATGTGCTCAAGGGGTCATAGAAGTAGAAAAACTAGGATTGGACCCTATGAGCCCCACTTTTGGCCAAGAAAGGGCCTTTTGCACATGATGTCATAGAATAGCCATATGACCTCTTCTAGCTATGAGATTTGACATGTAGCTAGATTATGTTTAAAGCTTTCTGGGAAACTAGAGTTCATGTCATTTAGAGGTCTATAGCATTTTCTATGATTCATCAAAGTTGACATCAGAAATTCGGATTTCCGAAAATCACTGTTCATTTGGTCAGTTTAGAAATCATGTCATCCGAGGGGCAAACGTAGTCCAATGGCTACGCAATTTTATACACAGAAACTAGATAGTCACAGTGACTTGTAGGAACTGGAAGCACCTCATTTAGAGGTCTAGAGAGGAAGTTATGCAATTTCGAAGTTCCTACCCAGAATCAGACACCCAACCAGACCCGAGGTACTGTTTCATCGGTTTCCGGGGAATTGGCTTGGTGAACTGATCTGGAGATATTTTTCTCCTCTAGCTAACATCCACATATTTCCATGGAGATATAGTTTATGAGCATTGGATTTTTTTGGAATTAGTTAGACATTTTCAAAGTCCATATCAGTAAACTGTGACAGCAAAGAAGCCCCCTCTGACCAGTGAACTATTTTGATGTCAAACGCAGAATAGGTGAGAGATTGAGACTTCTAAGTATTTTTAGCATGAAGTAGACGTCTCAAAATTTCTAGAATGACCCAGATCATGCAGTTACGATTTTTCTATATTTAGTTATGCATTTCCAAAGTTAGCCCAGAATGAAGCAAAATCTGCCCATAGCGAAAATGCATGTCTCCAATCCCTTTTTGCTTTCCATGAGTTCAAAGCATATTGTGGGGATTGAAATAAGTCTCAATAGTGTAATTGAGCATGAGGAAGCATAGAGAGAGCTCAACCGGTCCATATTACTTCTAAGTGGATCTCTACCCACACATAGTGCCATAGAGAAAGCAAGCATAAAGTAGAGAAATTGTCTCCCTTGTGAGTTCCGCATGGCCATCTGTATAAGAGGGCATGTTGGGTATGAGCTAGAGGTTAAGGTGTTACAGTTATATATTCTACCCATTTTTTAAGGATTGTGTTGGTGCCATAGACGGAACACATATACGCATCAAAGTATCTCAAGTAAATGCTCCCCAATATCGTGGTAGGAAGGAACTCCCAACACAAAATGTGTTAGCAACATGCAATTTTGATTTAAAATTCACTTATGTCCTCACTGGTTGGGAAGACACCGTGTCTGACTCAAGAATTATAAAAAATACATTAAGGCGGGAAGATAGGCTTAAAATTTCAAAAGGTAACTCTTTTAGTAATTGCTAGAATTATTCAAAGCATATAGGTGTTCAATATGATAATAATTATTTTTTTGGTTATAGGTAAATATTACCTTGTGGATGTTAGTTCATGTTAACAAATAGGCTTATTACTCCTTATAGAGGTGTTCAATATCACTGAAAAGAATATTCAGCAAGAAATCTTTCTCAAAATCATAGGGAACTATTCAATCTTCGACATTCATCATTGCGAAATGCAATTGAAAGAGCCTTCGGTGTTTTGAAAAAAGATTTGAAATTTTAGCCAATTCAGCTGAACCTACTTATGTAGTTAAGGCTCAATCATTGATTATTATTGCTTATTGTATTCTTCACAATTACCTAATGAGTATAAACCTCGATGAAGATCTTATAGCTAAAGTAGATGCTGAACTTGAAGCTCAAAATTTATTTGATGATAATGAAGAGGCTACTAATGACTCCCCAATTTTGGATGAGAAAGGGATATATGTTATGATAAATTAGGGAGGCAAAGTACTTATCTCTTGACTAATATGGCTAAATTTTTATTCAATCAAACAAAATAAAGAAAATATTTCAATTGCGATATCTTTATCAGTTTAAGCCTCATTTTATGATTGAATTTTATCTCAGGAGAAAGTAGAAGATTGTAGAAAGAAATGAAAAAAGAGAGAGAAGCTAAAAAGTAAAAAAGGCAAGTGGAACAAGTCCTCTCACTATAGCTAGAACACAATTCGCTGTAGTGAGGATGCGCTTTCACTGTAGCGAGGAAGTCACTTCACTATAGCGAAGTCGCAATGCATACAAATTCTAGGGAGCTCCCAGCTTTAGCGCAAGCAATAGCGAGATCAGCAAAAATCTAGGTGCCTATAAGCTCTTGCTATAGCGAGAGTCACCCCTCGCCATAGCGAGATCGGCCTCTCAAACTATAGCTTTGATTTGCGAGCTAAAAAACGCAAGAGAAAGCTAGGGCTTCGTCATTCAGCAAAGGAGTGCTGCTTCTAGTCGATTGGGAGAGTGGGAAATGCACAAGAGGTGTTGGGGAAGCTTCATATTAATTGAGAAATCGTTGATTTTGTGCAAGATTCTTTGGATTAGGTGTTTCTACTTCATCTTCTCTTCAAGTTGATGTATTTGTTGATATGTTTGCTGAGCTTGTCTGTGGATTTCAAGCCATGAATGGCTAAATCTTGTAACCCTTAAGGATTCTATGAACCTTTGAGCTTTGGAAATTATTTCCCTTTTGATTATGTTGGATTATTGAAGATTTTAGTACTTAATTTGAATTATGGTTTCATTCTATTGATTGGCCATCTCTAGTTTGATGATGGATTTTGTAGTTAGCTTTTGAAAGAATGAAATTACTTATAGACCATTGATTAAGCAACTTAGGATTAGACATAGTTTAATTTGCACTTAAGATAGAGATATACTCAAGGGCCCTAGGTAGTCTAGATAAAATCTGAGCTTAATTGTATGTTAACTTTTCATTTGAGACATCAAAGAGTTGAGTTAATATATGGGTTTGAATGGATCGAAAGACATTTTTACCTAATTAGACCTTTGACTCTAAAATCAACATTAAGCTAATTAATTAAAAAGGAAAATGATTAACATTGTGTAAAAAGGGGATTAGAATTTCTAGAGTGTCTTTAATTACTTATTTTCGCTTAGAACCATTTTCATTACTGTTAATTGCACTTGAATTAATTTTCACAAAAATTCAAATCACAACTTGATTTGTTTAACTAAAATGAATATGAAAAATCTAATGCCTAATTACTAATCATATTGATTCTTTGAGGGAATGACCTTGACTCATCACTTACTATTCTTACGACCCGTACACTTGCGATGTCATTATTCTGGTGAGAATTAGCTGCACGTGGTGAGCTTATTAGAGACAATATAGCTAATCAAATGTGGCTAGATTACCAAAATAGTCAATTGGAGTGATCTTATGTATTTGTATTGTTATTTAATTTACTTATTTGATGCATTGAACTTTGATTATCAATTTCAATTTGGATTTTCATGTACTCATATATTGAACTTTAATGTTTTCATCTCAATTTGGATTTTTATGTATTCATTTGATGTCTTTACCTTTGATGTTTTCATTTATATATCATATTTCAAGAATTTTGATTCTATGCTCATTTCTATTATGCTAAAACCCATAAATATTATAGTATGCAGCTAAAGAAGGGATCAACAGGAACCACTAGTAAGGAATGCTTGAATTGGACTAAATGTATGGATGATACTCTTGTGGATGCTTTCATGCATCAACATAATGAGGGCAACAAAGTTAATGGGACATTTACATTCGCAACTTATGACAATATAGTCAAAGAATTGAGTTCTTTATTTGAAAAAAAAAACTTGACAAAGTAAAGATAAAGAATCGCTAGACAACTTTAAAGAAGAACTTTTCTGAAGTGTATGATGTTTTTAAGAATGGCATGAGTGGGTTTACTTGGAACCCATCAACAAGCTTGTGGGATGCAGAAGACCAAGTATAGGATGCTTTCATTGAGGTTTGTTATTTACAATTAATTTGATTTGATAAATCTTTATAATTAAAGTTAGTGGCTACTATGTTTATTAATGTCAATCCTATCTTTTTCAATCAAAGCCTAAAGCGGCAATATGGAGGAATACCCCGGTGCCAAATTATGAAAAGATGGTTATACTATATGGTAATGATAGAGCTACTGGAGAAGGGAGTGCTATAGCTTCTGAAATGAGAAAAAGGTGTCTATCAACTAGTGAAGAAGACTTTCATGACACTGTCAACCATGTTGATCATCTTGTCTCACAAAATGAGGTTACATTGGAGAACTATGAAAATTATGTTAACGTTGATAATTTTTCAGTTCATGAACAATCACATAGGGATACAAGTGCTACAAGTAAAAGGAAAAGGAAAGAAGTTGAAGCCAAAGAAAAAGATATTGACAAGTTAGTAAATGTAATGGATAAGGTAGCTTTTGTACTTAGTATTGCAAATGATGTAGTTCAACATGGCAGTAATATCTTACAAGAGGCTTTAATCCCTAAGTACCTAATGTCAAGAGAAGACATTTGGAATATGCTTACTGATTGTGGATGTGACCCTGACAAACTACCTGCCATTTATAATTCTCTTATAAGAGATAAAGAAAAGCAAAAATCAGTTCTTCAATGTCTGCTTGCAATGCGTAAGGCGATAATTATGGACTTAGTCTTTGGTTCTTCTAAATGAAGAGGATCATTAGCATGGATGATGATAGTTTAGTGTATGTGTATGCTCTAATTTTGAGCATTTTTGCCATTATAGGGAACCAATACCATGGATGATGTATTTTGATGTCAACAGTCTACTATATTTGATGGCTATATATTTCTTTTTGTTTATAGTAATCTTGATCTATGCATTTTATTGGGTTTTGTAGAAATTTCAAAAGAAAAAATTCTATGATATGTATGAGGTGAAAAAAAAGCGACTAAGGGATGTAGTAGCAAAGCAACCAACACAATTAGTTTTTAATTTTATTAAACAACTAAAAATATAGAAAGCAAAAAGCAAAATTAAGTATAATATGTAGTTTATGAATATAGATTTTGACATCTCTAATTTTTAATGTAGTTAATAAAATATAGATATTTTTATATAATTCAAGATAATTTTTTATGAAAATAAAAATATCTTTTGAACAAACATCAAGAAAAATTATTTTTTATAATAGAAAGTAAGGAAAAGCCTTTTTTCCATAAAAATATCTTAAAAACAAAAAAAATAATTCTAATGTCATAAGGGTATAATTATCCGTTTAATTTTATCTCCCCTCCCCTCTCCTCCTGAACCAAACAAAGTTTCATTAAAATCCCTCCCCTCCCCTCCCTCTGGTCAAACCAAACATAGCCTAAAAGTCTTAACGGGAAGATTCAAAAGTCCTTTAAACTTATCTGCTATCTCATTCTGCCCAAAGGGAAACAAATTAATCCTCAAATTCTAAGTTCACGATAGCCGCATATTGTTTTATATTGGTTGGCCGGTTGTTACGCGACTTATGCATGGGCTGTTTAAAGGGATCATGTGCTGAAGGACCAGGTAACTTCCCTCCAAGATTACCAGATCTTGAAGATTTCCTAGCTAACATCTAAGGACCATATACTTCATCGGAAGGAATATTCAAGCACGGCAAAGTATTAAGCCCTTCATCTTTAATAGTAAACAAAGAATTTCTTATTATAAACTTAGAAATTAGTTTCTTCTTTAAATTCACCTTAACACTAATTTGCACAAAACGAACCCTTTCAATCTTGGTTTAATCTCCTTGAACTTGGAGAGAGTGTTCACATCAACCTTCAATGTCTTGCTAATTCTATTCTCCACTGTTAGAAAAAACATTTTTTATAAAGTTTATTTTAAAATTCACTGGGTCTATAACTTTAATAATAATAAAACATAAAATCCATTAGTGTAAAAGTTCATTTAATATTGGTCAATGACTATAATGTTGATAAAAATAAATTATTTTTGTTTAGACAAAATATAAAGATAATATAAAAACTTTTCTCTTTTATCTATGTCTCTATTGTAACCATCTCTGCTATATATAAAGATGATAATTTTTTTTTAACCCATGAATTGAATATTGAATGGCATTTATGATGGTTATACAAATTGAGTTGCATGAAATAAGCTGCGTATGCTACTAGTAATTGCAAAAGTGAAAATTCGTGAATGTTAGAAACACTCCTCGCCTTATTCTAGCCAAAAAGCCCCCATTATTTTTGAATCATTTCTAATAATTAAGAGCCACTAAAGGTGTACATACATACATACATACATACATAACGAGAGATCCAAGTGCTAAAATATTTTAAGAACAATCTTTAAAATTCATTGTGAGCTCATTATTTGTAAAAGGAAATTTTATATTCCTAGTCTCTGATTTTATCAGCTTGTAAGAAGCATATTTAAGCTTAGAGTGAACCTTGACTATAAAGGAAAGTTCCTTCTTTCGATTTACTATTATAAGTCTCTAGTTGAAATATTTAGTTAAAGGTGAGCTGTAAAAGTTAAAAGTCAATTTGTAAAACCCATATTGGTGATGGCCACATGAAAACTATCTCGGCTCCAATATTTTTTTGAAAATTGAAAAAAAAAATCTTAAAATTTAAGGAGGCTAGACATAAGTCTAAAGGATTGAACTAAGATAAATACTCCAAGTGTTATTCTCTTCTTTTGACTCTTTTATTTGTTGTTTTATCTGCATCTTCCACTTCTAAAATATCCTTCACTTTCACAATAGTCTTTCTTTGTTAATATAGTAGTTTACTTTAATTGATGTGCAAACTTGCTCTACTTGCTCACAATAATCATGCTCTATAGTACATTGTTTGCCTCCTCCACTTAGATTTAGCACATTATACTTTAGTTTTAGCTGCTCAATCCACTTTAGTATAATTTTACTTCACCTACATATTATAATTATTTCCTATTCATAGTTGCTTATTTTATATAACTACTATTTTCTTAATTCATTAAAAATTTGTTCGCTTCACTTTGTATTTCCATATATTAAGTTAGTAAAACTTCATAATTTAATTTTCTACATACCACACTTATTCATGCCTTTTAGATCAAAATTGAATTAAAAGATTCAGCATTTTCACCCACCTCTACACAACCGAGTAGTATTCCATGACAACTCAAGGACCTTCATTAAGAATGAAACTGTAGTCCTTTGAGTCCACAAATCTAACTAGTAAGTATTGTTGTAAAGATCAATCAAGTCAGAGTTTTGAATATTCCAAAGCTTTCCCAATTTGGTCTTGAGAAAACAATAACTGAGCTTCTCCACTCATTTTTTGACATCGGTATCATAGGGTGGACCTTCATAATCTCCTTGATTTCTTTTGAGATAACAAGTTCTTCTTCCCCCTCGGACATCATCATCTCGTCTTCCTTGAGCTCGACTGAACACCCATTATCCACTCCATCGAAACCTAACATTATAGGATAGAACATTCCTGGTTGTAGGCTTATTTGAAACATTATCTGGAGGAACTTTTTTAGTTGTCTCTCTGCTGGACATATTCCCCCCATGTCGCTAGGCTTTAAGGCATCAGCATTCTGAATACCCAATAAGGCTTCTAGAGTGCACTTATCCATGGGGGATGTCATCTTTATAGGTAGGCACTTGAGTCATTTCACTAGACGTTGTCTTCAAGGATTATCCTGCCTTGACAGATATCCCTCAAGATAAAACAAATTTTTCCTAACTCAGGATCAGGGGTTCAAAATAGCAGGAAAAATTCTGAAGAAAGTACCTAAACAGAATTATAGACATATTATAGGCAAGGGGCTGGACGTTCAGAAATTTAAAATTTGAATGTTTTTGGCTTAAAAAAGGATGTTGCAAAATTAAAAATAAATGTTGGTTAATATTTTATAATTAAAATAAGAATTAGGATTAAATGAAATTATGAGAGGAGGTAACAAAAATTAATAATATTAAGGATGACAATTACGTGATTTCAAACAGAAAATAAAACTAAAGCCACGTTATAGTTTTATAAAGGTTGAATTTCAAGATTTTCTGGAAACCTTAGTTGATTAGATAAAATAAAAATTTGTGTAAAACTTTTCCCACCATGTATTATTTCATATGCAAGGGGAAATTGGTGGATTTCAATGGAGTTGAACCCAACTTGGCCTGCTCTTGTACGTGTGAGTCCATCTCCTTCCTCAACTTTTTTATTAGCCCAATAATACATCTTAGTATATATACACTCACATTTTCCTTATTTTGAGAAATGTGGGACTTAGTCTTTTTGAAATACTTTGTTTTTCTATTCTATCCCTACGTATTTCAAAAAGGTAAGAAAGAGATAAGTAATGTCTGGGTTACAAGTATGGATGTAAACATTTTACATCTGATGTCTTTTGAACTATGAACCAGATTTTGGCTAATAAAACTTAACACACAAAGCTAATAGTGAAGCTTATAGCTTCTATGAACCAATAACTCTTAGTTGCATGATAAAGGTTTTATTAATCAATTTACACCCCCATGATTCTTGCTGTTATTGCTGTTTGCGCTTTAATAGGCCATGTGCGCGCTTAGTTTTAATGAGTGCTCTAGAGACTTTGCCACAGTCTCGTAGGAGCGACCCTACTTCACACTCATATAGGTAATTTCATTGAGTATATTTGCATTCAATACACCATCCATAAGGGATATAAAAATCATTAAAAGTCTTGTACTCATCCTCTCAGTTAATGCATCCTAACACTTTCTTATATCATAGAAAAGGACTCAAAATTAAGTGCTAGCAGAATTAACAGGGACTTGTTATTACTCATATGAACCTTCTTCATAGGATCTCTAATCACAAAGGTTGGATTATCATCACTGCTAATTTTGAATTAGCTTAAATCCCATTCCTTTCGTTATTTCAAAAACTAGTTTTCTATCGAAGGGTTTGATCAGGGGATCTATGAAATTCACTTCTGATTTTACAAAATTAATTGATATACTACTATCTTTTAGTAGCTACTTAATCATATCATGTTTCAATTGAATGTGTCTACTTTTAACATTGAAGATTTTATTCTTTACAATGGCGATTGCCACTTGACAATCATAGTGTATAGACACTGATGGTATAGGTTTTACTCCTAAAGGAATATTTGCTAAGAAGTTTTTCAATCACTCAGCCTCATTGCTAGCCAACTTTAGAGCAATAAACTATGACTCCATAGTAAATCTAGCTATAATGGTTTGTCTAGCTAACTTCTAGGTTATTGCACCACCACCAAGAGTGAACACATAACCACTTGTGGATTTTGTCTAATCTGAATCTGATATCTAGTTTGCATCATTATACCCTCTAAGTACAGCGGAAAATATACTATACATACTACTATAATCCATGGTACCTTTCAAATACCTCATTAGTCTCACCAATGTAGACCAATGATCAATGTTTAGACAATGTGTGTATCTATTCAATCTACATATAGCATATACTATATCTAGTTAGGCAAAGTTCATCAAATGCAATAAACAACCAATGATTTGTGCACATTTAGATTGAGCCATAGGATCACTTCTATTTTTCATTAACTGAGTATTAGTATCATAAGGAGTACTCATTAGTTTATCATTAAAATGATTAAACTTCTTAAGAAGTTTCTCAATATAATATTCTTGTGATAGCAATATACTATCACGTTTCCTTATGATCTTAACACCCAAAATCACACTTGCTTCACCTATATCTTTCATATGAAACTTAAAAGCAAGAAAATATTTTGTTTCAAGCACAACATTCATACTTGAACTGATAATGAGCATATCATCCATATACAAACAAATAATCACACACTTATTATTTATAAGTTTTGTATAGACACATCTATCAACTTTAACAATTGAAAACCCCTCATTTTATCAAAACTTGATTAAATTTCTCATTCCATTATTTAGGAACTTGTTTCAAGCCATATAAAGATTTAACAAGTTTACAAATTTTATTCTTTTGACCAGAAATAACACAACCTTTTAGTTACAACATATAAATTTCTTCTTCTAAATCACCATTTAAAAATGTAGTTTTAACATCCATTTGATGAACAAAAAGTTTTTAAATAGAGGTTAAAGCAATCAAAACTCGAATTGAAGAGATTCTAGCAACAGGAGAAAATGTATCAAAATAGTCTACATCCTATTTTTGTGTAAATCCTTTAACTATTAGTCTCATCTTATATTTATCAATAGTCCTATCAAGATTGTATTTCTTTCTAAAATCCCACTTACAACTAATAGGTTTTACTTCTAGAGGTAAATCAACTAAAACTTAAGTTTTGTTTTTATTAATTGAATCAATTTCAAATTCAATTGCTTCTTTCCAATAATTTGCATCTGGTGAAGTCACTACTTCAAAGTAAGTTGATGGTTCGTCTTGTACAATATAAATATAAAAATCACTTCCAAAATATGTTTCTTTCCTTTGCCTTTTACTTCTCCTTAAATTCTCATATGAGTTTTCAACAAATTTTTGTTCAAGTAAGCAAGAAGCCTTTTTTGTTGCTTGAGAAGTAGTTTTAAGTTTCAAAGGAAAAATATGTTCAAAGAATTCAGCATCTTTTGTTTCTATTATAGTATTATGATCAAGCAAATCACTTTTTTAAATAAGAAATCTATAGGCAACACTATACTCAGTATAATCAAGAAACATACAATCAGAAGTTTTAGAACCAATTTTTCTTTTCTTAGGATCTAGTAGCATAACTTTTGCAAGACATCCTATACTTTTAAATGTTTTAAATTAGGAGCATATTCTTTTCATAATTCATATGGCGTCTTACCAATTTTCTTATAAAGAATCCTATTTTATAAGTAATATGTAGACAACAAAGCTTCATCCCAAAGATTATCTGGACTAGATAAGCTAATTAGCATGGCATTCATAATTTCTTTTAACATTTTATTTTTTCTTTCAGCCACTCCATTAGATTCAAGTGAATATGGTGGGTTATTTCATAAATTATCCCTTCATTTTCACAAAAAATCATTAAACAAGGTATATTCTCCTCCTCTGACTGATCTAACTTTTTTAATTCTTTTATTTAATTAATTTTTCACTTTAGTCTTGTATAAAAGAAACACATCAAAAGTTTCATCTTTATTCCTAAGCAAATAAACTTTAGTAAATCTTGAAAAATTATCAATAAAAGTCATATAATATTTTTTATCATCCCTAATCATAGTTTGCTTTAAATCACTTAAATTAAAATAGATTAAATTAAGTAATTCAGTTTCTCTTTGTATAGAGTAATGAATTTTTTAGTTAGTTTAGATTCTACATAAATGTCACACTTATTTGAACATGCATTACTAACGCCAAAAATTAAACCAAAATTTTGCATTTTCTTAAGATAAGATATACTAATATGCCCTAGTCTAGCATGCCACATTTAAAAAAAAAATCAACCAAATAAGTAGAAGAAGATGCATTCTTATTAAATCCAAAAACATTAAGTACAAACAGTCCTTGATTACAATAACCCTTACCCACAAAACATTGCTCTTTGTCTTTACAATCTTATCAGATTCAAATGACACTTTAATCTTAGCTTTTTCCAATAAAGCCACAAAAACTAAATTTGCTCTAATGTTGGGCATCTAAAGAACATCTTTTAGAGCCAAGGTCTTGCCAGATATAAGCGTAAGAAGAACGTTTCCTTTTCTTAGAACCTTAGCAGTTCTGGAATCACCAAGATATACAAATTCTTCTTTATCCCCCATGGAAGTGCAGGAGGTAAACATCTCTTTATTTACATATATGTGCTTAGTAGTCCCAGAGTCTACTACCCAATCTTTAATGTTAACCATAAGAAGAGCTTGTGAAATAACCACAACAATTATGTCATCTCTTTGAACTAAATTTGCACTTGGTTTAGGAGCATTATGCAGCATGATGACCTGACTTTCCACAAACATAATAAACTCCTTTCTTTTTGTGTATGGGATTAGTGGCTTTGGGCTTGTAATTAGACTTTTTATTGTCACACCTATTTTTCCTTGGCTTTGTCTCCACTAAATTTGCCTTTGAAGTCATATATTTGGCTTTTTTCACTTAAAACTCTTTTCGGTTTATATCCTTAATGATTATATGGGTGATGAGATCCGACAAAGACAATTGTTTCTATTTATGTTTAAGTTGTTGTTTGTATTCTTTCCATGATTCTGGTAGCTTTTCTATGAGTATACCTACAACAAACTCATCAGGTAAAATGATCTTCTCAACTCGAAGGTCTCCCAACAACTTATGGTACTCATTTATTTGGAGTGTAATATCTTTGTCATTTGTTATCTCCCATCGATAGTAGTTGCCTATCACGAACTTCTATTTCCCAGCATCCTCGGGTAGTATATTTTGCAAGTAATGAGTCCCAAATTTTGCTAGCCTCCTTGTAAGTGCAGTAGACATCAAAGAGATCATTAGATAACGTGCTAATGATTATATGTCTACATACCTTATTTGAATAAATCCAAGCATCTAATTGAGTTTAATCTGTAGTTGGTGAAGGTCTCTAATCGGAGAGAGCACCAGCAACATCATGCATATTTAGGGTAGAAAAAATACGTTCTTGCCATCTTTGAAAATTTTGTCCTTCAAAGATTGATATATAGAAAAGGCTTGATAGTTGGGATAGTCGACGGAATAGCCTGAATAGTAATAGGAACATGGTCATTGGCATTGGTGGTAGCGGTATTCGTGACAGCAAAGGCAGTGGTTTGAGTAGTAGGCTCCATAATCCTTGAGATTGTAGGCAGGCACTTGAGTTTAATTTGAGTCACGTCACTAGACGCTATCTTCAAGGATTATTTCGTCTTGACGGATATCCCCCAAGATAAAACATATTCTTCCTAAGTTAGGATTAGGGTGCCCAACCTCCACATTCATTGTTTAGTATTCATTTGAAGTAAAGGGGAGTTGAATCTGGTTAAAATTGTGGAGGCATTATGGTGAACTGATTATGATTGATATTATTATTATTATTGTTGTTTATTTAGGTGTGCATGTCTGCCTAACCTATATTTACCTCCCTTCACACTTAAAGAAAAAAAAATGGTCCGCAATGTTTAAAACAAAAGATAACTAAAATTAGAAAAGTAGAAGTAAACCAGGGTGAAAGTAAGGGATGTAAATAGAAAGGAAGAAACAGGACTCCCCTGATATGAAAAGTTAAGAACAAGAAGGATATATGCAAACAAATCCTGTAGCTGAGAGACAAAAAAAATATACACAGACCACGTAGCAAATAGTAAGTGGGCGTTAGATAAAAGGCATCAAATATAGAACTAGCAATTGCAGAATCTAAAAACATTATGAGGTACAGTGATCCATATATAGTTATCCCAAAAATGAAAGCAGAAAAACAAAAAGGATCATGCAATTAACACAAAAATACTACGAGTCAGAGGGCCCAGGCATATCATGATATGTAGGGTCTTGTGGAAGAATAATGACGAATGACTGAGGGACCTCTGAAGGTGGTGGTGGAAGGGCAGGCATCAGATAATCCACAAGCATATGTAGCTAATCTTTCATTAACAGGACATGCCCCTCTAGTTTGTTAATGGAGTCCTTCGCCCAGCCCTCAAACTGAGTCTGAGGTGATGCATCCTGAATCATGGGTTCTAGAGTATCCATTCATTGCTGTAGAGGAGATGGAGATGCATCGTTATGTGGTTGTGCCTGTGCTCAGTGTATGCGGGGTCTTTCCGGTTCATCCTTCATGCTATCATACTTGAATGGACCCTTTAGTTTACATTGAACAGCATTTTTAGATACTCGGCTTCCCCCCATTGAAAGTAATTCAGTGAGCATGTGGTGGTATGCCAAGCTCGCCCTATCTAACCGTGCAATTTGCTTGAAGTTTAGGATCATAAGCAGGGAATATTCACCCGCTTTCTTGTCATAAAGTAATAAGTCAGAAAAGCCTTTTCTTGGATCATGTCGAATCCATGGGAACTAGTCAAGACATTACTAGTGATGAACTGTAGCCAATATCGAGCAGGCTTATTTAGTTGGTTGACCACATACACTCTATTGGTCAGCCTTGCTCGACCTTCATTGGTTATGGTCGTTTCTACTTCTTCCCATGGAATAGACTACTAATTAGCCATATAAGACTGGAAGGCACATTCTTCGACATTGGGCAGTTCATAAAAGTCCTAAATGAATTTCTCATTGATTCTTACCCATGCTGATCGGCAATAATATTCATCTTCATCCTCCTCTGTGTTTTCAAAATTGGCATACAACTCTTGGATCATTAAGGGAATCTGATGCACATGTTTTTTAATGAACCCTTGCAGGCTATACCATTCAAAATCACTGAAGGTCAGATCCAAGATATGGGGCTCATAGTATCTATCTTCAATAATACCCCGATCAGAGAAGAGGCGCTCAAAGGGGAATTTAGCTCTAGAAGAAGCAAATATGTCCTTATCATATGGTTTCTTCTTCTGCTTTAAGGAAGATGCTTTAGCTATTTTTGTTTTCTTTTTGGGAGCCATAAACTCTGTAATCCAAATAACATCCATAATTAAACTAGGGTAAGTAGCTATAGCACACTAACAGAGCAGTCATAATCACATGCAATGTCTAAGGACACAATAATGGATAGGAAAAATGACATATCAACTTAATTTGACATGCAAATGATATGGAAATGGTCCTCTAAGAGCAAATAGTATAGTAAGGGAAAAGAAACTCGAAAAAGGCAAGGCAAGAAGTGCATAGAGAAGAAATATCAAGTTCTAGAGAAAGACATTCGAACTCGCTATAGCGAGAACAAATAGATTTCTAAAAACGTGGGTTTAGCCTAAAAAGTCCCAAATGAATGAGAACTTTCTATACAGAAACAGTCGACAAGTAGAGCGCAAACAGAAATAACCATAATTACGCAAGTAAATGCAAATGGTTTCACAACCCTAAAAACCACAAAATTAGCAATAATATTCAGCGATTGAGGAAATAAAGGACAAGCAATGTACCTAATGTGAGGAGAGTAGTGCATAAGGGGAATGGGGGCGTGAAAAGCAAGGATTTCTATAAAAGAAATTAGGAAAGGGATGGGGGAGAAACAGGCACGCAACAACGAGAAGGACAGCGAAAGAGAAAGGGGAAGAAAATAGTGATTTTAGGTTATTTGTTTTATTTTGTTTTTCTTTAATTTTATATACGAATGGTCAGATACCTCGCTATTGCCTAGGCAATAGCAAGGTGATCTCTAGAAGAAGTACCAATAACAAAGCTATTTTTTTCGCAATGGCTAAAGTGGCTTCTCGCAATGGCCAGTATACTTAGGTGATTCTTGTTAGCTATGGAATCTAGCTATAGTGAGAAACTCTTTGGTGTTTGTACTTGTCCATAAGCATATTGCAGTCACTATAGTGAGTTGGCTATCTCACAATAGCAAGTACACTTGAAAAATTTCTCCAACCCATTTCACTCGCCATAGCCCAGCTATAGCGAAAGACTCTCTGGACTTTGTACCATATTGGAAAGATAGGGAGTTCGCTATGGCGAAAAGGTGGTCTCGCTGTAGCAAAAACACTCAACATCTATAAACAAGCTTTGGCTTACCACAGCCTATACCATAGTGAGGAACTCTCTGTTTAATGTACCGGACGCAGAATAAACAATCTTGCCATAGTGAGATGGACTCTTCGTAGTAGCGAATTTTTATATATATATAATTCTGTAGTACTTCGTCTAACCCCTTCATATAATCCCCTTAACCTAATATCAACTTATTTGAATGAGGTGAAGTGAACACAGTTACCAAATGAGAGAAGACACTCAAGTTTGTTTAACTGCTCCCTTCTCCTGCTTTCTTTAACGAAGGTTAGTCCAAGGCTTCCAACCTCTCTTGTACACTCCAACCCTGCAAGGTTAAAATAAGGCTTAAACATTTATAATCCTTTCAACAAAAATTAAAATAAAAGGAGATGAAGATGCAAAAGATAAAAGTTTAGGCTGCCTTCCAAGAGCGCTAAGTTTGAAGTCTTTAGCTAGACTATCCCCAGTATTCAAGGAGGTGTGATGAAGCTCTGAACTATCTTATGTCTATTCTATTCTTCCCCAAAATATTGTTTGAGTCTTTGACCATTGACCTTGAATTGATCCCTTGATTGTTCATCTTTAATTTCCACTGCTTCATGAGGTGCAATTGCAATAATAGTACAAGGGCCTGACCATCTTGATTTAAGTTTCTCAAAAACCAACTTGAGTATTGAGTTGAACAGCAATACTTGTTGTCCTGGTGTGAAGTTCCGTTGGAGAATGTGGCAATCATGCCATTTCTTTGTTCTTTCCTTGCAAACCCTTGAACTTTTATATGCTTCTAGGCAAAATTTATCCAATTAAAGCATTCTTTTTGTACTTGTTAGGTTAGGATCAAGATTAAGCTATTTGATAGCCCACTATGCCTTATATTCAAGTTCCATGGTAAACGACATGCTTTCCCATAAAAAAAGCCTATAAGGCGACATCCCTATGGGTGTTCTATAAGCTGTTCAGTAAGCCCATAATGCATCATCCAACTTGTTTGACTAATCTTTTATGGAATGATTACCTGTTTTTTTCATGATTCTTTTAATTTTCCTATTAGTAAGCTCACACAAGCCATTAGTCTAAGGGTGGTATGCGAGAGACATTCGATGGTGTACCATATATTTTAGTAGTAGATTCTTCAATTATTTATTGTGAAAATGAGTACCTTTATCAGTGATGATGGCTCAAGGTACCCCAAACCTATTGAAGATGTATTTCTTAAGAAATTTGATTACTGTGTTAGAATCGTTGGCTATACAAGCCAATGTTTCAGCCTTCCTGCTTACATATTCCACAGCCATCAGTATGTAATGATTACCTCAGGATGAAGGAAAGGGGCCCATAAAGTCCATTCCTTATACATTAAATAGTTCAACTTCTAAGATCCCATACTGTGGCATCTCATGTTGCCTTGAAATGTTTCCTGTTCTTTGATGTCTACCACACTGAATAACAAAGTTGTGAGCATCTTTAAACAATGTGGACTAATAAAAACCCGATTCCAACACCTTATGTGCAGTCTTTTGACCCCTATAAGCTGATGAATGACACGCATAGAGGATAGCAAGCTGTTCAATTTCAAGCGCACACTTTCTAATCACAGATTCAGCATACCTCTTAAAGAGAAAAGGCTCCTCCCAGACATAGTAAGTGACATCATGCAGAAATTTTCTCTTTTGGTAATGACTGGCATCAGGTGGTAGAACATTACACACAAGGTAGTTTACAATATTGTCATACCATAGAATGCCAATTAAATTTGTCACATGAAATACTTGTTTGTCAGAAAATTTTTTATCAATCACGGTTCCATTGGTACATTCAGACTTGTGAACAAGACGTGATAAATGATCAACTACCTGATTGTCACTGCCCTTCTTATCCACTATTTTCACATCAAATTCTTGCAAGAGAAGGACCAATCTAATTAGCCTCAGTTTTGACTCCTTTTTACTCAGTAGGTATTTAATGGCCCATGATCAGTATGTATAGTTACATTAGCACCCATCAAATAAACGCAAAATTTGCTAAAAGCAATGACCATGGCTAACATCTCCTTCTTAGTTGTAGAGTAATTTACCTGAGCTCCATTTAACGTTTGATTAGCATAGTAAATGGGATGAAATACCCTATCCCTCCTTTGACCCAAAATAGCTCCTACTGCATAATCACTGACATCGCATATGAGTTCAAATGGTTGACTCCAATCCAAAGTTACAGTGATGGGTGCAGTGATCAATCTCTGCTTTAGCTCTTCAAATGCCTTTAGGCACTCATCAGTAAACTGGAAGGGTATGTCCTTCTCTAAGAGTCTGCACAGCGGCTTTGTAATTTTTGAGAAATCCTTAATGAACCGACGGTAGAAACCAGCATGACCAAGAAAACTCCAGATTCTCTTTACATTAGTAGGTGGTGGGAGGTGTTCGATCACCACTGTTTTGGCACGATCCACTTCTAGACCATTTTTAGAAACTTTATGGCCCAAAACGATTCCTTCAGTGACCATGAAGTGACATTTCTCCTAATTCAACACCAGATTTGTCTCTTCACAATGCTTCAGGACTTGCGCTAAATTTGCCAAACATATCTCAAAGGACTCTCCAAACATAGAAAAGTCATCCATAAACACTTCCATGGTGTGTTCAATGAAATTTGCAAAGATAGACATCATATAGCATTGGAAGGTGGTTGGAGCATTGCATAACCCAAACGACATCCTACGAAATGTAAAAGTGTCATACGGATAAGTGAATGCTGTCTTTTCTTGATCTTCTGAAGCAATTGCTATTTGATTGTATCCAGAGTATCCGTCCAAGAAATAAAAGTATTGTTTCCCAGCCAAATGATTAAGCATATGGTCGATGAATGGGAGAGGGAATGATCCTTGCATGTTGCTGTATTTAACTTCCTATAATCCATACAAATTTGCCACCCAATGACTGTCCTGGTGGAAATAATCTCATTTTGGTCATTCTTCACCACTGTCATTCCTCCCATTTTAGGCACACATTATACTAGGCTGACCCAGCTGCTATCTGAGATAGGGTATATGATCCCTGTATTCAACCATTTCGGTATCTCCTTCTTAACCACTTCCTTCATGATTGGGTTTAGTTGCCTTTGCCTCTCAATAGATTTTTTGTGCTCATCTTCCAGCAAGATTTTATGCATCACTATTGCTGGGCTGATGCCCTTGATATCCTCGATTGTCCACCTCATAGCTAATTTGTGAGTTTTAAGTACCTCAATTAACTTATGCTCTTGTTCCTCATTTAAAGATGTAGAAATGATTATGGGTAATGAATGATCCGTTCCCAAATAGGCATACTTCAAATGAGAAGGCAATGGTTTTAGCTCTAATTGCGGAGGTTCTTCAATGGACGGCTTCATTGATTGGGTCACTCTAGCTTCCATTTCCAATGATTCAAATTTTCTCGAAGAATTCAACCAGTGGGAATTTCCATGTATCATCATCTTACATTCATCCGGCCCTTGTTCAATTATTTCCAACTCATGTAACAATTCTTCTAATGAGTCTCTTTCCTTATATGTATCAGGTACTCCTTGAATGTATTCTTTATAAATCTCAACCTGAAAACAGTCATCCGTTTGATCAAAGAATTTCAAGGCCTTGTTCATATTGAACAAGATCTCCTCATCCCTAACTTGCATCTTGATTTCGCCCATTTCCACATCAATTAACACTTGAGCTGTAGCCAAGAAGGGTTTGCCCAACAGAAGAGGTAACTTCCTATCCACTAGTATGTCTAGGATGATGAAGTCAACTAGAAAGATAAACTTGTCCACTTTAACTAGAATATATTCAATAATCCCCTTTGGCTTAGACAAGCTCTGGTCCGCTAATTGTAATGTAACTGAGGTGGGATATACTTCTCCAAGTTGAAGTTGTTAAAAAATTGCAAGTGGCATCAAATTCATACTTAATCTAAGATCACATAGAGAAGGTACCTGGGTCATGTAGCTTAGGAGGAAGCTTGTTAAGGATTATTGCACTACATTTTTCTATAAGCATGATTGTGCCCAACTCATTCAACTTCTTCTTGTTACTTAACATTTCCTTCAGAAACTTGCTGTATAAAGGCATTTGCTCTAAAGCTTCCACGAATGGAATGTTAATATGCAACTATTTGAATATCTAAAGAAATTTCTTGTATTTTTCCTCTAAGGCCTTCTTTTAAAACCTTTATGGGAAAGGAAGCAGAGGCATTCTTTTTTGAGGTTCTACTATCTTATCTGCACTTTTATCTTCTATCTCTATACTCCTGTGTTCCTCTTCCTTTCTCTTTTCTGGCTCATCCCTCTCCACGCTTTTCTTTTGAATGGTATGTTCCTCTTCACTCACTAAGTCCTCCCTAGCTCTATGAACTTCAGGCAATTCTTTCCCATTTTATAGGGAGATAGCTTTACATTCTTTTTTCCCTTCTTTTCTAGGATTAGGAACTATATCACTTGGTAATCCACCCTGCTTCATTGTATTCAACTCTGATGCTAATTGCACAATTGGCATTTCCATGTTTTTCATTGTTGACTTTTGTTCGGCCATAAACTGCATCATCATTTCTTCCATGCTTGATTTATTTTTTTGAATGGAGACTTGCTACCTTGGTTGCTGTGTGAATCCTGGTGGTTGCATAGGAGCTACTGGTCTAGGTCCAGAGGACGATGCTTGATTCAAAGATGTATCTTGACTCTATGAAAAATTTAGGTGATTCCTCCAACCAGGATTGTATGTATTGGAGTAAGGGTTGGGGGGACCCTTTGTGGATTTTCAGCATAATTGCATAACTTGAAGGTAGTCCCTGTTAGACAGAATTTAGATGGATGTGCTTCCCCATAATAGTCGTAAGGATTGGTTGGCATGTGTACTATATTAACTCCTGTGTAGCTATTATTTTTCTGAACTTGGAGTTCCAACTGATCAAAACACTTGTTCATAGATGCCAGCATTGCTACTATTTAAGACGTGGTGTCTTCTAAACTTCTCTAAACCATTTTCACTAGTCTTTGCTCACTAGAACACTGTGCATGCTCAGCTACTAAGTCATCCAGACATTTTATCACATTGTTCGCTGGTTGTCTTCCAAAGCTTCTATTTGTCATAGAATCCATTAAAGTCTTAGACTCTAGAGTTAATCGTGAACAAAAGGTTTGAACTAGGACTCATTTGTCTTGATTATGGCTTGGGCATTGTCTGACTAACTGTTTAAACCTTTCCCATGCTTCATACAAATTCCCACTCGGTTGTTGTCTAAAATTAGTGATTGTTACTCTAGCATCCACTATCTTATCATGAGGAAAAAAATGTGCCTGAAATCTTTCTTCTAAATCTTCTCATGTCTCTATTGAGCCTTTAGGCAGATTATTCAACCATTCCTTGGCCTTCCCTTGCAAAGAAAGGGGAAAAAGTTGCAAATAGATCACATCCTTTGGCACACTATTTTACTTGAAAGAGTCACACACCTCTAAGAAGGTTAAGAGGTGTTTATTAGAGTCCTCCTAGTAAGTACCACTGAATTGTCCGTTCATTTGTAACATTTGCAACATCATTTATTTTATCTCAAACTTGTTAGCTTGAAACTCTAGAACTTTAATACATGATTGATATCCTCTATTGTTGCGACTGAGAAAATCATTTACTCCCAACCTTTCATACTCTTCTTCAGCCATGATTGTAACTTCTCTTTGTCTTCCTCTTAGAATTGAGTTTTCTTCTTCAATATAGGTTGCCCCTTGCAGTTCAACTAAAGTTTTCTCTTGAGTTCCAATTTTTTCCAGCTCTTCTTCCTCACTGAATGTGAGTTCTATAGCTAAATTCTCAGCTATAATATCTTGGATGCTTCTGGTCTTAACTTTGGCTCTCACTTTAGTTTTCACCTTGGGTGGCATAAACTGTATTATCTGCAATATAATATATCTAGAAGTGAATCTTGATAGTGGAAAGAAATTAAATAATCTAATAAAAGTCTTGAACTGAAACTACTAAGAATTTACTTAATATAAAAAAAATCTAACTGAAACTATTAAGAATTTACTTAATCTAAAAAAAATTAACTCAATTCCTCGGCAACAGCGCCAGAAAACTCTATAGCCACTATTTTTGCAAATAATTCCGCAAGCGTACGGATCGCTTTTGTAATATAGTGAATCAATGTCGTCCCATAGAGAATTGAATTAAACTCAATTAAGCCTAAGGAAATTCGCTTTTGTTTAAGTCAAGATGCGCAACTACCAATGTAATGAATTAACATAAAATGAAAGTAAACAAATACTGAATGTTAAGATAGTTCTGATGAGATAAACCACTAAGGAGTATCTTAGATTCTTATCCCCTAATTACCATGAATTAAGGTGCCCGATTAATTGATTAATCAATAATCTGAAGGTTGGGGAGATTAATTAAGCCCAACTGCCTCTCAAACTACTTAGACTTCTATTCTACTTAATTGCAGACTTCTCTCACAATTAATCAAATTAAATACATCCAACCCCTTTCACCACTTAGGATTATTAAGCATATTTCTAGACCTAAGAACAAAACTAGTGTCACTTAATCTCAATTCTAAGTTACTTAATCAATTGGTCTATTGAGATTTCTCTTTTTCAAGAGCAAACCTCAAACTCCCTAATTCAACAAGAGATGGCCAAACTCTACATGAAATAATAAGGACAGATCACGCATTCAAATCTAATCAATTCAATTTAACCTTGCAAAATCCTCAGTACATGGCAATAGGTTTAAGTAAACCTAGAATCAAAGAAATTTAGCTACACATAGCTCTACACATTGTAATCAGATTCAAAAATTCAAAGAGACAAAGAATCATGAAGGAGAAGATGGAGGATCGAAGGAAACTCAGTGCAATAGTGTTGATTCGGCCTCCAATCTTCAACCCAAGCTTCTCCTCCTTAAACCCTAGCTCTTTGATGCATTTTCCACTTTAGAATTTCTCCTCCCTGCTCAGAATGACAAAACCCTTGCTCTTTCTTACGTTTTTAGCTGGCAAATCAAAGCTATGCATTTTAGTAGCTAATCTTGTTATAATGAGGGGTGGCTCTCGCTATAGCGACAACTTATAAGCATCCAGATTTTTGCTGATCTCACTACTGCCTGCACTATAGCTAGGAGCTCCTTGGAGTCTGTATGAATCACGAATTTGCTATGGTGAATTGACTTCCTCATCACAACGAACCTATATCCTAGCCATAGCGAACTGCATTCTCGCTATAGCAAGTAGACTTGTTAAGCTTGCCTTTTGACTTTTCAGCTTCTCTCCCTTTTCTCATTCCTTTTTACAATCTTCTACCTTTCTCCTGAGATAAAAATCAACATCAAATAAGGCTCAAAACTAATGATGATATCACAATTGAGATATTTTTTTTCATTTTGTTTGATTGAATAAAAATTTAAGCCAGGTTAGTCAATAGATAAGTACTTTGACTCCCTTCTATATAAAAAAATATATATCTCTTTCTTATCCAAAATTAGGGAGTCATCAAGGGGTTCAGAATAGTATAAAAAAATTGGAAGAAAGTACCCAGATAAAATTATAGACATATTTATATGCAAGAAGCTGGATGTTCAAAAATTTAAAATTTGAACGTTTCTGGCTTAAAGAAGGATGTTACAGAATTAAAAATAAATGTTTTGTGATAAAAATAAGAAACATTTGGGATTAAATGAAATTATGTGAGGAAGTTACAAAAATTAATAATATTAAGGACTGGAGTAACACGATTTCAAATGGAAAATAAAATTAAAGCTATGTTACAGTTTTATAAAGGTTGAATTTCAACATTTTTTGGAAACCTTAGTTGAATAGATATGAAAAATAAAACTAAAGCCATGTTACAGTTTTATAAATGTTGAATTTCAACATTTTTTGAAAAACTTAAGCCACGTTACAATTTTATAAAGGTTGAATTTTAACATTTTTTTGGAAACTTTAGCCGATTAGATAAAATAAAAATTTGTGTAAAACTTCCCATCGTGTATTATTTCATGTGCAGGGGAAAAATTAGTAAATTTTAACTAAATTGAGTCCAACTTGGCCCATTCTTTTGTACGAGAACGCATCTATTTCCTTAACTCTTTTATTAGCTTAATAACACATTTTAATATATATATATATATATATACACTCACAACTTTTTTATTTTGAGCAATGTGGGACTTAGCCTTTTTGAAATACTTTGTTTTTCTATTCTACACCCAAAAATCTTCTCATCCGATCTCAACTTCTTGATGCTTCTCTCTCTGATCATCCTCCTCCTTTGAACTCCCATGTTGTCCTTGGTCCTCCACAATAGAGTTCACGTTCATCCCTGCTCATTTTCGAACTACAACTTTAAGTTCAAAATAACTATTTTTAATATCGTGCTTCTTCAATCCTCTTTGTTTTTTTTTTCCACCCTTTCTAAGTAGCAACATTTTCACAGCATTTAAAATATAGTAGTCTTTAACAACCATGGCATTTCCGAATCACCCTAAATCAACTGGTATAACATTTGAACCGAATTGATATGGCTAGAACTCATCGGTGGATAATAGATACAGCATGAGCCCTCCTACTCGTTTCCATCTGCCTCTTCTTTCATTTTTGGCTAAAGCCTTATAATGAAGAAAACATTCTCTTCATTCATTTATTTTGCAAATTTTTTTATTTTTTCCTTTAGAGTTCTGCTTTCTGTACTGGCCAATTTCATTTAAACGGAGACGAATATGTAGACAGTATAGGCGCTTCAAAGTAAAAATTTATTAGCAAAATTATAATTTCATATTAATGAAACTGATAAAAAAAGATTTTCTATTTAGAATGTTAATTTCGTATATAGAGGCAGCTTCGGCAAACTGACTCACCCGTCCTATAAAGAGTAAAGAATTTATTGTGAATTAGCCATGGACATGTGATGTATTTACGTACTAGCTATATGAATTTTTTAGGGTCAAGTTACACTTTCTATTTTTTATCGTATCCTTTTAAATATGGAAGCGTTCCTATGTATCCCCAATTTATATAAATTCACTAAAAATAAAATTTAGATAAAGTATCATAAGTATTTACTATTAAGTTTCTAATAAAAATATAATATGGAGAGAATTCTTTTTTGGAAAAAGATAAACCAATTATATAATTTTGAAATGAAATTACTTTCTTCATGAATAATTAATCTAATAATAGTAATTCTTATCAAATTTCATGTACTTACAATTAGAAGTGCTCATGGAACGGATTGGACCACACTCTAACCTAGCTTGATACCTAATTTGATTTAAAACAGGTTTCAAAATTGAAACTCGTTGCTTAAGTTAGGCTAACTTGATTTAGTACTGGGCAGAAGCAAGCTAATATAAGGTGATCTAATTTTTTTTTTCATTTTTTTATTTTTTAAAATTTATTACTAAAATTATAAAATGACTTAAAAAATTTTTTTATATAAATTCTTATGAAATTATATTTTATCCTAAAAAAATTAAAATTTTAATATAAATTTTTATTAATAAAAATATTTTTTGAATTTTTTCAATTCTTTTTTGAGTCAAATTAGGCCCGGTCGGGCTAATATAACCCTTAGGGTCAGCCTGGTGCTCAGCCCAAGCCAACCCTAACCTTTTTTTTTCTTTACACTCAACTTAATCCGACCTAATTTGGTAGAGAATGACTAAACACACCAAACCTCCGGATTTGATGAATACCCCAACTTATAATATGTGATTCTCTTTCATTTCTTTGTGAAGGAGTATGAGTATGCGTTATAAGTTTAGCTTTTAACTACATAATGGCTGAATCAAATCAATTATTAAAAAAAAAAATTAAGCATGTAAGAAAAATTTACTATATGTAATTATGTATACTAGGATTATTTATTCTTTTTTCATTATCAGTTTGATATATATGTTGTTTGGAGTGAATCTAATAAAAATCTTTCTATATAAGAAAACTATAATTTGGGAATGAAGGGATATAGAAAATGCCAAGAATAGTGATAAAATTCAAGACATTAAACTTTACTGGATCTAAAGGCAAAAGATAGTGCCATGCTACTTTAATTTGTGAAGCACCGGCTGAAGGACTAATTTTTAACTTCTAGTGACCGTGTTTGATTGTACCCGACAAACAGATTCAGGATAAAAAGCTTTGCAACTTTGCCATATGAAAAGTCAGAGTTCCATTGCTTTGATCACCCTTCGTATGTCCAAAGCCGTACCATGCATGCGTGGTGATTTGGTTTCTTCGTATGATTTGATCTTATTTTATCTTTTTGGCAGGCCAAAAACTCCATATATATATAGAGCTCCACATCTTGCCCTTCTCCCTCACCTCTCAATCATAACCATGGCAATCCCCAACTCAAAGCCTCAAAGCATCTCCATCTCTGCTCTCACCATCTTCATTTCCCTCCTTTTCCTGTCACAAAATGCGAATTCACTTTCCTTCAAATTCTCCACTTTCGACCCTTACACTAATTCCATAACCTTCCAAGGTGATGCCTTTGCATCCCAAGGCTACCTCCAACTCACAAAGACCATAAATGGCATCCCCCAACCCAATAGTGCTGGCAGAGCCTCATATTCAGCACCTGTTCGCCTGTGGGATGCCAAAACAGGCAAGCTCGCAGCCTTCACCACCTCCTTCTCTTTTATTGTGGCACCTACTTCTTCTGATCTCTTTGGTGATGGAATCTCCTTCTTCATTGCCCCCTTCAATTCCAACATCCCTTTCAATTCAAGCGGTGGATTCCTTGGACTCTTCAGTGCGGCCTCTGCTTTGAATTCCTACGCCAATCAAATAGTTGCTGTTGAGTTTGACTCTTTCGGGAATCCTTGGGACCCAAATTCTGCTCACATAGGAATCGATATAAACTCTATTGCCTCGATCAAAACAGCATCTTGGGATGTTGTGAATGGATTAACGGGAATTGCCACTATAAGCTATGACCCAGATGTGAAAAATTTAAGTGTTTTTGTGAGTTATCCCGAAAGCAAAGTGAATGAGGCTAGCAGCAGCCTCTCATTTGCGGTTGACTTGAGGACTGTTCTACCTGAATGGGTTAGAGTTGGGTTTTCTGGCGCCACTGGACAGTTGGTTGAGCTTCACAAAATTATTTCTTGGGATTTCGTCAGTTCAAGCTTTTATTGAAGCAGGGAGGCTCCTAACGGGGAACTTGAGATTTATAGTTGGGGGGTCAAAATAAAACAAAATCATGTTTCAGTGTTTGAGGTTCAATTTGTTTAGAGTGGAATGCATTTGTGCTTATGCAACGTCTAAGCCTTTATGCATTCTTTAATGATTAATAATATATACTTTATTGAAAGTGGGATTTGTGTGTGTATTTTTTCTTAAATCGTTGACATCTGCTTCTATGAAGAAAAAAAGAAAAAGCTTATTTCTCGAAAAAAATTAAAAACTTTGTTTACCTTTTGATTGTGTTTGGCCTATATAGGAATTTTTTGTTTCTTTTTTATAAATTATACTTCTTTCTTCTTTATTTTTAACTATTATATTTTTCTTTTACTCACCAAAAGATAGGCCTTTTGGCATTAATATGACAAAAAAAAACTAAAAAGCTAGGCTGTAAAAATCTTTTTCAATAAACTTAAAATTTTTATTTTTTATTTTTTATTAATTAAATTTTATTATTTTTTTCTTAAATAGGTCATAGCATTTCATATGCTGCAACCTATATATAATTTTTTTATTTATATTTAATTAATTCAATTTTTATTTTTTAGCTTTAATTATAATTGAAATTATTTTAACTAATTTTAAAATATATAATTTATTATTATAATTATTTCTTCAACATTTTGGATTTTTTCATTTCAAATAAATTATTATATTTATTATTTTCTAAAAAATTTGAATTGAATTAAATTAAATTAATTTTATTTTTATTTATCATCTAATTTTTAAATTTAAATTTTCTATATTTATTTCATCCAATTTTTTTAATTTCTTCATTTAAATAAATTACATAATTTAAATTTTTTTTACAAAATTTTGAGTTTAAAATTTTAATTCTTTGCAGTTATTATATATATTAATTCGTTAACTTTTTTAAAATTTTTAATTTTCAGTCCTTGAATATCTTACTCAATTTAAAATTATCTTAAAAAATTATAATTTAATTTGTAAAAGTTCTAATTGATATAGACATGTGTTTCATAAATAATATTTATACCTACTCATTATAAAAAAAATTATGTGAATTATTTCTTCTAATTTTTAATATCCAAGAATAGCAAATATTTTTAAGACTATAAAAATACTTAATATAACAAAAACACAGGCCGATATATTAGATGACTTATATACGTTGCCTATATAAGAAATACTTGGATATCAAAACTTACAAAAAGTCTGATACAAAACTTCAACTTTTTTCTTGTATTAGGAATTTTTTTTTAATTTTTAGGGATTGGCTATGCCTTTTAATAAACCACATTTACGTAAAAATAAAAATAATAGTGTTTGGGAAAATATAATTAACTAGATGATTTTGGATTTTTTTTTGTTGAATTATCTTGGTGTAAAATTTTTTTAAGTATTTGGATAAGATTAAACTTAATGGTCTTTTTTCTACTATTAATTTTCTTACTTAAAATAAAATAAGTATATAATTTTTCAATAATATTATAATAAATATTTAATTTAATTGTAAAATTATATAATTATTTATAAAAAATATATACTTATCATAATATTATTAAAAAAGTATACACTTGTTATATTATTAAAATTTTTAATTATATTACAAAAATATATTTTATATAAAATTTATATCAATTATCATTATAAATAATTTAAATAATACAATATATCAAATCTAAATTACATACGATATATATATATATATATGGGTCGTGGCATATGCAATGCTATGACCCATTAAAATTTTATAAAATAATTAAAAAGGTTGCGAAGTTTTTTTTAAAAAAATTAATAATCATTTTAGGAAAATGTTTTTGTAGTAGAGCATTTAAACTTTTTCTTTTTTAACATATTATAGTCAAAATGCCCCAAAAGATATATAATATTTATTTATTTATTGCAATAAAAAAGTTACAATTATATTTATTTTTATTAATATATATTTAATCAATATAAAATAGTCACATATTTAACATTTAACAAATTATAAGATCCTTTGATAAGAGGAAAATAATTTTTAAAAACAAAGAAAATATTTTTAAGATTAAAGAATTTAAAAATAATAATTTAATTTCAAAAAAAAAATTTATAAAATACATATTAATAAATACAAGCATTGTAATAGATTTAATAAAATTTTAACATAAAATAAATTTATGATTTTTAGTACAAAATAAATAACATTAAAATAAAAGTTTAAGAAACAATAAAATTTAGGTTTACATAATTGCCTATATATTTGTTGTTATGTTTTTATTAATTTCTTATTGAAACACAAGCTATTACTATTTTCTTACAAATACTTAATACAAAAGTTTTACATATTTCTTTTAGTCTTATCATAAAAATATTTTCTTAAACTGCAATATAGTTATTTCAATATAACTTTTAAAATATAGTTTAAGTTATTTTAATGATGTGATATAAAGTTCTTTTTTATTTTTAGTACAAAAAGTTCTAATATATATCAATTTTACACTTTCATAGTAATTTTTAAAAATAATATAATTATCAAACACTCTTTTACTCAATTTTGTATATATTTAAAAGTGGTGTTTATATTTTTTTTAAAAAAATATTTTTTCACCCTTTCTATTGAATAAACAACGGGGCAAAAGCCCAATTACAAAAAACTTAAACAAAACAAGGAAAAGCAACACCGTGATCATTAGCATTTAAGCATCCTTCACAGTCTAGAGAGGAAGAAGGTGATTCATAAAAACCAAGAGGGAGAGTGTGAGCAAAATTAGCTAATCAATCCACAATTCTATTTATTTCTTTGAAAGTGTGAAGTAACACAACTTTCCATTGAATTTTTAGCTACCTACGGATATTCGAGATAAGATTAAAACAAGGGTGTAGCCTTGGGCAACTCGCGTGGATTAGCTTGATTGCTGCAAGGGAGTCCGCAAGAAATAAAGAAAATAGAATTAGGGTAATGATGATAATTGCATTGATAGCTTGAGGCTGCATTACACTTATAGAGGCCACTCACGCATATCTTACGGCCGCTTACGTAATCTCACAGAATCACATAATATATTTTACAAACAAGAGAATAATAAAAAACTACTAAAGACTAAGTCTTCTGTGTACACTTGGCAGACTTGAGTTGGCCCACAGTAGCTTGATGGGCTTGAGCTATCTCGCTAACAGCCCCCTGTAAATGAGAGGGTACCACCAGGACGGCGAGTTTGTCTCGGAGATAAGCAAAATCGGTGTGACCCAGTGATTTGGTAAAGAAGTCTACTGTTTGCTCAAACAATGGGACATAACGAACCTCCAGTTGACAAGCAAGCACTTGATCACATACAAAGTGAATGTCAATTTCGATATGCTTCATTCTAGAGTGGTACACGGGATTCTCGGCCAGAGCTGCTGCACTGATATTGTCACACCATACAACTGGTGTCCTCACGATTGGCACTTTAAGTTCATCCAGAAGAGACTTCATCCAAGCTACCTCAGCGGCTGCATTAGCTAGAGCTCTATATTCAAACTCGGTGCTTGAGCGGGACACTACACTCTGTTTCTTGGAAGACCAAGATACCAAGGACTCACCAAGATAGACGCAATACCTCGAGATTGATTTACGATCACTTAGACATGCAGCCCAATTTGCATCTACATAGGCCGTGATATCAAGATGTTTGGAAGGACGAATAAACAAGTCGTGTAGTGCAGTACCCTTAAGATATCTCATAATCCTTTTGACTGATTGCCAGTGAGCAGTAGTAGGTCTACTCATAAACTGACTAAGATGATTTACGGGAAATGAAATATCGGGTCGAGTATTTGTAAGGTACTGCAGTGCACCAATTGCACTCCTATATTTAGAGGGGTCTTCAAGTAGATCACCATCATCTGCAGTAAGAAGTTTTCCAGTGGGCATTGGTGTCTAACAGGGTGCTACATATAGCATGCCAAATTTTGTTAACAGGTCTGTAATATATGTTGTTTGACTAAGGTACATTCCTGAACTATCACAGCGAATTTCAAAGCCTAAAAAGTAGTGGATATCACCGAGGTCTTTAAGTGAAAACATCTTGTTAAACCTTTGAGTGAATTCCTTTAGTTGCTTACTGTCATTTCCGGTAACAAGTATATCATCAACATAAATAAAGAGAATGATTATATATTTATTATGGCTAAGAAGGAATAAAGAACTATCACTTTTAGTATTGCAGAAGCCCCAGTCAAACAACACATTCTTCAATCTTTCGAACCATGCTCTTGGAGCTTGTTTAAGGCCATAGAGTGCCTTGTTTAGCTTGCACACGTAATTTGGTCTTGCAATGTCAGTAAATCCTTCAGGTTGCGTCATGTACACGTGCTCAGTGATATGCCCATTCAAAAAAGCATTATTGATATCAATTTGTTTCACTGGCCAGTTGAGTGACACTGCAATTGAGAGCACTATCCGTATAGTAGTAATTTTGGCTACAGGGCTAAAGGTTGCACCAAAATTCACCCCTGCGTCTTGTTGAAAGCCCTTTGCCACTAACCTCGCTTTGTGGCATTGCACAGATCCATCAGCATTAAACTTAACTTTGAATACCCATCGACAGTCTACTACTTTTTGGCTGTGATCAGGAGGGACAAGTTGCCACGTGTTGTTACACATAAGTGCTTCATACTTGGCTCTCATCGCAGACTTCTAGTGAGGAGATTTGAGAGCTTCTGCTGCATTAGCTAGTTCAGTGTCACTGTAAGAGACGTTTGAGACGAAGCTGACGAAGGGATATTTTGGTTTAAAAATTCCCTTCTTCGCCTGTGTAATCATACGGTGTCCACCTTCAATATGATTATCTTCAAGAGGTAACGTGTCAGTTGCTACAGTAGGAATCGAGGGAGACGTGGCATCTGCTGACGTAACAAGATCAAGTACAGGCACTGAAGAGGATTCATCAGACGGACTTGGAATTGGATCCAAGTTTTCAGCAGTGTCACATATAGTTTCAATTTCATTTAGGCTTAAGTGAACTTCTGCATCTTGAGGCCCAATGTTGTTGGCAATGGATTGACCATAGCTCGACTTTAGTGGCTGAAAGCATATGGGAAAAATGTCTGGATGTGTATCAGTGACACGACTCGGCTGCAAATTGTGTAGAAAACCATTAGAGAATGGAAAATCATTCTCATTAAATGTCACATGGTGTGAGATGAAGATCCTCCCAGATGAACTGAGACATTTAAATCCCTTATGTTGCCCACTGTAACCAAGGAAGACACAACGAGTTGTATGGTATTGCAGCTTGTGTTGATTATATGGTTTTAGGCAAGGATAGCATGCGCATCCAAAGGTCTTGAGTCTCTTGTAGTCTGGATCTTTAGTGTAGAGCACTAACCTCATGCTGGCAGGTAACCCAATTTCTTCCATTGATTTAACTTCTCAAGTTCTTGCAGGTTTAGATGCTGATTACAATCCTATTGTTTGTCAACTTCTTGAAAAGGAGAATTTGAGTTGGGTTGAGTTACAAATCGCTCTACTCACTTACGAGACTCGCCTTAAGCAACTACATAACTTCAACTCTCTCATTCTCGGACAGCCAATAGTGAATTTTGCAACACATGGTAGATTTAATCATTTTGGATCTTGTGGAAGAGGAAGATCACTTGGGCTTAATAGAGGTCGAGGAAGAAACCCACGTGGCAATAGCAAGCTTATATGTCAAGTCTGTGCTAAGAGTGGTCATTCAGCAGCTGCATGTTACTTCAGATTTGATCACACATATATGGGTTCACCCCCTGAATCTCAGAAAATGCAACAACAGCACTCTTCTCCCTCTTATCACTCTGCTTACACCGCGACACTAGGTACGGTTAATGACCCTGATTGGTATGCAGACAGTGGTGCAAACTCCCATGTGACTAGTGATTCTACTCAGCTAGAAAACCTTGTGCACCATCCAGGTAATACTGGTTTGATTGTTGGTAATGGAGATATAATACCTATCTCTTACATTGGTAATGGTAAAATATTATTTGCTGGGAAGAAATTGACTCTAAAAAATGTGTTGTATGCTCCTCGTATTACACAAAATCTACTTAGTGTTTCAAAGCTTACAGATGATAATGATGTGTTTATAGAGTTTCACTCAGATGTTTGCTTTGTGAAGGACAAGAAGACCAGAACAATTCTCTTACACGGGACACGTGAAGATGGCCTTTATAAAATTAATGGCATTGGTGGAAATAAAGACTTCAAAGTCTATTTAGCAGTTCATCAGAAAAATAATAAACTTTCAAATGTTGACCTTGTGGCTTGGCATCGTCGTTTAGGTCATCCTTCTTTTCGTGTTTTATCTCAAATTTTGAAAGATTGTAATCTTGCTGTTGGCAATGACAATAAAGTTCCATTTTGTGAGGCCTGTCAATTTGGAAAAATGCATAATTTGCCTTTTGAAAATTCTGATTCACATGCTGCTAATCCATTAGATCTTGTTCACACTGATGTATGGGGCCCATCCCCAATTACTTCAGTAAATGGTTTTAAATATTATGTGTATTTTATTGATGATTACAGTCGGTATACATGGATATATCCACTCAAAAATAAAGGGGAAGTTAAGGCTGCCTTCATTTAATTTAAAAACATGGTTGGGAATTTATTTGAAAGGAAAATCAAAATATTGCAAAGTGATGGGGGAGAAGAATTTTGAGCTTTACAAAACATTCTTCTTGAATCTGGGATCCAATCTCAATCATCTTGTCCCTATACTTTCGCTCAAAATGGAAGAGCAGAAAGCAAACATAGGCACATAGTTGAACTTGGACTCACAATGCTTGCACAGTCTAATATACCACTACAGGTGGGAGTCATTCCAAACTGTAGTATATCTTATTAACTTACTTCCCACAACTATTCTTGCAGACAAATCTCCTTTTCAATACCAAAATAAAGAAAATAGAATTAGGGTAATGATGATAATTGCATTGATAGCTTGAGGCTGCATTACACTTATAGAGGCTACTCACGCGTATCTTACGGCCGCTTACGTAATCTCACAGAATCACATAATATATTTTACAAACAAGAGAATAATAACAAGCTGCTAAGGACTAAGTCTTCTGTGTACACTTGGCAGACTTGAGTTGGCCCACTGTAGCTTGATGGGCTTGAGCTATCTCGCTAACAGCAAGCACAATCACTTTGCTATAGCTATAATTCCATGCAGTTCGACACCAAGCAAAATATCCCAAAGTTCTGATGTAGTAACGGAGCAAAACCCGAGGTTAGAGCTAAATCCTAGGACCCACCTCCCTGTTACGTCGCTTAGGAGCCCTGCACAAGAAACATGCCCATCTGAGGTAAACCGAGCCATTCACATTGACTTTGATCCATCTTGTATTAGGGGGTTGCCATCTAAATCTGCTCGCATTTGACTGTACAGATGCGGATTTGCTTTCGTTGAAAGTTAGTATCTTCTGAAGTGTGATGAATGCTAGTGTAAAACAAATCATCGGTGCTACAATCTTCATCTCTGAACACACTGTTGCACCTAGTTGTCCATAAAAGCCAGCAAGTGTATCCAAAGAGTTTCCTCCATTCGAATTTCCTCAACCCACTAGCACCATCCTCTTTGGCAAAATTCTAATTCAACCAATCGTGCATGGGAGCCGAGAAAAAGGACATCCAGTGTGACAGGTGCACCACTCTCTTCCATAACTGAACGGCCTTGCTATCCTGAACCACGTGCATCGAAGTCTCAGGGGAAGCACAGCGATGAGAACAGTCAGCGTTCTCCACCAGCCCACGAGATGCTCTCAGCTTATTTGTATGTACCCCGTCCTTGACAATGACATCATTACCAGAACCCGCATTGGTACTCTCCTTGCAGCCTTGATCACAGCGGTAGGCCTTTCTAAACTGCTAGAGGAGCCGTGTGTGTCATCACACAAGGAAATTTCGAACTGGACAAGCACAAGCTCCCCGGAGTGGTACGGACCAACGTTGATCCTTCTTCTGCTACATATTTTAGTGATGGCAGTGCACAAGTTTCACACTCCTGTATAGCCCAAAGAGATATGGACACATCACCGATCCAGATGCCACAAACTACTTTAGACGAAGAAGATTACTTTTTGGTTGTTAGAGGGTGAAGCGTTATGCGAACAGATTAATATTGAAGCAAGCTGCAAGAATGTGATCGAGAAATAATACTCGCCATCGACGTTGTGCTAAATGGATGAGCAGCTGGGCTATTAACGAGTTAAAATCAGATTCTGAAAGATGTGACCTTTATGGTTTTCATGTAGTTTTAGAGTGATCAAACGAACCTTATCTTTTGTATTTTGAGAAGGAAAATACAAGAAAAATAAAATGAAGTGCTAGCACCCATGTGGCTTGATCATCTCCACCTTAGCTCTACCTTAGCAGTCCGTTAGCCAGGTTGGATGAAACAAGATGGAGTTATGCTGGAAACTAAAGATGGGGACTAAATTTTAAAGTTTAGAAAGTATAGGAATGGATTTAAAAAAAAAAAATATTTGGACCAAATTGAAAATTAAAGTAAAGGGATCAAATGATTTATTTTTTCTTTATTTTAATAAAACTTTCAAATATAATTTATATTATTTTAATGATATGATATAAAGTTCTTTCAATTTTTAGTGTAGAAAAGGTTCTAACGTATATTGAAACTAATATGAGTATCAAACACTCTTGTTACTCTATTTTGTATTTAAAAGTGGCATTTCGAATATTTTTACCAAACATTTTTTTGCGCTTCTAAGAAGCAACATTTTCACAACATTTAAAATATATTAGTTATTAAAAAACTAACTTTGCTTATGACGAGTTTTGATGCAAATTATTTTTCATAGCCGGTCCCAAGCCCAGAAAAAAGATGAGAGTTGTGTTAGGCAATCGACAGCCAACGTAAAATTTTATCAAATCTTTATGACATAGACAATCGATATATTAAACGTAATGCTAGGGCGTTACCTGGAAGTAATGCGCTATATAGCTCGAGTACAGTGACAAATGAGCAAGAGCCGCTGCATTGTCGCCTGAGTGTAGTGAAAAATAAGTAAGGGCTTCCACATTTTCGTGAACGAATGTGGGTAAAGAAGTTAGTTCACGAGAGTAGAATTCATTTTGGGACTTGGAATATAGGTACATTTACGGGTAAGTCAATGGAAATAGTAGATACTATGATTAGGAGAAAGATTAATTTTATGTGTTTACAAGAAACTAAATGGGTAGGAGAAAAAACGAAAGAATTAGACACTTCGGATTTTAAACTTTGGTACACTAGGAAGGCTAAATCTAAAAATAGGGTAGGTATAATTGTAGATAAGTTTTGAAAAAATGTTATAGTGGATGTAAAAAGGTTAGGAGATAGAATCATTGTATTAAAGTTAGTAGTGAAAAAAGAAATCTTTAATGTTATTAGCACCTATGCACCACAAGTAGGATTTGAAGAATATCACAAAGTAAAATTTTGGGAGGATTTAGAATGTTTAATTCAGGAAATACCATTAGGAGAAAAGATTTTTCTAGGAAGGGATCTAAATGATCATGTGAAAAGTGTATCTTCAAGTTACGAGAGTGTTCATGGAGGACATGGCATAGGGGAACCAAATGCAGAGGGTAAAACTATTTTAGACTTTTCATTGACGTTCGATCTCATATTAGCTAACACTTGTTTTGGAAAGCGTGAGGAATATCTTATCACGTACAAAAGTAGAAAGGTATGTTCTCAAATTGATTTCTTTCTTGTAAGGAAATCAGATAGAAAATTTTGCATAGATTGCAAAGTTATACCTAGAGAGAGTTTAACTACTCAACATAAAATTTTGGTTATGGATGTACGAGTTAGGAGAAGAGTAAAAAGCAAAGGCGAAAATAGGGTGTTAAGGACTAAGTGGTGGCAACTAAAGGGGGATAAAGAAAAGAATATGCAGAAACAGATTGTAGAGCAAGGACCTTGGGAAATACAAGGAAGTACTAATGATATGTGGAATGGAATGGCTAAAGAGATTAGGAAAGTGGCAAAGGAAATATTAGGTGAATCAAAAGGTTTTGAATCTAGAGATAAAGAATCCTGGTAGTGGGATGCAAGTATGCAAGATAAGGTTAAAGTAAAGAGGGAGTGTTATAAAGTGTGGTCATTATGTAAGAGTAATGAAAATTGGGAGAAATATAAAGTAGCTAAGAAAGACACTAAGAAGGCAGTGAGCAAAGCGAGAACGAGGGCATTCGATGGGTTATACCAATCTTTAGGTACTAAAATTGGAGAAAGAAATATTTACAAGTTAGCTAAAAAGTAGGGAAAAAAAAAAAGAGATGTGAACCAAGTAAAATGCATTAAGGATGAAGAAGGGAAAGTCTTGGTCATGGAACGAGATATTAGAGAACGGTGGAAGAATTATTTTCATAGGCTTTTTAATGAAGGCCACGAGATTTCATTGCAATCGGATAGATTAGACACTAGAAAAGAGGATCAAAATTATACATTTTATTGTAGAATTTGTGAGACAGAGGTAAAAGAAGCATTAAAGCGAATGGAAAGTGGCAGAGCAGTTGGACTGGATAATATATCTATTGAAGTATGGAAGGGTTTAGGAGTGAAAGGTATAAGTTGGCTTACAAAATTATTTAATGAAATTATGAGATCTAAGAAAATACCAAATGAGTGGAGGAGAAGTTCTTTAATTCCTATTTATAAGAGTAAGGGGGACATTCAAAATTGTGCAAATTATAGAAGAATTAAGCTCATGAGCCACACTATGAAATTATGGGAAAGAGTAATTGAGCGACGATTAAGGAAAGAGACCCAAGTTACAGAGAATCAATTTAGTTTTATGCCAGGAAGGTCAACTATGGAAGCAATATATTTGTTGCGAAGATTAGTGGAGCAATATCGAGAGAATCAAAGAGATTTACACATGGTATTTATCGATTTAGAAAAAGTATATGATAGAGTACCAAGAGAGGTTCTATGGAAGGCTCTAGAGAAAAAAAGAGTTCGTATAGCTTATATTTGAGTAATACAAGATATGTATGATGAGGCTACAACTAGGGTAGTAACAAAAGGTGGACCTACAGAAGATTTCCCGATAACTATTGGTTTACATCAAGGGTCAACTCTGAGCCCTTATCTTTTTACTCTAGTATTGGATGTGCTTACTGAACATATCCAGGAGTCAGTGCCATGGTGCATGCTTTTTACAGACGATATTGTCTTAGTTGGAAAATCGCGAGTGAAAATGAATGAGAAGTTGGAGAGGTGGAAGTTAGCTTTGGAAACTCATAGATTTTGTTTAAGTAAAAGTAAAACGGAGTATATGAAGTGTAAGTTTAGTAAGAGATACACCACTTCTAGCATAGAAGTGAAAATTGGAGAACATATTATACCACAAGTTATACGATTTAAATATCTTGGATCTGTCATACAACATAACGGGGAAATAGAAGAAGACATAACACATAGGATTCAAACGGGGTGGATAAAGTGGAGGAGTACTTCGGGTATTATTTGTGATAGAAGAGTACCACTCAAACTTAAGGGTAAATTCTACCATAAAGCTATAAGACCTGCAATGTTATATGGAACTGAGTGTTGGGCAATAAACAGTCAACAAGAAAATAAGTTCAATATTGCAAAGATGAGAATGTTGCGTTAGATGAGTAGACACATTAGACGAGATCGGATTAGAAATGAATACATTAGAGAGAAGGTGGAAGTCGCACCTATTGTGGAAAAGATTGTAGAATCAAGATTTAGATGGTTCGATCATGTCGAAAAGAGACCTATAAAAGCCCTAGTTAGGAGAGTAGATGAGATGGAGAATAGTCCAATAATTAGAGGTAGAGGAAGATCAAGAAAAACTATAGGAGAAATTATTAAGAGAGATTTAGATGTAAATGGTTTATCTAAAAATATGATTTACAATAGGTGTTTATGGCGTCGATTGATCCATGTAGCTGATCCCACTTAGTGGGAAAAGGCTTTGTTGTTGTTGTTGTATTAAAAAACTATGACATTCTCAAATCTCCCTAAAATCAACCCATATAACATATTTGAACTGAACTGATATGGCCAGAACTCATCTGTAGATAATAGATAAAGCATCAGCCCTCCTACTTGTTTACCTCGGCCTCTTTTCTCATTTTTGGTCGAAAGCCTGATAATGGGAGAAAACAATTGGAAAGCAATGGCAATGCTAGAAGGCACATCAACTATCCCCAGAACATATGCTAGGTGATCCAATTGGATCCCATTTTTGGTCTCTCAACATTCTCTGCCTAAACTTTCTGTAATTAAATTTTGGAGGTCCAATTATTTGTTCTGAATAATTGGCCTCTAAATATTCCTTATGCATATTTTGCCTTTGGGTGGTTGGTTTACAGGTACAATCTTTGTAACTCTGCGTGTGTGTGTGTGTATATATATACATATATATATATATATATATGTCTATTACAGTATAATTTTGGAATGACAAGTTCCTATTTAGAAGGGGCTGCAACTTTCCCGCAATTACTGTGGAAAGATTTTACCTGTTGGTGTCAATTAGTGATCTATGGACTTCTGTTGCTAACATCATGATACTTGGACAAACTTGATGTCGCTAAAATGCTATATAGATTCTACACGCCAATTCTTGGCATTATGTTGCAGCTTGTCTACTGCCCTCGTTACAAATGTTATACTTGAATCATTAGGATGATTATGTATGATATTTTAACCATTACTGTGTAGGGTTGGAATATCATGGACTTTTCCTTTTAAAAAATCTATTGGTATAGTCATAGCAATGCTTCATGGTGATGATGAAAGAAATATACTATATTCTCCTCCTCATGGCAGTCAGCCTTGTTCCTAAATTCAGAACTAACTGATGGCATATCCGTGTTTGTCATCCTTGGCCCATAGATTGCTTTATTTCAATGTTATGAAAACCTGAGATCGAACTAGAAAATCAATAAATCAATTGGTTTATTTGACCCTCAAAGTCAATCAATAACTAGTGAAAGCAGTAAAATATCGCACGATTTGGCATTGAGTTGGTCAAAAATTAATTTTTAATTTTTTTTGGTTGAAAATAGAGTTTTAGCATGATAGAAATTTATAAAGTTTTATAGACTTTATTTAATCAATTTCATAAAGATTTGTTATCATATGTGAAATATTTTAATTATTTTTTATATTTTCAAATATTTATATCTTTTTTAAGTATTATTTTATAATATATGTATTAATTTAGTTGTAACATATTATATATATTTAGAACCATGGTTTGATTCCAGTTTAATCACGGTCAAACTATTGCTTTGTGAACTGTGAATTGCTTTTTATCTCAATTTAATATTTGATCTAATTTTTAAAACATTGTTTTTATCTTGTTATTTATTTTCTTTTTCTTTAGTTATACTTCTTGTACTGGCCAATTTCATTTAAACGGAGAGGAATATTATACAGTATGGGCTTCAAAGTAAAAATTAATTAGAAAAATCATAATTGCATATTAATGAAACTGAAAAAGAAGATTTTCTATTTAGAATGTTAATTAAATATAGAAGAAACTTTGGCATACTGACATCTGCTCACCTAGTCCGATAAAGATTAAACATTTTATTGTGAATTGGCCGTGGACATGTAATTTATAATTACGTGCGTACTAGCTATGTTAAATTTTTAGGGTCAAGTTACAAAGAATCTTTTTTAGGTATTCCTATAGAAGCATTGTGTGGTCTCAAATTATCTAAATTTACAAAATGTAGAATTTAAGTAAAGTACAATAAGTGCCAACAATACTATTAAGGTTTTTTTTTAATAAAAGTATAATATGTAGAAGGATCTTTTTCTTAAAAACCAATTACATATTATTGAGCTCTTAAAAAAAGAATAAAAAATAATTAATCCAATGGTACTATTCTTACGAAAATTTTTCAACTTATAATTAATGTGTGATTCTCTTTGATTTCTTTGCTAAGAAGAACAACATACATGCGCAATGATTCTTAGGTTAACTTCTTATTATATAACAGGTAAATCAAATCAATTATAAAAAATATATATATAAACATGTTATAAATAAATTTTATCAAAACATATACTTGACATGTTTATATATATATATATATATAAGACTAAATCTAATAAAAAGTCATCTATATATAAAACTATAATTTGGGAATGAAGGGATAGTGTAAAGGCATAGAATAGTGATAAAAATTCAACATATCAAACATTACCCAATCTTAAGGCAAGGGATAGTGGAATTTACTATGTGAAGCACCGGCTCAAGGACTAATTTTTAACTTCTCCTCGCCGTGTCTGATTGTATCCTACAAGCAGCTTCAGGACAAAAACAAGCTTTGAATTTCGCCATATGAAAAGTCAGAGTTTCATTGTTTTGATCACCTCCTAAGTTCAAACCCCGTACCATGCTTGGTCATTTGGCTTCTTCGTATGATTTGATCTTATTTTATCTTTTTTGGCAGACCAAAAACTCTCTGTCTCTTTCTCTTTGGGACCCAAACTCTGCTCATATAGGAATCAATATAAACTCCATTGCTTCGGTCAAAACAACGTCTTGGAATGTTGTAAATGGAGTAATGGGAATTGCACCTAGCTGTAAAAAATTTAAGTATTTTTGTGAGGTATCCTAAAAGCAAGGTGAATGGGACTAGCAGTAGCCTCTCATTTGCGATTCATTTGAGCACTATTCTGCTTGAATGGGCTAGAGTTGGGTTTTCTGGTGCCATTGAACAGTTAGTTGAGCTTCACAAAATTATTTCTTAGGATTTCGTTAGGTCAAGCTTTTATTGAAGTGGTGAGGCTCCCAATAGAGAACTTGAGATTCACAAATTAAATAAAAATTAACGTTTAACTGCTGGAAGGTTATTTTGTTCAGAGTGGATTATGTAGTCGTATTTGTAATTTTGCAACTTCTCTGCCTTTATGCATTCTTTAAAGATTAATAACACTTTATTGAAACTGGAATTTGAGTGTGTATTTTTTCGCTAAATAGTTGACAACTGCTTTTATAAAGAGAAAAAAAGCTTATTTTTCGAAAAAAAATTAAAACTTTTTATTAAAACTTTGTTTAACTTTTGATTGTGTTTGGCCTATATACAAAATTTTTCTTTTTTTTTTTCTTGATAAATTATGTTCTCTCTTCTTTATTTTGAACGATTATATTCTTCTTTCACTCACCTAAAGATATTCAATATTTATCCTGTAACAAAAAATAAGCTACACTTATATTTATTTTGATCAAAATGATATATATATATATATATATATATATTATTTATATCATATACTAGGTATTAAAATATATATTTGATCATTATAAAATGTCACTTTTTTAAAATTTAAGAAATTATAAGATCATTTGATAAAAGGAAAATAACTTTTAAAAACAAAGAACGTATTTATAAAATATTTTTTTAGATTAACTAAGTTAAATATAATAAATTTATTTCAACCATAAAATTTGTGTTGAATATATATTGATAAATACAAGCATTGTAATCAATTTAATAAAATCTTAAAATAAATCCAATTTATGATTTTCAAAACAAAATAAATATCATTAAAAAAAAAGTTTAAGAAACAAGAAATTTAGGTTTAGATAGTTGCCTATATAACTTTTTTTTCTTACGTTTTTATTAATTTCTTACTAAAACACAAACTATTACTACCTTTTTACAAATACTAAATACACAAGTCTTACATATATTTTTTTTATTTTTATCATAAAAATATTTTCTTAAACTGCAATGTAGTTATTTCAATATAACTTTTAAATTATAGTTTAAGTTCTTTTAATGATGTGATATAAAGTTCTTTCGATTTTTAGTACAAAAAATTTCTAATATATATGAATTTTACATGTTCATAGTAATTTTTAAAAACAATATAATTATCAAACACTCTTTTACTCAATTTCGTATATATTTAAAAGTGGAGTGTGTGTGTGTGTATATATATATATATATATTAAAGACGATAGTTTTTGTTTTCACCCTTTTTTTTGAATAAATGTAGGGGCCAGGGCCCACTTACAACCAACTTAAATAAAACGGGGAAAAGCAACACCCTCAACATCAGCATTTAAGCATCCTCCACAGCCCGGAGGGAAAGCAGGATCATGAAAAACAAGAGGGGGCTTTGAGCAAAATTAGCTAGCCAGTCCGCACTTATATTTGCTTCTTTGACAGTGTGCAGTAACACAACTTCCCATTGATGTTTTAGGTCCCTAGGGATATTTGAGATGAGATCAAAACAAGGGTGTAGTCTTAGGCAACTCCAGTGTATCAGAGCTTGATTGCCGCAGGAGACTCCACATGCATAATCACATTCCTACAGCCATAATCCTAGGCAGTTCAAACACCATGCAAAATACGCTGAAGTTCTGCTGTAGTAATGGGGTAAACCCGACGTTACAGCCATAGTTTTAAATTGTGGTTGCGGTTGCGGTAACATTGCGATTGCAGTTACTGGCGTTGCGGATAGTATAAGAAGAATTGCGGGCGTTGCGGTCAAAAAATGCGGATGCGACCGGTGCCGCAACAGCAATATTGCGGCCGCATCATATGATGCGGACCGCAATTTAAAACCATGGTTACAGCTAAATCCTAGGACCCACCTCACTGTTGCGTCTCTAAGGAGCCCTGCACAAGAAAACAAGAAACACGCCCGTCGGGGTAAACCAAGCCATTCACATTGACCTCGATCCATCTTGTATCTGGGCATCTAATGAATTGCTCGCATTTGGCTTTACAGATGCGGATTTACTTTTGTTGGAGGCTAACATCTTCTGAAGTGCGATGAATGCTGGAGTAAAACAAATCATTGGTGCCACAATCTTCATCTCTGAACACACTATTGCACCTAGTTGTCCATAAAATCCAGCAAGTGTACCCAAGGAGCTTCCTCCATTCGAATTTCCTCAACCCCCTAGCACACCCTTTTTGGTAAAATTCCAATTCAACCAATCGTGCATGGGAGCCAATAAAAAGGACATCTGGGGAGACAGGTGCACCAGTCTCTTCCATAGCTGAACTGCCCCACTACAACCCGAACCACGTGCATCGAAGTCTCAGGGGAAGCAAAATCGTAAGGACAGTCAGCGTTCTCCACCAGCCCATGAGATGCTCTCAGCTTATTCATGCGTACTCGATCCAGTGCAAGCAGCCATAAGAAGCTACGCATTTTCTCTGGAGCTGGCCAAGTCCAAAGCTTACCCCAAATACTTTCCTAGGCTGCAAGTTCAACTAGTGATGTTGAGATCAGTAGTTTGAACAGAATATGATCTGTCATAGGCCCCCTTCTATGTGATGGCGTCATTACCACGTGATAACTCCTTAATTTTGGTATTATATGGTATATTTTACTATGAAATAAAGAGTCATTTAGTTGTTTTCTTACAAGTTTTGCATTTAAGTGTAATTTTTTTAAGTTAGTATAAATAAATAATGTATAATTTTTGTGATTAATTTTAGCAACTAAAAGGAGAAGGTTGAAAAATCCAGAGTAAATTGTCAGGTGTCTTCAGTATAGTGAGGAATCTAGCTTACAATGGCGAGTCTGTGGCCCATACAAAATCCAAAGAGTCTCTAGCAATAGTGCAGGTAATAGCGAGAAGACTTGGAGTCTAGAACTGACAAGCTCTCGCAATAGCAAGAGGTATTTTTCACTATGGTGAGATGTGTATATTGAAATGCACAACTTCAATTTTCATGTTTAAAGCATAAAAAGCTAGCAAAGTTTTGGGGAAGAGAGACTTTTGGAGTAGGTTATGAAGGGGAAACACACAGAAGAGTTAGGATTTGAAGGCAAGAAGCTTGAATTGAAGATGGGAGGCCAAATAATTACATTACCACTGAGTTTTCTGATCTTCTACATTTTTTATTCTGTGGATTCTTGTTTTTCTGAACCTTTTTGTTTGGTTTGTATTATTGAAAGCCATATGTGGGTAGATATTGTAGATTCTAGGTTTTCTTGAACCTTATTGCCATATAATTGAGATTTTGTATAGTTAATTTAGTTTAATCTTATATTTGAGTACTTAATCTGGTTTGTCTTATTTATTTAAGAGCTTGGCCACCTCTTCTATAAATTCGGGTTTTAGAATTAGCCTATGAGAAAAGAAAATCTTAATAGACTATAGGATTAAGCAACTTATGATTAATTTAGCTTAATTTTATTCTTAGGTATGGAGATATATCTAAGGAACTTAAGTAGTTTAAGAGGATTGAGCATAGTTGACCTAATTAATTGTGAAAAAAATCTACAATTAAATATGATAGAAGTCAAATTAGTTTAAGAGACACTTAGGTTTAATTTAGTTCCTCAACTCTCAGATCATTAATTAAACTAATTAACTTAACAATTCAATTCCTAATAATAAGGAGATAGGAAACCTAAGGTGCTTCTTAGTGATATTTTTCATTAGAACAATTCTAAAAGTTTAGTTTTATCTTTAATTTCATTTTATTTTATTATGCTGGCATTTTAGTTTATTTCCTGATTAAAATGAATGTGGACACTTCTTTGGCTTGACTTCATCTAAAATAATTTCCTGTGCGATGACCTTAATCCACTATACTATGTAATCAATCCATACACTTGCAAAATTAATGGTTGTCACCACGATGAATGGAAGGATCAACTATATTAGCAATGATGCTAGTCACATGGTTAGGTATATACTCCTTAAGGCTTTACTAATCCCAACTCCTAAAATGTGTACTCATATCACAAATGCTTGTATGAAGGAAATCATTTAACACAACTTTCATAGTGTACTCTAAGATTGAGGACTTTAATAAGGTCGAAAGAATTGAACCCAAAGCTCACACATGGATCATTACCTAAACTCCACCCAAGACCTTACTTGAAATCATTCCAAATCTTAACTATACCTTGCCAGGTGAAGGAGGACATTCGTTTCTTATTAATGGTAGGTATAATAGCATCCCCACTAGCATATTTAGCTCTTAAAACTTGAACCCATATAGTGCATCCATATTGCAAACCAAACCCTAGCAAATTTTCCTAAGGAAAGCTATGTTTTGGGCATGTAAATCTTTAAGCCAAGGCCTCCCCTACTTCTTAGGTTTTTTCACTTTATCCCAAACTACAACATGCAACTTTCTGCCCAGGTCCATGGTATCTCACTAGAAATTGCAGCTAGCTTTTTCAATCGCCTCACTAATATAACTTGGTAGACATATGGTCTCCATAAAATAATTGGGGAGGGTTGAGATTAGTGACTTAATAAGCATTGTGCACCTTACAAAGCTGAGTAACTTACCTTTCCAAGAAGAAAGATGTTTGTTAACTTTTTCTAATATGTGATTGAATGTATGTAGCCTTTGATATCTACATATGGAGAAGGGGAATACCTAAGCATTTTTCTAAATCACTCATAAGAGAGACACCAAGTATATGGCTAAATTTGGAGACTCTAAAGAAGTGAATATTTTTAGAGCAATATATCTTAGTCTTAATTAGGTTCATTTTTTGTTCCAAAGAAATACAAAAAAAATTGATGCAACTTTTTATTGTCTCAATTTGATCAATACTAGCTTTCACAAAAAGGATTAAATCATCCAAAAAGATTAAATGGGTGATGGGGAGTCCATTCCTTGACAACCTGATTGGTCTCAATTAACTTGTTGTCTAAGGCTCACTTGATACAATGGTTAAGTTTATCCATATAAAGAACAAAGAAGTAAGGAGACAAAGCATTTCCTTGTCTAATGCCCCTTGATAGCTTGAAAGCATAGGAAGGCACACCATTCCAAAGGACCTTCATTTGCTAATTAGAAATGCAAGACATAATCAATTTAACAAAACCAGGGCTTAAACCTATATCCTCCAAAGTCTTATTAATAAAACCCCAAACAAGATAGCCATAGGCTTTCTTAAGATTTACTTTGACTACCACAAAGCCTTTGTTTCCTTTTTTACATCGCATAGTATGGACCACTTCCTGGGTGATAATGATATTGTCATTACTATGACATCCAATAATAAAACTACTTTGATTTGAAGCAATCAATTTCACCAAAGAATCCTTTAAACAATTAGTGCTAACTTCTGTAATAATTTTAAAGTTGACATTGCAAAGAGAAATTGGTCTAAATTCTTTTAGGCACTCTAGATAATTTACATTTGAGATAAGAACAATGTGTGTTTTATTTACGTTTCAAATGGCTCGGGGATTGTGAAATACTTCCTTCACAAAGCTACACAATGTATTCCTAATTAACCCCCATTGACAATAAAAGAAAGTATCTTATAGACCATTAGGGATCAAAGCCTTAGAAGCTCCAATACTAAAAGCTATGTTTTCTTATTTCTACATCAATAACCTTTCTTTAAGTAAACTAGAGATCTTTAGAACCTAAGTGGGGAAATCCATTAAGACTAGGCAAGGTTGTGTAACACCTTAACCTCTAGCTCATACCCAACATGCCCTCTTATACAGATGGCCATGCGGAACTCACAAGGGAGACAATTTCTCTACTTTATGCTTGCTTTCTCTATGGCACTATGTGTGAATAGAGATCCACTTAGAAGTAATATGGACCGGTTGAGTTCTCTCTATGCTTCCTCATGCTCAATTACACTATTGAGACTTATTTCAATCCCCACAATATGCTTTGAACTCATGGAAAGCAAAAAGGGATTGGAGACATGCATTTTCGCTATGGGCAGATTTTGCTTCATTTCTGGGCTAACTTTGGAAATGCATAACTAAATGCAGAAAAATCGTAACTGCATGATCTGGGTCATTCTAGAAAGTTTGAGACTTCTACTTCATGCTAAAAATACTTAGAAGTCTTAATCTCTCACCTATTCTGCGTTTGACATCAAAATCGTTCACTGGTCAGAGGGGGCTTCTTTGCTGTCACAGTTTACTGATATGGACTTTGAAAATGTCTAACTAATTCCACAAAAATCCAATGCTCATAAACTATATCTCCATGGAAATATGTGGATGTTAGCTAGAGGATAAAAATATATCCAGATCAGTTCACCAAGCCAATTCCCCGGAAACCGATGAAACAGTACCTCGGGTCTGGTTGGGTGTCTGATTCTGGGCAGGAACTTCGAAATTGCATAACTTCCTCTCTAGACCTCTAAATGAGGTTCTTCCAGTTCCTACAAGTCACTGTGACCATCTAGTTTCTGTGTATAAAATTGCGTATCCATTGGACTACGTTTGCCCCTCGGATGACATGATTTCTAAACTGACCAAATGAACAGTGATTTTTGGAAATCCGAATTTCTGATGTCAACTTTGATGAATCATAGAAAATGCTATAGACCTCTAAATGACATGAACTCTAGCTTCCCAGAAAGCTTTAAACATAATCTAGCTACATGTCAAATCTCATAGCTAGAAGAGGTCATATGGCTATTCTATGACATCATGTGCAAAAGGCCCTTTCTTGGCCAAAAGTGGGGCTCATAGGGTCCAATCCTAGTTTTTCTACTTCTATGACCCCTTGAGCACATGAGAAAGCATCTTTAGGAGCTATCAATCATGCCTCAAGTGTCTAATAACTTAGATTGGGGAAACTCACTACCCCATGCCCACTTATGCACCCATATATACTAGGCTATCATGAGCATTTCATATCAAAATCTACTTTCTCATTCAACCATGCTCTTTCATTCATCATAAATCTCATTCTCATACATTCATCATTAATATATACATTGTCTTACAAAACTATTAGGAATTACACCATATACATCATTGCTTTACATTTACAACTCTCATGTACAATATATTACAAAAAGCCTTTACACCCTTCTTTAGCTTCCCTAGCCTCATGCTTGGTGGTGATCCCCATCTCTAATCTCACTTGGTCCACCTGGCATGGTTGGATGGTGGAGAGGGAGGGTGAGATTCGGAGAATCTCAGTAGTTCAACTCTCATTCAAACATACATATATTGCATGCAACAAGTCTCATTATGCATGTATGGCATGTTAGCATATAAAACATGATGAAAAACATTTAAAACATATGAAAATGGCCATGGATAACATTCATGAGCTCGCTGAGTACTTGGATCGGCCTCACCCCTTCCCTTATGGCTTTTGGATTTGCCTTCCCATACTTTAGAGGTACTTAGACTCACCCTTACTCTTTGGGAGTCAACCTCACTTTTGGGAGACATGGCTCAACCAACTTAGGGCTTCGGCTCATCCTCACCTTGGCTATAGGGTTATTGGCTTTTCCATTCCCTTAAGCAAACCAAACAATCATTTAAAACATCATCTCAATCATACATATAATCATGCTAACACACTTCTCATAGCTCATATCATTCATACACACAAGCAAGGCAATGTAAACACACAATTATGCATGAGAGAAAGTAGAGAGAACTACCTTTGTTGGCTATTTACTACTTGCTCTGTCAATGGTCTCCTCCCTTGTTGGTTTCACAACAACTTCTAGATGGGAGAGTTTCTCTTGAACCTAACCACACAAAAGCATGGAATCAATACTTCAATACTCAATTCTTAAGCTAGGGATCACTTCTAATCAGCTCTACTGAGCTTCTCACTCTATGTTTCTTCCTCACTCTAGGGTCCATGAGCTATCCCTCTCTTTTCTCAACTCTTAAGAAAGGGGAAAAATAAGAAAGAGAAGACTATCTACTTCTAATCTCTCTCAAGAATGGTTTCCCACTCTCCCTCCTCTGAACCAAGCTCAAAACATAGCTACTTTAACTATTAAAACCGTGGGAAGAGAGGATAAGGGGAGAAGAGTCACATGTTAAGAGGAAAGCCATGAAAATCCTTACCTTTCTTGTTCTTCCTTCCTTTCCTAAGCTTCTCTCTCTCTCCTCCGCCCTTTTCTCTCTCTTAAAGTGAGCTTAAGTCGGTTACAGAGTGAAAGAATGAGTTGGGATAGTTTAAAAAGTCAAATTCTCTATTTTCACGCTTTTCCGAACTAACCCTCGCTATAGCGAGCCATAACCCTCGCTACGGCGAGCTCGAATAAGTCCCAGAACTCTGCCTTCGCTATGGCGTTCGCTACGGCGAGCAACTCCCTGGATTTTGTATGGAGGTGCCCGAACTCGCTATAGCTAGAAGCTTTCTCGCTATAGCTAGAAGGCAGTCTCGCTATAGCTAGACCATTTCTCGCTATAGCGAGCAGGTACATTCGCTATAGCTAGGCTGTAGCTAGCAGACTTAGAAAATTTTCAGCTTCCAAAAATTTTCAGCTTTTCTTTTCTTTCCCTTTTCTTTTCTCATTTCTTTTCTATTTTCTTTTTCTTTTCTTTTTCTTGGCTGTTACAGGTTGACTTATTAGCAAGGTCCTTCAAGTATAAATGTTGAAAAAATTTAGAAGCCATATGACCCATAATAAGTTAATTAGTGACCCAATCCCTATTATCATCCCTGATAGTTCTAATGTGATTCTTCTTTCTCTTTACAATGGTAAAAACAAGAAAGAATTTAGTATTATGGTCACCCTAATTAAGTCAATTGCACTTTGACTTTGGGTACTAAATAAGTTCCTCCTATACAAGGATTTTATTATAGTTATCCCAAAGTTGATTCTCAAGACAATCAAGGTAAAGGTTGTAACATAGGACACGCTTCCTCTTAATCCCTTGAATATGATTCAAGATTTTCTTTTTCTTGTAGAAAATTTTACCTATAGTCTTCTTGTTCCATTGACCTACATTAGTAGTGAAAAACAACACCCCATTAAGCTAATTTTGATCAGACTAAGAGTGCTTAACTAGATTGTGGAATAGATCCTCCAAGAACCACACAACTTTACAATGAAAGATATTATATCTATAGTGATGAGAGAGTTGAGACATCAAGGAAATTTTTAAAGGCCTATGATAAGACCCATTTTTAATTAAATGGTGCACAGTGGCTTAAGGAAAATTCATTCTCCAATATATGTTACAAAAAATGTAGTCAAGTTGCTCCCTTACTTCATCTTTTTCCTACATAAACTTAGGCCTATTAAAGCCTAGGCCCAATAACTAAATCCCATGATTAAAATTAGCAAATTGGCTTATAAAGCAATAGTTTGGGTTAGCACCCCCACTTTTATCATTGAGAGACAAATAAGCCTTGAACTCACCAAAAAAAAGCCATGGCTCTGCAATATTACTACCTAGACAAGAAATTTCCTCTTATAGTTCAATTCAAAAGTAAAGATAAGGATTACTATTGACACTAGTGAGTAAGAATGATTTACTGATAGCTTTTATATTAATACAACAATGAAGAAATTGCACATGTGAAACTAAGTAAGAAACTTCCACTAATTCTACATTTCACAAAAGCAAAATCCCTCCTACAAAGCCGGTGACTTCCCAGTTAGAGAACCTAAATCTAGGACTACCCTATCCACTTTTTTCTTACTGATTCTCAATTCTATGACACCAAGAGTGAAATGTTATTCATACTAATCAGGTGCTTATAACATCTAGCTTTCAATTTCTAAATTTACTACTATCTTAAATAAATATCCAACAATAATCACTTATAAAAGCTAAAATCTAACTCAACAACACTAATTTAATACATAGCAACTTAATAAAATGATCTAAAATCCAACATGATATTTCACTCATTGAATATAAACTATGTATTCAATTATCTTCCACATAATTAACCCAAAAAATATAATAATAAAGTATTGCGTAACAAAAACTCTTATTATGTCACATAGTAAAAAGTTCTCCATTATATAATTCATATTGAATAAAATCAACTAAGATATTCATTATGAAACTTTCCTTTCCCAATATCTACTCCCTAACCTAAAAATGTCAATTCAAAAAAGTATCGATGAGATAAAAATTTTAGTAGTTAGTAGAGTTCTAGAACATACATTTTTCAGCTATAAATATAAACCTTTTCATAAATAGTTTAATTCTAATAAAATATATACATTTCTCTTAACTTTTGCTATATGAACCATCTTTCTTTGCAATCATTTTCATAAATTATTTTTAGAAAACAAATCATTTTTATGTTATAAATTCATTTGAATACACAAGATAAGTTAATGAAAGCTATCAGCTCAGTTGGTACAATAGGCAAGACTCTATAACTACCACAACCCTTGCTTCTCATAATTGTGCCCTTACCCATCCATCTTATATCAAAATGAGATAAATGACTTTAAATCTGGCTCTTTCAACTATCAATGATCATTATCTTAAGATGTAGGCATGCATACCTCATCCAATTAATATGGCCTCTGGTCTAATAACATATGGCATTCTGCTAATAACACATGACATTTCGCCAAATCATCATAATTACATGTAAATAATCTATCTTGGTTATCCATTATAAGGTCACATCATAGTGGCAACATTCATAAGTATACATTTGAAAATATCACATGATAATATAACACATTTCTCTTCAAGTAAAGCAACAACCTCACTCAATAAATATCATCATTCTCATTGCATGAAAGCAAACCCCATAACTTCATCATATAATTTTCACCACTTCAAAGATATCAAAACATTATTTCAATAAATCCTTTTTCTCAAATTCTTGAAGTGCAAATGAAACATTTCACATATCTCATTTCATAAAATATAATAATGCATCTATATGATATCTTGGTTTGAAGCCAAGCGAACAATTGCCAAACAATCTTTTAATAAACAGAAGCTAACAATATGCAACAATGAAATATAATTGTAAACATATATAATAATAAATACAAATATTATGTAGTTAACCTTTAAATGATATAATTCCACTATTTATCACTACGAAGAGTCATTCTAGGACGATAGTCCTCTAATTTATACTACAGCCACACTAATCCAACACTTTATCCTTCAACAAAACATTTAATCAAATCATTATTCCTAATTTAAATCCATTAAATATATGATAATAATTATAGAATCTAAAACATACCTTAATTCAACTTCTAGCTTAACTTCAATTTTACATAGGCATTTTATCAAACACTTAAGAGTATACTAAAATTAGTTACCATAAATTAAATATTTTACCACTAATCCAATCCATAGAAATTAATTTCTAGAGTGGGAATTATACTTCTAATTACCCAATCACACTTCTAATTTTGAAAATTTCCAAATTGTTCAACCTTAAAAAACCTAACATTAATCATTTAAAAACCCAATTGTGCAAAAGAAAGCTGAAAAGAAGTAGAACAATTTATCCTTCACTCACCTTGTATCCTAGCCATATAGAGTTTCCAAAAGAGACAAAGATGAAACGTTGAGATCCCCTTTTTCTTCTTGAGGTAGAAGACACTTCTTTTACTCCCTCTCTTTTAGCATAGTCATCCATTTAAGGGAATAATTTTAGAACCAAAAGAATAAATGAAAAAAAAATAAAAGATGACATGAATAAGTTTATAGGTCATGGGTATTGAGTTAAATCTAATTAAAATTCACCTTAAGCCATAACAACTCATTTAAATAATTATTACTAGGCTATAATAATTTTAAATAGACTATTAGACTTTTTATCTTTTTATTTTAAACTAAATTAAATCATTGGGTCTTTTATTTTTTTCCTATCCTCTCCTAAGTCCAATAAATATTTTAATTCACCTATCTTATTTTTCCATATTCCATTTAATAAAATAAATCTCCATAATTTTCTAATTATTTAAATAATAGATACTCACTAAATTCTTAATTCTAAATTAAATAAATAAATAACAAATTACCCAAATATATATAACATGTTCCCTTACTATAATAATTAATAAATCTTTATTAATTTTTCAATTAATTATTTTAACGAATTTATTAAATTAAGATGTTATATCTCTTACACAAAAAGAGAAGGTTTTCGCCCCTCCTACTTTGCAATTCCAATTGATAAAATCTATGAAAGAGAGGACGTAATACTTGAGAGGTTACACAAACATCACAAATTATTATAATAAATTGAAGGGGCCCCACGAGCCTTGAACATTCTATTTGTATTACCACCCAATAAAAATTGCTCCACAAATTTACATTTTTCAAAATATCACTATGATTATGGGGTTTAGTTTTTATGTTGTGGGAATTCAAAGAACCCAATGCGTTCGGCCCATTTGAAGTCATCGAGTTAGTTTCAGTCCACTCTCCAAGTTGCTCCCAATGTCCTTTCTATACAGGCTAGCTTGTCTATTCAAAGTCTTCTTATTGGATTATTGGCCTAAGGTTATTAGGCCTAATGACTTTAATAATAACAAAACAATTATCGGACCTTTGTAAAAGCCCATGCTTTACCTCGGCCCAATAATTCATTCTAAAATGTTTCTGAACTAATATGTTGATTCATCTCTAAAAAGCTATGCTTATGAGCTAAACGACAAAATTCATTATGTGTAAAAGACAAACGAGTTATAGGTCTTTACATTAAGTAATAGCAGGTAGAGAAGTGGTAACAGTGACTGATGTTGAAAATATGATATGATATCAATCCCGCTTTGAGTTCTGTGATTAGTATTCAACGTGAGAAGACCATCCAAGATTATAAGAATAAGTAAAATTTGAGAAGGCTATTTTTTTTGAACGTTAGAATCAAATCTAAGAAGGAGCTGGTGAAGACAAACTTTGTCTCTAATGGATAGAAAATTCAAGATGTATATAAATATTCAAAGATATGAATGTTAGCAGGGCTGATGAAAAACATTGAGATAAGGTGCTAAGAAAGAAAAACTATTCTAGATTGATTATCATTTCCTTTTATTACATATATCTACTTGTAAGAAGCAAGTCAAAAAGAAATTGTAATTTCTTGTAATAGTAACTGAAGTGTGCTGAAAGATTTGAAAGAAGTTGAAGGTGAACTGTTAAAAGCCTATTAAAAGATCACCTAATGATGAAGGCTGTAAAGTGGTGTTAACCACAATTCTATAAGTTTTTATTATTTAGTATAAAATCCCTTGAGTGTTCAAAGGGGATTGGATGTAGGTCAAAGTTGACCGAACTAGGATAAATCTTCTGTATGTTAAGTTTTCCTTGGTCCTCCACTTCTCTTATCTGTTCCGTACATAGGTCCTCCGCTTTTCAACTAACTAAATTAGAGGACCTTTGGTCCTCCACTTTCAAAATTTATGAAAAATTGTATTTACTATACAACACACCTATTCACCCCCTCTAGGTGTGTTTATCAATTGGTATCAGAGCAGGCCTCTTTTGTGTGCTTAATAGCCTTGAGAAAAGGTCTAGTGCTATTGTTATTGTGTGCAAAAAATGTCGACTACTAACCTACTTGAAGGAGCATACTTCGGAGAAGGATTCTCAACACTCAGACCTCCCTACTTCACAGAAAAATACTTCTCACATTGGAAGGAAAGAATGAATATATTTATATGTTCAACTGACTACTTGGTGTGAGAAGTCATCATGGAAGGTCCAAAGAAACCACAAAAGATGGATTTAACAACTGGTGCTATCATGGATAAACCCAGAGCTAAATGGACTGAAGATGATATCAAAATAATTTAGTGTAATCACTGTGCCAAAAATATCATTATATGCTCCATCAGCGGATCTGAATACGATAAAATATCAAGTTGTGAAACTGCAAAAAAAAATATGAGAGAAACTTATCGTAACACATGAAAGAACCCCTAAAGTCAAAGAAAGCAATATAAATGTGCTCGTCTATGAGTTTGAATTGTTTTATATGAAGGAATGAGAAAGCATTGAAGAAATGTACAATAGATTTGCAAAATTAGTTAGTGATCTTAAAGCTCTAGATCGTAAATATATAGACTATAAGCTCAACTGGAAGATCTTAAGAAGCTTGCAAGAAAAATGGCGATCCAAAGTGGATTCTGTTAAAAGCAACAATTTTCAAGCTCTCACATGTGATGAATTATGTGGAATTCTAATAGTCTACAATAAAAACCACCTAAAAAGACATGAGTTGGAACATAAAAGAAAAATATGGACACTACAATCAACAGCACTAGAAAAGATAACTAAAGAAGAAGAGGAGCTGAATGAACAAGACATAGCCTTCTTATCCAAAAGAATAGATAAGTATGCCAAAAATAAATAAATAGCTATAAAAATCCAAAAGAAATCTACTTAAAACAAACTCAAAAAAGGAAGAGTCGTCAAAAAGTGTCATTACTTACTATGAATGTAGGAAGAATGGACACATGAGATCTAAATGCCCATATCTCAAAAGAAGAAGAACAAAGGCATTTAGTAAGAAAAAAGCAATGGCAGCTTGGAGTGATGATGATAAGGTGGAAGAAGAAGAAGAGCTTGAGCAAGAAATGTCAAATATGTGTTTTATAGCTCGAGAAGATAATGAAGTAATCCTTGAAAAATCCTTATCTTATATTGAACTGGATGAAATGTTTAATGAACTTTTAATTGATTTCAAAAATTTGTTTGCAAAATACAAAGAGTTGCTAAAAATAAATTCCACTCTATAAGAGAATACTTATAAGATAAAATCTAATTTAGAATCTATTTCCTTAGAGAATGAGTATCTAAAGCAGAAAGTTATTAAAGTCACTAGAGATTTGGCCAACTTCGTAAAAGGAGAAGAAAATTTGAATATACTTCTTAGAAAACAAAAATGCAAATTTCATAAAACTGGAATTGAATATAATGAAAACTCAAACGTAAAACTGTACAAGAATTTCTTTATTAAAGCTTCTTCTCACACTGCATGTTTTCAATGTAGCAAATTAAAACATGCATGTAATAAATACAAAAATGACAATACAAAGTTCAGATGGGTTCCAAAAGGAACCATTGCCCCTGGTACTAATATGAAAGGACCCAAAAAGGTTTGGGTACCTAAGAATAGTTGAATAACTTACAAGTTTGCATGAAAGGAACAATTTCTAATCAACAGTGGTTCCTGGATAGTGGTTGCTCCAAGCACATAATAGGAGATCCGTCTCAATTTTTGTGCTTTACAAAATCAGATGGAGGATTTTTCACTTTTGGTGATAGAGGAAAATGTAGGATAATAGGTACAGGTAAGATAGAACTTACAAATAACTGATGTTTGGATAATGTTTTCTTGGTTGATGGCTTCAAGCATAATCTTCTTAGCATTAGTCAACTTTGTGATAGAGGTTATAAAGTAGTTTTTAATCCTATGCATTGTATAGTATTCAATGAGGACAAAGTCTTATTTACTGGTCAAAATTTTGAAAACATATATATTCTTTTCTCTAACCATCTCAAGTCTAAAAATGTTACATGTCTTTCTTCCATATGTAATGATTCTTGGTTATGGCATAGAAAGCTCGATGATGCGAGCATGCACACTATTTTCAAATGATCCAAATTGGATCTTGTAAAAGGTCTACCTAAACTAGACTTTCAAAAAGATCATTTGTGTAATGCATGTCAGTTGGGAAAACAAGCTAGATCCTCCTTCAAACTTAAGGAGTTTGTCTCTTCATCTAAGCCACTCCAATTATTACACATGGATCTCTTTGGTCCTATGCAAACTCGCAACTTTGGCGATAAAAACTATGTATTGTCATTGTTAATGATTTTTCTATATTTACTTGTGTTCTATTTCTTTCGCATAAAAATGAAGCTTTTAAGAATTTTGTTATTTTTTGCAAAATAGTTCAAAGAGAATAAGGGTATCTAATTTCTAGTATTAGAAGTGATCATGGTGGTGAGTTTGAAAATAGATTATTTGAAGAATTCTATGATGAGCATGGGTTTAGCCATAATTTTTTTGCTCCTAGAACTCCTAAACAAAATGGAGTAGTTGAAAGGAAAAAATGTACTCTTTTAGACATGGCCAGAACTATGCTCATTGAAAATAATCTTCCCAAATACTTATAGGTTGAAGCTATAAATAATACTAGCTATGTGTTAAATCGATATCTTATAAGACCTATTTTAAAAAAAAAAACTCCTTATGAACTATGGAAAGGAAGAAAACTTAATGTCAGTTGCTTTTAAGCTTTTCGATGTAAATATTTTATTCATAATAATGGAAAAGATAATCTAAGAAAATTTGATGCTAAAAGCAATGAAGGAATTTTCTTAGGTTACTCCACTACCAGTAAAGCATATACAATTTATAACAAAAGAATCATAGTAGTTAAAGAATCTATGCATGTTGTATTTGATGAAACTAACCCCTTTGTGAGAAAAATAGTGAATACAGATGAAGATGAAATTATTGCTAGCAAAGATCAGGCACATACAAATTACAACACATAGAGCAAGACACATGTTGAATGTAGAGACAATCACTCAAGCCCTCTCAAACTTACTGATAGAAGCTATGACGATATTGATTCTTCACTTAGTTAAGAAATTCAGAAGATGAATGAAGAGAAAAATGCAGAAGGATTAACTCATCAAGAAAGAGGACCTGATGAATCTTCAAGTAAACTTACTCAAGGCTAACCAGAAAATACACCAAAAGATCTAAGACTTCCTTGTAAATGGAGACATTCCTCTTCCTATTCTTTACAATTTATCATTGGAGATCTAAATGAAGGAAGGTATACCAGATCCTCTTTTAAAAATAATCTAGCCCTACTGTCTAAAGATTGAGCCCAAAAACCATGAATGAAGCCTTAGAAAATGAAAGATGGATCTTAGCCATGGAAGAAGAACTACATCAATTTGAAAGAAATAATGTATGGAATCTAGTAAAGGTACCAAAAGGAATATCAGTAATTGGAAGAAAGTGGGTGTTTTAGAACAAGTTAGATGAAAAAGATAAAATCATCAAAAATAAAGCATGGTTAGTGACCTAAGTTTTCTCTTAACAAGAAGTTATTGACTTTAACGAAACTTATGCTCTTGTAGCTAGAATTGAATCCATTAGAATGTTGCTTGCTTACGCATCATATATGGATTTTAAATTATATCAAATGGATGTCAAAAGTGTCTTTCTAAATGGTTTTATCCCAGAGGAAGTTTATATTAAGCAACCTTTTGGTTTTGAAGATGAAAAATTATCCAACCACGTGTATAAGCTATCAAAAGCTTTTTATGGTTTAAAGTAAGCTCCAAGGGCTTGGTATGAAATGTTGAGTAATTTTCTTCTTGAAAGTGGATTTTCAAGAGGGAAACTTGACACCACTCTTTTTATCAAGAAAAATAAAAATGAATCTTTGCTTGTCTAAATTTATGTCAACGATATTGTATTCAGTAGCACTAATGAATCTTTGTGTAAAGAATTTGCTAATCTAATGAAAGGTGAATTTGAAATGAGTTTGATGGGTGAATTAAACTTCTTTCTTGGGTTACAAATAAAACAAACTCAGGAAGGAAACTTCATCAGTCAACCTAAATATACTAAAGAATTAATCTGCAAATATGGTTTTCAAAATTCTAAACTTATAGGAACTCCTATGTGTCCCTCCTCCACCTTGGATAAGAATGAAGATGGTAAGGCTTTTGATCAAAAGAAATATAGAGGTATGATTGATTCCTTATTGTATTTAATAGCTAGTAGACCAGACATTATGTTTAATATTTATAGATGTACATGCTTTCAAGCTAATCTTAAAAAATCCCATTTTATAACTGTTAAAAGAATTTTTAGGAACTTGGTAGGGACACAAAACTATAGATTATGGTATCTTAGATCTAACAATTTCAATCTAGATGGATATACAAATGCAGACTTTGCTGGAGATAAATTGGACAGAAAAAGCATAAGTAGATGTTGTCAATTTCTTGGCAATTCACTAATGTCATGGTATAGTAAGAAGTAAAGTTCTGTAGCTCTCTCCACTACTGAGGCTAAATACATAGCTATTAATAGTTGCTGAACTCAAATTTTATAGATTAAACATCAAATGGAAGATTGTGATCGTATTCCCATATTTTGTGAAAATACCAACGCCATTTGTCTTACAAAAAATCCTGTTCATTACTTTCAAACCAAGCACATTGAAGTGAAACATCATTTCATCCGAGATCATTTTAGCAAGGAAATGTAAAGGTAATGCATACTCAAATTGAGAATTAACTCACAGATATATTCACAAAACCACTACTTAAAAATAGGTTCGTATGTTTAAGAAATAAACTTGGAATAGTTGATCATGTGTGTTTATCTAAAGTAGAGCACCACTGATCCTCCATTTCCTCAATATGCTTAATGCAAGAATATCTTATGCTTTATTAGTTCTGTGTTTATTTTTGTCTTTATTAATTTTAGGTCGCATTCATAAATGCTTTTACAAATTGCTTTTCTGAATTTTTAATACATCCCTATGAGTACACGTGTGTTAGCATTGCATTATACATTATTAAAACATCTTGGGCAATTTTTTGCCACGTGTTTTGAGGCAATGGTCAATTGTGGTAAAGTTCTCTTGAAAAGAAGCGAATATCTAATGATGGTCTTGGGCACATAAAACTGACTGTTACAATATTTGTCCTTCTAAACCAAATCTGATTCTAGCAGAATTGAAAAAGTCATATCATACCCGCTTGAAAACTTGTCTTAAGTCTTAACCCTCATCTGGTAGATAAAGAGTCATTTCAATTGATTCACATTTCAACTCCGTCATTCCCAAAGGAAGAAAAAGTTCATCCTTATTGAAGGAATTATTGACATTGAAGAAAAAGCCCAAAAGAAGGAACAAGCTCTAGAAAAACTTCGAGAAAAAAATGGTTGAAACAAATGAAGTTTCCATTCCATCCAAACCATCCAAGAAACATAAAGCCATTGACAATGACCTAAATTAGGAAGACACTAAAACCATCAAAGCACTTATGGGAAAAAAAACAAAAGGGGATTTCCATCTGAGAACCTCCTCCGGTTAAAAAGACAAAAACACCAGAAGGCAAAGGAAAAAAGAAACTTCATGAAAAAGCGACTTCACCAGACAAAGAACCCTCTCTGGATTTATCTCACTTACTTCCCAAGTTTAGGACGAAGGAGCATCTTGACTATTATATTGTCGACTTCTAGCATAGGTCAATTGCTCCTGGAAGATGCGTGAACTTGACCAAGCTGTCTCAACTTAATTGTTTTTTAGAACCTAAATTTGCCTTAATGGGTTGGACTCCTTTGGTAAGCGTCCATGAATTGGTATACGACGATTTAGTTAGGGAATTCTACTACAATTTGGTTATAACTAAAGAAGGAAAAGCCCTAACTTCGCTGGTTAATGGCAAACTAATTTCTGTGAGAATTGCAACTTTGGAAAAAATATTTAGGGTTTCATTCTCCAAATATCCTCATTATTTTTTTAGAGGATATTCTTGGCCCACAGAATTGCCCTCTTCATATGCTGACGCTTATGATCTGGTAGTTGAGCGAAAGGACCTCATTTCTGGAAGGAAAACAAATGCCCAGGTGTAATGAACGTAATTTTTGTAAAACAACGAAATGAGCCGTATAAATGTAAGTCTATTGAAATGAGCTATAGAATGCCCAAGAAAATTTGGGTAGAGTCATAAACTCTTAAAAATGATAATTCTAGACTTAGACGGAAAGAAAAATAAAGCTAGAATGGTGAAACAATTTATGACAAAAATTGATGAAACATAATGGCATTTTTGTAAATAAATGTAACTTTTAGAAAAACACATAGGAAGACTTTTTAAATGAAAAATTTAAGTTGTTCAAGGTTCTTAGAGGCCCCAAAAATCATAAGAAGTCCCGAGACTGGTAAAGCCCCTCCAATGTATGTTTTTCAATGGCGGTAAACCCGAACTTTGATGGATTAGTTCGATAAAGTTTTAGCTCCAATTTGAGTAATTCCAAAGGCATTTTATTAATTGGAAACCTAAATTTTATAATCGAAAAGGCGGTTCTAAAAAAGGAGTTAAAACAAAGCTAAAACAAAATTGCTATGACAAAAGGATGAAATTGAAATTTTTGAAAAAGCTAGCTTCTTGTCTCTTCTCCCACCTTCTTAAGCATTAGCCTTTCTAACCAAAATACAAAAAATTTTTAGATCCTTTAGGCACACCAAGAGAAGAAGAAAAAGAGGAAGAAGAAGGCAAGAGAAGGAGACAAATAGAAAATTTCATGCTCCATCTTTTTCCAATTCTATTCCTCTTATCTCTTCTTCTCCTTCTATAGTTTAATTGAGTGAATTGGTCCTGTTTTGAGTCCAGAATAAGGACAAGTAGTTTGAATTGCTTGATGAGAAGAAAACCAAGGAGAAAAAGTCTTGAAACCAAGCTTGAATCTAAGGTATTTCATGGTTTTGTTATTTCTCCTCTTTGCTTCTTCCTTGTGTATGATTTTGGCCAAACTAGAACCATATAAGGAGGAGATGTTCTATCCAAAAACAAGTGAGGGACTAGGGTTTTAAACCATGAGAAAGAGGAATATGGTAAGAAATTGTAAGAAAAACCTATGGAAAATAAGATAGAAAAGTGTAGGCTTCTTTAGGGTTTTATAAAATTAGATTGTGTGAGTAATTCCTTACCTATTTGAATGTTTTCTTAAGCTCCTAAGACCCCTAGAAATCCTCCCAAATGGTTCTCCCATCAAGGAAAAATCAAGAAGCCTGTGAACCTCTATTATGGTGCTACTTTTGGCCAAGGCAAGAATACTACGTTAGGGAGTGTTTTAATTTGTTCTAACCTTGGTTTAAGACTTTATATGATGTTAAAAGATGGGAGAAACTATTGGAAAAAATTTAGGAGCCATGGATTGGGAGATAGGACAATGGTGTCCATAATGGTGCCTTATGAAGTGACTTAGTTTTCTAATTGTGCAAATGAATGTGTGATGTCTCCAAGGACTTTAAATGAAGCTAAAAGGCCTAGAAATATAAAGAGATGGGAGCCTAGAGCTTGAATTGTGAAGGTTGCTTCAATAGGCCATTTATGGAATCATTATGTCACTTATGGAACCAAGTATGTGTTCAAGAGTGAGTTTAGTATCTTGGCTTGCTTCAAGTGTGTAATTGTATGTTGCTTATGGTGTCTAGGCCAAAAGAACATCCACCCACCTAGGTGCACTTGTGAGGCTGAAAAGAGGGAAGGAAAAGATCAAGAAAAGCTTGCATAAATCTAAAGTAGCTCTCCATCTCATTCTCTTTGCATTCTTGAGTGCATATATGTGTCATTATATACTTATGTGTGTTCTTGTGACTTGATGATATGCCACTTGATGTCTTGACATTACATTGGTACCAATGTGTTTCCTTGAATGGCCTTGGTTGTAGAAACAGCTCATAAGGGTGAGGTAATGCCAAAAGTCCCTTAATGAAGGTAAAGAGATGCCAAAAGTCTCATGGCATGGGTGAGACTAGGCCAAAAGTCTCTTGGAAGGGTTAGGCTAAGTCAAAAGTCCCTAGGCCAAAAGTGAGGCAAATTCAAAAGTTCTAGAAATAGGGTGAGGCAAAATCAAAAGTCCTTAAAGTATGTTCTTGGCTTGAATGTGAATAAGTGGCATAGAAATCATGACTTTGCATACTTTATGGTTGCCAAACCTTCCATACATATGCTTTGATGTGTATATGCCATGAATGTATGTGTGAATAAGTGTGTGAGCTATTGAGATTCAAGGAATCTCACTCCCTTTCCTTCTTCCATCTTGATATGTCTAGGTGGCTCCCAAGATACAAGAAAAGCAAACTAAGAGCCTTGAAGACTTACAATTGGAATATTTTATTGTTCTCTGTGTATAAATGTCAAAGTGAACTTGTATAAGTTATTTTTGTAATGTAAGACCTTAAGCAAATCTAATATGATGTATGAATGTTATGTAGCCCATGTGTGACATTAAATCAATGCAAATGTGGAATTTGACTTCTTGAATGGTTTATGTGTGTAGTACATTAATGGTTATGGCATGGCCAAATTAAAATACATAAGGTTTGGGATCACTTAAGTAGCCCATACAAGTCATAATTGTACTTTTGAACTTGCCCAAAAGGAGCCAAACCATTGGAGAGGCCATTTTGACAAAGTTAACCCCTCACATAAAGCAAAATTGACCATTTAAGTGAATTATGTCACTTTCTATCCAAATGAGCTCTTCTTGATTTGAAATTTGGCATACATCTAGAGCTTTTTGGAAAGTTAAAGTGCAGAATTTTTATAGGTTTATGGAATATTTGGCGAATTTTTAAAGTTGGCTAAAAAACCAAAAATTTGCTACTGGTACTGTTCATATGGTCCAAATTTTGTTCTCTATCATTCATGGGGCAAACGATGTCCAATTGCCACAAAATTTTATAAGGAAAAACTAGACCTTCCCAGTGACTTATGCCATTGGTACTGTTGGGACTGAATGGATTCAAAACTATGATCTAGTAGAATTTTGACAAGATCTAGAAGCCTTTCACATCAAGTATAATCAAGCCCTAAATCCTCAACGAGTTTCCCCTGGTGAGGCTCTATCCAAGTCCAAAAGAAAAGTTACGAATCAAGAGTCCTCTTTTGATAGTGCTTCAATTTTTTGTCCTGACGAAGTTGCTGAAACCATCCCTTTATCCGAAAGCATGACTGTTCCTCCACCTTCACCAACACACACAAATTGATCCTACACCTTCCCCCTCGCAAATTGTTCCTCCACCCTCACCAACAGCACTTAATCCTCCAACCTCAAGAGAAATTGTTGCTCCACTACCATATGATCCTCTTGAGTTTTCTCTTTCTCTTAAGCTCATAGTTCTTCCATCACCATCATATCACTCCTCCACCTTTGCTCTTATATAAACATCGAAAAGTTCTTCCTACTTTACCTTTGTCCAGTCAAGAAGATGATGTATCGCCTCCACCAAAGTTACATCCTCTGTTATCCAAGAAAGAAAAACCCAATTTATTGCCCCCATCTCTCTCTCTTTCTCTTCCATTTTCTCCATCTACTCTGGCTGCTCCTTACCCTGACAGTCCCTTATTACCCCCTGACTCACCTTTTCCACCTCCTACTTCCTCTCTTACTTTAACTTCTCCATATCTTGACATTCCACCACCACCTCCTAATTCACCCTCATACCTTTTCCTTCTCTTTCTTGAACACTATATCTCTCCAGAACATCCACCTTTTCCACTTCCTCCATCTACTCACACCCCTACTTACCCTTATCCTGGCACTCCACCACCCCTCCTCGTTCTCCACCTCCTGATTTTCCCCCCACTCCTACTTTTCCTTACCCTGGTACTCCATTACTCCCTCTTGACTCACCTCCACCTTCCCCACCTCTCCTTCTCAATCACCAACCTCGACTCGATTTACCTCCTCCCTTTTTCTCCTCCTCCCAGCCCGTTCTTAATGAACTTGTGCGATAACTTCATTACCTTAATAATTTCGTTGTTTCTCTATGCTCAAATGTTGACTCTTTGACCATAAATATTGGGGTTGTTCGTCATCTAGTGGGCCCCCAAGGTGCCATTCAACAGTAACTCCAATTTGTGACCATCAAGTTTCATGGCACTTCAGTGGCCTATAATAACGACTACACAAAATTGTTATAGCATCTTCAGGATCTTGACTTAGCTATGCTTCAACTTACTCAAGCCCTAGGTGACACATTTTGACACTTTGCTTCAACTTCTTGCCGTTGTTGACTACTTGTTGCTCTTGACCATTGCCAGTGATAGCCCAAATATTCAAACTTATGCATATCATACATTTACTGTTTTTTTTTTCCTTTTGTTGATGACAAAAAGGGGGAGACATATGAATATTACATTAGTAATTTTGTCATACGTGTTTTGAATCATTTTCTGACAATATGAATGACGATTTGCTTTTCATCAAATATGATATTTGCAGTATTTCTATGATTATTAAAATTTTCACAACCATAGCATGTTTATTTTATTCAGCCTTGGTTTATGTTATTCTCTGGCTTTCTTTCGTAAAACTTCTTGTGCTTACTGTCAAAGGGAGCATATATGTTTTAGAGGGTGCTATTCTTAGTTTTTAAGCTTTTACAAAGTTGATCAAATTTCTTTAAAGTTTTTACCATCATCAATAGGGGGAGATTGTTGGATTATTGGCTCAAGGTTATTAAATCCAATGACTTTGATGATAACAAAATAATTATCAGACCTTTGTAAAAACCCGTGCTTTAGCTCAACCCAATAACTTATTCTAAAATGTTTCTGAACTAATGTATTGATTCATCTCTAAAAAGATATGCTTATGAGCTAAATGACAAAATTCATTATGTGTAAAAGACAAACGAGTTATGGGTCTTTACATTAAGTAAGAGCAGGTAGAAAAGTGGTAACAGTGACTGATATTGAAAATATGATCTGATATCAATCCCGCTAGGAATTCTGTAATTAGCATTCAATGCGAGAAGACCGGCCAAGATTATAAGAATAAGCAAAATCTGATAAGGTTATTTTTTTTTTAACGTTAGAATCAAATCTAAAAAGAAGCTAGTGAAGACAAACATTGTCTCTAATGGTAAGAAAATTCAAGATGTATATAAATATTTGAAGATATGAATGTTAGCAGGGCTGATGATAAACATTGAGATAAGGTGTTGAGAAAGAAAAACTATTTTAAATTGATTATCATTTCCTTTTATTACATATATCTGCTTGTAAGAAGCAAGTCAAAGAAAATTTGTAATTTCTTGTAATAGTAACTGAAGTGTGTTGAAAGATTTGAAAGAAGTTGAGGATGAGTTGGTAAAACCCTATTGAAAGATCACCTAGTGGTGAAGGCTATAAAGTGGTCTTAACCACAATGTTATAAGTTTTTCATTATTTAGTATAAAATCTCTTTGAGTGTTCAAAGGGAACTAGACGTAGGTCAAAGTTAATCGAACCAGGATAAATCTTCTGTGTGCTAGGTTTTTCTTAGTCCTCCACTTCTCTTATCTATTCTGTTCCTCCACTTTTCAACTAATTAAATTAGAGGACCTTTGATCCTCCACTTTCAAAATTTACAAAAAATTATATTTATTGCATAACACACCTATTCACCCCCTCTAGGTGTGTTTATCACTTCTCCTTCGTACCAGTTTTGGAGATAGAGCCTTTCATGACATGGTGTAATCTCGATGTGGCCTTTTTTTTCTGGGTTTTTATAGGCATCTTCTGTATTGGGCTGCACGTGAGCAACCTAAATATTAGGAAGGTGTTTATTTGACTTAGCTCCACTGAAGCTTGGCACGTGAGCACTGGGCCTAACGCTACGAAGGGCAAAAGGTTCAATGGTTTCTTTTTCATTGTTGAGTTGGACCCCGAGCATGAAATCTACCAGAGGCTTCATGTATCTCGGGGGTTCAGGAGTGGGTTACTGATATTACGTAAAAGTCTTAATGGGAAGTTTCAAAAGTCCTTTAAACTTAGCTACTATTTCATTCTACTCAAAGGGAAACAAATCCTCAAATCTAAGTTCGCGATAGCTGCATATTGTGATATATTGGTTGCTTGATTGTTACACGACTCATGCATGGGTTGTTTAGAGGTAGCATCTGTTGAGGGACCAGGTAACTTCCCTCCTAGATTAGGGGATCTTAAAGATTTTCTAACCAACATCTAAGGACTGTATTCTTCATCGGAAGGAATATTCCAGCATGGCAGAGTATTAAGCCCTTCATCTTCAATAGTAAACAAAGAACTTCTTACTATAAACTTAGAAACTAGTTTCTTCTTTAAATCCACTTTTAACATTAATTCGTGCAAAACGACCCCTTCCAATCTTTATTTTTTCTCCCTGAACTTGGAGAGAGTGTTCGCATCAACCTTCATCGTCCTGCCAATTCTATTTCCCTGTCTCCAAAGAAAGTGTTTGTTGTAAAACTGAATTGGGAGATTCGACATTCTGACCCACCGCTGCACAACAAAGCAGTGTTCCATGACAACCTAGGGACCTTCATTAAAGATGAAATGGTAGTCCTTTGGGTCTACAAATCTAACTAGGAAGTAATTGTCGTAAAGTTCATTCAACTCAAAGTTTTGAATATTCCAAAGCTTCACCAATCTGGTCTTGAGAAAATAATAACTAAGCTTCTCCAATCATCTTCTAACACTGGTATCATAGGGTGGACCTTCATAAGCTCCTTGATTTCCTCTGAGATATTAGGTTCTTCTTCATCCTCAGACATCATCATCTCATCTTCCTCGAGCTTGACTGAACACAAGGAGTCCTTATAGGACAGAATGTTCCTGGCTATAGGTTTACCTGTAACATTATCTGGGAGAACTTCTTCAATTGTCTCTCCATTGGACCATATTCCCACATGTCGCTAGGCTTTAGGGCATCAACATTCTGAATATCCTCTAGGGCTTCTGGAGTGCACTCATCCATGGGGGATGTCATCTTCTCTCATCTGATCTCAACTTCTTAATGCTTCTCTCTCTTTGATCATCCTCCTCCTTTGAACTTTCATGTTCTCCTTGGTCCTCCATAATAAGGTTCACATTTGTTACTGCTTGTTTCCAAACTACAACTTTAAATTCAATATAACTATTTTTAATATCATGCTTCTTTAATCCTCTTTTTTTTTTTTATCCTTTCTTCTCCCTTTCTAAACAGCAACATTTTCATAGCATTTAAAAAATAGTAGTTTTTAACAAACCACACATTTATGATCCTAAATCAACCAGTATAACATTCGAACCGAATTGATATGGCAAGAACTCATCGGTGGATAATAGATGCAGCATGAGCCCTCCTACTCGTTTACATCTGCCTCTTCTTTCATTTTTGGCTGAAAGCCAGATAATGGAGAGAAAATTCTTTTCATTCATTTATCTTGCTAATTTTTATTTTTTTTACCTTTAGAGTTCTGCTTGTAGTACTGGCCAATTTCATTTGAACAGAGAAGAATATGTATACAGTATAAGAGCTTCAAAGTAAAAATTTATTAGCAAAATTATAATTGCATATTAATGAAACTGATTAAAAAAATTTTCTATGTAGAATGTTAATTACGTATATAGAAGCAGCTTCGGCATATTGACTCACCTGGTCCTATAAAAGAGTAAACAATTTATTGTGAATTAGCCATGGACATGCGATGTATTTACGTACTAGCCATGTGAATTTGTTAGGGTCAAGTTGCACATAAATATGGAAGCGTTCCTATGTAGCCCCAGTCTATATAAATTCCCTAAAAATAAAATTTAGATAAAGCATGATAAGTGTTTGCTATTAAGTTTTTAAAAAATATATAATATGTAAAAACGCAACGTGCAGGAATGCATGGGAAGGGAAGGGAATGGAGTTGACTGGTTAATGCAGATCCTTGCAGCTGCCACGTACCAACTTTCTTCATTTTGTAACTTTACAGATATATCCTCCTTCCATTTACTTTAAGCTGGTTTTTTGGTCATTACCACCCAAACCTCTATAGCACATATCACTTCCAGCTGAGAAAATCGCAGAGATAGACCAGAAACTCTACACCTTCATCCTCTGTTTTGCTGGACGCTGCCTTCTCTGCTTCTTCAAGTTGCTGGACGCTGCACTTCTATTTCTTCACGCTGTGAAATTGCTTCAATTGAGTGCTTCATTCAAGTCACACAACTCTTTTTGCTGGACGAAGGCTGGATTGATCAAAAAATTGCACTGTAATTCTCCCCTGTTCAACGCTGGTTTTGTTCGAACTATGGCTGCAGACTTGCTCCTTGAACCTTGTTAAGCTTTTGCTGCTGGATACTGGTGAAATCACGCCAGAAAGTCACCCTTCCAGGTCTGAAATTCTGCCATATGAATTGCTTTTGCTTGGTTCACCTTCCTCCCCTTTCCATGCCATATTGTTCTGCTGTTTCAAGGTCCAGTACAGCCCACTTCCTCCTTGCTTGAGCTGAGCTTCATGGCTATGTGTGTTGGGTAGGGGAGCAGTGCTGTATAGTGATTTTGGGCCTGGAAATTTCTTATGTATGTGTTGCTTTCCTGGTCAACTTCTCATGCGTCTCCCTCCCCTGTTTATTAATGCTATGATACGTTTATGTGGTGGCCAGCAAGGGAGGTCCTGCGCAGAAAGAAAAAGTGATGCAGGAAGATGATTCTGGTTGAAAAATTCTGACTTCATTCATACTGAATTGTATGTCCACTCTCCTATACATAAATTCCTCCCAAGATTCTGCATATATATTCTTAATTAAAGACAAAATTCCCACTGTGCTTTTTCTTACTTGTCAACTTATATTTATGCAGAATAAGCTTCCCTTTTTACTTGTGGCTACAGAGTTAAGACGGTATGTGTTTCCTCAAATTCTGAATTTTTGGGTTTAGCTCCTAAGTGGAATTAGAAAAAAAAAAGAGAGCACAATATATGTATATGGTATATACTGTACGAGTATGGAAGGCGTAAAATTAGTAGAGGAATAAATGTTAAATTAAGATAAGTCCTGTAAGAAATTAATTGGAGTGATGCCTCTTCTAAAATTTGGTGAACGGGTCTTGTAGGGTATTCAGGAGACTGAGTTATAGCCGAGAAAAGGGGTAGGGAATTTCTGTAGTATCTCGGAAGGTGAGTAAGTAATGTGGACCGTGAGTAAACGAGAAATTATTATTTTATTATTAAGTTTCCCTACAGTGTTCTAAAATTGGGATTTAAATGTTTTGTAATATATATATGTTTACCAAAAATCAATTCGAATATGAAATTTTGCAAATTGACGGATGTTTGAGTTAATTGGAAATCTTACTATGAAACCGATCTAAACGGTACTTTGTCTGAAATGATAATTAGAGAAACTGTATTGTTTTATGAAGTTATCTGCTCAGAACCCTGTAGCTAATAGCAGTAGATGTTAGCCCTGGTGCACCATGATCTGTACCTCAGTTAGTAGGGGTGGTGCTAGCCCCGTGTGCAGGCCACCACACGCGGAGTCATTTTATTTTCGCAAGCTGAAAGCTTTGCGTCTGTAGTAATTTTCCCCACGAGCTGTGTGCTTTGCGTCTATTCCAATTGGTTCTGTTTAGATGTTTTCGGTGCATTTTGAGAAAGAATTTGTATAAAGCATGTTCCATATGGTCTTTATATATATATATATGTCAACCTTTTTGACCCTATGTTTATTTTAAATAGGTTGGCATTGCTTATTCATTGAGTATCAAACTCATTGTTTTATAAATTATTTTTTTTTCAGAGAGCAGTACGGACCCTACTCTACCCCCAGCAGCTTTCTAGTGTCGATCTTTTGATTACTTCTTTTGATGAGCCGGCAGTTGCTCATGTGGGTGTATTTTGTCTGTAGGTGTATTTTGTTTTAAATCTTGTAAAGTTAGCTCCACTGAATCATAGTTAGGGCATCCCCACATCCCAGATATTTCTTTTGGTCTGATTGGATATGAGTTCGCCCTTTTGGGATGTATTGTATCGTCTGACACTTTGTAGAAATTTCGGGAGGTCTACGTTATAGAGGAGACTCTGCCGAAATTTCTACAAATGTCCTTTAAAGAAAAGCTTATATGTTTTATATGATTTAAATTGATGCCATAGGTATTTTCTTTATGTTTCCGCTTCTGCGTCAGAGTACTTAAATTGTGGGGTGTGACATAATATGTAGAGATTTTTTTTTTTGAAAAGATAAACCAGTTATATAATTTTGAAACGAAATTACTTTCTTCATGAATAATTAATCCAATACTAGTAATTCTTATCAAATTTTATGTACTTACAATGCGTGATTCTCTTTAATTTCTTTGTGATGGAGTACAATATATAAGTACAATGCATTCTAAGTTCAGATTTTCATTACATAGTGGCTAAATCAAATCAATTATTAAAAAAAAATGTAAGCATGTAAAAAAAATTACATATGTAATTATGTATACTAGGAATGTTTATTCTTTTTCCATTATAAGTTTGATATATATGTTGTTTGGAGTGAATCTAATTAAAAATCTTTCTAAATAAGAAAACTGTAATTTGGGAATGAAGGGATATAGAAAATGCCAAGAATAGTGATAAAATTCAAGACACATTAAACTTTACTGGATCTAAAGGCAAAAGATAGTGCCATGTTACTTTGTGAAGCACCAGCTGAAGGACTAATTTTTAACTTCTAGTGACCGTGTTTGGTTGTACCCGACAAGTAGCTTCAGGATTTTGAACTTTGCCATATGAAAAGTCAGAGTTTCATTGCTTTGATCACCCTTCGTAAGTCCAAAGCCGTACCATGCATGCAAGTTAATTTGGCTCCTTCGTATGATTTGATCTTATTTTATCTTTTTGGCAGACCAAAAACTCTATATATAAGGCTCCATACCTTGCCCTTCTCCCTTACCTCTCAATCACAACCCTGGCAATCCCCAACTCAAAGCCTCAAAGCATTTACATCTCTGCTCTCACCATCTTCATTTCCCTCATTTTCCTGTCTCACAATGCGAATTCACTTTCCTTCAAATTCTCCACTTTCGACCCTTACACTAATTCCATAACCTTGCAAGGTGATGCCTTTGCATCCCAAGGCTACCTCCAACTCACAAAGACCATAAATGGCATCCCCCAACCCAACAGCGCTGGCATGGCAGAGCCTCATATTCAGCACCTGTTCGCCTGGGGGATGCCAAAACAGGCAAGCTCGCAGCCTTCACCACGTCCTTCTCTTTTATTGTGGCACCTACTTCTTCGGGTCTCTTTGTGATGGAATCTCCTTCTTCATTGCCCCTTCAATTCCAACATCCCTTTAAATTCAAGAGGTGGATTCCTTGGACTCTCCAGTGCGGCCTCTGCTTTGAATTCCGACGCCAATCAAATAGTTTCTGTTGAGTTTGACTCTTTCGGGAATCATTGGGACCCAAACTCTGCTCACATAGGAATCGATATGAACTCTATTGCCTCGATCAAAACAGCATCTTGGGATGTTGTGAATGGATCAACGGGAATTGCCACTATAAGCTATGACCCAACTGTGAAGAATTTAAGTGTTTTTGTGACGTATCCTGAAAGCAAAGTGAATGGGACTAGCAGTAGCCTCTCATTTGCAGTTGATTTGAGGACTGTTATGCCTGAATGGGTTAGAATTGGGCTTTCGGGCGCCACCGGACAGTTGGTTGAACTTCACAAAATTATTTCTTGGGATTTCGTCAGTTCAAGCTTTTATTGAAGTAGTGAGGCTCCTAACGGGGACTCGAGGTCTATAGTTGAGGGGTCAAAATAAAACAAAATCATGTTTAAGTGTTTGAGGGTTAATTTGTTTAGAGTGGATTATTTAGTCGTATTTGTGCTTATGCAACGTCCAAGCCTATGCATTCTGTAATGATTAATAATATATACTTTATTGAAAGCAGGATTTGAGTGGGCATGTTTTCTTAAATAGTTGACACCTGCTTCTTAAAAAAAACGCTTATTTTTCAAAAAAATTAAAACTTCGTTTACTTTTGATTGTGTTTGGCCTATATACAAATTTTTTGTTTTTGTTTTCTTGGTAAATTATACTTCTCTCTTATTTATTTTGAATAATTACATTTTTCTTTCACTCACCAAAAGATATTCAATATTTTTTTATGATAAAAAATAAGTTACAATTATATTTATTTTGATCAATATATATATATTATTTATATCAATTAATAAATATTAAAATATATATTTAATTAATATAAAATAGTCACGTATTTAAAATTTAACAAATTATAAGATCATTTGATAAATGGAAAATAATTTTTAAAAACAAAGAACGTATTCATAAAATATTTTTTAAGATTAACTATTTAAAAACAATAATTTAATTTCAACCATAAAATTTTTATTGAATATATATTTAATACAGGCATTGTAATATATTTAATAAAATTTTAAAATAAATTAAATTTATGATTTTCAGTACAAAATAAATAAAATTAAAATAAAAGGTTAAGATACAGTCAAACCTAGGTTTATATAGTTGCCTCTATATATTTTCTTATTTTTTTATTAACTTCTTACTAAAACACATGCAATTACTATTTTCTTACAAACACTAAATACACAAGTCTTACATATTTCTTTTAGTCTTATCATAAAAGTATTTTCTTAAACTGCAATATAGTTATTTCAATATAACTTTTATAAAATATAGTTTTAAGTTATTTTAATGATATTGTGATATAAAGTTCTTTTTATTTTTAGTACAAAAAAGTTCTAATATACATTAATTTTACACGTTCGTAGTAATAAAAAGATTAGATCATTCGTAAAGAATAGTTGGGTGAAAAGAGTCAATTCCTCAACAACGTGGTTGGTCTCACTAACTTGCTATCTAAGCCTCACTTGATACAATGGCCAACTCTATCCATACAAAGAACAAAGAAGTAAGGAGACAAAGCATTTCCCAGTCTAATGCCCCTTAATGGGTTGAAAGCATAAGAAGGCATATAATTCCAAAGGACCTTCATTTGGTAATTAGAAATACAAGACATAATCAATTTAACAAAATTAGAGTTTAAACCTATATCCTCTAAAGGCTTCTTAATAAAACCCCAATCAAGATAGCCATAAGCTTTCTAAAGATCCATCTTGACTACCACAAAGCCTTTGTTGCTTTTTTCACACTGCATGGTATGGACCGCTTCCTAGATGATAATGATATTATCATTGTTATGACATCCATTAATAAAGCTACTTTGATTTGAAGCAATTAGTTTTGCCAAAGAATCTTTTAAATGACTAACGCTAATTTTTGTAATAATTTTAAAGCTGACATTGCAGAGAGAAATTTCTCTAAATTCTTTTAGGCACTCCGGATCATTTACCTTTGGGATAAGAACAATATGTTTTTTATTTACATTTCAAATGGCTTAGGACAAAGCCATATAATGTATTCCTAATTTCCCCCATTGACTATAGAAGAAGGCAGCTTATAGACCATAAGGGATCAAAGCCTTAGAAGTTCCAAAGCTAAAAGCTACGTTTTTTTTTTTTTATTATTTCTACATCAATAACCTCTCCCTAAGCAAACTAGAGATCTTTAGGACCTAAGTGAGGAAATCCATTAAGACTAGGTGTAAAGACTGGACGTCCCTTTTTTCTCCTTAATCAGAGTTGAATATTCAAACTGCCACGTAGCACTAATTTTCCTCCCTTTTTGTCATTTTTCTGATCTCCCATATGTGCCCCCTTATATTTACTTTAAGTTTGGTTTTTACAACATTTACCTCTCAAGCTTCTGCAACACACGTCCCTTCAACCAGAGAAAACCGCAGAAGCATATCAGAGGCTCTGTATCTCCATTTCTATCACTGTGCGTTGCTTCCTTCTGTTTCTTCGTGCTGTGTGAGTCATCCCTTGCTGCCCTGTCCAGTTGAGTTGCTTCATTTCAGCCGCATTAAATCATCATGCTGGACGAAGTGTGGTGCTGGTTAAGAATTGCATTTCCTCTCCTCTGTTCAGCATCCTTTTTACTGTCTCTGGTTCGAGTTTCTGCTGCTGTGTTTTCTCCTTGGATTTGCTAAGTTTTGCTACTGGTTGCTGGTGAAGTCACGCCAGAAAAATCCTCTCCCCAGGTCTGAAATTTCTGCCATGTGTATTGTTTCTGCTGGACTCATCTTCACAGTGCCTCCTCTCCCCTGTTCACCGTCACTTTGTTTTTCTGGTTTGATCTTTTTGATACTTGCTTTCTCTTTGTTTTATGCTGAGCTCCACGGCTGTTTTGCTGGTAGATTAACGCCATACAAATTATTTCCCTAGGCTTGGAGTTACCACTGTATGTACTGCTTCTTCTAGTTCCATTTGAAAGGCGTCTCCCTCCCCTGTGTTTTTCGAGTTCTGAACGTGTTTCTGGTGTGTGGCCAGCCAAGGGAAGTGTTGCGCAGAAAAAAAAAAATTGGTGTAGGAGGATGATTTTGGTTAGAGCAATCTTGACTTCCTTCATGCAAAAATGTAATTTCCACTTTCCTATACGCTAATTCCTCCCATTTTCTGCATATACTTCCTAATTTAAGACCAAATTCCATTGTACTTTTTCTTACTTGCCAATTTCTATTTATGCAGAACAAGCTTCCCTTTAACGTGTTTTGCTGCAGAGTGGATATGGTATGCGCTTTCCTTTATTTCTTGGTTTTGAGTCTAGCTCCTTAGTGGAATTAGGGAGAAAATGGCACAATATATGTATATTGTGTATATTGTATAGGTATGGAGGGCATGAAATTGAGTAGAGAATGGTGGATTTAGTTACTTGGAAGCATATACATATCTATAGCATGCTAGAGAAATGAAAAATAGATACCCATGTTTTTTTTTCCCTTTTCTTAGAATTCTATTCAAATAGACCAAGCTAATGAGGTTAAGAGCAGTAGCCATAACTAGTCTCCTATTCGTAGGAAGAGGAATTTTTAACCATGTGAAGTGCGTATTTTATTCTTATTCGTTTTCATTTATGCTCTGACCTTACGAGATAAGGAATAATTTTTTAAAATAAGATAAGCTCTAAAATCTGGTGAACGGGTATTGTAGGGTATTCAGGAGATTAAGTCATAGCGGAGGAAAGGGGCAGGGAATTTATGTATTATCTTGGAAGGTGAGTAAGTAATGCGGACCCTGTGTAAATATCATCAGCCATTTTGTTACTAAGTTTTCTTACAGTGCTTTAAATGTGAAAATTTATTTATGGAGTTACGAATCTGAATGCTTCATCATACGTATAGTTATTGAAAATTGCTTGGAACATGAAATTTTATAAATTTAAGACTATTTGAGTTAGCTGGAAACTCTGGTATAGAACTTATGTGGAAGATACTCTGTCTGGAAATGCTATTTGGAGAAAATGTATTATTTTATAAGGTTATCTATTCAGAACCCTGTAGCTAATAGCAGTAGATGTTAGCCCTGGTGCACCATGATCTATACCTCAGCTAGCAGGGGTGGTGCTAGCCCCGTGTGTAGGCCACCACACGCGGAGTCATTTTATTTTTGCAAGCTAAATGCTTTGCGTCTATAGTTATTTTCCTCGCGAGCTGTGTGCTCTGCGTCTGTTTCAATTGGTTCTACTTAAATGCTTTCAGTGCATTTTAAGAAAGAATTTGCATAAAGCATGTTTCATGCGTTATATATATATTTATATTTTTTAAGCCCTATCCCTATTTTAAAAAGGGTTGGCATTGCTTATTCATTGAGTATCAAACTCACTTTTTTTTTAAATTTTGTTTTCAGATAATAGTGCAGACCCTAGTCTACCCTCAGCAGCCTACTAGTTGCTAATCTTCGTCTATTTCTTTTGCCAAGTCTGCAGTTGTTCATGTGGGTGCATTTTGTAAATATGTGTGTAATCTATTTTGTTTTAAATAGTGTGAAGTTGGGTCCACTGAATCATAGATAAGGTATCCCCACTCCCTAGAAGTTTATTTTTGGTTTGAATGAATATGGGTTGTTCCTTTTGGATGTATTGTGTTGGCTGACCGATTGTAGAAATATCGGAAGGTCTAATTTATAGAGGAGACTCTACCGAAATTTCTACAAAAGTCACCTAAAAGACAAAAAAAACTTATATGTTTTATATGATTCAAAAATGATACCTATAATTTAATATATGAAGTTATACTCTCTTTATTTTTCTTCTACGCCAACGTACAAAAATTTGAGGGGTGTGACACTAGGAAAGGTTGACTTATCAGCAAGGTCCTTCATGTACAAATATTGAAAAAAGTTAAAAGCTATATGACCAATGGTTAGTTAATTAGTGACCCCATCTCCATTATCATCCCTGATGGTGCCAATGTGATTCTTCTTCCTCCTTACAGTGGTAAAAGCATGAAAGAATTTAGCATTATGGTCACCCTAATTAAGCCAATTGCACTTTGATTTTGAGTACTAAATAAGTTCTTCCTAAGCAAGGATTTTATTATAGTCATCCTAAAGTTGATTCTTGAGACAATCAAGGTAAGGGTTGTAACAAAGGACGCGCATCCCCTCAATCCCTTGAAAACAATTCAAGATTTTCTTTTTCTTGTAGAAAATGTTATCCATAGTCTTCTTATTCCATTGACCTACATTAGTAGTGAAAAATGAAACTTCATTAGCCTATTTTTATCACACCAAGAGTGTTTAACTAGATTGTGGAATGAATCCTTCAAGAACCACAAAACCTTGCAATGAAAGAGTTTATATCTATATCGATGAAGGAGCTGAGACGTCAAGGAAATTTTTAAAGGCCTATGGTAAGTCCTAATTTTAATTAAATGGTGTACAATGGCTTGGGAAAAATCCATTCTCCAACTAATGCTACAAAAAACTTAGTCAAATTGTTTCCTTACTTCAACTTTTTCCTTCATAAACTTAGGCACATTAAAGCCTGTGCCTAATAGCTAAATCCCATTATTAAAATAAGCATATTGACTCATAGAGCACCAATTTGGGTAAGCACCCCCACTTTTATCATTAGGAGACAAGTAAGCATTGAACTCACCAAAAAGAAGTCAGCGCTCTATAATATTACTATCTAAACAAGAAATCTCCTCCCATTGTTTAATTCAAAAGTAAAGGTTATGATCACTATAGACATTAGTGAGTAAAAATGATTTACCAATACCTTTTATATTAAAATAGCATTGAAGAAATTGCACATGCGAATCTGAGTGAGAAACTTCCACTAATTCTACATTTCATAAAAGCCAAATCCTTCCTACAAAGCCCATGGCTTCCTAGTTAGAGTACCCTAGTCTAGGACTATCCTATTCACTTTTTTCCTACTAATTCTAGGTTCTATTAACACCAAGAGTGAAATGCTATTCCTATTAACTAGATCTCTTATAACACCTAGCTTTTAATTTCTAAATTTACTACTATCTTAAATAAATATCCAACAATAATCACTTGTGAAAATTAAAACTTAACTCAATAGCACTAATTTAATACAATGTAACTTAATAAAATAATCCAAAATCTAACATCCTATTTCACTCATTGAATAGCAACTAAGTATTCAATATCTTCCATATAATTAATCCAAATAAAATAATAAAGTATTGCATAATAAAAACTCTTATTACATCACACAAAGAAAAGTTATCTACTACATAATTCCTATTGAATAAAATCAATTAAGATATTTATTGAGAAGCTTTTTCCTTTCCCAATATCTACCGTTTGACCTAGAAATGTCAATTCAAAAAAATGTTGATGAGATAAAATTTTTAGTAGTTAGTATAGTTCCAAAACATACATTTTTTGTCACACCCCACAAATTTAAGTACGATGACGCAGAAGCAGAAAAATAAAGAAAATAATTATGGGTATCAATTTTGATTCATATAAAACATATAAGCTTTTCTTTAAAGGACATTTGTAGAAATTTTGGCAGAGTCCCTTCTATAACGTAGACCTCCCGATATTTCTACAAAGTGTCAGACAATACAATACATCCACAAGGGATAACTCACATCCATTCAGACCAAAAGAAACATCCGAGGAGTGGGGATGCCCTAACTATGATTCAGTGGAGCCAACTTTACAAGATTCAAAACAAAATACACATACAGACAAAATACACCCACATGAGTAACTGCAGGCTCGTCAAAAGAAGCAATTGAAATATCAACCACTAAAAGGCAGCTGGAGGTAGATTAGCGTCCCTACTACTCTCTGAAAGAAAAAAAATATATATAAAAAATGAGTTGAATACTCAATGAATAAGCAATACCGATCCTTTTTTAAAATAAAGGTAGGGTCACAAATATATAGGTACATATTTATAGATATACCATGTAAAACATGTTTTATGCAAATTCTTTCGTACAAATGCATTGAAAGTATCTAAGCATAACCAATTTAAACAGACGCAGAGCACACAGCTCGCGGGGAAAAATCACTATAGACGCAAAGCATTCAGCTTGCGGAAATAATATAACTCCACGTGTGGTGGCCTACACACGGGGCTAGCACCACCCCTGCTAGGTGAGGTACAGATCATGGTGCACCAGGGCTAACATCCACTGCTGTTAGCTACAGGGTTCTGAACAGATGACTTCATAAAACAATGCATTTCTTTTTCCCTTTTAACCTTTCAGACAGAATACCTTCCAGATCGAGTTCATCGTAAAATTTCCAAATAATTCAAACATCTATTAATTTGAAAAATTCATGTTCGAACCGATTTTTTGGTAAACATGCATATGTCAAAATATTGAAATGTGTATCTTTATAAATAGATAATCAAATTTTTAAAACACTACAAGGAAACTTAGTAACAAAATAAGAATTTCCCATGTCTCACGGTCCGCATTACTTACTCACCTTCCAAGATTTTTATAGAAATTTCCTGACCCTTTCTCAGTTATGCCTCAATCTCCTGAATTTCCTACAATACCCGTTCATCAGATTTTAGAGGGGGGAATCATTCCAATGATCTCATACAGGACTTATCTGGTTTTAAAAATTATTCCTCTACTAATTTTACGCCTTCCATACTCGTACAGTATATACCATATACATATATTGTGCTCTCTTTTCCCTAATTCCACTTAGGAGCTAAACCCAAAAATTCAAAATTAAAGGAAACGCATACTGTCTTAACTCTGCAGCCACACGTAAAAGGGAAGCTTATTCTGCATAAATATAAGTTGACAAGTAAGAAAAAGCACAGTGGGATTTTGTCTTTAATTAAGAATATATATGCAAAATTTTGGGAGGAATTAACGTATAGGAGAATGAACATACAATTCAGCATGAATGCAATCAGAATTTTTTACAACCAAAATCATCTTCCTGCATCACCTTTCCTTCTGCGCAGGACTTCCCCTAGCTGGCCACCACATAAAACGTATCATAGCATTAAGAAACAGAGGAGAGAAACGCCTGAAGAGGAGACCAGAAAAAGCAACACATACTTTAGAAATTCCAGGCCCAAAAACACAATACAACGTTGCTCTCCTGCCACACACACACAGCCATGAAGCTCAGCTTAAACAAAGAGGAGGAGGGTTGCACTGGAAAGCAAACCAGCAGAAAAAAATGGCGTGAGCAGGGGGGAGAAGATGAACCCAGTAAAAGCAATTCATATGGCAAAAATTTCAGACCTGGAAAATTAATTTTTTCTGGCTTGGTTTCACTAGCAACCAGCAGCAAAAGCTTAACAAAATTCAAGGAGCAAACACCAGCAGCAAGAACTCGAACAGGGACAACAAGCAGCGCTGAACAAAGGAGAATTAAAGTGCAATTTTTTTTTCAACCCAGCCTTCGTCCAGCAGAAGGAGTGATGCAACTTGAATGAAGCAACTTACTGGAGAAAATTCACAGCTCGAAGAAGTAGAAGAGGCAGCGTCCAGCAAAACAGAGATGAAGATGCAGAGTTTCTGTCGGTTCTGTGATTGCTCTGCTGGAAGGATATGTGTTGTAGAATTTGGAGTGCTAAATGACCAACAAACCAGACTGAAAGTGATTAAAAGAAAGGATATATCAGTAATTTCTGGAAGAGTAAAAATCAGTACGTGGCAGTTGCACAACATGCATTGAAAAGTCAACTTCCCTCCATGCATTATTCACGTCGGGTTTTACATTTTTCAACCATAAATATAAAGCTTTTCATAAACAATTTAATTCTAATAAAACATATGCATTTCTCATAACTTTTGCTATATAAACCATCCTTCTTTCACAGTCATTTTCATAAATCATTCTTAGAAAACAAATCATTTTTGTGTTATAAATTCATTTCAATAAACAAGATAAGTTCATGAAAGCCATCTGCTCAATTGGTACAATAGGCAAGACTCTATAACTACCATAGTCCCTGCTTCCCGTAATTGGTACTTGCAGTATGAGCTAACTGTATCCTCACTCATCCATCTTATATTGGAATGAGATCTACGACCTTAAGTTTGGTCTCTTAAACCATTAGTGATCATTATCTTCAGATGCATGCATGCACACCTCATCCAATTAATATGGCCTAATAACATATGGCATTCCGCCAATAACACACGACATTTTGCCAAATCATCATAATTATCAAGTAAATGATCTACCTTGGGTATCCACTATAAGGTTACATCATAATAGCAACATTCATAAGCATGAATTTGAAAATATCACATGGTAATATAAAACATTTCACTTCAAATAAAGCAACGACCTCACTTAATAAATATCATCATTTTCATTATATGAAAGCAAACCCCATAATTTCATCATATAATTTTCATCAATTCAAAGATATCAAAAATATTATTTCAATAAATCCTTTTTGTTAAATGCTTGAAATGCAAATAAAACATTTCATAAATCTCATATCATAAAATATAATAATGCATCTAAATGATATCTTGATTTGAAACCAAGAGAACAATTGCCGAACAATTTTTTAATAAATACAAGCTAACAATCTACAACAATGAAATATAATTATAAATATATAAAATAATAAATACAAATATTATGTAGTTCACCTTTAAATGATATAATTCTACTACTTACCACTACCAAGAGTCCTTCCAAGACAATAGCCCTCCAATTTATGCCACAACCACACTAATCCAGTACTTTATTCTTCAACAAACCATATCAAAACATTTAATCAAATCACTATTCCTAATTTAAATCCCTTAAATATATGACAATAATTATATAGTCTAAAATATACCTTAATTCAACTTTTAACTTAACTTCAATTTCAGATAGGCATTTTATCAAACACTTAGAGTCTACTAAAATTAGTTACCATAAATTAAATATTCTACCACTAATCCAATCCATAGAGATTAATTACTAGAGTAGGAATTATACCTCTAATTACCCAATTACACTTCCAATTTTGAAAATTTTCAAATTGTTCAACCTTAAAAAACTTAACATTAATCATTTAAAACTCCAATCAATGCAAAAGAAAGCTAAGAAGAAGTAGAATAATTTATCATTCACTCACCTTGTATTCTAGCCAAATAGAGCTTCCAAAAGATGAAGATGAAACTTTGAGATCTCTTTTTCCTCTTGAGGTAGAAGACGCTACTTTCACTCCCGCTCTCTTAGCATAATTTTCTAAATTTAGAATAGAAAAGATAAATGAAAAAAAAAATAAAAGATGACATGAATAAGTGTATGGGTCATGGGTATTGAGTTAAATCCAATTAAAATTAACCTTAGGCCATGGAAACTCATTTAAATAATTATTGTTAGTCTATAATCATTATAAATAGACTATTAGACTCTTTTTATGTTAACTAAACTAAACTAAACTATTGGGTTTTCTATTCTTTTCCTATCTTCTCCTAAGCCCAATAAATATTTTACTCTATCTATCTTATTTTTCAATATGCTAATTAATAAAATAAATCCCCATAATTTTTTAATTATTTCTCACTAAATTCTTAATTCTAAATTAAATAAATAAATAATAAATAACCCAAATATATATAACATGTCCCCTTAGTATAATAATTAATAAATATTTATTAATTTTTCAATTAATTATTTTAAATAATTTATTAAATTAAGGTGTTATATCTCTTACACAAAAAGAGAAGGTTTTCGCCCCTGCTCCTTTACAATTCCAATGGAGAAAATCTATAAAAGAGAGGACGTAAAACTTGAGAGAGGTTATACAAACATAAAAAATTATTATAATAAACCGAGGGGGCCCCACAAGCCTACAACATTCTAGTTGTAGTATTGCCCAATAAAAATTGCTCCGCAAATTTAATGCTTTTCAATACATCACGATTAGGGGGTTTAGTTTTTTTTGTCGTGGGAATTCACAGAACCCAACGCGTTCGGCCCATTTGAAGTCCCCGAGTTCGTTTCATTCGCACTCTCCTAGTTGCTCTGAGTGTTCTTTCTATACGGGCTAGCTTGTTTATTCCGAGTCTTCCCCCTAGTACCAGTTTTGGAGATAGAGCCTTTCACGACATGGTGTAACCTCGACGTAGCCTTTTGTTTTTTCTAGCTCTTTACGGGCATCTTCTGCATTGGGCCGCAAGTGAGCAACCTAAATAATAGGAAGGTGTTTATTTGACTTGGCGCCACTGGAGCTTGGCACGAGAGCACTGGGCTTGACGCTAGGAAGGACAGAAGGTTCAATGTTTTCTTCTTCATTGTTGAGACGGACCCCGGGCATAATCTGACAGAGGGTTTATGTATCTCGGGTGTTCAGGGTTGGGTTACTGCTATTCCGTAAAAGTCTCAACGGGAAGATTCGAAAGTTCTTTAAACTTATCTGCTATCTCATTCTGCTCAAGGGGAAACAAATGAATCCTCAAATTCTAAGTTCGCGATAGCCGCATATTGTGATATATTGGTTGCCCGGTTGTTAGCGACTTATGCATGGGCTGCTTAGAGGGATCATGTGCTGAGGGACCAGGTAACTTCCTTCCTATTACGGGATCTTGAAGATTTCCTAGCCAACATCCAAGGACCGTATCCTTCATCGGAAGGAATATTCAAGCACGGCAAAGTATTAAGCCCTTCATCTTCAATAGTAAACAAAGAATTTCTTATTATAAACTTAGAAACTAGTTTCTTCTTTAAATCCACCGTAACACTAATTCGCACAAAAGGAACCCTTTCAATCTTGGTTTAATCTCCCTGAACCTGGAGAGAGTGTTCGCATTAACCTTCAACGTCTTGCCAATTCTATTCCCCAGTTTCCAAAAAACAGTGCTTGTTATACAACTTATTTTAAAGTTGATTGGGTCTTTAATAATAATAATAAAACTCAAAATCCATTAGTGTAAAAGTTCATTTAATGCTGGCGAATGACTATAACAATGATAAAAATGAATTATTTTTGTTTAGACCATGGTTCTAAATTGCGGTCCGCATCATGTGATGCGGCCACAATATTGCTGTTGCGGCACCGGCCGCATCTGCATCAATCGTCCGCAACACTCGCAATCCTTCTTATACTATGCGCAACACCCGCAACCGCAATCGCAACGTAACCGCAACCGCAACCGCAATTTAGAACCATGGTTTAGACAAAACATAAAGATAATATAAAAACTCTTCTTTTTTGCCTTTCTATCTACTGCAATCATCATTGTTATATATAAAGATGATAAACCCTTTTTAACCCATGAATTGAATATTGAATAGCATTTATAATAGTTAGACAAATTGAGTTGCATGAAAAGAATTGCGAATGCTACTAGGAATTGCAAAGGTAAAAATATATGAATGTTGGAGATATTCCTCCCTCGGTTCCAGCCAAAAAGTCGCTGTTATCTTTGAATCATTTCTAACAATTAGGAGCCACTAAAGATATATATATATATATATATATACACACATACATGAGAGATCTAAGTGCTGAAATATAATAAGAACAATCTTTAAAATTCATTGTGAGCTCATTATTGAAAATTTCATATTTCTAATCTCTGATTTTATTAGCTAGTAAGAAGCATATTTAAGCCTAGAGTGAACCTTGACTATAAAGGAAAATTCCTTTTTTGCAATTTACTATTATAAGTCTCTTGATAAAACATTTAGTTGAAGGTGAGATATAAAAGTTAAAAGTCAGTTTGTAAAGCCCATTCTGGTAATAATCACGTGAAAACTATCTCGGCTCCAATATTTTTTTAAGAATTAAAAAAAATATTTTAAAATTTAAGGAGACTAGACATAAGTTTAAGAAATTGAATCAGAATAAACACTCCAAGTATTATTCTCTTCCCTTAACTATTTTATTTGTTGTTTCACCTTTTTCTTGCAATTCTAAAATATCCTTCCCTTTCACAATAATCTTTATTCATTAATATGCTAGTTTACTTTGATGGCCGTACAAGTTCGCTTCACTTGCTCACAATCATCTTACTCTACTAGCACATTGTTTGCCTCCTCTACTTACATTTAGCACATTTTACTTTTAATTTTAGCTGTACACTCAACTTTAGTATAAATTTAGCATATTATAACTAATTTTTATTCATATTTGCTTATTTTATATAACTATTATTTCCTTAGTTTATTAAACATTTGTTCGCTCCACTTTATATTTTCATATTTGAAATCAGTAAAGCTTTATAATTTCATTTTCTGCATACCACACTTATTCATGCTCTGGATCAAAATTGAATTAGGAGATTCAGCATTTTGACCCACCTCTGCACAGCCAAGCATGACAACTTAAGGATCTTCATTAAGAATGAAACGGTAGTCCTTCGGGTCCACAAATCTAACTAGGAAGTAATTGTTGTAAAGATCAACCAACTCAGAATTTTGAATATTTCAAAGCTTCCTCAATCTGGTCTTGAGAAAACGATAACTGAGCTTCTCCACTCATCTTTTGACACCGGTATCACAGGGTGGACCTTCATAATCTCCTTGATTTCCTCTGAGATACCAAGTTCTTCTTCCCCCTCGGACATCATCATCTCGTCTTCCTCGAGCTCGACTGAGCACCCATTATCCACTCCATCGAAACCTAACAAGGAATCCTTATAGGACAGAACGTTCCTGGCTGTAGGTTTATCAGAAACATTATCTGGAGGAACTTCTTCAGTTGTCTCTCCATTGGACCATATTCCCCCCATGTCGCTGGGCTTTAGGGCATCAGCATTCTGAATACCCACTAGGGCTTCTGGAGTGCACTTATCCATGGGGGATGTCATCTTCTCATCCGATCTCAACTTCTTGATGCTTCTCTCTCTGATCATCCTCCTTCTTTGAACTCCCATGTTCTCCTTGGTCCTCCACAATAGAGTTCATGTTCATCCCTGCTCATTTTCGAACTAAATTCAAAATAACTATTTTTAATATCGTGCTTCTTCAATCCTCTTTTTTTTTTTTTTTTCTCTTTCACCCTTTCTAAGCAGCAACATTTTCACAGCATTTAAAATATAGTAGTCTTTAACAACCATGGCATTTCCGAATCACCCTAAATCAACCCGTATAACATTTGAACCGAATTGATATGGCTAGAACTCATCGGTGGATAATAGATACAGCATGAGCCCTCCCATAGTTTTAAATTGCGGTCCGCATCATGTGATGCGGGCACAATATTACTGTTGCGGCACTAGCCGCATCTGCATCAATTAGCCGCAACATCCGTAATTCTTCTTATACTATGCGCAACACCCACAACCGCAATCGCAACGTAACCGCAACCGCAACTGCAATTTAAAACCATGAGCCCTCCTACTCATTTCCATCTGCCTCTTCTTTCATTTTTGGCTGAAAGCCTGATAATGGAGAAAACATTCTCTTCATTCATTTATTTTGCTAATTTTTTTATTTTTTTCTTTAGAGTTCTGCTTTTTGTACTGGCCAATTTCATTTAAACGGAGATGAATATGCATACAGTATAGGCACTTCAAAGGAAAATATTTATTAGCAAAATTATAATTTCATATTAATGAAACTGATAAAAAAGATTTTCTATTTAGAATGTAGATTTCGCATATAGAAGCAGCTTCAGCATACTGACTCACCCGTCCTATAAAGAGTAAAGAATTTATTGTGAATTAGCCATGGACGTGATGCATTTACTTACTAGCTACATGAATTTTTTAGGGTCAATTTACACATTTTTTTTATTGTACTCCTTTAAATATGGGAGCGTTCCTATGTATCTCCAATTTATATAAATTCACTAAAAATAAAATTTAGATAAAGTATCATAAGTATTTACTATTGAGTTTCTAATAAAAATATAATACGTAGAGAATTTTTTTTTTTGGGAAAAGATAAACCAATTATAGAATTTTGAAATGAAATTACTTTCTTCATGAATAATTAATCTAATAGTAGTAATTCTTATCAAATTTTATGTACTTACAATTAGTGAGCCAGATCGGGCCTGGCTTTAACCTAATAGTACTACTAGGCAGAGGCAGAGATAGGTGCATACCGGGTGATTTAGTTTTTCTTTTCTTTTCATTTTTTTAATTTATTGTTAAAATTATAAAATGGCTTTAAAAAAATTTTACATAAGTTGTTATGAAATTATATTTTATTCTAAAAAAATTAAAATTTTAATATAAGTGTTCATTAAAATATATATTTTTTAATTTTTTAAATTCTTTTTTAAACCAAATTGGGCCTAGCCAGGCTAATATAGCCCTTAAGGTGGGCCTAGTGCCCAATTTGGACCAAACCTAACTTTGTTGTTGTGTTCTTTATGTTTAGTTTAATCCAACCTAATTTGGTAAATAATGACTAAGCACATCAGACCTCCGGGCTGAAGAATATCCCACCTTATGATATATGATTCTCTTTAATTTCTTTATGAAGGAGAACAATATATAAGTATGCATTCTAAGTTTAGCTTTTAACTACATAATGGCTAAATCAATCAATTATTTTAAAAAAATTAAGCATGTAAAAAAAATTTACAATATGTAATTATGTAAACTAGGAATGTTTATTCTTTTTTCATTATCAGTTTGATATATATGTTGTTTGGAGTGAATCTAATTAAAAATCTTTCTATATAAGAAAACTATAATTTGGGAATGAAGGGATTAGAAAATTCCAAGAATAGTGATAAAATTCAAGACATTAAACTTTACTCGATCTGAAGGCAAAAGATAGCGCCATGTGACTTTGTGAAGCACCGGCTGAAGGACTAATTTTTAACTTCTAGTGGCCGTGTTTGATTGTACCCGACAAACAGATTCAGGATAAAAAGCTTTGCAACTCTGCCATACGAAAAGTCAGAGTTCCATTGCCTTGATCACCCTTCGTATGTCCAAAGCCGTACCATGCATGCGCGGTAATTTGGCTTCTTCGTATGATTTGATCTTATTTTATCTTTTTGGCAGGCCAAAAACTCAATATATATAGCTCCACACCTTGCACTTCTTCCTCACCTCTCAATCATAACCATGGCAATCCCCAACTCAACGCCTCAAAGCATCTCCATCTCTGCTCTCACCATCTTCATTTCCCTCATTTTCTTGTCTCACAATGCGAATTCACTTTCCTTCAAATTCTCCACTTTCGACCCTTACACTAATTCCATAACCTTCCAAGGTGATGCCTTTGCATCCCAAGGCTACCTCCAACTCACAAAGACCATAAATGGCGTCCCCCAACCCAACAGTGCTGGCAGAGCCTCATATTCAGCACCTGTTCACCTCTGGGATGCCAAAACAGGCAAGCTCGCAGCCTTCACCACCTCCTTCTCTTTTATTGTGGCGCCTACTTCTTCTGGTCTCTTTGGAGATGGAATCTCCTTCTTCATTGCTCCCTTCAATTCCAACATCCCTTCAAATTCAAGTGGTGGATTCCTTGGACTCTTCAGTGCGGCCTCTGCTTTGAATTCCTACGCCAATCAAATAGTTGCTGTTGAGTTTGACTCTTTCGGGAATCCTTGGGACCCAAACTCTGCTCACATAGGAATCGATATAAACTCTATTGCCTCGATCAAAACAGCATCTTGGGATGTTGTGAATGGATTAACGGGAATTGCCACTATAAGCTATGACCCAGATGTGAAAATTTTAAGTGTTTTTGTGAGGTATCCTGAAAGCAAAGTGAATGGGACTAGCAGCAGCCTCTCATTTGCTGTTGATTTGAGGACTGTTCTGCCTGAATGGGTTAGAGTTGGGTTTTCTGGCGCCACTGGACAGTTGGTTGAGCTTCACAAAATTATTTCTTGGGATTTCGTCAGTTCAAGCTTTTATTGAAGTAGTGAGGCTCCTAACGGGGAACTTGAGATTTATAGTTGAGGGATCAAAATAAAACAAAATCATGTTTAAGTGTTTGAGGGTTAATTTGTTTAGAGTGGATTATGTAGTTGCATTTGTGCTTATGCAACGTCTAAGCCTTTATGCATTCTTTAATGATTAATAATATATACTTTATTGAAAGTGGGATTTGAGTGTGTATTTTTTCTTAAATAGTTGACATCTGCTTCTATGAAGAAGAAAAAAAAAGCTTATTTTTCGAAAAAAATTAAAAACTTTGTTTACGTTTTGATTGTGTTTGGCCTATATAGGAAGTTTTTGTTTCTCTTTTATAAATTATACTTCTCTCTTCTTTATTTTGAACTATTATATTTTTATTTCACTTACCAAAAGATATCCATTATTTATTTATTTTTGCAATAAAAAATGACAATTATATTTATTTTGATTAAAATATATATTTAGTCAATATAAAATAGTCACATAATTAACATTGGACAAATGATAAGATCATTTGATAAGAGGAAAATAATTTTTTAAACCAAAGAACATATTTATAAAATTTTTTTCAGGCTAAATAATTTAAAAATAATAATTTAATTTTAACTATAAAATTTGTATAAAATATATATTAATAAATACAAGCATTGTAATAGATTTAATAAAATTTTAACATAAAATAAATTTATGATTTTTAGTACAAAATAAATAGCATTAAAATGAAAGTTTAAGAAACAATAAAATTTAGGTTTACTTAATTGCCTATATATTTGTTCTTATGCTTTTATTAATTTCTTACTAAAGCACAAGCTATTACTATTTTCTTACAAATACTTAATACCGAAGTTTTACATATTTCTTTTAGTCTTATCATAAAAGTAGTTTCTTAAACCGTAGTATAGTTATTTCAATATAACTTTTAAAATATAATTTAAGTTATTTTAATGATGTGACATAAAGTTCTTTTTTATTTTTAGTACAAAAAGCTCTAATATATATTAATTTTACACATTCATGGTAATTTTTAAAAATAATATAATTATCAAACACTCTTTTGCTCAATTTTGTATATATTTAAAAGTGGTGTTTATACTTTTTAAAAAAATTATTGTTTTCACCCTTTCTGTTGAATAAATGGCGGGGCAAAAGCCCAGTTACAAAATACTTAAACAAAATAGGGAAAAGCAACACCTTGATCATCAACATCTGGGAAGCATGGATATGCCTTTTTTGGAGCCGTACCCATACCTGATACATATCTGGTATGAATATGCGTATCGTACAGGTATTATCACATCCCACGACCAAAGGTGTGACCGACATGGAAGATAGCCAAACTTTCTACTATAAGCTAGCACTAAGCAAAATTCTACCCATCACTAAAGAATATCCCTAAGATTTAACACCAAAGATCATAACCAAATACAATAATTACAAATCACATAAGTATTATGTAAGTATAGTTTCAAAGACTCTTGTAGAAATTTTGGCAGAATCTCTCCTGTAAATTGGACCTTTCGAAATTTTTACAAATCAATTAGCTAGTTCCAAAATATTATAAGGAAATTCAGCTATCAATCTAGACCAAATTACATCAGTTTCTAGGGGTGGGAGAAATTCCTATCTGTGACTCAGTAAAGCTCCAAACCATAATCTACAGTATAAAATGAATTCTAAAACAATAACAAAAGATGCCCACACGAACAAATGTGGGCTCAACAAAAATGTAGGAAAGTACCAATGCTAAGCTGTTGAGGGGGAATCGGGCTCCAACCTATTATCTGAGACAAATAGAAAATGAAAGGAGTGAGATGAAGCTCAGTGAGTAAACAAGGATAACTATACAATGTAAAAACAATAAGATCTTATTAAAACATTAATTTATGAGGAAAACTATAGAAGTAACAATATATATATATATAAGAAATTTCTAGGTAAATCAAGTCTTATTGCAATGGAAAACATCTAATCAGTACCCAATTTAGCCAGACGCAAAGCACACAGCCCGCAAGGGTAAGTAACACAGACGCTGAGGAACTTGCTTGTGAAAATGAAATCAGATCCACGCATGGTGGCCAATCACGCGGGGCTAGCAATACCCCTGCTAGCTGGGGTACTCATCAAAGTACACTATGGCTAACCTATACTACGGTTAGCTACAGGATTCTGAAATAGATAGTTCCAACAGAAATAATCTCAAAATATATACTCAGAGTGAATCAAATTCTAACTCCTATATACTTATAGTCCCAACATCTGACAGAGTAGATCAGTATTCCCATAGTCCAAAGATACTCAACAAGCATATAAATGCGTAAATAATCCAAAAACATATTTAAGAAAGTAAATTCACTAACGTGATTAATCAGAAATGTATTTAATAAAGTAAATACAATAATTTAGGAGTATGTAACCACAATTCTTGAAATAAAAAGTATAGCCGGCATTATTTACTCACCCCTTAAGATGACATCAAAACAAATTTCTTATCGTATCCTTTGATAAATTCTTAGTGTTCCTATTTCTCCCCGAAAGTCCTACAACACCAGTTCATAGAGTCTTAGTATTGGAATATTGCCCGTTTATTTCATAGTAATGATAAAAAGAAGAAGTTCCTCTTAAGTCATAGTGACTAGTCAGTCCCCCTTATGTATGCTTCTCATGACATTTCTAATACCAAATTTACAATACACTTTCCTAATTACTCGTCTTAATTAATTCTCCCCTACAAAATTTTCAAAATTCTTATATTCAAAATTTTTGAATCTCTAATTCCTTGAATTCTGTTGACCAATAATAGCTCAAAATAATATGGGGTCATAATACCAAAAACCCATTTTCTTCCTTTATTTTTTTTTCAAGCTATGTTTCACATATGTGTGCATACCCCAAATTACACGGCTACTCAATCCTCTCCACTTTTAGCTATCGTAATCACATACCCACACATACAGAGTTCATGGCAACAGACACCATAGATGGGAGGTATCAAATGGGAAGAATTAAGACCACAAGAGAGAAGAACACCTACACAATGCAAGCTTGAATTTTAGAGCTCAAAATAAACGTAGCCCTCTCGCTCCCTTGGCTCCCCAAGACCACACTTACTAAGCAACTCCATACACCATTACTTCTGCATCAAAATAGCAGAGAGTTAGGGAGAAAAGAAAGGCATGAAGGGTGGCTTTTTGTGAGCAACATTAGAGGACCCAATAAGCCATTAAGTAGGAAAGCTTGAAGGAAGAGATAAATGTGTCTTACCAGCCACCCCAACACTGAAAATTCTACCCAAAACAGAGACCATTTAGCATGAAAATATGACGCCTAAAAATAGCTCAATGTAGCGCGAGTTGTATCCAGAAGTGGTGTGCAGAAACTAAAGCAAGAAGAAGCAAGTTGTAATGAAAAATGGATGATGGGTTACAGCTATTTTTGTTCATCTCTTGCCCTTGCTCTCAGACTAAAAAGATGGCATTAGGTGGAAGAAAATGTGCTACAAAAGATGGAGAGAGGAAATGACTCAAAAACCCAAACTTTAATTAAGCAAATGGGGGTATATCTAGTATAGCAGAAAAGTGACTGCAAAAGGATGGAAAAAGAAAGAAGAAAAAAATTCCATTTGTCTATTACTGGCCTTAAACTCATACCCATGCTTCAAGTTATTATAGATATAAAGGTATCTGAAACTTTTTTTTTTGTCTAGGATACATTTCAAAATGTTTTGGTGCCTACCGAAATGTTTCGATACGACACGAAATAGCTCTGAAACAGCTACGAAATGGCTGCATCGTTTAAGATAGCTGTAATGTTTTACCCATCTCCTCTTCGAAAGCCCTACACCCGTGCTTCTACATCTATGATTCATCGGTCGCATTCATCCTCCGTGCTGCATCCTCTTCTCCGACAAGACTCTAGTTCCTCTATTGTCTTCTCCTATAGGTGCTAGTGCCAATGGCTGGTGACTGGTTCCTCTGTGCTATCCTCCACCCCATGCTTCTTCTTGCTATGAGTATCGAGTTCTCCCCCCTTCTTGTTGCAAGTATTTCTGCCCTGAAATAATGTTGCTCTATATCTGTCAGTGTCTTCGTGATTTTGCTCTTCTCTCTACTTTCTTCTTTGTTTCATTTCACATCATTTTCTGTGCTTGCACTTTTTACAGTTGCAATTCCTCTGTGCTTGCACTTTTCACAGTATATTAGAATTAGAATTTTGTGGATGAGTGTTTCCCAAGTATCACATTCCTGGATGTTTATTTAATTATGGTCCTTTAGTCACATTTTCAAAGAAGCCAACTCCTATGCTGATGTGCTTGCAAATCATGTTGCTTTGTTTAGGCCTTCCTGCAAGATACTTTAGGCCTTGGTTTTCTATTGCTTACCAAAAAGAGAATTCTTCATGTTGAATTTATTTACATAATAGAATCCATAAGATATGTTTTGAAGAATAATAGTTCATTTATAGTGAGACTTGTATTTGAATTCTACACAGCAACACCATCTTGTTCTAACTTTTTCAAGACGTAACCCTAGAGTTTAAGAAATGTGAATGTTTTAATGTGTTAGATTATTTTATATATATATATTACCGTGCCTGTATCTTGAAATTTCAAAAATTGTAGTATCCCACATATCGTATCGTGTCGTACCCAATATACATACCCGTATCATTGCTTCTTAGATAAAAACCAAGAGGGAGGGTATGAGCAAAATTAGCTAATGAATCCGAAATTTTATTTATTTCTTTGAAAGTGTGAAGTAACACAACTTTCCATTGAATTTTTAGCTACCTACGGATATTTGAGATAAGATTAAAACAAGGGTGTAGCCTTGGGCAACTCGCGTGGATCAGCTTGATTGCTGCAAGGGAGTCCGCAAGCACAATCACTTTCCTATAGCTATAATTCCAGGCAGTTCGAACACCAAGCAATATATCCCAAAGTTCTGCTGTAGTAACGGAGCAAAACCCGAGGTTACAGCTAAAGCCTAGGACCCACATCCCTGATGCGTCTCTTAGGAGCCCTGCACAAGAAACATGCCCGTCTGAGGTAAACCAGGCCATTCACATTGACTTTGATCCATCTCGTATCAGGGGGTAGCCATCTAAATCTGCTCGCATTTGGCTGAACAGATGTGGATTTGCTTTCGTTGAAAGTTAGCATCTTCTGAAGTGTGACGAATGCTAGTGAAAAACAAATCATCGGTGCCACAATCTTCATCTCTGAACACACTGTTGCACCTAGTTGTCCATAAAAGCCAGCAAGTGTATCCAAAGAGTTTCCTCCATTCGAATTTCCTCAACCCACTAGCACCATCCTCTTTGGCAAAATTCTAATTCAACCAATCGTGAATGGGAGCCGAGAAAAAGGACATCCAGTGTGACAGGTGCACCACTCTCTTCCATAACTGAACGGCCCTGCTATCCTGAACCACGTGCATCGAAGTCTCAGGGGAAGCACAGCGATGAGAACAGTCAGCGTTCTCCACCAGCCCACGAGATGCTCTCAGCTTATTTGTGTGTACCCCGTCCTTGACATCATTACCAGAACCAGCGTTGGTACTCTTCTTGCAGCCTTGATCACAACGGTAGGCCTTTCTAAACTGCTACAGAAGCCGTGTGTGTCATCACACAAGGAAATTTCGAACTGGACAAGCACAAGCTCCTCGGAGTGTTACGGACCAACGTTGGTCCTTCTTCTGCTACATATTTTAGTGATGGCAGCGCACAAGTTTCACAGTCCTGTATAGCCCAGAGAGAAATGGATATCCATCACCGATCCAGATGCCACAAACTACTTTAGACGAAGAAGATTACTGTTTTGGTTGTCAGAGGGTGAAGCGTTATGCGAACAGATTAATATTGAAGCAGCTGCAAGAATGTGATCGAGAAATAATACTCGCCATCGACGTTGTGCTAAAGGCATGAGCAGCTGGGCTATTAACGAGTTAAAATCAGATTCTGAAAGAAGTGATCTTCATGGTTTTCATGTAGTTTTAGAGTGATCAAACGAGTCTTTGCTTTTGTATTTTGAGAAGGAAAATACAAGAAAAATAAAATGGAGTAGCTAGCACCCATGTGGCTTGATCATCTCCACCTTAGCTCTACCTTAGCAGTCCGTTAGCCAGGTTGGATGAAACAAGATGGAGTTATGATGGAAACTAAAGATGGGGACTAACTTTTAAAGTTTTGAAAGTATAGGAATGGATTTTAAAAAAAAAATTATTTGGACCAAATTGAAAATTAAAGTAGACTATAGGGATCAAATGATTTATTTTTTCTTTATTTTAATAAAACTTTCGAATATAATTTATACTATTTTAATGATATGATATAAAGTTCTTTCAATTTTTATTGTAGAAAAGGTTCTAACATATATTAAAACTAATATGAGTATCAAACACTTTTGTTACTCTATTTTTGTCACACCCCAAAATTTGTGTACTCTGACGCGAAGGCGGAAACATAGAGAAAAATACTTATGGCCTTAATCTGAATTATATAAAACATACAAGCTTTTCTTTGAAGGGCATTTGTAGAAATTTCGGCAGAGTCTCCTCTATAACGTAGACCTCCCGATATTTCTACAAACGCTCAGCCAGTACAATATATCCCAACAGGGGTACAATCAGACCAAAAGAAAACATCTGGGGTGTGGGGATACCCTAACTATGATTCAGTGGAGCTAAATTTACAAGGTTTTGCAAAGTTCCAAACAAAATACATATACAATCCAAATACACCTACAGGAGCTCCGCAGGCTCGCCAAAGGACGTCTCCAGAGGTCAGCCACTAAAAGGCGGCTGGGGGCAGACTAGAGTCCCTACTGCTCTCTGAAAAATATATATATACATAAAAATGAGTTGAATACTCAGTGAATAAGCACACCGACCCTTTTTTAAAATAAATGTAGGTCAAATAGGTTTACATATATATATATATATATATATAGACCATATGAAACAGATTTTAAACAAACTCCTTTTTCAAAATATACCGAACGCATCTAAACAGAACCAATTGGAACAGACGCAGAGCACACAGCTCGCGGGAAAAATCACTACAGACGCAAAGCTTTCAGCTTGCGAAAATAAAATGACTCCGCGTGTGGTGGCCTGCACACGGGGCTAGCACCACCCCTGCTAGCTGAGGTTCAGATCATGGTGCACCAGGGCTAACATCTACTGCTGTTAGCTACAGGGTTCTGAGCAGATAACTCCATAAAATTTCCAAATAACATTTCAGACAAGGTATCATTCAGATCAGTTTCACAGTAGGATTTCCAATTAACTCAACATCCGTGAACTTGCAAAATTCCCGATTGAAATCAAATTTTGGTAAATATGCTTATGACTACATTTTGAAATATATATCTCCATAAATAGAGAATCAAATTCTTAAAACACTGCAAGGAAACTTAAGAACAGAAATAAGAATTTCCTGAGTCTTTGGTCCGCGTTACTTGCTCACCTTCCGAGATACTACAGAAATTCCTTAACTCGTTCCTCGGCTATACCTCAACCTTCAGAATTTCCTACAATACCCGTTCACCAGAGTTTAGAAAATGAATCACCCCAATTAATTTTATACAGGGCTCGGACTTATCAAAATTTAAATTTATTCCTCTACTGATTTTACGCCTTTCAACTCGTACAGTATATTCCATATTCACCTTTTGTGCTTCCTTTTCCTTGGTTCCACTTAGGAGCTAAACCCAATTTCAAAAATTAAAAGAAATGTCTACCATCTTTAATCGGAAAATTTATTCTAATTTAACAATTAAGAAAGGAGCACAGGGGGTTTTGGTCCTTAATTAAAATGGTATATATATATATATATGTAAAATTTTTGGGGGGATTACTGTACCGAAAAATGAGTGTATAGTTTAGCATGAAGGAATTTGAGATTACTCCAACCGAAATTAGCTTCCTTCAGCATTTTTTTCCTGTGCTAAGCTTAGCTAGCTGACCACACCCAAAACACATGCAAAACTCGTACAAAATAGGGGAGAAAACACTGGGAAAGTTGACCAAAAAAAAGCAATACATATTTCAAAAATTCTAGGCTTACAATTACTATGCAACATTGCTCTCTTACTCCACACACATAGTCCTGAAGCTTCGCTTGAACAGAGAGCAGGAAGGCTGCATCGAAAAGAAACACAGTGAGTCCTATAGCGTGAAAAATGGCGAAGGAAGTTAGGTCCAACAAAAGCAATTTGTGCAGCAGAATTTCGGACCTAGACCAGCCCTGAAACAGATGTATATGGGAGACGCTGAACAGAGGAGAAGAATCAGAATTTTCTGGCGTGATCTTCCCAACAAACCAGCGCTGAAATCTGGCAATCCAGGGAGAGGATTTCTGCAGCAAAAAGTAACAACCAGGTCAGCTAAGAATGGCGCTAGCAGAGGAGAAGATGATGAAAATTTATGGCGTGCTCTCACCCAAAACAGCAGCACAACTCAACCAGATTCGAAGAGAAGCTTGCAACTGGAATTCCACCCAAACCAGCGCTGAAACAGAGCAAATAAAACGCTGAACAGAGGAGAAAATAAGCTGCCAAATTAATCCATCCAACTTCGTTCAGCAGGGAGGAGTATGCGACTGGAATGGAGCACTCACCAGGAGAATTTTCACAGCTTGCAGAGACAAGAAACTAGCGTCCAGCAGTTCGCACGAGCAGAGATGGTAGCATCCAGAAAACAGAGGATGAAGAGGTGATTTTCTGGCGATTCTGTAATGCTGCGCTGGAGGATAAATACTGCAGAAATTCTGGATGGGAAATGACCGAAGAACTAGCTGAAGGAAGAAGAAGAGGAGGGGTACATATGTAATTTCTGGAAGAGAAAATCTCTAACGTGGCAGCTGCATGTTTTGCGTTGAATAGTCAATCCCTTCCCATGCAAGAATTCACGTCGGGTTCTCACAATTTTGTATTTAAAAGCGGCGTTTCGAATATTCTTTTCAAACATTTTTTCACCCTTCTAAGAAGCAACATTTTCACAACGTTTAAAATATAATAGTTATTAAAAAACTATGACATTCTCAAATCTCCCTAAAATCAACCCATATAACATATTTGAGCTGAATTGATATGGCTAGAACTCATCTATAGATAATAGGTAAAGCATGAGCCCTCCTACTCGTTTACCTCTGCCTCTTTTCTCATTTTTGGTCGAAAGCCTGATAATGGGAGAAAACAATTGGAAAGCAATGGCAATGCTAGAAGGCACATCAACCATCCCCAGAACATATGCTAGGTGATCCAATTGGATCCCATTTTTGGTCTCTCAACATTCTCTGCCTGAACTTTCTGTAATTAAATTTTGGAGGTCCAATTATTTGTTCCGAATAATTGGCCTCTAAATATTCCTTACGCATATTTTGCCTTTGGGTGGTTGGTTTACAGGCACAATCTTTGTAACTCTGCGTGTGTGTGTGTGTATATATATATGTCTATTATAGTATATTCTTGGAATGACAAGTTCCTATTTAGAAGGGGCTGCAACTTTCCCGCTATTACTGTGGAAAGAGTTTACCCGTTGGTGTCAATTAGTCATCTATGGACTTCTGTTGCTAACATCATGATACTTGGACAAACTTGATGTCGCTAAAATGCTATTGATTCTACACGCCAATTCTTGGCATTATGTTGGAGCTTGTCTACTGCCCTCGTTACAAATGTTATACTTGAATCATTAGGATGATTATGTATGATACTTCAACCATTACTGTGTAGGGTTGGAATATCATGGACTTTTCCTTTTAAAAAATCTATTGGTATAGTCATAGCAATGCTTCATGGTGATGATGAAAGAAATATACTATATTTTCCTCCTCATGGCAGTCAGCCTTGTTCCTAAATTCAGAACTAACTGATGGCATATCCGTGTTTGTCATCCTTGTCCCGTAGGTTGCTTTATTTCAATGTTATGAAAACCTGAGATCGAACTAGAACATCAATAAATCAATTGGTCTATTTGAGCCTCAAAGTCAATCAATAACTAGTGAAAGCAGTAAAATATCGGACGATTTGGCATTGAGTTGGTCAAAAATTAATTTTTGATTTTTTTTTTTTTGGTTTAAAATAGAGTTTTATCATGATAGAAATTTATAATGTTTTATAGACTCTATTTAATCCATTTCATATAGATTTGTTATCATATGTGAAATATTTTAATTATTTTTTATATTTTCAAATGTTTATATCTTTTTTAAGTATTATTTTATAATATATGTATTAATTTAGTCGTAACATATTATATATATTTAGAACCATGGTTCGATCCCAGTTTAATCATGGTGGAACTATTGATTTGTGAACCGTGAATTGCTTTTTATCTCAATTTAATATTTGGTCTAATTTTTTAAAAAAAAATTTATCTTGTTATTTATTTTCTTTTTCTTTAGTTATACTTCTTGTACTGGCCAATTTCATTTAAACTGAGAGGAATATTATACAGTATGGGCTTCAAAGTAAAAATTAATTAGCAAAACCATAATTGCATATTAATGAAACTGATAAAGAAGATTTTCTATTTAGAATGTTAATTAAATATAGAAGAAACTTCGGCATACTGACATCTGCTCACCTAGTCCTATAAAGATTAAACTTTTTATTGTGAATTGGCCGTGGACATGTAATTTATAATTACGTGCGTACTAGCTATGTTAAATTTTTAGGGTCAAGTTACAAAGAATCTTTTTTAGGTATTCCTATAGAAGCATTGTGTGGTCTCAAATTATGTAAATTTACAAAATGTAAAATTTAAGTAAAGTACAATAAGTGCCAACAATACTATTAAGGTTTTTAATAAAAGTATAATATGTAGAAGGATCTTTTTCTTAAAAACCAATTACATATTATTGAGCTCTTAAAAAAAGAATAAAAAATAATTAATCCAGCGGTACTATTCTTATGAAAATTTTTCGACTTATAATTAATGTGTGATTCTCTTTGATTTGTTTGCTAAGAAGAACAACATACATGCGCAATGATTCTTAGGTTAACTCCTTATTATATAACAGGTAAATCAAATCAGTTATAAAAAATATATATAAACATGTTATAAATAAATTTTATCAAAACATATACTTGACACGTTTATATATATATATATATATATATATAAGACTAAATCTAGTAAAAAGTCATCTATATAAAAAACTATAATTTGGGAATGAAGGGATAGTGTAAAGGCATAGAATAGTGATAAAAATTCAACATATTAAACATTACCCAATCTTAAGGCAAGGGATAGTGGAATTTACTATGTGAAGCACCGGCTCAAGGACTAATTTTTAACTTCTCCTCGTCGTGTCTGATTGTATCCTACAAGCAGCTTCAGGACAAAAAAGCTTTGAATTTCGCCATATGAAAAGTCAGTTTCATTGTTTTGATCACCTCGTAAGTTCAAACCCCGTACCATGCTTGGCCATTTGGCTTCTTCGTATGATTTGATCTTATTTTATCTTTTTTGGCAGGCCAAAAACTCTCCCTATCTTTCTCTTTCGGACCCAAACTCTGCTCATATAGGAATCAATATAAACTCCATTGCTTCGGTCAAAACAACGTCTTGGAATGTTGTAAATGGAGTAATGGGAATTGCACCTAGCTGTACAAAATTTAAGTATTTTTGTGAGGTATCCTAAAAGCAAGGTGAATGGGACTAGCAGTAGCCTCTCATTTGCAATTGATTTGAGAACTATTCTGCCTGAATGGGCTAGAGTTGGGCTTTCTGGTGCCATTGAAAAGTTAGTTGAGCTTCACAAAATTATTTCTTAGGATTTCGTTAGGTCAAGCTTTTATTGAAGTGGTGAGGCAATAGAGAACTTGAGATTCATATTCATAAATTAAATAAAAAATAAAGTTTAATTGCTGGAGGGTTATTTTGTTCAGAGTGGATTAGTAGTCGTATTTGTAATTATGCAACGTCTATGCCTTTATGCATTCTTTAAAGATTAATAATACGTTATTGAAACTGGAATTTGAGTGTGTATTTTTTCCCTAAATAGTTGACACCTGTTTTTATGAAGCAAAAAATAAGCTTATTTTCGAAAAAATTAAAACTTTGTTTACCTTTTGTTGTGTTTGGCCTATATACAAAGTTTTTCTTTTTTTTTTTCTTGATAAATTATACTTCTCTCTTCTTTATTTTGAACAATTATATTATTCTTTCACTCACCCAAAGATATTCAATATTTATTTTTCCTGTAACAAAAAATAAGCTACACTTATATTTGTTTTGATCAAAATGATCTATATATATATATATATATTATTCATATCATATTCTAAGTATTAAAATATATATTTGATCATTATAAAACGTCACTTTTTAAAAATTTAACAAATTATAAGATCATTTGATAAAAGGAAAATAACTTTTAAAAACAAAGAACATATTTATAAAATATTTTTTAAGATTAACTAAGTTAAAGATAATAAATTTATTTCAACCATAAAATTTGTGTTGAATATATATTGATAAATACAATCATTGTAATCAATTTAATAAAATCTTAAAATAAATTCAATTTATGATTTTCAAAACAAAAAAATATCATTAAAATAAAAGTTTGAGAAACAATAAATTTAGGTTTAGATAGTTGCCTATATAATTTTTTTTTCTTACGTTTTTATTAATTTCTTACTAAAACACAAACTATTACTATCTTTTTACAAATACTAAATACACAAGTCTTATATATTTCTTTTATTTTTCTCATAAAAATATTTTCTTAAACTGCAATTTAGTTATTTCAATATAACTTTTAAATTATAGTTTAAGTTTAATGATGTGATATAAAGTTCTTTCGATTTTTAGTACAAAAATTTTCTAATATATATGAATTTTACATGTTCATAGTAATTTTTAAAAATCAATATAATTATCAAACACTCTTTTACTCGATTTCGTATATATTTAAAAGTGGTGTGTGTGTGTGTGTATACATATTTTAAAGATAACAGTTTTTGTTTTCCCCCTTTCTTTTGAATAAACGAAGGGGCCAAAGCCCAGTTACAAACAACTTAAACAAAACAGGGAAAAGCAACACCCTTAACATCAGCATTTCAGTATCCTCCACAGCCCAGAGGGAAAGCAGGATCATGAAAAAACAAGAGGGGGCTGTGAGCAAAATTAGCTAGCCAGTCCGCACTTATATTTGCTTCTTTGAAAGTGTGAAGTAACACAACTTCCCATTGATGTTTTAGGTCCCTAGGGATATTTGAGATGAGATCAAAACGAGGGTGTAGTCTTGGGCAACTCGAGTGGATCAAAGCTTGATTGCCGCAAGGGACTCCACATGCATAATCACATTCCTATAGCCATAATCCCAGGCAGTTCAAACACCATGCAAAATACCCTGAAGTTCTGCTGTAGTAATGGGACAAGACCCGAGGTTACAGCTAAATCCTAGGACCCACCTCACTGTTGTGTCTCTAAGGAGCCCTGCACAAGAAACATGCCCGTCGAGGTAAACCGAGCCATTCACATTGACTTTGATCCATCTTGTATCTGGGCATCCAATGAGTTGCTCGCATTTGGCTGTACAGATGCAGATTTGCTTTCGTTGGAGGCTAGCATCTTCTGAAGTGCGATGAATGCTGGAGTAAAACAAATCATTGGTGCCACAATCTTCATCTCTGAACACACTATTGCACCTAGTTGTCCATAAAAGCCAGCAAGTGTACCCAAAGAGCTTCCTCCATTCGAATTTCCTCAACCCCCTAGCACCACCCTTTTTGGTAAAATTCCAATTCAACCAATCAAGCATGGGAGCCGAGAAAAAGGATATCTAGTGAGACAGGTGCACCAGTCTTGGGGGGGAATGTGATTCAAAATTATTATAATTAATTTCTGCAAAAAATTTTTAATTAGTTTGTTAGCTAAAAATTTAAAATTTTATATAATTTAAAATTAAATCAAATAGTAGTTAGTTTTCATAATTTTTTATTTTTAGTTACTACTTATTTTTATATTTTAATTATTTATAAGCCTATAAATAGACAATTTTAGTAATGAAATAAAGTGGAGTAGTAGAACATTAGTTCTTCTCCATATTTTTCTTAGCTTTATTAAAAATTACCTACTACTTTAAATTTCCAACATGATATTAGAGCTTTCATAGATCTTGAAGAACCTATGAGTAATCGACCCTCATGGCTTTTAGTAATACATCGACTCTCTCACCTCTAATTTTCAATTGTAAAAACTATCAAATATAGACTATTAAGATGAAAGCTCATCTAAGAGGTCTTAACTTATGGTAATGGATTCAAGATAAAAGAGAAATACCTCTTTTTGGAAACAATTCAACTCTCAATCAAATCAGGGCTCATGAAGAAGGAGAAGAAGAAAAAGCTCCAAAGCTTTATCTTTAATTCATTTTGCTGTCTCAAAATCAATTTTCACAAGAATTATGACTTGTGAAACAACAAAAGAAGCTTGGGATATGCTAAAGAAACCATATCAAGGCAATGATAGAACAAAAAGGATGCAAGTCTTAAATCTCAAAAGAGATTTTGAGATTCTAAGCATGAAAGAAAAGGAGACCATATAAGAATATTTTGATAAGCTAATGACAGTGGTAAAGAAAATTTGGCTAATAGAAGAAGAGCTATTTGATAATAGGGTCGTTGAGAAGATGTTTGTAAGTTTGCCTGAAAGATTTGAGGCAAAAATTTCATCTCTTAAAGATTCAAGAGATATTAGTGAAATAATCTTGCTAGAATTAATTAATGCTTTGCAAACTCAAGAGCAAAAAAGAGTTATAAGAAAAGAAGGAGTACAAGAGATAATTGAAGGAGCCTATCTAACCAAAATTTCAAAGGAAAAGGAAAAATTTCTCAATGCAATCATTGTAAGAAGCCTGGTCATGAAAAGAAAGATCATTGGTATAAGAGAAAGCCTCAATGTTTCAAGTGCAAAAGATTTGGACATCTACAAAACAATTACAAATTTAAAAAAGAAAAACAAGCAAATATGGTGGAAGCGGCTGAAAAAGAAACTCCTTTTTAAAGCTTGGGGAAAAGTGCTCCAACAATTGAAAGTTGGTGAGAAAGTGCACCAACAAGATGATGAGAAGTGCATCATAAAATGAAGAGAAATGTTTCACAAATATGAAAATGTGGAGAAAAGTGCTCCATAACGTTCGAATTTTTTACAATTTTGAATCAAGGGAGAGTGTTGAAAATGTGATTCAAAATTATTAGAATTAATTTCTGCAGAATCTTTTTAGTTAATTTGTTAGCTAAAAATTTGAAATTTTATCTAATTTTAAATTAAATCAAGTAATAGTTAGTTTTCATAATTTTCTATTTTTAGTTATCACTTATTTTTATATTTTACTTATTTGTAAGTTTATAAATAAGCAGTTTCAGTTATGGAATAAAATGGAATAATACAACATTAATTCTTTTGCATATTTTTCTTAGTTTTATTCAAATAGCCTACTACTTTAAATTTCCAATAGTCTCTTCCATCACTAAACGACCCCATTACAATCCCAAACCACGTGCATCGAAGTCTCAGGGGAAGCAAAACCATAAGAACAATCAATGTTCTCCACCAGCCCATGAGATGCTTTTAGCTTATTCATGTGTACTCGGTCTAATGCAAGTAGCCATAAAAATTCATGCACTTTCTCTAGAGCTGGCCAAGTCCAAAACTTACCCCAAATACTTTTCCTAGGTTGCAAGTTCAACTAGTGATGTTAAGATAAGTAGTTTGAACGGAATAAGATCTATCATAGGCCCCTTTCCATGTGATGGTGTCATTTTACCTTGTGATGACTCCTTAATTTTTGGTGTTATATGGTATGTTTTATAGTGAAATAGGGAGTTATTTAGTTGTTTTCTTACCAGGTTTGCACCTTAGTGTAGATTTTTTTTAGTTAGTGTAAATAAATAAAATATAATTTTTGTGATTAATTGTAGCAACTCTTCTTTTTATTTTGTCTTTTTCTAAACTTCAGGAGAGAGATGGAGACCTGTTAGAAGGAAAGAAAGAGAAGGAGAAGGTTGAAAAATCAAGAGCAAATTGTTAGGTGTCCTTGCTACAGTAAGGAATCTAGCTCACAATGGCGAGGCTATGGCCCATGCAAAATCTAGAGAGTCTCTAGTAATAACATAGGTAATAGCGAGAAGACTTAGAATCTGAAACTGATAAGCTCTTGTAATAACTAGGGGTATTTTTCATTATGTTGAGATATGTATACTGAAATGCACAGCTTTGATTTTTTGGTTTAAAACATAAAAGCTAGCACGGTTTTGAGGAAAAAAGACTTTTAGAGTGGGTTCTGAAGGGGAAACACACAAAAGAGCAAGGATTTGGAGGCAAGAAACTTATATTGAATATTGAAGGCCAAATAATCACATTACTACTAAGTTTTTTGATCTTCTACCTTTCTTATTTTATGGATTCTTGTTTTTTTAACCTTTTGTTAGGTTTGTATTGTTTAAAGTCATATGTGGCTAGATATTGTAGATTATAAGTTTTTCTTAAATCTTATTGCCATGTAATTGAGATTTTGTGTAGTTAATTTAATTTAATATTAGATTTGAGTGTTTAATCTGGTTTGTCTTGTTCATTTAAGAGCTTGGCCATCTCTTCCATGAATTTGGGGTTTAGAATTAACCTTTGAGAAATGAAAATTTTAATGGACCATAGGATTAAGCAACTTAGAATTTAACCTAATTTTGTTCTTAGGTATAGAGATATATATAAAGAATCTAAGTAGTTTAAGAAGATTGAGCATAATTGGCTTAATTAATTGTGAGAGAGATCTACAATTAAATCGAATGGAAATTAGAATGGTTTTAAAGACACTTAGCCTTAACTTAGTTCCTCAACTTTCATATCATTAATTAAACTAATTAACTTAACAACTCAATTCTTGGTAGTAAGGAGATATGAAACATAAGGTGCTTCTTAGTGATATTTTTTATTAGAAAATTCTAAAAGTTCAGTTTTATCTTCAATTTTATTTTATTTCATTACACTGGCATTTTAGTTTATTTCTTGATTTAAACAAATGTGAACACTTCTCAAGCCTAACTTCATCTAAAATAATTCTCTGTGGGATGACCTTGATCCACTATACTATATAATCAATATGTATGCTTGAAGAATCCATTGCAAAATTAATGGTTGTCACCATGATGAATGGAAGGAGGAACTATAGGGGCAATGATGCTAGTCACGTGGTCAGGTATATATTGCTTAAAGCTTTGCTAATCCCAACTCCTAGAATGTGTACTCATATTACAAATACTTGTATGAAGGAAATCATCTAGCACAACCTTCACTATGTACTCCAAGATCGAGGACATTAACAGGGTCAAAAGAATTGAACCAAAAACTCATACATGAATCATTACCTAAACTCCACTTGAGACCTTACTTGAAATACTTCCAAATCTTAACTATACATTGCCAAGTGAAGGAGGACATTTGTTTCTGATTAACTGTAGGTATAATAGCATCCCCACCACCATATTTAGCTTTTAAAACTTGAACCCATATAGTGCATCCATATTGCAAACCAAACCCTAGCAAAGTTTCCTAAGGAAAGTTATGTTTTAGGCATGTAAATCTTTTAAGCCAAGCCCCCCTTGCTTTTTGGGCTTTTTCACTTAATCCCAAACTACAAGATGTAACTTTCTTCCCAAGTTCGTGGTATCCCACTAGAAAATTGTGGCTAGCTTTTTTAATCGCTTCACTAATATAACTGGGTAGACACATGGTCTATATAAAATTATTAGGGAGGGCTAAGATTAGTGACTTGATAAGCATGGTGCACCTTGCAAAGCTAAATAACTTACCTTTCCAAGAAGAAAGATGTTTGTTAACTTTTTCTAATATGTAATTGAATGTACGTAGCGTTTGATATCTATATATGGAGAAGGGGAATACCTAAGTACTTTCCGAAATACTTATAAGAGAGACACTAAGTATATGGCTAAATTCAAAGACTCTCGAAGTGAACATTTCTAGAGCAATACATCTTAGTCTTAACAAGGTTCATTTTTTATTCCAAAGAAATACAAAAAGAATTTATGCCACTTTTTATTGTCTCAATTTGATCACTACTAGCTTTCACAAAAAGGAATAAATCATCTGTAAAGATTAAATGGGTGATGGGGAGTCCATTCCTCAACAACTTCATTGGTCTCAATAACTTGTTGTCTAAGGCTCACTTGATACAATGGTCAAGTTTATCTATAGAAAGAACAAAGAAGTAAGGAGACAAAGCATTTCCCTATTTAATGCCCCTTGACAGCTTGAAAGCATAGGAAGGCACACCATTCCAAAGGACCTTCATTTGCTAATTAGAAATACAAGACAAAATCAGTTTAACAAAATCAAAGTTTAAACCTATATCCTCCAAAGTCTTCTTAATAAAACCCCAAACAAGATAGCCATAGGCTTTCTTAAGATTCACTTTGACTGCCACAAAGCCTTTGTTGCCTTTTTTACATCGCATAGTATGGACCGCTTCTTGGGTGATAATGATGTTGTCATTACTATGACATCCAATAATAAAGCTACTTTGATTTGGAGCAATTAATTTCACCAAAGAATCCTTTAAACGATTAACGCTAACTTTTGTAATAATTTTAAAGTTGACATTGCAAAGAGAAATGAGTCTAAATTCTTTTATGCACTCTAGATTATTTACATTTGAGATAAGAACAATGTGTGTTTTATTTACGTTTCAAATTGTTTAGGGATTGTGAAATACTTCCTTCACAAAGCTACACAATGTATTCCTAATTAACCCCCATTGACAATAAAGAAAGTAGCTTGTAGACCATTAGGGATCAAAGCCTTAGAAGCTCTAATACTAAAAGCTATGTCTTCTTATTTCTACATCAATAACCTCTCTTTAAGTAAACTAGAGATCTTTAGGACTTAAGCGGGGAAATCCATTAAGACTAGGTAAGGTTGACTTATTAGCGAGGTCCTTCATGTATAAATGTTGAAAAAAATTAGAAGCCATACAACCCATGGTAAGTTAATTAGTGACCAAATCCCCATTGTCATCCTTGCTGGTTCCAATGTGATTCTTCTTTCTCCTTACAATGGTAAAAACATAATAGAATTTAGTATTATAGTCACCCTAATTAAGTCAATTGCACTTTGACTTTGGGTACTAAATAAGTTCCTCCTAAGCAAGGATTATATTATAGTCATCCCAAAGTTGATTCTCAAGATAATCAAGGTGAGGATTGTAACAAAGGACACTCTTTCTTTCAATCTCCTAAATATGATTCAAGATTTTCTTTTTCTTGTAGAAAATGTTACCCATAGTCTTCTTGTTCCATTGACCTACATTAGGAGTGAAAAACAACACCCCATCAAGCCAATTTTTATCACACCAACAATGCTTAACTAGATTGTGGAATGGATCCTCCAAGAACCACACAACTTTGCAATGAAAGAGCTTATATCTATAGTGATGGGAGAGTTGAGACATCAAGGAAATTTTTAAAGGCCCATGATAAGACCCATTTTTAATTAAATGGTGCATAATGGCTTGGGGAAAATCTATTCTCCAATTAATGTTACAAAAAATGTAGTCAAGTTACTCCCTTACTTCACCTTTTTCCTACGTAAACTTAGGCATATTAGAGCCTAGGCCCGATAGCTAAATCCCATTATTAAAATTAGCAAATTGGCTTATAGAGCAGTAGCTTAGGTTAACACCTCCACTTTTATCATCAAGAAACAAATAACCCTTAAACTCACCAAAAAGAAGCCAAGGCTCTGCAATATTACTACCTAAATAAGAAATCTCCTCTTATAGTTCAATTCAAAAGTAAAGGTTAAGATTACTATAGACACTAGTAAGTAAGAATGATTTACTAGTAGCTTTTATATTAATATGGCAATGAAGAAATTGCACATGTGAATCTAAGTAAGAAACTTCCACTAATTCTACGTTTCACAAAAGCCAAATCCCTCCTACAAAGCTTGTGGCTTCCCAATTAAAGAACCCCAATCTAAAACTACCCTATCCATTTTTTTCCTACTAATTCTCAATTCTATAACGCCAAGAGTGAAATGTTATTCATACTAATCAAGTCCCTTATAACATCTAGCTTTCAATTTCTAAATTTACTACTATCTTAAATAAATATCCAACAATAATCACTCGCAAGAGCTATAATCTAACTCAACAACACTAATTTAATACATAATAACTTAATAAAATGATCCAAAATCTAACATGATATTTCACTCATTGAATAACAACTAAGTATTTAATATCTTCCACATAATTAATCCAAAAAATATAATAATAACATATTACATAACAAAAACTCTCATTACGACACAGTGAAAAGTTCTCCATTATATAATTCATATTGAATAAAATCAACTAAGATATTCATTGTGAAACTTTTCTTTCCTAATAACTACTTCCTAACCTAGAAATGTCAATTCAAAAAAGTATCGATGAGATAAAAATTTCAATAGTTTGTAGAGCTCTAGAACATACATTTTCCAGCCATAAATATAAATCTTTTCATAAATAGTTTAATTCCAATAAAACATATGCATTTCTTATAATTTTTGCTATATGAACCATCCTTCTTTCGCAGTCATTGTTATAAATCATTTTTATGTTATAAATTCATTTTAATACACAAGATAAGTTAATGGAAGATATTTGCTTAGTTAGTACAATAGGCAGGACTCTGTAACTACCACAACCCTTGCTTCCCATAATTGATACTTGCAATATAAGCTAACTGTACCCTCACTCATCCATCTTATATCAAAATGAGATCTATGACCCTAAACCCGGTTCCTTCAACTATCAATGATCATTATCTTAAGATGTAGGCATGCACACCTCATCCAATTAATACAACCTTTGGTCTAATAACATATGGCATTCCGCCAATAATACATGACATTTTGCCAAATCAACATAATTATCATGTAAATAATCTGCCTTGGGTATCTATTATAGGTTAAATCATAGCAGCAACATTCATAAGTATACATTTGAAAATATCACATGGTAATATAAAACATTTCTCTTCAAGTAGAGCAACAACCTCACTCAATAAATCTTGTCATTCTCATCATTCTCATTGTATGAAAGCAAACCCCATAACTTCATCATATAATTTTCACCAATTCAAAGATATCAAAATATTATTTCAATAAATCCTTTTTCTCAAATGCTTGAAGTGTAAATAAAACATTTCATAGATCTCATTTCATAAAATATAATAATGCATTTATATAATATATCTTGATTTGAAGCCAAGAGAACAGTTGCCAAACAATCTTCTAATAAACATAAGCTAAAAATCTACAATAATGAAATATAATTGTAAATACATAGAATAATAAATGCAAATATTATGTAGTTCACCTTTAAATGATATAATTCCACTACTTGTCACTACGAAGAGTCCTTCTAGGATAATAGCCCTCCAATTTATACTACAACCACACTAATCTAACAATTCATCCTTCAACAAACCATATCAAAACATTTAATCAAATCACCAATCCTAATTTAAATCCATTAAATATATAATAATTATTATAAAATCTAAAATATACCTTAATTCAACCTCTAACATAACTTCAATTTTACATAAGCATTTTATCAAACACTTAGAGTCTACTAAAATTAGTTACCATAAATTAAATATTTTACCACTAAACCAATCCATAGAAATTAATTATGTGAGTGGGAATTATACTTCTAATTACCCAATTACACTTCTAATTTTGAAAATTTCCAAATTGTTCAACCTCGAAAAACCTAACATCAATTATTTAAAAACCCAATTGTGCAAAAGAAAGCTGAGAAGAAGTAGAACAATTTATCCATCACTCACCTTGTATGCTAGCCATATAGAGCTTCCAAAAGATGAAGATGAAACTTTGAGATCCCCTTTTTCTTCTTGAGGTAAAAGACGCTACTTTTACTCTGTCTCTCTCTCTTCGCATAGTCATCCATTAAAGGGCATAATTTTGGAACAGAAAAAATAAATAAATAAAATAAAAGATGACATGAATAAGTGTATAGGTCATGGGTACTAAGTTAAATCTAATTAAAATTCACCTTAAGTCGTAGCAACTCATTTAAATAATTATTAGGCTATAATAATTTTAAGTGTATAGGTCATGGCTATAATAATTTTAAATAGACTATTAGGCTCTTCATCTTTTTATTTTAACTAAACTAAATTATTGGGTCTTTTATTTTTTTTCCTATCCTCTCCTAAGTCCAATAAATATTTTAATTCATCTATCTTATTTTTCCATATTCCATTTAATAAAATAAATCTCCATAATTTTCTAATTATTTAAATAATAAATACTCACTAAATTCTTAATTCTAAATTAAATAAGTAAATAATAAATAACCCAAATATATATAACATGTCCCCTTACTATAATAATTAATAAATATTTATTAATTTTTCAATTAATCATTTTAACTAATTTATTAAATTAAGATGTTATATCTCTTACACAAAAAGAGAACGTTTTCGCCCCTGCTATACTTTGCAATTCCGGTGGACAAAATCTATAAAAGAGGGGACGTAATACTTGAGAGGGGTTACACAAACATCATAAATTATTATAATAAACCGAGGGGGCCTCCACAAGCCTCAAACATTCTATTTGTATTATCGCTCAATAAAAATTGCTCCGCAAATTTAACGTTTTTCAAAATATCACTATGATTAGGGGATTTAGTTTTTATGTCATGGGAATTCACAGAACCCAATGCGTTCGGCCCATTTGAAGTCCCCGAGTTAGTTTCAATCGCACTCTCCAAGTTGCTCCCAATGTCCTTTCTATACTGGCCAATTTCATTTGAACAGAGAAGAATATGTATACAGTATAAGAGCTTCAAAGTAAAAATTTATTAGCAAAATTATAATTGCATATTAATGAAACTGATAAAAAAGATTTTCTGTTTAGAATGTTAATCACGTATATAGAAGCAGCTTCGGCATATGACTCACCTGGTCCTATAAAGAGTAAACAATTTATTGTGAATTAGCCATGGACATGTGATGTATTTACGTACTAGCCATGTGAATTTGTTAGGGTCAAGTTACGCATAAATATGGAAGCGTTCCTATGTAGCCCCAATTTATATAAATTCCCTAAAAATAAATTTAGATAAAGCATGATAAGTGTTTGCTATTAAGTTTTTAAAATATATATAATATGTAGAGAATTTTTTCTTTTTTGAAAAGATAAACCAATTATATAATTTCGAAATGAAATTACTTTCTTCATGAATAATTAATCCAATATAGTAGTAATTCTTATCAAATTTTATGTACTTACAATACGTGATTCTCTTTAATTTCTTTGTGAAGGAGTACAATATATAAGTACAATGCATTCTAAGTTTTGCTTTTCATTACATAATGGCTAAATCAAATCAATTATTAAAAAATATTTAAGCATGTAAAAAAAATTTATCATATGTAATTATGTATACTAGGAATGTTTATTCTTTTTTCATTATCAAGTTGATATATATGTTGTTTGGAGTGAATCTAATTAAAAATCTTTCTATATAAGAAAACTATAATTTGGGAATGAAGGAATATAGAAAATGCCAAGAATAGTGATAAAATTCAAGACATTAAACTTTACTCGATCTGAAGGCAAAAGATAGTGCCATGTTACTTTGTGAAGCACCGGCTGAAGGACTAATTTTTAACTTCTAGTGACCGTGTTTGGTTGTACCCGACAAGCAGCTTCAGGATAAAAAGCTTTGAACTTTGCCATATGAAAAGTCAGAGTTTCATTGCTTTGATCACCCTTCGTAAGTCCAAAGCCGTACCATGCATGCAAGGTAATTTGGCTCCTTCATATGATTTGATCTTATTTTGTCTTTTTGGCAGACCAAAAACTCTATATATATGGCTCCACACCCTGTCCTTCTCCCTCACCTCTCAATCACAACCATGGCAATCCCTAACTCAAAGCCTCAAAGCATTTACATCTCTGCTCTCACCATCTTCATTTCACTCATTTTCCTGTCTCACAATGCGAATTCACTTTCCTTCAAATTCTCCACTTTCGACCCTTACACTAATTCCATAACCTTCCAAGGTGATGCCTTTGCATCCCAAGGCTACCTCCAACTCACAAAGAGCATAAATGGCATTCCCCAACCTAACAGTGCTGGCAGAGCCTCATATTCAGCACCTGTTCGCCTCTGGGATGCCAAAACAGGCAAGCTCGCAGCCTTCACCACCTCCTTCTCTTTTATTGTGGCACCTACTTCTTCTGGTCTCTTTGGTGATGGAATCTCCTTCTTCATTGCCCCCTTCAATTCCAACATCCCTTCAGATTCAAGCGGTGGATTCCTTGGACTCTTCAGTGCGGCCTCTGCTTTGAATTCCTACGCCAATCAAATAGTTGCCGTTGAGTTTGACTCTTTCGGGAATCCTTGGGACCCAAAGTCTGCTCACATAGGAATCGATATAAACTCTATTGCCTCGATCAAAACAGCATCTTGGAATGTTGTGAATGGATTAACGGGAATTGCCACTATAATCTATGACCCAACTGTGAAAAATTTAAGTGTTTTTGTGAGGTATCCTGAAAGCAAAGTGAATGGGACTAGCAGTAGCCTCTCATTTGCGGTTGATTTGAGGACTGTTCTACCTGAATGGGTTAGGGTTGGGTTTTCTGGCGCCATTGGACAGTTGGTTGAGCTTCACAAAATTATTTCTTGGGATTTCGTCAGTTCAAGCTTTTATTGAAGTAGTCAGGCTCCTAACGGGGACTCGAGATTCATAGTTGGGGGGTCAAAATAAAACAAAATCAAGTTTAAGTGTTTGAGGGTTAATTTGTTTAGAGTGGATTATTTAGTCGTATTTGTGCTTATGCAACGTCCAAGCCTTTATGCATTCTTTAATGATTAATAATATATACTTTATTGAAAGTGGGATTTGAGTGTGCATTTTTTCTTAAATAGTTGACACCTGCTTCTATGATGGAAAAAGGAAAAAAGCTTATTTTTCAAAAAAATTAAAACTTCGTTTACTTTTGATTGTGTTTGGCCTATATACAAAATTTTTGTTTTTGTTTTTTTTTGGGAAAATTATACTTCTCTCTTATTTATTTGAATAATTACATTTTTCTTTCACTCACCAAAAGATATTCAATATTTTTTTATGATAAAAAATAAGTTACAATTATATTTATTTTGATCAATATATATATATATATATATTATTTATATCAATTAAAAATATTAACAAATATATTTCATTAATATAAAATAGTCACGTATTTAAAATTTAACAAATGCTAAGATCATTTGATAAATGGAAAATATTTTTTAAAAACAAAGAACATATTTATAAAGTATTTTTTAAGATTAACTAATTTAAAAATAATAATTTAATTTCAACCCTAAAATTTGTATTGAATATATATTTAATACAAGCATTGTAATATATTTAATAAAATTTTAAAATAAATTAAATTTATGATTTTCAGTACTAAATAAATAACATTAAAATAAATCGTTAAGATACAGTCAAACTTAAGGTTAGTTGCCTATATATTTTTTCTTATGTTTTTATTAACTTCTTACTAAAACACATGCAATTACTATTTTCTTACAAACACTAAATACACAAGTCTTACATATTTCTTTTAGTCTTATCATAAAAGTATTTTCTTAAACTGCAATATAGTTATTTCAATATAACTTTTATAAAATATAGTTTTAAGTTATTTTAATGATATTGTGATATAAAGTTCTTTTTATTTTTAGTACAAAAAAGTTCTAATATACATTAATTTTACACGTTCGTAGTAATTTTTAAAAATAATATAATTATCAAACACTCTTTTACTCAATTTTGTATATATTTAAAAGTGGTGTTTATATATATATATATATATATATATAATTTCTTTTCACGCTTTCTTTGAATAAACGGAGGGGCTAAAGCCCAGTTGCAAACAACTTAAAAAAAAACAGGGAAAAGCAACACCTTGATCCTCAGCATTTAAGCATCCTCCACAGTCCAGGGAGGAAGAAGGTAATTCACGAAAACCAAGAGGGAGGGTGTGAGCAAAATTAGCTAATCAATCCGCAATTCTATTTACTTCTTTGAAAGTGTGAAGTAACACAACTTTCCATTGAATTTTTAGGTACCAACGGATATTGGAGATGAGATTATAACAAGGGTGTAGCCTTGGGCAACTAGCGTGGATCAGCTTGATTGCTGCAGGGGAGTCCGCAAGCACAATCACTTTCCTATAGCTATAATTCCAGGCAGTTCGAACACCAAGCAAAATATCCCGAGGTTCTGCTTTAGTAACGGAGTAAAACCCGAGGTTACAGCTAAATCCTAGGACCCACCTCCCTGTTGTGTGTCTTAGGAGCCCTGCACAAGAAGCATGCTCATTGGCTTTGATCCATTTTGTACCTGGAGGTTGCCATCTAATGAGTTGCTCGCATTTCGCTGTCAAGATGTGGATTTGCTTTCATTGAGGGCTAGTATCTTCTGAAGTGCAATAAATGCTAGTGTAAAACAAATCATTGGTGCTACAATCTTCATCTCCGAACACACTGTTGCACCTAGTTGTCCATAAAAGCCAGCAGGTGTACCCAAAAAGCTTCCTCCATTCGAATTTCCTCAACCCCCTAGCACCACCCTTTTTGATAAAATTCCAATTCAACCAATCGTGCATGGGAGCCGAGAAAAAGGATATCTAGTGAGACAGGTGCACCAGTCTCTTCAATAACTGAACGGCCCCACTACAAATCCCAAACCACGTGCATCGAAGTCTCGGGAAACAAAACCATAAGGACAGTTAGCATTTTCCACCAGCCCATGAGATGCTCTCAGCTTATTCGTGTGTTCTTGGTCCAGTGCCATGAGAAGCTATGCACTATTCAACAACTCAATTAATATTTATATAAAAGTCTATTTAAATTCTCTAGCCTATTGTGTGAATTTTATTATTTCGGCTCATGATATATGAACTTTCAATCGCTAAGTCCAAATGAGCCAGTGAACTAAACAATAAACTAATTAATGCATAAATGTCAACTGAGTTATGGCTGTGTAAATAGAGAATGAAACAAAAATGCTTCCTATTGCGGCTGCTTCTAATTATTACATAAAAATGAATTATTTCTCTAACTCATGTTTTGAGTTCCGTAATAACATTTATGATGAGTTGACTATATGAGTTATATGGGAAGAATATCATTGGTAACAATAACTATAATGTTAAAAGTTTTTGAACGTTAGAAACAAAATGAGAATGCTCCAACTAAAGAGAATGTTAAGCTTTAGAATTATCTCTAACAGCTAAGAGATATAGAAAGCCTATAAATATGAGCAAATTCAAGTGCAAAAGACATAGAACAATTTGTAGAGAAAAACAAAACAAAGCTCATTCAAAATTCTTGTAAAAATATGCACTTATTAGAAGCAAAAGTTTATTCATCATTGAACATGTCTCAGAAGAGATAAAGTTGTTTAAACCAATCTGAGAAAAATATTGAGTGATTTAATTGAAGAGTAGCTATATAAAACTCTGCTGAAAGTTTGTAGTCAGTATGGAAGCTAGTGTTAGTGGTGAGTACAAAGTAAAAACCATCATCTTTGCAAATTTGTTGTTCTTCAATGAAGAAAATCTCTTAAAAGTTTTAAGGGGACTAGATGTAGGTTAAAAAGCTAAATCAAGATAAATTTTATGTGTATTTTCTCTTCCTATTATATTTTTAGTTTGTTGAGTTTGCCTCCTTCACTTTTGGAAGACCACAATTTTACTTGCTGAGTTGTGTAAGTACTTATTTTGTTCACTCCATTTCATATTTCAATCTGCTACTCCACTTTATTATTAACACCATTTAATCTTGATAAAGATCGTTAATTTACATTTTTATCTATTACATTTTATTGAACTCATTGGTCTCATATTAAATACTACTTACATCCTCCATCTTCTGTATGTTTATTTTTGGAGGTCAATTAGTCCTCCACCTTTGTAAAAGCAAAAATCTTATTTTCTACACAAAACACCCATTCACCTTCCTCTATGTGTGCTTATTATGCATTTTCTCTGGAACTAGCCAAGTCCAAATCTTACCCCAAATACTTTCCCGAGGTTGCAAGTTCAACAAGTGATGTTAAGATAAGTAGTTTGAACGAAAGAAGATCTGCCATAGGCCCCTTCCCTATGATGGCGTCATTACCATGATGAATGGAAGGAGGAACTAATATCGACAATGATGATAGTCATGTGGTCAGGTATATATTGCTTAAAACCTTGCTAATCCCAACTCCTAGAAGATGTACCCATATCACAAACACTTGTATGAAAGAAATCATCTAGCACAACCTTCACAGTGCACTCCAAGATTGGGGATGTTAATAGGGTCGAAAGAATCAAACCAAAAGCTCACACATGAATCATTACCTAAACTCACCGAAGACCTTACTTGAAATCCTTCCAAACCTTAACTATACCCTGCCAAGTGGAGGAGGACATTTGTTTCTTATTAACCATAGGTATAATAGCATCCCCACAACCATATTTAGCCCTGAAAACCTAAACCAATATAGTGCATCTATATTACAAACCAAACCTTAGCAAAGTTCCCTAAGGAAAGCTATGTTTTGAGCATGTAAACTTTTAAGCCAAGGCCTCCCCTGCTTCTTCGACTTTTTCACTTTATCTTAAGCAACAAGATGTAACTTTCTTCCCAACTTTGTGACGTCCCACTAGAAATTGTAAGTAGCTTTTTCAATCACCTCACTAATATAACTAGGTAGGCACAAGGTCTACATAAAATAATTGGGGAAGGCTGAGATTAATGACTCAATAAGCATGGTGTGCCTTGCAAAGCGGAGTAACTTACCTTCCCAAAAAGAAAGATGTTTTTGTTAACTTTTTCTAATCTATGATTGAACACACATAACATTTGATATCTGCATATGGAGAAGGGGAATACCCAAGTACTTTCTAAAATTGGTCATAAGATAGACACCAAGTACATAGCTAAATTCAAAGGCTCTAGAGAAGTGAACATTTCTAGAGCAATACATCTTAGTCTTAACAAGGTTCACTTTTTGTCCCACAGAAATACAAAAAGAATTTATGCAACCTTTTATTGTCTCAATTTGATCAATACTAGCTTTCATAAAAAAAAAATAGATCATTCATAAAGAACAGAAGGGTGAAAAGAGTCCATTCCTCAATAACTTGGTTGGTCTTACTAACTTGCTATCTAAGCCTCACTTGATACAGTGGCCAACTTTATCCATACAAAGAACAAAGAAGTAAGGAGACAAAGCATTTCCCAGTCTAATGCCCCTTAATGGGTTGAAAGATAAGAAGGCACATAATTCCAAAGGACCTTTATTTGGTAATTAGAAATACAAGACATAATCAATTTAACAAAATTAGAGTTTAAACCTATATCCTCCAAAGTCTTCTTGATAAAACCCCAATCAAGATAGCCATAGGTTTTCTAAAGATCCATCTTGACTACCACAAAGCCTTTGTTGCTTTTTTAACACTGCATGGTATGGACTACTTCCTAGATGATAATGATATTATCATTGCTATGACATCCAATAATAAAGCTAATTTGATTTGAAGCAATTAGTTTTGCCAAAGAATCTTTTAAATGACTAACGCTTATTTTTGTAATAATTTTAAAACTGACATTGCAGAGAGAGATTCTAAATTCTTTTAGGCACTCCAGATTATTTACCTTTGGGATAAGAACAATGTGTGTTTTATTTACATTTCAAATGGCTTGGGACAAAGCTACACAATGTATTCCTAATTAACCCCCATTGACTATAGAAGAAGGCAGCTTATAGACCATAAGGGATCAAAGCCTTAGAAGCTCTAATGCCAAAAGCTATGTTTTTCTTATTTCTACATCAATAACCTCTTCCTAAGCAAACTAAAGATCTTTAGGACTTAAATGGGAAAATCCATTAAGACTAGGCAAGGTTGACTTATCAACAAGGTCCTTCGTGTACAAATATTGAAAACATTTAAAAGCTATATGACCAATGGTTAGTTAATTAGTGACCGGATCTCCATTATCATCCCTAATGGTTCCAATACGATTCTTCTTCCTCCTTATAGTGGTAAAAGCATGAAAGAATTTAGCATTATGGTCACCCTAATTAAGTCAATTGCACTTTGATTTTGAGTACTAAATAAGTTTTTCCTAAGCAAGGATTTTATTATAGTCATCCTAAAGTTGATTCTCGAGACAATTAAGGTGAGGGTTGTAACAAAGGACGTGCATCCCCTCAATCCCCTGAAAACAATTCAAGATTTTCTTTTTCTTGTAGAAAACATTACCCATAGTCTTCTTATTCCATTGACCTACATTAGTAGTGAAAAATGACACTCCATCAAGCCTATTTTTATCACACCAAGAGTGTTTAACTAGATTGTGGAATGAATCCTTCAAGAACTAGAAAACTTTGCAATGAAAGAGCTTATATCTATAGCGATGAAGGAGCTAAGATGTCAAGGAAATTTTTAAAGGCCTATGGTGAGTCCCAATTTTAATTAAATGGTGTACAATGGCTTGGGAAAAATCCATTCTCCAACTAGTGGTACAAAAATCCTAGTCAAATTTTTTCCTACATAAACGTAGGCCCATTAAAGCTTGGGCCTAATAGCTGAATCCCATTATTAAAATTAGCAGATTGGCTCATAGAGCACCAGTTTGGGTAAGCACCCCCACTTTTATCACCGGGATACAAGTAAGCATTGAACTCACCAAAAAAAAGTCAGCGCTCTACAATATTATTATCTAAACAAGAAGTCTCCTCCCATAGTTTAATTCAAAAGTAAAGGTTATGATCACTATAGATAGTAGTGAGTAAGAATGATTTACCAATACCTTTTATATTAAAACAGCAATGAAGAAATTGCACATGCGAATCTAAGGGAGAAACTTCCACAAATTCTACATTTCACAAAAGCCAAATCCCTCCTACAAAGCCCATGGCTTCCTAGTTAGAGTGCCCTAGTCTAGGACTATCCTATTCATTTTTTTCCTACTAATTCTGGGTTCTATTAACACCAAGAGTGAAATGCTATTCCTATTAACTAGATCCCTTATAACACCTAGCTTTTGATTTCTAAATTTACTACTATCTTAAATAAATATCCAACAATAATCACTTGTGAAAATTAAAATTTAACTCGATAGCACTAATTTAATACAATGTAACTTAATAAAATAATCCAAAATCTAACATCCTATTTCACTCATTGAATAGCAACTAAGTATTCAATATCTTCCATATAATTAATCCAAATAACATAATAAAGTATTGCAATAACATAATAAAGTATTGCATAATAAAAACTCTTATTACATCACACAAAGAAAAGTTATCTACTACATATTTCCTACTAAATAAAATCAATTAAGATATTTATTGTGAAGCTTTTTCCTTTCCCAATATCTACTCTTTGACCTAGAAATGTCAATTCAAAAAAGTGTTGATGAGATAAAATTTTTAGTAGTTAGTATAGTTCCAAAACGTATATTTTTCAACCATAAATATAAAGCTTTTCATAAACAATTTAATTCTAATAAAACATATGCACTTCTCATAACTTTTGCTATGTAAAACATCCTTCTTTCACAGTCATTTTCATAAATCATTCTTAGAAAACAAATCATTTTTGTGTTATAAATTCATTTTAATAAAGAAGATAAGTTAATGAAAGCCATCTACTCAATTGGTACAATAGGCAAGACTCTATAACTACTATAGTCCTTGCTTCCCGTAATTGGTACTCGTGGTATGAGCTAACTGTACCCTCATTCATCCATCTTATATTGGAATGAGATCTATGACCTTAAGCTTAATCTCTTCAGCCATTAGAGATCATTATCTTGGGATGCATGCATACACTTATCATCCAATTAATATGGCCTCTGACCCAATAACATATGGCATTCTGCCAATAACACATGACATTTTGCCAAATTATCATAATTATCGAGTAAATGATCTACCATGGGCACCCACTATAAGGTTACTGTCATGACCCAAACTCCGAACCATGACTGGCACCTAGACCAAGCCAAGCATGATTGCCTGGCTTAATAAGCTTGGCAACTCATTCAATGCTCATATTTTTATATAAGCATATCTACAATGATTAGAGGTTGCCAAAAATTCGACAGTGTAAGGTAGGAAAACCCTAGGAACGGCCCATATAAGTGGGAGCGAAGCTCTCCCCACTGACAAGGCCTTTTCTCAAGGAAATAGAGAGTACTTGGGAGAAACAAAACCCCATCATTTCTGGGAAATGAGAGTACTGACGACAGTGTCGTAATAGGGACAATATCGTCGGAGGCTCTGTGTGGTGTTTGGTATCAGAGCTGGCCTAGCCGCGTGTGCAACCCAAGGACGGGTTAGCCCCCAAGGGGAGTGGATTTTAAAGTCCTACATCGGATAAGAGGGACTTGTGGCTAACCCATATAAGTAGGAGCGAAACTTTCCCCACTGACGAGGCCTTTTCCCAAGAAAATGAGAGTACTTGGGAGAAACAAAACCTCACCGTTTCTTGGAAATGAGAGTACCGACGGTGGTGTCATAACAGGGACAATATCGTCGGAGGCTTTATGTGGTGTTTGATATTAGAGCCAGCCTAGTCGCATGTGTAACCCGAGAACGGGCTAGCCCCAATGGGAGTGGAATGTAATGTCCCACATCGAGTAGGAGACTCTGGGGCTAAGGCCTTATAAGTGGGAACGAAGCTCTCCCCACCAGTGACGCGTTTTCCCTTGGATTAGGGAAGAACAAAACCCCACCAGACAATGTGCCAAGTGCTGCAACAGGGACAATATTGTTGGGGCCTCTGTGTGGTGTTTGGTATTAAAGCCAGCCTAACCGCGTGTGCAACTCAATGACGGGTTAGCCCTTAAGGGGGATAGAATGTAATGTCCCACATCGGGTAGGAAGACCTTAGGAACAACCTATATAAGTGGGAGCGAAACTCTCCCCACCAACAAGGCCTTTTGAGGGAGGATCCCTGAATAGCGAATCTCCTCAAGAATAAAACCCCACCAGGCAGTCTGCCGGGTACCGCAATGGAGACAATATTGTTGGGGGCTCTGTGTGGTATTAAGTATTAGAGCCGACCTAGCCGCATGTGCAACCTGAGGACGGGTTGGCCCCCAAGGGGGTGGATTGTAAAGTCCCACATCGGATAGGAGGGACCTGTGGCTAGCCCATATAAGTGGGAGCGAAGCTCTCCCCACTGACGAGGCCTTTTCCTAAGGAAATGAAAGTACTTGGGAAAAACAAAACCCCACCGTTTCTGGGAAATGAGAGTACTGATGGTGGTGTCATAACGGGGACAATATTGTTGGGGGCTCTGTGTGGTGGTACCGATGGTGGTGTCATAACGGGGACAATATCGTCGGAGGCTCTATGTGGTGTTTAACACCACACAGAGCCCCCAACAATATTGTCCCGTTGCGGCACCCAACATACTGCCTAATGGGGTTTTATTCTTGAGGAGATTCGTCATTCAGGAATCCTCCCTCAAAAGGCATCGCTGGTGGGGAGAGCTTCACTCCCGCTTATATGGGTCATTCCCAAGGTCTTCTTACCCGATATGGGACATTACATTCCACCCCCTTGAGGCCAACCTGTTCTCGGGTTGCACATGCGAATAGGCCGACTCTAATACCATACACCACACAGAGCCCCCAGCAATATTGTCCCCATTGCGGCACCTGACACACTGCCTGGTGGGGTTTTGTTCTTGAGGAGATCCGCCATTCAGGGATCCTCTCTCAAAAGGCCTCACTGGTGGGAAGAGTTTCGCTCTCACTTATATGGGCCGTTCCCAAGGTCTTTCTACTCGATGTGGGATATTACATTCCACCCCCCTTGGGGCCAACCCGTCCTTGGGTTACATATGCGAACAGGTTGGCTCTGATACCAATTTCCTACAGAGCCTCCAATAGTATTGTCCCTTATGTCACCTCCTTCGATTACTCTTATTTCACCAGCAAGGGTGGGGTTTTGTATCTTGGGTTTTACCCTAAAAGCACGCCGTTAAGTGCACAACGGAAGCTCTTGCTCTCCCCGATATTATCCTGGACCAGAGGCACACACCTCTCCTGGTTTTATCCTGAGAAGATCTGCCATTCAGGGATCCTCCCTCAAGCGCGCCGTTGGTGGGGAGAGCTTCGCTCCCACTGATATGGGCCATTCCCAAGGTCTTTCTACCCGATGTGGGACATTACAAGCAGCACCTCCCTTAAAAATTAGACATTCCTACCCTGCAAATTCAACACAGCCCAATATATTTTATTTCAAAAATTTACCAGTATCTTATATCTTTCAATTCTTGCCACAATACGGTATAGTACATAAGTTTTTCAAAATATAATCAAATGCTATTACAATGGTCATTATATGACCTACAAAGAAGTATAACATCTTTATAACTCAAAATAATGTAGCACTTAGTAGCCAATGTGTCTTAGAGTCCCTACATAACTTAATCAACCAAAATATCCTACCATCTGTGTCTGGGTGGCATGCAAATCCCAAAGCACCTTAATCTACTTTATGTTGATCTAAAATATGACAAAGGAAAGGGATAAGCTTACCACTGATTTAGTGAATGCATAGATAACAAAATAAGTAAAAGGGAAAATGAATAGGTTTAGGGTTGTTCAAAGGGAATTATATTGTCTTTAATTGTTGTCTATATATATATAGACAACAATTAAATTATATTGCATGCTATTAGCAAAAGCGTAATTTAAAATTAAAGAAAATAAGATAAAATTGGTATCACGTGAAAGAATTATAGTCAACCCTTAGTGCCGCCACACAGAATTTGATACTACCATTAATGCCACTACACAATATCACCACCATCATCAAATACCGCCACATGATGTGCATACCACAATAAATCTAGTATAGTTATCACTAAGTGCCGCTACACAGTAATTATTCATTATTCTAACTAGGTGCACCTAGGCCGTTACCCCTGCTAATGGCTACAGGGTTTTAATCATACTTCCATCCATAATTTTGAAATAAAAATCATTCAAACAAAAGAAGTAATTTTAATAAAATAAAAATAATTAATCACAAGTTTATATAATAAAATTCTAAACAAAAGTCATTTATCATCTCTCAAACCTATAATCTTTTATATACATACATAAATATATATATATATATATATATTTTTTTTTTTCACATGTATATTTTGATCCACATAAAGTTTAAAACATAAGATTTGTTTCCTCGATAACGCAAATATGGCAAATCACAAAGTGTGAAGTTTGGGCTAATAATAAATAAACATAAAGTAAAAGAAACTACTATTTGGCTATCTATTGTCACACCCCACAAATTTAAGTAGGTTAGCCCAGAAGACAAACCATCCCCCTACCACAAGTCTATTAGTATTATCAACATCCTCAAAATTTAGAGAATATCTCAAAGTTGTAACTTCATATAATGAAAACATATAAACTTTTCCTTTAGATGACTTGTGTAAAAATTTCAGCAAAGTCTCCTCTATAATTCAGACCTCCCGATATTTCTACAATCTGTCAGCCCAAAATAATACACCCAAAAGGGGCAACCCGTATTCATTCAGACTAAAAATAAAGTTCTAGGGAGTGGGAATACCCTATCTATGATTTATGGGAGCTAACTTTACAATATTTAGAACAAAATAGATTACACGCATACAAACAAAATACACCCACATGAGCAACTGCAGGCTCGCCAAAAGAAATAAACGAAAGATCGACAACTAGTAGGCTGCTGAAGGTAGACTAGGGTCTGCACTGCTATCTGAAAAAAATTTAAAAAAAAAGTGAGTTTGATACTCAATGAATAAGTAATGCCAAACCTTAAAAATAGGGACAAGGCCCGTAAATATATATATATATATATTTATTTATTTATTTATTTATAATGCATAAAACAAGCCTTATGCAAATCATTTTTTTTATATGTACCAGAAGTATCTAAGCAGAACGAAATCAATACAGATGCAGAGCACACAGCTCATGGGGAGAATAACCACAGATGCAAAGCACTTTGCTTGCGAAAATAAAATGACTCCACATGTGGTAGCTACCCACACGGGGCTAGCAACACCCCTGCTAGCTGAGGTACAGATCATGGTGCACCAAGGCTAACATCTACTGCTGTTAGCTACAGGGTTCTGAGTAGATAGCCTTATAAAATAATACCTTTTCTCCAAATAGCATTCCAGATAGAGCATCTCCCACATAAGTTCAATACCAGAGTTTCCAGATAACTCAAACAGTCTTAAATTTACAAATTTTCATGTTCAAATCAATTTACAGTAACTATACGTATGATGAAGCATTCAAATTCGTAACTCCATAAATAGATTTTCAAATTTAGAGCACTGTAAGAAAATTTAGTAACAAAATGATTGATAATATTTACACAGGGTCCGCATTACTTACTCACCTTTAAAAAGGATATCGAAATTCCCTGCCCACTCCTCAGCTATGGCTCAATCTCCTGAATATCCTATAATACCCGTTCACCAGATTTTAGAGTGTGAATAACTAAAATTTATCTTATTAGCTTAGCCTATTTGAACAAGATTCTAGGGAAATAAAAGAATATTGGTATCTATTCTTCATTCCCTTAGCATGTTATTAATATGTATATAATTTCAAGGAACTAAATCTACCATCCACTCCTCAATTCCATGCCCTCGATACCCATACCATACACACAATATACATATATAAAGATATAGATTTGTATATATATATGTGTCTGTATATGGCAGCAGAGCATTTTTGGATTCTTCATTCAAAGACTGAAATTCGCTCAAGGAAGGAAGAAAAATAGAACCATGTCAATTTTATGTCATTTCTTCCCTAATTTCATTAAGGAGCTAAACTCAACAACCAAGAAACAACAGAAAATCCATACCACACAAGGTTGTCCTTTCTGCAGCAAAAAACGCTAGAAAAGAGCTTATTTTGCACAAACAAGAATTGGCAAGTAAGAAGTATAATGGAATTTGGTTTTAGATTAAGAAGTATATGTAGAAAATGGGAGTAATCACCGTATAGAAAAGTTTAAATACATTTTAGCATGAAGGAAGTCAAGATTGCTCCAACCAAAATCATCCTCCTACGCCAATTTTTTTTTCTGCGCAACACTTCCCTCAACTGGCCACACACCAGAAAACGGGTTACAGAATTAGAAAAACAGGGGAGGGAGACGCTATAAAGATGAGACCAGAAGAAGCAATACACAAGGTAGAAATTCCAGACCTGGGGAAAGGATTTTTCTGGCATGATTTCACTAGCAACCAGTAGCATAACTCAGCAAATCCAAGGAGAAAACAACAGCAGCAGAAACTCGAACCAGAGACAGCAAAAATGACACTGAACAGGGGAGAGGAGATGCAGTTCTTTCCAGCAAAATTCTGCTACTTTTTCTGACCGAAATGATAGAAGCAGATGTAGGTTCTGTGCTGCAGAGATTGTGATAAGCAAAATGACGTGAAGCCCAACTTAAAGTGGATGGAAAAAAGGGTATATCAGGAAATTGCAGAAGGAAGACAACTGATACGTGGCAACTTCAAAACACTCATTTGAAAAGCCAAACTTCCCATATACATATACATTACATGCACGTCGGTTCTTTATATCTATACGCTCACCTGTGGAGGCCAATAGTAGAGACCCCAATTTCCTAAAATTTGAAGGGATCTCCAATTGAAAGAGTAGCCTCAATATCACCTATAATTATATTAAACATAAGAACATCACCTTGAATTACTCCATTAGCTTCTAATATATTCAATATAATTAATTTCACCCTCTAACACCTAAACCTATAACTATAGCTTAAATTTTATAATGTCACTATAATCCCTAGATTTTGGATTTCACAAATTAATTGCCACAATCTAATTTAAGCTTCTAAATTTTAATTTGAGTTTCAAATATATCTTAAGGAGCTTAAATAAATATTTTGGATGTGCCAATTCATACCTTAGAGGATTAAATCAAAAAAGCCCAATTTAGGAAGCTTCCCACGGCCAAAATGAAGAAGTAACTAGCAACTAAAGTTTTGGATCACCATTGGCATAAAAATGGAGCAAGAATGGAAGTTAAAATCAAAGAAAAGGCAACCCAAACACAAGAGGAAAGAGGAAGAACGAAAATGGAAGGAAAAAAAAGGAAAATAAATGAATAAATAAATAAATATGGAAGCTAACCATCCGTTGCTTCCTTCCTACACAGCTTAGCCAAAGCATGCCGTTGAAACTACTTCTAGTCACTTGCAGAACAACGGCACAACATTTTGTGGTGGGGGAGCAACTTCAAGCGCAAAACAAAGAAAAAGAAAGTAGAGAGGCATACAAGAAGCTTCAGTATCGAAGAAAGAGAAGAAGGGGATTTGAAGAGGAGGGGGTTACACTAGATCTGATGGAGTAATAAGGAAGGATATTATATTATAAGGGAAAGAAGAAGAAATTGCAAAAGCACCCAATGTTCCTTTTTTAGTGTAATTTATTTAAGACTAGTGGAAAATTATTTTTATATGAGTAAAAATAAAAATAAGGACCCACAATTATTTAGAGTCTCCATGTTGACCTATTTTAAAAATTTTGGAACATAAAAATATCCCAATGGGTATAAGATAGATATCAAAATAACTCCTTAAGATAATTTTAAAGTACTATAATTATCCTAAGATTTTTTAAATATAATATTTATACCAAAAATAAATTTTTCTAATCTAAGTATTTATTTTAATATTATTATTTTAATTTGAGTTATTACAATTACATCATAACAGCAACATTCATAAGCATGCATTTGAAAATATCACATGATAATATAAAACATTTCACTTCAAATAAAGCAACGACCTCACTTAACAAATATCATCATTTTCATTATATGAAAGCAGACTCTCATAATTTCATCATATAATTTTCATCAATTAAAAGATATCAAAAATATTATTTCAATAAATCCTTTTTGTTAAATGCTTGAAATGCAAATAAAACATTTCATAAATCTCATTTCACAAAATATAATAATGCATCTAAATGATATCTTGATTTGAAGCCAAGAGAACAGTTGCCAAACAATCTTTTAATAAATACAAGCTAACAATCTACAACAATGAAATATAATTATAAATATATATAAAATAATAAATACAAATATTATATAGTTCACCTTTAAATGATATAATTCTACTACTTACCACTACCAAGAGTCCTTCCAAGACAATAGCCCCCCAATTTATGCCACAAACACACTAATCCAGCACTTTATTCTTCAACAAAACATTTAATCAAATCATTATTCCTAATTTAAATCCCTTAAATATATGATAATAATTATATAGTCTAAAATATACCTTAATTCAACTTTTAACTTAACTTCAATTTCACATAGGCATTTTATCAAATACTTAATTAGAGTCTACTAAAATTAGTTACCATAAATTAAATATTCTACCACTAATCCAATCCATAGAGATTAATTACTGGAATAGGAATTATACCTCTAATTACCCAATTACACTTCCAATTTTGAAAATTTTCAAATTGTTCAACCTTAAAAAACTTAACATTAATCATTTAAAACTCCAACAATGCAAAAGGATGCTAAGAAGAAGTAGAATAATTTATCATTCACACACGTTGTATTCTAGCCAAATAGAGCTTCCAAAAGATGAAGATGAAACTTTGAGATCCCTTTTTCCTCTTGAGGTAGAAGACGCTACTTTCACTCCCTCTCTCTTAGCATAATTTTCTAAATTTAGAATAGAAAAAATAAATGAAAAAGAAAATAAAAGATGACGTGAATAAGTGTATGGGTCATGGGTATTGAGTTAAATCCAATTAAAATTTACCTTAGGCCATGGAAACTCATTTAAATAATTATTGTTAGTCTATAATCATTATAAATAGACTATTAGACTCTTTTGTGTTAAGTAAACTAAACTATTGGGTTTTCTATTCTTTTCCTATCTTCTCCTAAGCCCAATAAATATTTTACTCTTTCTATCTTATTTTTCAATATGCTAATTAATAAAATAAATCTCCATAATTTTTTAATTATTTCTCACTAAATTCTTAATTCTAAAATAAATAAATAAATAATAAATAACCCAAATATATATAACATGTCCTTAGTATAATAATTAATAAATATTTATTAATTTTTCAATTAATTATTTTAAATAATTTATTAAATTAAGTTGTTATATCTCTTACACAAAAAGAGAAGGCTTTCGCCTCTGCTCCTTTACAATTCCAGTGGATAAAATCTATAAAAAAAAGGACGTAAAACTTGTGAGAGGTTGCACAAACATCACAAATCACAAATTATTATAATAAACCGAGGGGGGCCCCACAAGCCTCCAACATTCTATTTGTATTATTGTCCAATAAAAATTGCTCCGCAAATTTAATGCTTTTCAATCATCATTATGATTAGGGCGTTTAGTTTTCTTGTCGTGGGAATTCACAGAACCCAACGCGTTCGGCCCATTTGAAGTCCCCGAGTTATTTTCCATTCGCACTCTCCATGTTGCTCCCAGTGTTCTTTCTATACGGGCTAGCTTGTTTATTCCGAGTCTTCCCCCTAGTACCAGTTTTGGAGATAGAGCCTTTCACGACATGGTGTAACCTCGACGTAGCCTTTTGTTTTTTCTGGCTCTTTATGGGCATCTTCTGCATTGGGCCGCAAGTGAGCAACCTAAATAATAGGAAGGTGTTTATTTGACTTGGCTCCACTGGAGCTTGGGACGAGAGCACTGGGCTTGACGCTAGGAAGGACAGAAGGTTCAATGTTTTCTTCTTCATTGTTGAGACGGACCCCGGGCATAATCTGACAGAGGGTTTATGTATCTCGGGTGTTCAGGGTTGGGTTACTGCTATTCCGTAAAAGTCTCAACGGGAAGATTCGAAAGTTCTTTAAACTTATCTGCTATCTCATTCTGCTCAAGGGGAAACAAATGAATCCTCAAATTCTAAGTTCGCGATAGCCGCATATTGTGATCATGGTTCTAAATTGCGGTCCGCATCATGTGATGCGGCCGCAATATTGCTGTTGCGGCACCGGCCGCATCTGCATCAATCGTCTGCAACACCCGCAATCCTTCTTATACTATGCGCAACACCCGCAACCGCAATCGCAACGTAACCGCAACCGCAACCGCAATTTAGAACCATGATTGTGATATATTGGTTGCCCGGTTGTTAGCGACTTATGCATGGGCTGTTTAGAGGGATCATGTGCTGAGGGACCAGGTAACTTCCTTCCTATTACGGGATCTTGAAGATTTCCTAGCCAACATCCAATGACCGTATACTTCATCGGAAGCAATATTCAAGCACGGCAAAGTATTAAGCCCTTCATCTTCAATAGTAAACAAAGAATTTCTTGTTATAAACTTAGAAACTAGTTTCTTTTTTAAATCCACCTTAACACTAATTCGCACAAAACTAACCCTTTCAATCTTGGTTAATCTCGCTGAACCTGCAGAGAGTGTTTCCATTAACCTTCAACGTCTTGCCAATTCTATTCCCCAGTTTCCAAAAAAAGTATTCGTTGTAAAATTTATTTTAAAGTTGTTTGGCTCTATAATTTTAATAATAATAAATTTTAAAATTTATTAGTGTAAAAGTTCATTTAATGGTCAATGTCTATAACGTTCATAAAAATGAATTATTTTTGTTCAAACAAAACATAAAGATAACATAAAAACTCTTCTCTTATGTCTTTCTCTCTACTGTAACCGTATTTACTATATATAAAGATGATAAACTTTTTTTAACTCATGAATTGAATATTGAATAGCATTTATGATGGTTAAACAAATTGAGTTGCATGGAAAGAGTTGCGTATGCTACTAGTAATTATAAAGGTGAAAATTCATGAATGTTGAAGACAATACTCCCCTTATTCCAGCTAAAAAGTCTCTGTTATTTTTGAATCATTTCTAACAATTAGGAGTCACTAAAGATATATATATATATATATATATCTACATACACGAAAGATCCAAGTGCTGAAATATAACAAGAACAATATTTAAAATTCACTGTGAGCTCATTATTTGTAAAAGAAAATTTTATCAATTTGTAAGAAGCATATTTAAGCAGAGAGTGAACCTTGACTATAAAAGAACATTCCTTCTTTCCATTCACTATCATAAGTCTCTAGTTGAGATATTTAGTTAAAGATGAGCTGCAAAAATTAAAAGTCAGTTTGTAAAATCCGTATTGGCGATAACCATGTGAAAACTATCTCGGCTCCAATACTTTTTCGAAAATTGAAAAAAAAAAATTAATTTAAAGGAGTTAGATATAAGCCTAAAAGGTTGAACCATGATAAACACTCCAAATGTTATTCTCTTCCCTTAACTCTTTTATTGCCTTCTCTACTTCTAAAATATCCGTCACTCTCACAATAGTCTTTCTTTGTTAATATAATAGTTTACTTTGATTGCCGTACAAGCTCACGATCATCTTGTTCTACTAGCACATTATTTGCCTCCTCCATTTACGTTTAGCACATTTTAGTTTTAGCTGCTCTCTTCACTTTAGTATAAACTTACTTCACTTGCATATTATAACTAATTTCTATTCATATTTACTTATTTTATATAACTATTATTTCCTTAGTTCATTAAACATTTGTTTGCTCGACTTTGTATTTCCATATATTAAATCAATAAAACTTCATAATTTAATTTTCTATATACCACACTTATTCATGCCCTCTAGATCAAAACTGAATTAGGAGATTCCACATTTTGACCTACCGCTACACAACCAAGTAGTATTCCACGACAACCTAAGGACCTTCATTAAGAATGAAACAGTAGTCCTTCGGGTCCACAAATCTAACTAGGAAGTAATTGTTGTAAAGATCAATCAACTCAGAGTTTTGAATATTCCAAAGCTTCCCCAATCTGGTCTTGAGAAAACGATAACTGAGCTTCTCCACTCATCTTTTGACACTGGTATCACGGGGTGGACCTTCATAATCTCCTTGATTTCCTCTGAGATTACAAGTTCTTCTTCCCCCTCGGACATCATCTCGTCTTCCTCGAGCACGACTGAACACCCATTATCCACTCCTTTCGAAACCTAACAAGGAGTCCTTATAGGACAGAACGTTCCTGGCTGTAGGTTTATATGAAACATGATCTGGAGGAACTTCTTCAGTTGTCTCTTCATTGGATCATATTCCCCCCATGTCGTTGGGCTTTAGGGCATCAGCATTCTGAATACCCACTAGGGCTTCTGGAGTGCACTTATCCATGGGGGATGTCATCTTCTCATCCGATCTCAACTTCATGATGCTTCTCTCTCTGATCATCCTCCTCCTTTGAGCTCCCATGTTCTCCTTGGTCCTCCACAATAGAGTTCACGTTCATCCCTGCTCATTTTCGAACTACAGCTTTAAATTCAAAATAAATATTTTTAATATCGTGCTTCTTCCATCCTCTTTTTTTTTTTTTTCACCCTTTCTAAGTAGCAACATTTTCACAGCATTTAAAATATAGTAGTCTTTAACAACCATGGCATTTCCGAATCACCCTAAATCAACCGGTATAACATTTGAACCGAATTGATATGGCTAGAACTCATCGGTGGGTAATAGATACAGCATGAGCCCTCCTACTTGTTTCCATCTGCCTCTTCTTTCATTTTTGGCCGAAAGCCTGATAATGGAGAAAAAATTCTCTTCATTCATTTATTTTGCTTTTTTTTTTATTTTTTTCTTTACATTTCTGCTTTTTGTAATGGCCAATTTCATTTAAACAGAGACGAATATGTATACGGTATGGGCGCTTCAAAGTAAAAATTTATTAGCAAAATTATAATTTCATATTAATGAAACTGATAAAAAAGATTTTCTATTTAGAATGTTAATTTCGTATATAGAAGCAGCTTCGGCATACTGACTCACCCGTCCTATAAAGAGTAAAGAATTTATTGTGAATTAGCCATGGACATGTGATGTATTTGCGTACTAGCTACATGAATTTTTTAGGGTCAAGTTACACATTTTTTTTATTGTATCCCTTTAAATATGGAAGCGTTCCTATATAAATTCACTAAAAATAAAATTTAGATAAAGTATCATAAGTATTTACTATTAAGTTTCTAATAAAAATATAATATGTAGAGAATTTTTTTTTTGGGAAAAGATAAACCAATTATATAATTTTGAAATGAAATTACTTTCTTCATGAATAACTAATCTAATAGTAGTAATTCTTATCAAATTTTATGTACTTACAATTAAAGGTGCTTGTGGGCCATATCGGTACAAATTCTAACCTACTTTGATACCTAGCTTGATTTTAAATGGATTTTAAAATTAAAACTCATTGTCCAAATTAGGCCAACTCAATGTAGTACTAGGTAGAAATAGGCTAATATCAGGTAACCCAATTTTTTCTATATTTTTTATTTTGGTTTCTATTTTTAAAATTCATTATTAAAGTTATAAAATGATTTAAAAAATATTTTTATATAAGTTCTTATAAAATTATATTTTGTCCTAAAAAATTTAAAATTTTGATATAAATTTTTATTAAAAAAAATTTGTAATTCTCTTTGGAGCCAAATTAGGCTGGGCCAAGCTAATATAGCCCTTAGGGTCAGTCTGATGCCCAGCTCAGGCCAACTCTAACTTTTTTTTTTCTTTACGCTCAGGTTGATCTGACCTGATTTGGTAGACAATGACTGAGTACATCGGACCTCCAAGTCCGATGAGTACCCCAACTTATAATATGTGATTCTCTTTAATTTCTTTGTGAAGGAGTACAATATATAAGTATGCATTCTAAGTTTAGCTTTTAACTACGTAATGGCTAAATCAAATCAATTATTAAAAAAAATTAAGCATGTAAAAAAAAATTTACTATATGTAATTATGTCTACTAGGATCTAAAATAACAAGAGCAAAAGCATAAAATTTATAGATCTCTTTCGAAGATCTAAATTTCCTTCAAAGTGTTTCATTTGATGACTCATCTCAGGAAGATGACCTATTGTCCCTTGACTTTGAGCTTGGTGAATTTGCTAGACTACTTTCACCAGGTGTTGAAGGAGTAGATTTTGCAGGTATTAGGTCTATTACTTCTTCCAATGGAGCTTTAAGTTGTGTTTTCTCATTATTGCTACTCCATTTCTATCCTTCTTCCTTATTAGATACTACATTTTTACTAACAATCACTTTTCCATTAAGAGTGTTATATAATCTATATGCTTTGGACTCAAAACAATAGCCAATGAAAATGCATTTTCTATATTTTTTATCCAGCTAATAATGATTTTGAGAGTTAACCAAAGCATATGCAATACAACCAAGGATTTTTAAGTGGTTTACTGAACGCTTTGTGTCTCTCCATCTTCATATGGTGTTTGATTTAATACAGCCTTTGTAGGAGAAATATTTAGCAAATACATTGAAGTAGCTATTTCTTTTGCCTAAAATTGATTTGGAAGACCCCTACCTTTCAATAAACTTCTTGCCATTTGAACAATAGTGTCACTCTTGCGTTTTGCCACCTTATTTTGCTCTAGTGCCTAGGGTGCTATCAATGCCTTGCAAATTCCATTTTTTTCACAAAAGTGGTTAAATTCATTTAACAAGAACTCACCACCCCTGTCCATACGAAGAGTTTTTATGCAAGACCCACTTTGCTTCTCAACCAAGGCCTTGAATTTTATGAAATGCTCAAAGCTTTTGATTTGAACTTTAACAAGTATACCCAAATCATACGAGTAAAAGAATTACTCCCTCCGGTCCTATTTATAAGACCCTTTTTAAAAATTTTGTATGGTCCTTTTTATAAGACCCTTCACAAAGTTTTAGAAGCATTTATTATTCTTTTTCATATTTGCCCTTCATGATTATTGATATAATGGTAGAGATTAACTTTAATTAGGGACAAACTTGGAACTTTGTGATAATTTTTTCAAAAACCAATACATCAACTAATTTTAACTTCTTTTCTTAATCTGTGTGATTTAGTTGAAATGACCTTATAAATAGGATCGGAGAGAGTAGTCAAGAACAAAAAATAATGGCTCCCTCCAAATGATTCAATATGCATAGGCCCACACAAGTCAACATTTATCAATCTAATATAGGTAGAAGCTCCCCAGCCTTTCTATAGGAAATGACCTTTTAGTTTGTTTTCCAGATATGCACTCCTCACATAAATCAAGATGATCAATATTTGATAATCTAAGAACCATATCTTTGACTTAGCAGCTTTACCCCCTTAATGTTGAGATGTCCATATCGTGACCCAGCTCTCAAGCCCTCTCCTTACGTCAAGCTGCTCCGCACCTTGCTTCTTTCCTATTTACGAACTGAAGGAAATGAGAAAGAATGATTAGTAACGTAACCTTCGTACCTATCCCTATGCTATGGTCTGTAGCTAAATCCACTCCCTGTAAGGACGAGGGAAGAGGTTGTCTTGCTTCCCTTTCCCGTGATCTTCACTGCTGTGTCTCTCCTGCCTCTTTTAATGAATAGCCGCTACGCTTCTTTCTCCCTATCCGGCAAAGGTAAACTACATTCACGGAACCTATCTATACAGATAGGAAGCAAATTCAGTCGGACGAGTTCCCAGTTATAGTTATGGGGATGGGATCAATTCGTATTCCCAAGCCTCCGCTTTTGAATCTCGCCTTCTGATCGACATCAGTTCTCTATGATAAAGAAGAAGGGATGATTCTAGGTATACCTAATCTCGTCAGAGAGATGGGTAGTAGTCCGGGTTCATACTTGGACTGTCCATACATCATATGATGCACATAGCTTTAGATATAAAGCAGCGAATAATGGACGATCTTGGATTCTATAGTGGAAATTCCTCTTCTATCGTGATTGGTTGCTCTCTCTTTTTCACTCCCCATCCCTCGTTGGGAACAAGACTTATATGCCAATGGCGTCTATCAGAGATAGAGTGGTTTCCTAGATTGGTTGGTTTGAGGAGTGAAAGCGTTAAGAGAAATGACAGTAGATTGATCCTCTATCCTGGACCATTCACCTAGTATCCTCCGACGGGTAGTTACGGATCTGATGAATCTGAGCTTAGCTTGTAGTGTTCTATCAGTCCTCTCATGCTATCCCAATCTCGTCAGTGATGAAGCCCAGACTCCAGCAGAGTCCTCTTTCTCACAGGCCTTAAAGTAAGCAAGACCTGAGATCAGGCTCTCACTACGGACTGTTCTGTAATCATAAGAATGAAAGAAGATATTTACGTTTAGGATCAGGGATAGAGTGGGACTGAGTCCCCGAGACTAAATTCATTTCAATCTCTATCTTCACTCTCCTTTAATTCCTTCTTCTTTATTAATGCTGTAACTAAAGAATTCCTGAAGTTCAGATATTGACTAGCTTATTGAACCCTAGGAGATAGAAGAAATTACATTACATAGAATCAGTTCATTGACTAATAAGGCGAGTTACTTTATCTCTTTTCTCGCTTTAGTATTCTCAATTCTTTCTCTAAGGCAAAGCGAAGGCGAGAGGCTTCTTTCCTTCTCGATAGCAGGGTTTAGAAGTTCCAGCCCGAGAACAGCGAGCAAGAGTCGACTCAAACAAACCGGATCGATTTCATTAAATTCTCGGCGCGGATGCTTCCGAGACATGTCGTAGAAAGCACAGGATAAATCCACGAGAAGGCTGAAAAGACTAAATAAAAAGCACAGGATAAATCCACGCGCGGATGTTTCTCACCTCCCTTTGGGTGTGATTGTTGGTAGAGGACCAACAGCTTAGTCGAAATACTAAGGTGTGAAACTACTTATATTATATAATAACTGGTGTTTCACAGCTTACTATATAGAGTAAGGGAGTACTATGCTTTATTCCCGGGCTAATCTCTTAGTGATCTGTCACACCTCACAATTTGAGTACTCTGACGCGGAAGCCGAAACATAGAGAAAGTACTTATAGGTACAAATTTGAATGGTATAAAACATATACACTTTTCCTTAGAGGACATTTGTAGAAATTTCGGCAGAGTCTCCTCTATAACGTAGACCTCCCGAAATTTCTACAAAGTCTCAGACAGTACAATATAGCCCGAAAGGGCGCAATCAGACCAAAAGAAAACATCTGGGGTGTGGGGATACCCTAACTATGATTCAGTGGAGCTATATTTACAAGGTTTTACAAAGTTTCAAAACAAAATGTATATACAATCAAAATACACCCACAGAAGCTCCGCAGGCTCGCCAAGGGACGTCTCCAGAGGTCAGCCACTAGAAGGCGGCTGGGGGCAGACTAGAGTCCCTACTGCTCTCTGAAAATATATATATATATATATATAATGAGTCGAATACTCAGTGAATAAGCACACCGACCCTTTTTACAATAAATGTAGGTCAAATAGGTTTACATATATATATATATATATACAGATATAGACCATATGAAACAGATTTTAAACAAACTCTTTTTTTTCAAAATACACCGAACGCATCTAAACAGAACCAATCGGAACACAGACGCAGAGCACACAGCTCGCGGGGAAAATCACTACAGACGCAAAGCTTTCAGCTTGCGAAAATAAAATAACTCCGCGTGTGGTGGCCTACACACGGGGCTAGCACCACCCCTGCTAGCTAAGGTTCAGATCATGGTGCACCAGGGCTAACATCTACTGCTGTTAGCTACAGGGTTCTGAGCAGATAACTCCATAAAATTACTAAATAGCCTTTCAGACAAAGTATGTTCAGATCAGATTCACAGTAGGATTTCCAATTAACTCAACATTCGTAAACTTGCAAAATTCCCGATTGAAATCAATTTTTTGTAAATATGCTTATGACTACATTTTGAAATATATATCTCTATAAATAGAGAATCAAATTCTTAAAACACTGCAAGGAAACTTAAGAACGGAAATAAGAATTTCCTGAGTCTTTTGGTCCGCGTTACTTACTCACCTTCCGAGATACTACAAGAATTTTCCTGACCCGTTCCTTGGCTATATCTCAGTCTCCTGAATACCCTACAAGACCCATTTACCAGAGTTTAGAAGACGAAGCACTCCAATTAATTTCATAAAGGACTTGGACTTATCAAAATTTAGGATTTATTCCTCTACTAATTTTACGCCTTCCAACTCGTACGGTAAATTCCATCTACATATTTTTGTGCTTCCTGTCCCTTGATGAAAATAAGTATGTATTTAAATATGCACAATTAAACATAATTAAAAATTGGAATTTTTATCTAACTCAGATCATCTTCCTGCCTCACTTTTTTTTTTCTTCGGTACAAGACTTCCCTTCAAAATGCCACAACACAGGACATATTACAGTGTTAATCTACAGGGAAGAGAAGCACCAGAATTTTAAATCAAAGAAGCACACATGCAACAGAATTTTTTTGCCTAAACACTAATTCCACACAACCACTAACGCAGCTTAAATGAGGAGGAAGCAAAGAACAGGAATCAAACCAGAAAAATGAAGTGGAGGTGGTATGAGGGAGATGAGGCGCTGTTCAGCTGAAGGAATACGCACAGCAGAGCGGGCAGCTTGAGGAGAGGAGCTTCTAGCGTGATTTCCCCAGTCTCCAGCAACCAAAAATAGAGCAACTCAAGGAGCAACTTTCAGCTTAAATTTCGGACCAAAATAACGCTGAAACATGTGTATACTGGAGGCGCTGAACAGAGGAAGGAGATGATGAAAATTTCTGGCATGGTCTCACCCAAAACAGCAGCAAAACCTCACCCAAAATAGCAGCAAAACTTAACCAGATTCGAAGAGAAGCTTGCAGCTGGAATTCAAACAACATCAACGCTGAAACAGAGCAAAAGAAACGTTGAACAGAGGAAGATAAGCTGCAGAATTTACTCACACCCAGTTCGTCCAGCAAAGAGTTTTCTATGCGTCTGAGTGAAGCAACAAAGCTGGAGCAGTTTACAGCATGAAGAAGCAGCCACAGCAGCGTACAGCAGCTCAAAGAAGCGGAGAAGCCAGCGTCCAGCGAAAACAGGGGATGAAAATGGCGGTTCTGTAATGCTGCGCTGGAGGATAAATACTGCAGCAAGTCTGGATGGGAAATGACCGAACAAACCCAGCTGAAGGAAGAAGGAGAGGAGGGTTATATCTGTAATTTCTGGAAGAGAAAATCTCCAACGTGGCAGCTGCATATTTTGAGTTGAAAAGTTAATCCTTCATGCATGAATTCATGTAAGTTGTTTCTTTCTCCTGCCTCACGTCGGTTCTTACATGATCTCTCCTAATTCAGTCTATGAAAGCGCCTAAGCCTAACATAGTATAGGGCTAGGGCTAGGGCTAGCGGTAAACTAGCCGGCTTGAAACGGAATCCCTACGTACAGTAGCTCAGCACTCGTTGGTGCTCCGTAAGGTCCAAAGTCTTATGTTTGACGGACTAAGAATTGATGCTTTGAAGTTCCACCAACAATCCAAGGATATCCTAATGAGATAAACGAAGTTCTCGCACGAGGTTTAATCCTTCTTGTCATATTTGATTATGAGATCAAAGACAAAAGTAGTCCAAAACGGATAAGATCAGGGTCACCCCTATCGATCGAACTACAGTTGGTCCATCAAACCAGGATTGGATTGAGGCATCCGGATCAGCGGATTGCTTAGCATACCACGCCACTTGGCGTAGCCATGCTTGGACCCACCGTCTAAGAATAGACCACTCCAGGAAGTCAACCGCCCCAGGGCCTAAATGGACTATGAGTACTCCCCTCGTCTGCTTCGCTCGAGTGACTACGTACCTCGTCAGGAGCAAGAATTCATTCTTGGGGTTTAAGCTCACGATGTAAAAGAGCGATTACCACTCCTTTGACATACGGAGATAACGGTAAGCCTCGACCTAACCAAAGGTCGAGAGGGTACGTTGCTTTAGAGTACATAGCCCATAATCTTTAGATTACGAGTATGAACTACGCGCGACACTTTCAATGTTGAAATAGAAAGAAGGGTGTCTAAAGCAGCCATTAGATATCACTTGAACTTTTATTCCATATCTCTTGATCTTAGATACTTACTATATTTGACTCTCTATCTCTATAAGACATTCGTATGATGAATCGCTAAATGTTGTTTTCTCAGTAAGAAGATAGCTGTTTGCTGGGATAAGGCAGGAAAGCAACCAATCTTATAACGCTCATGCCCCCTTCCGTATTAGTAAAGGTAACTTCGCTCCTCTTTAAGCTATAACTAGAAGGGTTAGTGAGTTATAGGAGCTTTTAGCTTTCTTTAAGACAGCTAACTTTTTAGAAGGCTTTTAGCTTAAGACTGAAACTACGCTCTTGATTTGCTTTCTAGACTGACTACTACATTTCTAGAAGGCTGAAGATTTGCTTTCTAGACTGCTTTTTAAGGCTACTGCGCCCTTAGCTTTAGCTTTAGCTTTAGACAGCACTGCGCTTTACTTCGCCTTTGTCTGTCCTAGCTGTAAAGAAAAGGGAAGAGAATCAAGTGTCTTTCTTAGTAAGGCTCAAGCCCTCTCCCTTATTAGTAAAGGGCGGTCTCTTCGCTCTCCTTAGGGTTCATTAAGAGTTCTCTCTCGGAATCTAAGTCTATTGATTATATGAAATTATTCTCATGGTTTTAAATTGCAGTTGCGGTTGCGATTACGTTGCGATTGCAGTTGCAGGTGTTACGCATAGTATAAGAAGAAATTGCTAGTGTTGTGGCCAGTTAATGCGGATGCGGCCAGTGCCGCAACAGCAATATTGCGGCCGCATTACATGATGCAGACCGCAATTTAAAACTATGATTATTCTAAAGTGCTAACGTGATCAAGCCTATTTGTCTAAGGAAGAAGCACCTTTACTACCCAATATTCAATTAAGGGCTAAGCGCTTCAAGCCCTCTCGCTATCGTACCTTAGCCTTTCCCCAAGCCAGCACTAAGCCTTCATCCTCCCCCTAAGCTAAGGTCGAGCTACACTATATAGTAACCTCTCTCTATAGGATTTCTTTCTTTAGTTAGCTCAGTTGATCTTTTTGCGATGAAAGAGCTTTCAGTCAACTCGATCCCAATTTCCTAAGCTGTGATTTTTCTTTTGCATCTGAGAGCAAGCCTCTAACCTTACACAATTAGACACTTGAGTTCAGTATTGACGAGCCCTTTGTAACTGATTCATTCACTGAGAAGTAAGCTCCTGATCTTTTTATTTATAGAATGATTACCTGCTATAGACGAGTTTGATTGCTCTTTGCTTCTTTGCCAACTCTTCTAAAGCATATCGCTTACGCTTGCAACTATATGGTATGGAAAAGCTGTAAGAATGACTTTACTTCGTCAGTTCAGAGATAGTCTATAGCAGGAGATGGCTATAAAGAAAATAGATGCGCCTTAGGATGCTTCTTTAGTTGCTGGGAGAGGTACAAAGTTTGACCGACCAAACATCTTCTATGAAAATAATTTAGTTCCTTTATGGAAGCCTATTTCTTTTTTCATGGAATTTTTTTCTTCCTCCATGGAAACCTTTTGTCTTTCTTGTAAGTTTTATTTTTAGATGTAGTTCTTGAAAATTTACAACTCACTCTTTAAATCTAAAATAATGGTACTGACTATGTAAACAATAGTAAGCTAGTTAGAAGAAAACTCTTAGAGAGAGTTGGAAGGTGTGTTGCATTTATTTAGAGATCTATTAAATCTTCTTCTATGTAATTTTTAGAAGTATTTTGGAATTATGGTATTATGGGCTGTTTATTTTCCTACAATATCATCTTTTAGGTTATGTTGTTAGGAAGTTTGTAGCTTTTTAAAAGGTGTGTGGTTATGCTTTATGTAAATGGGATTTAGACCTAAATTTGCTTCCTCTTATTCTTTTGCGTATGGAGTTGATTTTGAATAAGGTTGTAGTGTTAATGGGTGTTAATGGCTATGTTCTAATGGGTTCAATCAATGGAAGAAGTCCTAATAAAAGAACTCAGAAAGAAATCTATGACAGCCAAATTTGGTTTATGGGTTGTCTCTTTATTTTTTTGGTGTACTAGGGTTATATTCTTAGATTTATTCCATAAGTTTGAGCCTAGGCTTTAAGATATAGATTAGTGGCTCTTCTAATATTCTCTATACATGATGAAAGTATTATACATCCTACAATATCCTTTTTTAATAATAGTTACCCCAAGTCAATAATACAAAATCAATATGGCTTTAAATTTATTTAATTGCCCTACCAAAGCACATGAAAAAAAAGAAGGAGAAAGGAAGGATTTGAAAGAAAATAATAAAAAGAAGAAAAGGATAAAAATGACCTAGGAATGTGACTTAAAGCCTACATATCATATGATGAGATTAAAGTTCATGTAGGTTGCATAGATAGATAATCATGGTAGTTGGTTGATGACCCTTTTTGTTTGTGAAAAAAGTAATAAAGTAAACAATAATCAGATTTCAAAACAATTGATAGATTGGTGGATGCATTTTAATTTACGAAAACCATATGAATTTCTCCTTCTTCTCTCTTCATTTTCTCTTTTTTTCATTTTTATGAATTTTTCAAAATTATATATCTTTATTTTTTAATTATTTTCTTTAAAAAGGTGATTTAATTAGTTTTCCAATTTTTTTTTTATTTTTTTAGAAAATGAACAAAACCTCTTAGAGGATGTTATGGATGACATTTGATGACATGTACTTTTATATGTTTATTGAGCTTCAAGCCCTAGTTTTCTAATTGATATTGTAAGGTTTCTTGTGCTAATATTGTGTATTGTTATTAGGAATATGATGGAATGTTGATTAATAAAGAAATAGTGCAAACAAAAAAAAAAGCAAATGGACGAAATATAGCGCTTTTTATGTAAATTTACACAGATAGTGTAGTCACCAGCTAAAACAAGAGAATTTAAAGTGCTTTAAAAGCTTACTCATTGCATCACACGTCACCTCATTGTAAATTTACACGAGTTGTGTAGTTAAGCAGCCATCAGCACATTTGAACTAATGTATCACATGGCCACCCTATGTGACTAGAAGAAAATGCACAGTTTGGGCTGTAAGTGTGAAATGGAAACTTTTAACTAATGTGGTCAAATGTGAATTTCCTTTATCTAGGCTTGTTTGGAGACGATTTAGGAGAAAATATAAAATCTTAGCAAGAGGATATAAAAGGAAAACAAAGGAAATCAATTAAAGGACACCTAATACTAAAGAAAGACCTGCATTGATGCCTATAACTCATTAAAGACCTAAAGAGTACGTTTTATTGAGTTTATTGCATTTTTTATTTAATTGTTTCTACTTTTTTCTTCTTTTTCATGCTTTCTATTAAAATAATTAATAAGATTTTCATTTTGACCAAGTGGAACTAAACCTTTATTTTAGAATTTCGATGGATTCAATTGAATACTATGATTAATTAAGGATGACTAGTAAATTAGTTCCTATCATATTAATTTCTTGTCTTAGCATTATGTTCTTGTGAATGATTGGCCATTATTTACATGTTTAAGATATTGTAAGAAAAAATGAAAGGTGAAATACAATATTAAACCATTAAAAAAATAAACTTAAGGTATGTGTTTTATAGGAATATGAACACCCCTTTATGACTCATATAATTTTTCTATGCTAAGCTGTTACATGAGGAATTACAATGGTTTCTAAAGATCATATTATGTTTATGTCAATGTTTGTGACCATAACAACAGACATAACATTAATGTAAACATGTATATTACATCTTAAAAAAGAATAACATATAAATTAAGGGAATTAGGTCATTAATATTAGTAAGAATTAATTCATATATTCACATTGGTCAATCATAAGAATGCAATTTATCAAATCTAAACTCTAGAGCATTAAGCATTAATTTTGTTAAGTTCATTTAATTATACTTCATGAGTAACTAGTTCTTTAGTTTCCAAGTAGTTTAAATATGAATTTTCAATTCTTCAAATAAGAAGGATAATTACAACTTCAGTAGTTGACAACCCTTCCCTTTATGATGATATTTGGATTCATCTGTATTATGTGTTTAACCCATACACTTGCAAATTACACATAATAACATTGAATAGGAAGATAAATATGATGTTACTTCTATTGGCAATAATGACAATAAGGACAATGTGGAGGACTATGTTGATCCTATTGTGGCACCTTTAGTAAACTAGTATAATGAACTAACAACTATTTTCTTTTCACAAATTAACAAGGAAACTGTGAGGGATCTTGAGTTTCCTGGGATGAAGGAGCCTATGAATCTAAATGACAATCAAAAGTTGTATGTGGAAGAGGCCATGAATCCCACACTTATTTTTGTGTTTGTAGAAAGGTGGCATCCTGAGATTCATGCCTTCCACATGACTGAGGGCAAGTGTACTCTCACTTTCTATGATGTCATAATGGAACTAGGGCTATCATACAAAGGCTTTCCAATCTTCAATGCAACAAGCTTTAATTGGTCATAGGGGTGCCAAAATCTTCTTAGCATTATCATCACTAGAGAAGCTTGATGGACATTGTTAATTGACTTGTTAAGCACTTTGTCGAGCTACTAGAAGATGTAAAGGACAAGAATGTACATTGGTTTGCACATGTGTAAATATTCAAGCTAATTTAAGGCCATCTTATGCCAAATAGGTTTGGCTAGAAGGCCTACTTGATGTACTTGACATTGCTATAGAATTTTAAAATAGATAAATAATGCAATTGAGGAAATGTAGTGTTAGCCTAGGGAGATGTGCATGGCCACATACTACCAAGAGTAAAAATTCAAAGGGTATTTAGCATTATTACACTTATGGGTCTAGGATTAATATCTCAACCTAGCTTGAACAAGACCCTGACACCTTGATACTTGTTTGGACATTTATCCTATGCATCCACCATTAGAGTTTAGGTACAACTAACATATGTACTTATAATCCTTATAAGTGAAGAACATTGGCTAGCATCCTTGTTTGATCACTATAGCTATATGACAATATAGAGTATTGCTATATCATATAAGGGACCATAAGTTACATTTCTTTTCTCTGACATACTATTATTCATTGTTTTTAAGATGTTGTGTTTATTTATGTTTGAATTTTTGTTCACAAATTATTTGCACCCACATGATGTGGTGGTAATGTGCCAGCTCATCCCCAACAATTGCTTGGTGTTATAAATATCTATCTTGCATAAGCTCCCTTCATTTGCTTTCATTGTTGATTGGTATCATTTAGATCTCATACTCCATTAGTTCATAAGTAGCAACCAATACCTATCAAGAATAGCTAAGTACCTAAAAGGGTGTAAATTGGGTATTGAAAAAAATAATAAAGCTAAAGGATTTATTTTTAAAATATTTACAAGATGAATGCAATGGAAAAAGGAAGATAGACTTTGTAAGGTAAGATAAAACCAAATGCAAGTAAGAAATCAAGAAGAATATAGATAAATGGGTCAAAAGAAGCAAGTTAAGTGCAACAAAGTAAAGAGAGAGGAGTAAGAAAGATAAGAGACAAGATTTATTCTAGTTCAACTTATACCACAACCCTACATCTATTCCCCAAGAATAATCTTAAGATTTTTCACTAAAAAAGCAAGATTCTAATAGGCAGTTACAAGCCATGTGCACTAAATGAGTCACATAATCAAGGGTTTCTTCCTCTATAATATGTTTTCACCCAATGCCCACTTAAGAAATCCATATCCTTAAGTTTTCAATCTCACTACAGGGATCATAATGCCCACTCAAGGAATCCTATCCTTGAGTTTTCAATCTCACTACAAAGAAATAATATAAGAATATTAGCAAAGACTCTATCAAATGCTATACTTACAATTGAAATAGAGCTAGAAGGAAAAAAAGAAGATTTAGAATTGAAGAATGATTTCATAAGATTAAAATATGTTTTTCTAATAATTTTGAGTTCATATGGGGTCCTATTTATGGCACAAATCCCAATAAAATTGTTAGAGAAAGGAGGGAAGTCTACTTGTACAAAAATAGTCATTTTAAACCTATAATTTTCATATTGCACTAGTCGAATGGTCCTCAAAACTTCTCTTCAAAAATTTGAAAATTTGAAAATAAGGAAAAAAGAGGCAGCATAATTGACTAGGCACTCAAGCCACTGGGGGGGGAGTAGTTGATTGATCACTTACAAAGTTACTTAGTTACTTCCAAGTAATAACCTAGTTGATTGTTGTTCAAGGTCGATCGACTAGTCTTATCCAAAATGCATCTTATGCATTTCTAGGCAAGGCCAGTTAATTAGTGACAAGGCCCACTTAACTAGAAACCCTTTAGAAATCCCCAAAAACCTTTATTTTTCAATTTGAACTTAGATACACTTGAAACTTCTAAGATAAAATCAAAAAATATAAAACCAAGAGCTATAAGGTGCTAAAAACCTTTTACAATAAATCTTAAATCTTATACAAGGCTAAAAATATATTAATTGCACATTATGTGAGCCTAAACTTAGTGAGTTCTTGAAAAAATTCATCTTAGAGGTTTGTTATTATTAAAATTCTAAGTTTATAGTAATAGGGTTAACAATATCAAATGATTTGATGAATTTAGAGGCTTGCCATACCATGCACCTGAGAGGAAAAACAATAAAGGACTAGCAAGAGGAGCATGTAGTATTCATAGCAATGTGGTTCAGATGGCAGGACATTCTAGTTCAAATTGATACATTTGCAAAGCCATTAGATCAAAATTTAAGTATAGGAGATGGTATTGGAGGTGCACACACTAGTGGATCTATCTCGTGAGTAGTTCCAAGGGTTTTATGGTAAAATTTTAGAGACTTGTTACTGCTACATTTCTTTCTTTCTATATCTTTGTATGTTATCTAAATATTTACTTAACAATTTTTTTTCAAGTTAATCTAGCTGAGAGCTTGTACAAGCTAAGTATGAATGACCCTTCAATAGTTGATTATAGCTAGTTTAACGAGATTATGAGCCATGAATGTAGATGCTAAGTGCCCTAAGTAATTTTAAGACATGAAAGTCTCCCAAGCTACTTCACCAGCCATTATATCTATAAAGGTTAACAATTTTGAAGGGCAGGTTGGGAAAGAGAGCTCACAGTTTCATGTCTACATAGGCACCCATTGTGGACGGGGGTTAGTTGATGATGGCATTAGTGTTAGTACTCTTTCCATGCCAAGTAGAGGCATCCTACACCCCAGCATTGACATAGAAAAACTTTAAAGGCCCTAGTCCATCTTTATTCGTGTAAGCAACATAGTTTACAGCCTTCAAAGGTACTAGTCCTTCATATTACATGTCATTACCACAATAGTCTCCTTTTATAAGTCACAACTCATCATTCTATACCCCAACGTCATTTATACGATATGCCTACAAGTCTTCACAACAATGTTATTTGATTCTTTAGCACTTATTGTTGAGTATAATGGTTGTTTTTTTTTTAACATAAAGGATCATCAAACTTACAACAAGAAAGGTGTGTCGCCCTACATTGTCGATTCCTGTAATTCAGTCTCCTTAGTAGAATTTGAATTCTCCATTGACTAACAATGTAAACAAACTAGAGTAAAGAGAAGAAAGACTAGCATGTGTAGCAATAACCAGAGTGAGTGAGAAGAAAGGCTTGTTGTGACATTAAAAGCCATTATTTTCACCTTTAAATCTTTCTTTTTTATTTGTTTGTTTATTTATGTTTGTAAAATTTTAGAGATATTAGTTTGATATTAGTTTAATTAAATTGACTCATATAACTATTTCTTTTGTAATGGTTTATCTTCACAAATGATCAAATAGTATACAATAATTTTCAATTTATGTCACATTCATCTTTTTCTTTTGTTATATTCATCATAAACTATTTTAGAACATTTTAAAAAAATTAAGAAACACTTTAATATACAATAAAAAAATTGAATTATTATTTTAAAATATTAAATAAAGAAAAGAAATATAAATTAAATTAAATATTAAAGGCCTAAATTAAAATTATATATATTAAATAAATACATTATGAAAAAAAAAATAATTAAAAAAAATCTATCTACCAAGTGCATTTAAAATCACAAACCAAAAGCCAATATATCTTCTCCCTATTTGAGACATATGCTAAGTTAGGCAAATGCATGTTTAGAAATCATGGTTTTTTAATCATATCTAATCTAACTAGTCTTAATCTTGGCTAGATTGAGATCAATTCTATGTCAAGCTAATCTCAATTTGACATAAGTTGAGACTAGCTTGACAAAAAAAAAAAAGGAAAAAAATACAAGGTGTTTTGATCTAACATAAACCAAAACATGTGTATAATTTAATTTAATTTTTATAATTTATTTTACTTTTTAATTGGATCCTTATAATTTTTTATTGAAATTCATCCTTCTACTTTTTAAATTTTAAATTGGTCCTCACCATTGATTTTTTGTCATAACTCTATCTAGTTTCTTTTAACGTGGCTAAACAAAATGCTAAAGTGGAGCTGAGGTAGAGATGATCAAGCCATGTTGATACCAGTTGCTTCACTTTATTTTTTATATTTTCCTTCTCACAATAAAAAAGTAGGCACCCTTGTTAGATTACTTTGAAACTACATGAAAGTCATGAAGACCAAATCTCTCGAAATGTAACTCTGATGCCTCAGCAATGATATTATCAAGGCTAAAATCTTCATCTTGTAAGATTGGCATTGTTTCACCTAAAGACTATGATGATTCCTGAAACAACGATGAGTACTCTATTTTTTTTTACATAAAAAATTATATGTATAAGTAATTTGGTTTTTTTAGATTTCTCTCATGTCTACAGCAATATATTTATGCATTCTCATATACTCTCTCTTGTGTCTACAAATGAAGGGGGAAGAGCCCAGGGAACATAATAAATGTAGAAAGTTGATTAAAAATTTCACATGTGTAGTATGACTTGGTCTTCAGACTTAGTCCAACTAGTTTTTCAATTTTCTGCTCCTTTAGTTTCTAATTATTGTTAGTCAAATAAGTTAGTTGTTAGTTGTAGTAAATCTACACTTAGTTGATATATATTTTTTGGTTTTTTTCCATTGCTTGTAAGTTTATAAAAGTAATCAATAATGTAGTAAAGAAAATTGAGTTCTCTGTATTCTTTCTCTGTGTTTTGCTGATAGCATACTTTACTGCAATCCTTTATTCTTGTTTTGCAAAAAGTTTCCCCAACATTTATGGTATCAAAGCTAGGTTTGATTGAAACTGGGTGTACAATTCATGGCAATGAACTACAATGTTGTGAGTATGACTCAACCATCAATTCCTATCTTCAAGGGAGAATGCTATGAGTTTTAGAGCATCAAAATGAAGAATTTATTCAAGTCTCAAGTTCTTTAGGACCTAGCAAAGAGTGGATATGCTACTCTAGATAAGGAGAATTGGTTAAAGGAAAATAAAAAGAGGGACTCAAAGGCATTGTTCTTCATTTAACAAGTAGTCTATAAGATTGTTTTCTCAAGAATTGCAGTAGCTACCATGTCCAAGCAAGCATGGACAACTTTGCAAATTGAGTTTCAAGGCTCATCAAAAGTAATAGTTGTGAAACTTCAAACTCTTTGACATGAGTCTGAAACTTTGTTTACGAAAGGAAATAAATTAGTATAGGATTTTTTATCCAAAATGGTGGCAATTATCAATCAAATGAGGGCATAAAATAATTGATCAAACTATTATTGCAAAAGCACTAAGGAGTTTAACTACTAATTTTGATCATGTAATAGTTGCAATTAAAGAGTCCAAAGACATGACAAGCTTCTCTTTAGATGAGTTGATGGGGTCTTTGCAAGCTTATAAGGTAAGGATTAACAAGTCAACATAAAAGAATGAAGAGAAAGCATTTTAGGTGAAGGGGGAGACATACAATTTAAGAGAATTTGATAAGGCAACAACTAGAGGACATAGGAGAGGTGCATTTCATAGAAGAAGTCATGGTCAAGGTAGAGGCAAAGGCAGAGGCAGAGGCAGTCCAACAATAGGCAAAAAGGCTACAAAAATGGCATCTAATGTCACCATTGTAAGAAGTACAGGCATGTGAAAGTAGATTGCTGGTTTAAGGATAAATTTGTTAATTTTGCTAAATAGGGTGAAGAAACAAATAAGTTGTTTATGGCCCAATTCTAATGCTAATGGTGTTCTAAGTAATGTGTAGTTTATAGATAGTGGTTGCTCCAACCATACGTTTATTCAAGGAGCTTGATGAAACTCAAAAGATGAAATTTAAGCTTGGTGATGACAAAGAAATTTAGATAGAAGGAAAAGGCAAAGTGGTTAATGACTCCCAATATTTTGTATTGCTTATAGTCAATTTGATTGAATTTGAGAGTCATCCATTAAAGTTTTAGTGGGATTTGTTCATTATTTTTAAGCAATTTAGGGAATCGAAAGTGAAAAAGAGAAATAAAGTTAATTGTGATTTATTATGACTGAGTAGGTGTTGCATTAATAAAAAATATTTCTTGTTTCAGAATTATCATTTATGACGATTTAGAAGCCATTATATTATTCTTAAGCTCCAAGCAAAGACGCGATCACATTATCTAAAGATGCGACCGCGAAAACCGGCATCAAAACTTTGCATTTTCATTAATGAGGATAGAAAACACGAGATGCAGCTAGGTTTTTGGGTTTCTGAACGTCCATGAGGCATTTTTGGGTGGTTTTGGTGGTTCATTAAGCTTGGAGGAGTGAAGGAAGAGGAAGAATCTAAGGAAGAGCTCAATTTTCTACATATCTCTCCTTCCTTTGTTTGCTTTCTCTGCCTTTCTTCATCTTCTCTATGTATTTGATTGGGATTCATTGTTAGATTTAGCTATGTATAGCTAAACTTCACTTTACCTAGAGCACTATGAACTTGATGTGAATTAGATCTTTGTTTTTCTTGTTTGTTGTAATGATTGGAGCTTTGTTTATCCTTCTCTTGCTTAATGCTTACTTAGGGATTGGCTACCTCTTGGATTTGATTTGGGTAATTGGAATTTACCTTGAAAAAGGAGTTCTAATTGGACCTAAGAGTTGGATATATTAAGTTTAGATTTATCTAATTTGTAATTGGGATAGAAATATACCTAATTGCCTTAATTGGTTTGTAGAGGGTTATAGTATTTAATGCACTCTAACCTAATTCTAAGGACACTTAGATTTTAGGGAAGAGTAGTGCTATAATTACATCGACGGACGGTTATAGCTTATAAATCTTTTAACCCATAAGGTGATAATTAATTGCAATTGAATAAGTAATTAAGTTCTAGTAAGTATCGAGGGAATAGTAACTCTAGGTAATTTCAAAACCTTGGATTTTTGTCTAAATTTTCTTTGCCAACCAAGTTTTTCTTTAAATTGTTTTATTTAAAAATTAGTTCTAAGTCATGAATTGCTTAATTGGTTGCTTAACGTGGATGAAAGTGGGTTGTGCATTGCCTAATTTCATTTAAGTCATTCCTCGTGGGAACGATATTCATACTTATCACTGAACTACTTAATCTGACCCATGTACTTGCAAAAACACATATAATTTTTCATGGTCAGTGGCAATCAAAACTAGCCATAGTAAAGTAAAACTTCTGCATGATGTTCAGTTTGTTCTTAACTCTGCCTATGACGAGCCTTGATGCAAATTATTTTTCATAGCCGGTCCCAAGCCCGAAAAAAAGAGGAAGGTTGTGTTAGGCAATTGACAGGCAACTTAAAACTTTGTTGAATCTTTATGACATGGATAATCGATATATTAAACATAATGCTAGGGTGTTGCCCAAAAGTAATGCATTGTATAGCTCAAGTACAGTGACAAATGAGCAAGAGCCGCTGCATCGTCGCCTGAGTGTAGTGAAAAATAAGTAAGGGCTTCCACATTTTCGTGAACGAATGTGAGTAAAGAAGTTAGTTTACGAGAGTAGGATTCATTTTGGGACTTGGAATATAGGTACACTTACGGGTAAGTCAATGGAAATAGTAGATACCATGATTAAAAGGAAGATTAATTTTATGTGTTTACAAGAAACTAAATGGGTAGGAGAAAAAGTGAAAGAATTAGACACTTCGGGTTTTAAACTTTGATATATTGGGAAGGCTAAATCTAGAAATGGGATAGGTATAATTGTAGATAAGTTTTAGAAAAATATTATAGTGGATGTAAAAAGGTTAGGAGATAGAATCATTGCATTAAAGTTAGTAATGAAAAAGGAAATCTTTAATATTATTAGCGCCTATGCACCACAAGTAGGATTAGAAGAATATCACAAAGTAAAGTTTTAGGAGGATTTTGAATGTTTAGTTCAGAAAATACCATTAGGAGAAAAGATTTTTCTAGGAAGGGATCTAAATGGTCATATGGGAAATGTATCTTCAGGTTACGAGGGTGTTCATAGAAGACATGGCATAGGGGAACTAAATGCAGAGGGTAAAACTATTTTAGACTTTTCATTGACGTTTGATCTCATATTAGCTAACACTTGTTTTAGAAAGCATGAGGAATATCTTATCACGTACAAAAGTGGAAGGGTATGTTCTTAAATTGACTTCTTTCTTATAAGGAAATTAGATAGAAAACTTTACATGGATTGCAAAGTTTTAACTACTCAACATAGAGTTTTAGTTATGGATGTACGACTTAGGAGGAGAATAAAAAGCAAAGGCCAAAATAGAGTGTTAAGGACTAAGTGGTGGCAACTAAAGGGGGATAAAGAAAAGAATGTGCAAAGATGGATTGTGAAAGAAGGATCTTGGGAAATACAAGAAAGTGCTAACGATATGTAGAATGGAATGGCTAAAGAGATTAAGAAAGTGATAAAAGAAATATTAGATGAATCAAAAGGTTTTGGACCTAGAGATAAAGAATCCTAGTGGTGGGATGCAAGCGTGCAAGAAAAGGTTAAAGTGAAAAGGGAATATTATAAAGTGTAGTCATTATGTAAGAGTAATAAAAATTAGGAGAAATATAAAATAGCTAAGAAAGACACTAAGAAGGCAGTGAGCGAAGCGAGAACGAGGGCATTCGATGGGTTATACCAATCTTTAGGTTCTAAAGTTAGAGAAATAAATATTTACAAGTTAGCTAAAAGTAAGGAAAGAAAGACAAGAGACGTGGACTAAGTAAAATTCATTAAGGATAAATAAGAGAAAGTCTTTGTCACGGAACGAGATATCAGAGAACGGTGGTAGAGTTATTTTCATTGGCTTTTTAATGAAGGCCACGAGATTTCATTGCAATCTGATAGATTAGACATTAGAGAAGAGGATCAAAATTATACCTTTTATTGTAGGATTTGTGCGACAGAGGTAAAAGAAGCATTAAAGCAAATGAAAAGTGACAGAGTAGTTAGACCGGATAATATACCTATTGAAGTATGGAAGGGTTTAGAAGTGAAAAGTATAAGTTAGCTTACAAAGTTATTTAATGAAATTATGAGATCTAAGAAAATGTCAAATGAGTGGATGAGAAGTTCTTTAATTTCTATTTATAAGAGTAAGGGGGACATTCAAAATTGTGCAAATTATTGAGGAATTAAGCTCATGAACCACACTATGAAATTATGAGAAAGAGTAATTGAGCGACGATTAAGGAAAGAAACCCAAGTTACTGAGAATCAATTTGGTTTTATGCCAAGAAGGTTAATTATAGAAGCAATATATTTGTTGCGAAGATTAATGGAGCGATATCAAGGAAATCAAAGAGATTTACACATGGTGTTTATCAATTTAGAAAAAGCATATGATAGAGTACCAAGAGAGGTTCTATGAAAGGCTCTGGAGAAAAAAGAAGTTCGTATAACTTATATTTGAGCAATATAAGATATGTATGATGAGGCTACAACTAGGGTAGTAACAAAAGGTGGACCTCCAGAAGATTTTTCAATAACTATTGGTCTACATCAAGGGTCAACTCTGAGCCCTTATCTTTTTATTCTAGTATTGGATGTGCTTATTGAACATATCCAAGAGCTAGTGCCATGATGTATGCTTTTTGTAGACGATATTGTCTTAGTTAGAGAATCGATAGTGGAAATGAATGAAAAGTTAGAGATGTGGAGATTAGTTTTGAAAACTCATGGATTTCGTTTAAGTAGAAGTAAAACGGAGTATATGGAGTGTAAGTTTAGTAAGAGACACACCACTTCTAGCGCAAAAGTGAAAATTAGAGAACATATTATACCACAAGTTACACGATTTAAATATCTTGGATCTGTCATACAACATAACGGGGAAATAGAAGAAGACGTAACATATAGGATTCAAGCGGGGTGGATGAAGTGGAGGAGTGCTTTGGGTGTTATTTGTGATAGAAGAGTACCACTCAAACTTAAGAGTAAATTCTACTGTATAGTTATAAGACCTACAATGTTACATAGAATTGAGTGTTGGGCAATAAAAAGTTAACAAGAGAATAAGTTCAATGTTGCAGAGATGAGAATGTTGCGTTGGATAAGTGGACACACTAGACGAGATCAGATTAGAAATGAATACATTAGAAAGAAAGTGGAAGTTGCACCTATTATGGAAAAGATTGTAGAATCAAGACTTAGATGGTTCGGTCATGTCGAGAGGAGACCTATAGAAGCCCCAGTTAGGAGAGTAGATGAGATGGAGAATAATCCAATAATTAGAGGTAGAGGAAGACAAAAAAAAACTATAGGAGAAATTATTAAGAGAGATTTAGATTTAAGTGATTTGTCTAAAAATATGATTTACGATAAGTGTTTATGGTGTCGATTGATCCATGTAGCCGACCCCACTTAGTGGGAAAAGGCTTTGTTGTTGTTGTTGTTGTTGTTGTTGATGTTCAGTTTGTTCTTAGCTTGGCACATAATCTATTAAGTATCAAACAATTAATAGCTAATGAATATTCAATTTTATTTGATGGAGTATGTGTTATTAAAGATAAACAGTCTGGTCAGATAGTGGTTAATGTTCAAATGACCAAAAACATAATGTTTCGGCAGAGTCTCCTCTATAATTCAGACCTCCCGATATTTCTACAATCTGTCAACCCAACACAATACACCCAAAAAGGGCAACCCGTGTTCATTCAGACCAAAATAAAGTTCTAGGGAGTGGGGATACCCTATCTATGATTCAGTGGAGCTAACTTTACAAGGTTCAGAACAAAATAGGTTACACGCATACAAACAAAATACACCCACATGAGCAACTGCAGGCTCGCCAAAAGAAGTAATCAAGAGATCGACAACTAGTAGGCTGCTGAATGTAGACTAGGGTCCGCACTGCTATCTGAAAAAATATTTTAAAAAAAATGAGTTTGATACTCAATGAATAAGCAATGCCAACCTTTTTAAAATAAAGATAAGGTTAAATATATATATATAGATATACTGTATGAAATATGCTTTATGCAAATTCTTTCTTAAAATGCACTGAAAGCATCTAAGCAGAACCAATTGGAACAGACACAGAGCACACAGCTCGCGGGGAAAATAACTATAGACGCAAAGCCTTCAGCTTGTGAAAATAAAATGACTCTGCATGTGGTGGCCTACACACGGGGCTAGCACCACCCCTGCTAGCTGAGGTACAGATCATAGTGTACCAGGGCTAACATCTACTGCTGTTAGCTACAGGGTTCTTAGTGGATAACTTCATAAAACAATACATTTCCTCCAATTAACATTTCAGACAGAGTACCTTCCAGATCGGTATCATAGTAAAATTTCCAAATAACTCAAATATCTGGCAATTTGCAAAATTTCACGTTCAAATCGATTTTTGGTAAACATGCATATGACAAAACATTTAAATATGTATCTCCATAAATAAATCACCAAATTTTTGAACACTTCAAGGAAACTTAGTAACAAAATAATAATTTCTCGATACTCACAGTCCACATTTCTTACTCACCTTCTAAGATGTTACAGAAATTCCCTGCCCAATCCTCAGCTATGACTCAATCTCCTGAATACCCTACAATATCCATTCACCAGGTTTTAGAAGGTGAATCACTCCAATTTATCTCATACAGAATTTATCTTATTTTTAAAAATTATTCCTCCACTAAATTTCACGCCCTTCATACTCATACAATATATACAATATACATATATTATGCAATTTTCTCCCTAATTCCACCTAAGAGCTAGACTCAGAACCCAGAAATAAAGGAAACGCATACCATCTCCAATCTGCAACAACACACGTTAAAGGGAAGCTTGTTCTGCATAAACAGAATTTAGCAAGTAAGAAAAAGCACACTGAAATTTGGTCTTAAATTAGGAAATATATGCAGAAATTGGGAGGAATCAGCGTGTAGGAAAGTGGGCATACAATTTAGCATGAAGGAAGTTGAGACTACTCCAATCAAAATCATCTTCCTACACCACTTTTTGTCTTCTGCGCAGCACTTAGCTAGCTGACCACACACCAAAACACATTCAGAACTCGTACAACACAGGGGAGGGGAACGCCCTTCAAATGGACCAAGAAGAAGTAATACATACAGCGGCAACTCCCAGCCTAGAGAACACTATACAGCGTTAATCTCCAGCCACAAACAGCCATGAGGCTCAGCCTTAAAGCGAAGAGGAAGTGAGCTGCAAGAAGGCCGAACCAGCAGAAGCAAAATGACGTGAACAGAGGGGAGAAGATGAGCCCAATAGAAACAATTCATATGGCAGAAATTTCAGACCTGGGGAGAGAAGTTTTCTGTCGTGATTTCACCAGCAACTAGCAACAAAAACTTAGCAAATTCAAGGAGCAAGTAACAGCAGCAGAACTCGAACAGGGACAGCAAAGTGGCGCTGAACAGAGGAGAAGAATTGCAACTTTTGATTAGCACCACACTTCATCCAGCAGGGAGATTTAATGCGACTAAAATGAAACAAGTTAACTGGACAGGCAGCAAGGATGACTCGCACAACATGAAGAAGCAAAGGGAAGCAACGCACAGTGACAGAAATGAAGATACAGAGCCTCTGATATGTTTCTGAAATTTTTCTCTGGTTGAAGGGACGTGGGTTGCAAAAGCTTGAGGTAAATGCCGTAAAAACCAAGCTAAAAGTAATTATAAGGGGGCATATATGGAAGATCAGAAAAATGGCAAAAAGGGAAGAAGGCAGTGCTACGTGGCAGTTTCACAACATTAATTTGAAAAGTCAAACTTCCCCCCTACACATATATATTCATGCACGTAAGTTCTTACAATCTCTCCTCCTAAAAAAAATTCGATCCCCGAATTTATATATATATACTAACCTCAGTTCTCAAATAAATAGGGGTATTTTGCATGCATTTCGCTTTCCATCTCCCATGTAGCCTCCTCTGGTGTATGGTGATGCCACAGAACTTTCACTGACATAATCTCCTTGGAACGTAACTTCTTCGTTTGTCTATCCAAGATTGCAACTGGAACTTCTTCATAAGCTAAACCTTCAGTTAAAGAAACATCTTGATTCTGCAACACGTGAGAGGGATCAGGTAGATACTTCCTTAACATTGAAACATGAAATACTGGGTGAATATTAGATAACTCCGGTGGCAACGCTAGCTAATAGGCTACAACCCCAACTCACTCTAGGATCTCAAATGGTCTCACATATCTCAGGGTCAACTTTCCTTTCTTCCCAAATCTCATCACACCTTTCATAGGAGACACCCTGAGAAACACATAGTCCCCAATCATAAACTCCAATTCACGGCGTCGACGGTCCACATACGCTTTCTGCCTGCTCTGAGCTGCTATCAATCTCTCCTTGATTACTTTCACCTTTTCTAAGGCATCTTGCACTAACTCAGGTCCTAATGATTTAACTTCTCCAGTTTCAAACCATCCAATGGGAGACCTGCATCGTCTCCCATATAATGCCTCGAAGGGTGCCATTTGTATACTAGCTTGATAACTATTATTATAAGCAAATTCCACCAATGATAAATAGTTATCCCAACTACCACCAAAGTCTATAACACACAACCTTAACATATCTTCTATTATTTGTATAGTCCTCTCAGATTGCTCATCAGTCTGAGGATGAAAGGCAGTGCTAAGATCTAATCAGGTATCCATAGCCTCTTGAAAAGCTCTCCAAAACTTAGAAGTAAATTGGGGTCCTCGATCAGAAATTATAGACATGGGTATACCGTAAAGCTTCACTATCTCATTTATGTAAAGCTGTGCATATTTTGCCATATTGTACGTTATTTTTACAGGGAGAAAATAAGCTGTTTTAGTGAGTCTGTCCACAATCACCCAGATGGAATCATAACCCTTTACTGTTCGAGGTAGTCCCGTTACAAAGTCCATAGTGATCCTTTCCCACTTCCACTCGGGTATTTCCAGCCGTTGATGTAATCCTGCAGGTTTCTGATGTTCTGCCTTAACTTGCTGACACGCCAAACAATGAGAAGCAAAATTCGCTATATCTCTCTTCATGCCTTCCCACCAATATACTTGCTTTAAATCTTGATACATCTTTGTAGAACCTGGATGGATCGTATACCGAGAACAATGAGCTTCTTCCATAAGTTCTTTCTTCAATTCATCCACATTTGGCACACACAATCGAGTACCGAACCATAAAACGCCATTTGAATCTAAAATGAATTCATTTTTCCTTCCACTTTTGACGTCATCCACCAATTTATATATCTGTGCATCCCTGGCTTGGGCAATTTTCAACCTTTCAAATAAAGATGAATGAAGCTGCACATGAGCCAAAAACATTCCTGGCTCTTTAATCTCAAATTGGATTCCTAAACGCTCAATCTTATGAAGATCTAAAATTAGCAGCCTCTGTGTCTCCGCAATATGGCTCAAGCTCCCCATGGATTTCCTACTCAGAGCATCTGCTACTATATTAGCCTTACCTGGATGGTATAAAATAGTACAATCATAATCTTTGAGTAACTCCATCCACTGCCTTTGCCTTAAATTCATATCCCGCTGTTGAAAGATAAATTTAAGACTTTTATGATCTGTATAGATTTCACATGTCTCACCATATAAATAATGTCTCCAGATTTTGAGAGCAAACACCACTGCCGCCATTTCTAAATCATGTGTTAGGTAATTCTATTCATGCTTCTTAAGTTGTCTAGAAGCATAAGCAATCATGTGACCATGCTGCATCAATACACATCCCAAGCCAATCCTAGAAGCATCGCAGTACACAACATAACCTCCCGACCCTGAGGGTAATGCCAAAATTAGTGCAGAAGTCAGACAATCTTTCAATTTCTGAAACCCCTCTTCACACAGCTCAGACCACTGAAATTTCACATTTTTCTGGGTTAATCTTGTTAGCGGCGCAGCTATTTTAAAAAAGTCTTTAACAAACCAACGATAATAACCTACCAAGCCCAAGAAACTACGAATCTCTATAACTGTAGTAGGCCTCGGCCATTTTTGAACCACTTGCACTTTACTTGGATCTACTTGCACCCCATCCTTCGAGATTACATGGCCCAAAAAGGAAATTCTTTCTAGCCAAAACTGGCATTTAGAAAGTTTAGCATATGGTTGGTGTTCCTGTAACACCTGTAGTGCCATTTTCAGATGCTGTTCATGCTCTTCATAACCCTTAGAATAAATCAAAATATCATCAATGAATACGATAACAAATTGATCTAGAAATGGCTTAAACACTCGATTCATCAAGTCCATGAAAGCAGCTGGGGCATTGGTTAACCCAAATGGCATCACTAAAAATTCATAATGACCATACCGGGTTCTAAAAGCAATTTTTGGGATGTCTTCCCTTCTGATTCGTAGCTGATGATAACCCGATCTTAAATCAATTTTTGAGAAGTATTGAGCTCCCTGTAATTGGTCAAATAGGTCATCTATACGAGGCAAAGGATACTTATTCTTCACTGTCACTTTATTCAGTTGTCTGTAATCTACACATAAGCAGAGAGAACCATCCTTCTTCTTAACAAAAAGGATAGGTGCGCCCCAAGGGGATGTACTAGGGCTAATAAAACCCTTGTCCAACAGGTCTTACAATTGATTCTTTAATTCACCAAGTTCTAGGGGTGCCATTCGATAAGGAGGAATAGATATAGGCTGAGTGCCTGATAACATATCAATGCAAAATTCAATTTTCCTTTCAGGAGGTAATCCTGGTAATTCCTCGGGAAAAATATCAGGGAATTCTTTTGCTACTGGAACCTGTTCCAATACTGGGACTTGTAGTTCCATATCCTGAACCATCACTAAATATCCTTGATACCCCTTTTTTAAAAGCCTCTGAGCTTCTATCACAGATATTAAATTGTTTGGTGCTTCACTTCGATCACCTTGAATGACAAAGGGAGATTTACCAGGAAAATTACATCTCACTAACTTAAGATGATAATCCACCACTGCATAGCAGGACGCTAACCAATCCATTCCGAGTATCACATCAAACTCTACTATCGTAAGCACTATCAAGTCAACTAACGTCTCGTAATCGGCTAGTGTAATCACACATGCCTTATACACCCATTCAACCATTACAGATTCCCCCACTAGGGTTGCAACAAGTAACAGGCACTCTAATTTTTCAATCCTTACCAATCTTCTTTGCAAAGTAAGGAGATATATAGGAATGTGTGGAGCTAGGATCAAATAATGAGTAAGCAGCATGTGAACAAACTGTAAGTGTACCTGTTACCACAGCATTAAATGCTTGTGCGTCCTATCTATTTAATGCAAAAACTCGAGCCTGATCTCGTCTTGCAGTCTCCTGGCCTCTGCCTACTACTGTCCCACTGCTGCTACCTCGACCACTCTGAACTGTAACTGCACCGGTAGATGGAGTCCCTGTTGAGAAGTGCCTAATGGGGCGAACCGATCCCTGACTAGAGTCAGGGTAACGCTGAGGACAGTCTCTCACCAAATGTCCCACTTGCCCACAATGAAAACATGCTCCCATCTCTCTATGGCAAGTGCCTGAATGCATCTTTCCACAAATGGAACAGGGACCTCTTGATTGACGAGATGGAGCAGCAACTGGGGTAGACATCATGCTAACCCCACGGAACGATGCTCGGTGCCTGTCAGTACCAGTAGAAACTGAAGTCGAAGGCCCGATGAAAACTTAAGTAAATCTTTATTGACTCTGAGGTCTGAGACCATAAGAAGGTCCAGCTACAAAGGAACTACCTCCCTGTCTCCCATCACTGTCACACTTCCTTTTCCTCTGAGAAGTGTCCTCCTCCTTATCTCTCATCTTTATCATACGTACCACCGCAGCTGAATATGAAGGAAATAGGTTTATCTGTGGAGCAATCACCCTATACAACATACGAGGTAGCCCATTCACAAATCGCTTGATCCTGTCCCTCTCAGTAGAGACTAGATGTGAGGCGTAGCGAGACAACTGTGTGAACCGAATATCATAATTAGAAACGCTCATGCCTGGAATTAATTTAAGACCCTCAAATTCTCTGGCCCTAGCATCCCGGACACTCTGTGGCAAAAAGCAATCCATAAATAGTCCCTTAAATTCTTCCCATAACATTGGGGGAGATCCAATCAGCCTTTCCCCCAGTAAAGTCTGATACCATATGTAAGCCGCATCTTGTAACTGAAACCCGGCAAACTCAGCGGATTTTGCACTTGGGCAACTCAAAGCTCTGCATATCTTCTCAATACCATCAATAAATAGCTGGGGATCCTCTTGACTTTTTGTCCCGAAATAAGTGGGAGGCTTCAATTTTAAAAACTAGGAGAGGGTTACTGGGACCTCCCTTTCCTCCCTCATCACTTGGGGCCCTACCGGTCTTGGCTGAACTAGCGGTGCAATTTCCTCCACAGGCTATGGAGGCTCTACCCTGTCTGTAGGTGAGGCCTGCCTAGGGGGCCGAATAGTTCCTCAACCCCTACCTCGACCTCGACCACTGCCTCTGATAGGTGGGGTAGTCTATTGGGCTAATGCACTTGCAGAAGCCTCATCTACAGCAGCTAATCTATTAACTGAACGAATTCTAGGAGGCATATCCACACTACAAAAAAAAATAACCATCACTCAAATCATTCTCCAGATTGGAAGTAACATTCAACAAAATAGTATACTTGAAGGAATAACTTAGGACACCCTATAAGGTTTTCAGTGACACCTCAAGTATAGTTACGCCCAGGTTCATAACCATAATAGAGATTCCACCAAACTCTTGCTCCACAGGACCACAGAAAGACCTAAGCTCTGATACCAAACTGTCACATCCCACAATTTTAAGTACATTGGCGCAAAAGAGGAAAATTAAAGAGTGTAATTATGGGTATTATTTCCGAATCATATACATTTTTCTTTTAGGTGACTTTTGTAGAAACTTCGGCAGAGTCTCCTCTATAATTCAGACCTCCCGATATTTCTACAATCTGTCAGCCAAATCAATACACCCAAAAAGGGCAACCCGTGTTCATTCAGACCAAAATAAAGTTTTAGGGAGTGGGGATACCCTGTCTATGATTTAGTGGAGCCAACTTTACAAAGTTCAGAACAAAATAGGTTACACGCATACAAACAAAATACACCCACATGAGCAACTGTAGGCTCGCCAAAAGAAGTAATCAAGAGATCGACAACTAATAGGTTGCTGAAGGTAGACTAGGGTCCGCACTACTATCTGAAAAAATATTTTTAAAAAAAATGAGTTTGATACTCAATGAATAAGCAATGCCAACCTTTTTAAAATAAAGATAGGGTCAAATATATATATATATATATATATACCGTATGAAACATGCTTTATGCAAATTCTTTCTTAAAATGCATTGAAAGCATCTAAGCAGAACCAATTGAAATAGACGCAGAGCACACAGCTCGCGGGGAAAATAACTACAAACGCAAAGCCTTCAGCTTACAAAAATAAAATGACTCCACGTGTGGTGGCCTACACACGGGGCTAGCACCACCCCTGCTAGCTGAGGTACAGATCATGGTGCACCAGGGCTAACATCTACTGCTGTTAGCTACAGGGTTCTTAGTAGATAACTTCATAAAACAATACATTTCCTCCAATTAACATTTCAGACAGAGTACCTTCCAGATCGGTTTAATAGTAAAATTTCCAAATAACTCAAACATCTGGCAATTTGCAAAATTTCACGTTCGAATCGATTTTTGGTAAACATGCATATGACAAAATATTTAAATATGTATCTCCATAAATAAATTACCAAATTTTTGAACACTGCAAGGAAACTTAGTAACAAAATAATAATTTCTCGATACTCACGGTCCGCATTTCTTACTCACCTTCCAAGATATTACAGAAATTCCCTGCCCAATCCTCAGCTGACTCAATCTCCTGAATACCCTACAATATCCATTCACCAGGTTTTAGAAGGTGAATCACTCCAATTTATCTCATACAGAATTTATCTTATTTTTAAAAATTATTCCTCCACTAAATTTCACGCCCTTCATACTCATACAATATATACAATATACATATATTATGCAATTTTCTCCCTAATTCCACCTAGGAGCTAGACTCAGAACCCAGAAATAAAGGAAACGCATACCATCTCCAATCTGCAGCAACACACGTTAAAGGGAAGCTTGTTCTGCATAAACAGAATTTAGCAAGTAAGAAAAAGCACACTGAAATTTGGTCTTAAATTAGGAAATATATGCAGAAATTGGGAAGAATCAGCGTGTAGGAAAGTGGGCATACAATTTAGCATGAAGGAAGTTGAGACTACTCCAATCAAAATCATCTTCCTACACCACTTTTTGTCTTCTATGCAGCACTTAGCTGGCTCACCACACACCAAAACACATTTAGAACTCGTACAACACAGGGGAGGGGAACACCCTTCAAATGGACCAAGAAGAAGTAATACATACAGCGGCAACTCCCAGCCTAGAGAACACTATACAGCGTTAATCTCCAGCCACAAACAGCCACGAGGCTCAGCCTTAAAACGAAGAGGAAGCGAGCTGCAAGAAGGGCAAACCAGCAGAAGCAAAATGACTTGAACAGAGGGGAGAAGATGGGCCCAGCAGAAAGAATTCATATGGCAAAAATTTCAGACCTGGGGAGAGAAGTTTTCTGGCGTGATTTCACCAGCAACCAGCAGCAAAACTTAGCAAATTCAAGTAGCAAGTAACAGCAGCAGAACTCGAACAGGGACAACAAAGTGGCACTGAACAGAGGAGAAGAATTGCAACTTTTGATTAGCACCACACTTCGTCTAGCAGGGAGATTTAATGCGACTAAAATGAAACAAGTTAAATGGACAGGCAGCAAGGATGACTCGCACAACACGAAGAAGCAGAGGGAAGCAACGCACAGTGACAGAAATGAAGATACAGAGCCTCTGATATGTTTCTGAAATTTTTCTCTGGTTAAAGGGACGTGGGTTGCAAAAGCTTGAGGTAAATGCCATAAAAACCAAGCTGAAAGTAATTATAAAGGGGCATATATGGAAGATCAAAAAATGGCAAAAAGGGAAGAAGGCAGTGCTACGTGGCAGTTTCACAACATTAATTTGAAAAGTCAAACTTCCCCCCTTACACATATATATTCATGCACGTAAGTTCTTACAAGGATCTTCCTATGTTATACCAGAACACGGAGCAGACATGGCAAGATACATATTAAAAAAAAGAATGAGCCAAAACTGAACAAGCAAGGCAAAATGTCGACCTAAGAAGGACGCTTGCGTTTAAAGTTTCTCGATAAGTCGATGTACAACCGAAAGGTGAATGCTTTACCAAACTCGTGTACAACTCTTTTCATGTGTATTGATTTCCGCTTATTACATGCTTAGTTTTCTAAATTCTTTCTCCACAGCACCCCCTCCCCCTGACCAAACAAAAAAACCAAAAAGCCAAGATCTCTATAAAGAGAGGGAAAGAGTAAAGCAGCAGAGAAGGAAGAAAGACGAATGCTATGAGAGCTTAGACGGATTAAGGTTAAGGTCTAGGATTCCGACTTAGAGCAATAAACTACATGAAAGAAAGCATGGACATTCCTAACTCATGGGACGGACCTGATACGCTATTACACCATTCCAGGAAAACTGAATACAAGACAGACCGAATAGTCATACAATAGAAGATGGCAACTTAGGCCAAAAAGACAAAGAAAGAGACTTTATCGTGAGACAAGAACAAGAGGCACTTCACCACTAGAAGGAAGAGAAATGGATTGCTTGATGCGGGTGAATGGTTAAAAATTGAAATCTCCTTACTAAAAAAAATCATCATCATTGCTTAGATAAGGAAGGAATAAGAACACACTACACTTTAGTAAACTACGTATAACTTTCATCACTTAAGCTGTACTGCTTTTCAAGTTAAAGATGGATAGCTGTGAAAGTCAATCAGTCAAAAAAAAAAAAAAGAATAAGGGTACTAGACATGAGTCAACCTTAAAGCTCTCCTACGTACAGATATTTTAGGTCAAAGCAGCAGTACATTACTGCTATCTAAATTAAAACCCCATCGTTATATTCTATCGGTTAATATCTGAATGAGACTACCTTTTCGGGGTAAGGATAAAAAGATCAATTATATTAGGCTTCACTTTAGTGTTGGGTGAAGACATTCTCTTTCGAGTTAGACTGTGTGTGGGAACTGTAGAAATGATCTGACTTGGTACAAAGAGAGGAACTCACTTTCTATGCGGGCGAGTTGTTTAAGAAATGAGATGCCCCGTACTGAGCTGTGGTTCTAGCGATTAGTTGGATTCCTCACTAAAAGATTGTACTTTGCTGCTCTGATAGCAAGCGCTTTTCATTCAACTAATGATTCCCGATTCCTCTTCGCTTTATGCTATGCTCTTAAAGTAAAAAGAAGTCAAAATGCTACTATTGAGTCTGAATTGGATGATGTGGTACTTGATGTAGCTGAAGAGCCCACTTTCTCCTTAAAAATTGAAAGGATAATAGGTTAATTCTTTTATTTAGCTTTTTTACCTAGAGTTCTTAAATACTGGAATGAATGCCCGAAGATGGAATAATTGGCTTTGCCAACATTTAGTTTACAAACGAAGGTTACTTTTTAACTTTCTCTCTATTCATTGAGAAAGGGTTTACGGGCCAACATTGGCATCAAGACTTGGGTTTTCGACCAAGTTTGTTATGAGGAACCCGAGCCAAGCACAAAAGCTTATCCATGAGGGACTTCCCTTTCTTTAGGAGAAAAGACCTCTACGGTTGAAGTAAGTGGTTTCTTTTCATGAGGAAGTAGCCTAAAAAAAACTATTATTACGCTCCATCCTCTCCTTTCAGTCGAGTTACTTCGTTCCTCACTCCTTTTTCTTTTTAAAGTTAGAGGAGGATTCACACTAGCCAAAGCCCTGGAAGACTTTTAGACTAAGGGACTCAATATTCACAGTCGGAAAAACCTGAGCTTTGGAGTAATATAATAAGACATTGCAGTGAGCAAAGAAGCTGCTTACGGGTCTTTCTTTCCTTGATGGAGTTTTCTCGGGCTTCCCTCGAAGTGAAGTTCCTCCACTCTCGAATAATAAACAGTATTCGGCACCTAGCCTCAAAAAGAGTGTGTTACAGGATCGTGTTAAAGGCGAATAGCTCGGCTTCAAAGCTTGGAGGCCTTGCTAGCAAAAAGAATGATGGAACCTCATTAGAATGCCTACTCCCATAGGTGAAAGAGACTCTACCTAGTGAGTTGTATCTCTTCTGAATTTTTTTAGAAAAACTTGAAGCCCTACAGTCACTGAACTCTATATCTTTGGAACCGAAAGAGGGTCAAGCGGGTCATGACTTTCAAGTTAGGAGAACTATGACATTTCCCTACTATCTATATCTCGAACCATAGAAAGCGTAGTCACAAGAACTGAAAACTGCTGACTAAGTCAAGTCAGTTCCTTCTTGGCTACTGATGCCATCCTTCCATCTCGTCTAATTGGATTGGCCCATCGGTGATATAGGCTCTTTTTGGTGAGTTGCCTACCAGGCCAGGTAGCAGCCAATAGCTTTTACCGTGAACTCCTTCTTATTGATGCACAGTGAAAGAAAGATAAAGATCCCTCCCTTTTACTACCTATCCCTAGATAAGACAAATACCAATCTCAGGTCTAGCTTTGCAGCAGATTCCATGGCATCGAAGACAGAGGCATTCATCTCATTTGAAGGCAAGCTCTTGCCTACGCTTGCTGGGTGTTCATGCTCACTCAAACTCCTTCATTATTGAACCCGGATAGGAAATATACTCCCCTAAGGCCTAAGGCTTACTTAGGTAAGACTTCTTCCTTCCCTCATTCCTTACGAAGAGAGAAAGACTTAAGTCGACTCAAGTGGAAATAATCAGACAGCTTCCATACCTTATCTCAGGTTATCCTTGAGTGCTGGTATAGGACACTATCCTCGAAGTAAGGGCTCGAAGTAAGGGAGAAGGGAGCCCAGGCATCATTACGAATAGCTTCTAAAAAGGGGATTGGCTAACAAAGCCTAGCTCATTTAGCTACCTATCTATCATTGGTCAACTCGGGAATCAGCTAGACCTGACTTTCTCTTTCAAATGAAGAATATATTTACCAGTTTATGAGCTCACTAAGCCGAAAGCCAACGCTATTTCTCTTACTATGGCTCTTAGCTCATTATTGGGATATCTGGTTAGCACACTAAGAATGAAGTAGTATGATCGGTGGGCGTTGGAAAAAGAGTTTGAGTACAATTTTCGCTGATTAGCGAAGTGAGGTACAAAGGGCCTTTTCGCTCTTTGCTTTACGTATGCTAGTTCGAAATCCACTTCTTTCGCCTTTAGTTTGACAGTAGGAATGTGATCTTTGCCTTTAAGCTTTGAGCTTAGCACCTTGGCAGTATAAAGAACCAGATAGGCGACAGGCCAGGCCAATTAGTTAGTGTGGTTCGATAGCTTTCTCTCTTCTTTCATCAGTTGCCATGGGTCTTGTCGTATTCGTATTAAAGGCATGGCCTTGTATGAAGGAAGAAGACGGCTCTATTGAATCCGTTCTTCGCAAATACGTATTAGCACAAATCTAATCTTTTTGGGGTTGAAGGAGTAAGTGCAGCTCGCATCTGGCTTGATTGCTGGAAAGCTTGACTTGGCTTGTACTTGAGATTGACCACCTTGGCTGCAGGACTTGTGAAAGCGTTCAGTCTTTTTCAAATGGTTTAGATGGTTCAGTTTACCTTCTTACTATGGTAGCATGCCTTGAATCAAGAATGTCCTTCCCTCTTTCATCTTGCTCTTGGAATGGGCAATACAAGAAGATCGCTTGTTGGAAACCATTCCACTAGTTTTCGAAAATGGTTGACATCTGCTCTTGTCTATGGTGCTCCTTTCTCCCCAATCCCCTCTCATTGATACGAAAGATTCTCCCTTGTGGTGAAGTGTCACACCCCACAATTTAGGTACGTTGGCGCTGAAGAAGAAAAAATAAAGAGAGTAATTATGAGTATCATTTTTGAATCATATAAAACATATAAGTCTTTCTTTTAGATGACATTTGTAGAAATTTTGGCAGAGTCTCCTCATAAATTAAACCTCCTGATATTTCTACAATCTGTCAGCCAACATAGTACATCCAAAAGGAACGACCCATATCCATTCAGACCAAAATAAACTTCCGGGGAGTAGGGATACCCTATCTATGATTCAGTGGAGCTAACATCACACTATTTAAAACAAAATGGATTACACACACATATTAACAGACTGCACCCACATGACTTACTGTAGACTGAGCAAAAGAAATAGACGAAGATCAGCAACTAGTAGGCTGCTGAGGATAGACTAGAGTCTGCACTATTATCTGAAAAAATTTAAAAAAGAAAGTGAGTTTGATACTCAATGAATAAGCAATGCCAACCCTTTTTTTAAATTAGGGATAGGGCCAAAAATATATATATTTATATATAACACATGAACATGCTTTATGCAAATTCTTTCTTAAATGCACTGAAAGCATCTAAACAGAACCAATTGAAACAGACACAGAGCACACAGCTCACTGGAAAAAATCACTATAGACGTAAAGTATTTCAACTTGCGAAAATAACATGACTCCGCGTGTGGTGGCCTACACACGGGGCTAGCACCACCCCTGCTAGCTGAGGTACAGATCATGGTGCACCAGGGCTAACATCCACTGTTGTTAGCTACAGGGTTTTGAGCAGATAACTTCATAAAACAATACATTTTCTCCAATTAACATTTTAGACAGAGTACCTTCCAGATCGGTTTCATAGTAAATTTTCCAAATAACTCAAACATCTGTCAATTTGCAAAATTTCATGTTCAAATTGATTTGTTTTTGTAAACATGCATATGACAAAACATTTAAATATGTATCTCCATGAATAGATTATCAAATTTTAGAACACTGCAAGGAAACTTAGTAATAAAATAATAATTTCTTGTTTACTCACGGTCCGCATTACTTACTCACCTTCCAAGATATTACAGAAATTCCCTGCCCAATCCTCAGCTATGACTCAATCTTCTGAATACCCTACAATATCTGTTCACCAGGTTTTAAAAGGTGAATCACTCCAATTTATCTCATATAAAATTTATCTTATTTTTAAAAATTATTCCTCTACTAAATTTCACGCCCTCCATACTCATACAATATAGACAATATACATATATTGTGCCATTTTCTCCCTAATTCCACTTAGGAGCTAGACTCAAAACCCAAAAATAAAGGAAACTCATACCATCTCTAATCTGCAGCATCACACGCTAAAGGGAAGCTTGTTCTGCATAAATCGAATTTGACAAGTAAGAAGAAGCACAATGGAATTTGGTCTTAAATTAGGAAATATATGCAGAAATTGGGAGGAATCAGCGTGTAGGAAAGTGGGCATACAATTTAGCATGAAGGAAGTTAAGATTGCTCCAACCAAAATCATCCTCCTACACTAATTTTTGTCTTCTACACAGCACTTCCCTCGACTGGTCACACACCAAAAAATGCATCACAGAATTAAGAAAACAGAGGAGGGAGATGCTATGAAGAGGAGACCAGAAGAAGTAATACACATGGTAGAAATTTTAGACTTAGGAGAGTAACTTTCTGGCGTGATTTCACCAACCACCAGCAACGAAACTTAGCAAATCCAAGGAGAAACTCTGTAGTAGAAATTCGAACCAAAACCAGTGAAATTAACGCCGAACAGGGGAGAGGATGCAGCTGACCAGCACCACACTTCGTCCAGCACAGTGGTTTGATGCAACTGAAATGAAGCAACTCAACTTGACAGGCAGCAAAGGATATCGCACAGCACGAAGAAACAGAAGGAGCAACGTCCAGTGAACAGAGATGGAGATATAGAGCCTCTGGTCTGCTTCTGCGGTTTTCTCTGCTGGAAAGGATGTGTGCTGCAGAAGTTTGGGTGATAAATGACCTAAAAACCAAGCTTAAAGTAAATAGAAGGAGGGATATATCAGTAAATTTTAGAAGAATAAAGACTAGTACGTGGCAGCTTCACAACATTCATTGAAAAGTCAAACTTCACCCTATATACATACATATTCATACACGTCGGACGTGGGTTCTTTACATGAAGATGCTAGCCATTTGACCTATTCACTCTCCCCAAAGGAGTCGAAGTCCGGTTCCGTTAGAAGAAAACTTTGTCTCCTCACTGAGGTCTCAGTCAGAATCGTCAAAAGCTTCAGCTAGCTCATTCCCTTCATAATGTAGGCTAGTTTTATTACCTGCAATGACTACGACTGATTCATCTCCAGTCCTTTCCGTCGTACAGACAGTGGAAGAAGCAGAAATGTTAGCAGCCTTGGCCCGACAAAATGAGATTCTAGCACAATGGGACATTGGCCCCCAAAACAAAATGAAATGTAGCCTATCAGCCCCAACCAACCTCATACAAAATTTCTAGGCCAATAATAAGCACTTCATACTCCGCTTTCTTCTTAGAGCAATTAAAGTCCAACATGAAAGAAAGCTAGTTTTCCAGGAAACACAAGTAAGACCCCGGCTCCAGCAGCTTCCCTGGTTCTTGATCCATCAAACCACATCTTCCAGGATGTTAGGCGGATAAACCCAATCTCAATCGCTTTAAGGCTTTCTTCATCCACGTCAACACATGGATGATCAGCCAAGAAAGAAGCTAGAGCTTGGCCTTTCACATTTCAATCCCAACTATTAGTTCCCACTGGTGTGCACCTGTAACTGAACCTGTATCGGTGGTGACTGTTCATCCATGCCAGTCAAGTTCTTCTGGTCTGTGTTCGCTACCAGGGGCTGAACAAGCTTCCCAAACTGGGCAGATATTGGAGATTTCTGAGGCTAGTCAACAAGACAAGAAGAGTCTAAGCGTAGTAAAGTACCCAAAACTTGCCTTTCTTGCTTGAATCAACACTTTCCTAAAAGCTTAGTAAGTGAGTCTAGCAACTTGGCCACATTTTCTGTTGATGAGTATTTCTATCCCAATACCTTCTTTGGTCATTCTTATAGACCGGGTATTCACTCATACCTTCCCGCTTCCTCCTTGTCGGCAGATCGTTTGCTGTAAAGTTTCATGTTGGATTACACACTAGCTTTGCCTTCTCAAAACCATCTATCCTTCTCTGCTCGCACCTTCCCTTTAGTCACTTCGTTCCTAATTGCCTTTTGAATGGGTGTGCTGACCGAAAACATCGCCACATCATGGAAACTGATCGTGCCTATCTTCTATCCGGTTAGGCGAGAAGCTTCATTAGGGCTAATATGGCATCTTTCTTCTACCTAATCAGTGCAATCCGATTCAAGAAAGAGGATGTAAAGGATTATTCTGAGAGAATATGATCTCATTCAAGGGAGGATTAGCGAGGCTAAGCTAATAAGCTAAGGAGAAAGATCAATTAGCTAGATTGAATCTAAAGCTGAACCTAGAAAGATAAGCATCCAACGGGAGAGGGAGGAATGAAATAAAATACTAGGAAAGACATCCCAGGGAACAAGCAAGCAAGATTAGTGGCCTTTAAGAGGACAAGACTAGCTACTTTCGAACTGTTTCCCATCCGGGTAAGAAGTAAGAGTTCAGGCTTCAAAGGCGGATCTACTTACTGCGGGTGCTTGCAGGTCGGGTGAGCACTGACTGATCACTGACCTAATTTATTTAGTGGGAAAGTTGGTGTGCAATGAGGCAAACTCAAAGATAGCTCCTAGGCCAGGAAAAAGGCTAGAGGCAGCAAGTGAATCAAAAGAAGAATAGGCATACACAAGTGCAAGAAGAGGTTTCACGTCCATCTCTAGAGGGGCAAGGGCTTACACGAGACCTAGCCTAGCATCTCTCAGCTTATATTTGGCTCCTGATGAAATGCCTTAGTAAGTACTCTTCAAAGAGAAGAAAGAACAGATTGAGACGGGCTTAACCATTTATACTTAATCCACTAATGATTGTATAAACGCATAATGGCATTATAACAGGCACCAAGATCACTCGTTTTATACCGGTAAGCCATATGCCAAAGAAGAACTTTGGGCTTAAGAGCGCAGCGCCTCCCTTAGAGAGCAAAGCCAAAATAATCAATCATCACTTTTAAAGGCATAAAGAGTCCATTCAAGGTATAACGAACCCATCGACTCTGCTCGAAAGAACCCGTTCTTTTATTTAGCCCCTTTTCTGTAAAGATCGTCTCGATTACGTCCCCAGGTGATTAACCACTTACATATTTAATATATTGTTTCGTCTGACAAGAAAGACTAGTTCAAAGATGGGGCATAGCTTGGTCATACATAGAATTAGAATTAGCAACTAGGACTAGAGATGACGTCTATTGAAGTACTTGTAGGGCCCAAAGCTGGGAAATTGGATCAAGGAAATTCATACATATTTAGTGCTCACTCGTGACAACAGACTTCATATTCATTGATGGGCGTGCTAACTTACAAGTGCCAATGGGGGAGTCTATATCAGCTGACCAAAGAAAGGCTAAGCTGACTTTGCCACGGCACCTTAGCATCCCTTCCTCTCATTAGCTCTCCTTTTTTTATATGCGCTAGCCGTCTCAGAGAAGGAGTGGCTTCCGGCCGACTTAGACTGCTTGAGCTTGACTTCCTGGTTTAGGGGCTAAGACAAGATCCTACGGTTCACTTTTCTGTTGTATCTTTAGCATCCCACTTCCCCTTATGGAGTGAAGTGGATCTTACGTCCAGCCTTACTATAAAGATAGACCCTGGAACTTCCAAGGCCAAGAAGAAAGACCTGGGAATTGACTTCTACAACCTTAGTCATAAAGGAAGGAATTCTCTTTTCTTCCCAGGGGCTGCACATAACTATTTAGTGGTCTCGGTCTCAACCCTCTCCTTTCAGTCGAGCAACTATCGTACCTCTTCTTGCTGATGTCATTTCAAAATTCTTCGCCTGCATTGCTTTCAAAGGGCTACTCATAAACATCTGGTTCCACATCATGAAATATTCTCCTATTGAAATTTGACATTTGGTTTCTTTTTTTTTTTTTTGGTCACTACATCAAACTACTTGCCATTTCACTCTAACTGTGTTAACCCCTAATGTTTCCTTCTTTTTTAATTAAAAACCAAAAAACAAAAAACAAAATGTGGGCAGAAAAATTTATTGATCTATATCATTTTGCAATGAGCTTTCCCATCTTCTAAAAAGAAGCATTTATTTGCCCATAACAAGGTAGTTGATGATTGATGTTCATCAAAGGGTCGCTCACTTTTCCAATTGACAATTCCACTTCGATAAGGTATTTGTTGAAGTCATCAAAGGAGGTGAAACTGAAATGATGAAACACCGTCAACAACAAGAACCCATAGCTTCTGTTATCTCTTCAATCTTCACCCATGTTTTTGAGTGCCTTGGGAAGACTCAGAGTTGTCTTCACCTACCTCTTCGAGTGCCTTTAATCTGTGAGCATTGAGCAACCTCATTACAGGTCATTAGCATCGACAACATTTACTGGATTCTTAACCCTAATAAGAGCCTAAAATGTCTTATAACTCTATAAGTATCTATAATATATACTATACACACAATATGGGGCCACACACATATAATGCCATGTTACTTTTGAATTCCACTCAATCTAATATGATTAAGAACTTATTTGATCACATTTACTTGTTATTTGTTCAAAACATATTTGTTGGTAGTTAGGTCACTGCGCTATTTTGTATCCTTGATCCCTTTTTGGCCCATCTTTTACTACTGATGACTCCCTAATTTATGATAAAAAAAGAGAATATATTTGAGATCAAATTAGGGAGGCAAGTACTTTCTTCTTGATTAATAGAGTTAAAAATGGATTCAATCAAACAAAATAAAGAAAGTGTTTTATTGTATTATCTTTAGTAGTTTGAGCCTCACTCTATGATTGATTTCAATTTCAGGAAAAATAAAAGAAGGAAGAAAGAATTGAGAAAAGAGAGGGAAGCCAAGAAGTGAAAAAGTACAAGTGGATCAAGTCTCCTCGCTACAGCTAGCACTCAACTCGCTATGGCGAGGACGCACTTTCGCTATAGCGAGTGAGGTACTTCGCCACAACAAAGTCGCGAGGCATACAAATTTCAGGGAGAAACTCGCCATAGCGTAGCAGTAGCGAGAATAGTAGAAATCTAGGAACTTATGAGCTCTCGCTATAGCAAGAAGCACTCCTCGCCATAGTGAGATCGGACCCTGAAACGTACAGTTTAGTTTAGCAAGCTAAAATGGACGGGAGGAGGCTAGGGTTTGGATCATTCAGCATAGAGAGGATGTTCTGGCCAACTAGGAGAGAAGAAAACGCACCAAGGGTGTTGGAGGAGCTTCAATTTGATCGGGAATTCATCAATTTTATCGATTATTCTTCCGATTAGGTGTTTCTACTCCATCTTCCCTCTTAGTTGATGATAGTTAACATGTTTACTGAATTTGTTTGTGGATTTCAAGCCATGAGCGGCTAGATTTTGTAACCCTTAGGGATTTTATGAACCTTTAATCTATGGAGATTGTTTTCCTTGATTGTTTATACGGATTATTAAGAATTTTAGTGTTTAATCTGAATTATATTTCATTCTATTGGATGGCCTCCTTTAGTTTGATTGTAGATTGGGTAATTAACCTTTGAAAAAAGGGAATTACTTATAGACCATTGGTTAAACAACTTAGGATTAAATATAATCTAATTTGCACTTGAGATAGAGATATCCTCAAGGGCCCTAGGTAGTCGAAAGAAGGTCTACGCTTAATCAGTATTAACCACTCCTTGAGACATCAAGAGCGAGTAGATATAGGGGTTCAATTGGATCGAAAGGCAGTTGCACCTAATTCAACCTTAACTCTAAAAATTGCATTAAGCCGTTTAATAAAAAGGGGAATGATCAACATTTGAAATAAAGGGGATTAAAATTCCTATGGTGTTTTTAATTGCATACTTTCAATTGCAACCATCGTTTATTACTGTCAATTACATTTAACGTAATTTTCATAAATCCAATTGCAAATTGATTGTTTAACTAAAATGAATATGAAAACTCTAATGCCTAATCACCAATTGTACTAATTCTCTGAGGGAACGACCTTGATTCATCACGTACTACCGTCTGCGACCCGTACACTTGCAGTGTCATTATTCAGTGAGCATCAAGTTTTTGGCGCCGTTGCCAGGGAATTAAGGTAATTAGTGAAGAGAATTAGAGGGCTTTGAGTAGTTTTAGCTTAAACACTTACTTTCTTTTATTTACTTCTTCTTGGTTATTTACGCTTTCAGTTGTTAACTATAGTAATTCAGTTATTACACTTTTAATAATTACCTCTTGATTCTCTTGGCTTAGTAAGACTCTTGATCTATACTCCTTTGTTTTCACAGGTATATAGTTTATGCCACCTAAATCCAGATCTAACAGAACACCTAGAAAGACAAGGAGTTTAACAGATATTTTGGCTGAGGGGTCTACACTAATTCAAGCAGAAAGTGAGATAATCGTTCCCACTACAGATATGGCAAACGAAGATAATCAGAATTGCACTATCAAAGATTTTGTGGGAAGAACCATGAGAGCCACTCAGCCTAGCATTGTGGTCCTGGATTTTCAAGCTGGTAATTTTGAGCTAAAACCTGTGATGATCTCCATGCTGCAGCTCAATGGATAGTTCACTGCTAAGAGGTCTGATGAAGATCCCAACCGCCACATTCTGTCATTTTTGGGAGTCTGTAATTCATTCAAACAAAATGGGGTGCCAAGGGATGTGTTAAGACTTAGACTATTTCCACTCTCTCTGCAAGGAAAGGCTAAGGAATGGTTGCTAAATTTACCAGAGGGTTCAATAAATACTTGGGACAAGCTAGAGGCAAGGTTCAGAGCTCGCTTTATTCCAAATAATAGAATAGCAGATGCCCATCGTGAGCTCATCAACTTTAAGCAAGCTTCATATGAGCATTTGTATGCTGCATGGCAGAGATACAAACATTTACTCCACCAATGCCCGAGTCATGGAATGGATAATTGTGTCATTATTCAGAATTTCTGCACACGCCTGACTCCACAAATTAACACTATGTTGGATGCTATCTTAAATGGGCATTGGGATGACATGCCAGTAGATGATGTTATTCTGGCTTTAGACACATTATCTGAGAGCTATGTATAAAGAGGAGGTGATAGAAGGATTACTGCTAATGTTGCTAGCACTCAAGAAGACTCTTCTGTACCACTAGCAACTATTCTCTCTGCCCTGAATAAGAGATTTGATATGTTAGAATCTCAAGTGCAACGAAGCAAGCAAATGAATATTTGTTCTACCCAAGTGACTCCAACTGCTTGTGAGAATTGTGGAGATCTGCACTCAACAGAACATTGCCCCTTTGCATTAACAGAATCAGTTAATTATGTAGGGAACTTTCCAAAGAATCAGAATCCATACTCGAACACTTAGAATCCTGCATGGCGAAACCATCCGAATTTTTCTTGGAAGAATGGTCCATCACTTAATCAACCATCATCTTCTGAAGCAAGGCTAACTTAACCTCCTGGGTTCTCTCAAGTAATAAGGCAGAATGTGCCTGTTCAAGAGCCCAAAACGAATCTAGAAGATGTACTGGCAAAGTTCATGACCACTCATATCAAAAATAATGAAGAGCAAGCCAGTATTAATGCAAAAGTAGATTCTTCCCTTAAGAACATAGAGGTACAGATGGGGCTACTAGCATCTGCTGTGAATGCACTGCACCAAAGAGGTTTGCCAAGCGATACAATTCCCAACCCAAAAAGAAAGGGTAAGGAAGAATGTAAAGCTATCACTTTGAGAGGTGGTAAAGAACTCCCTGAAATACAAGTTCAAGTGAAGGAACCAACTAAAATGAATTCTAAGGGTCCATCAGGCACTATTCAGATAAAAGGTAAAGAATTTCAACAAAAGAAAGAGAAAAAGGCTGCCAGTTTGAGTAACAAAGAAGAGGATAAGGAAGGAGAGTCTAAAGTGGAAAAGCCTGAAGAAAAGACAGTGGTACATCCTAAAGTGGTGCCACTGCCTCCATTTCCACAGAGATTGCAAAAGAAAGTCCTTGATGATTAATATAAGAAGTTCTTGAGCATGTTTAAGCAACTTCACATCAATATCCCTTTCTCTGAAGCCTTAGAGCAAATGCCTAAATATGCTAAGTTCTTTAAGGACATGCTTAGCAAGAAGAAGCGGTTTACTAAATTTGCAACAGTGGCTCTAACAAAGGAGATTACAAATATCTTGAAATCTAACCTACCAACGAAATGCAAAGACCCTGGTTCCTATTCAATCCCTTGCATGATTGGGGATAAATCTGAAGGTCGAGCACTCTGTGATCTAGGATCTGCTGTAAACCTCATGCCTTTATCAGTCTTTCCAAAGCTACAGATGGGAGAGGCCAACCCAATGATGGTCACCTTGTAGCTGGCTGATAGAAGTCTTTCTTATCCGCATGGAATTATTGAAGATGTGTTGGTAAAATTTAGGCCGTTCATTTATCCCGCTAATTTTTTTATGCTCGATATTGAAGAGGATAGGGATATTCCATTGATAGTGGGGAGGCCATTTCTAGCTACTGGCAGAGCACTAGTTGATGTGGAAAAAGGAGAGATTATAAAGCGACTTGGAGAAAGCCATGAAACATCTGGGTAGTATCGAAGAATGCTCACGTGTGTCTATTGTTGAAGAGATGATTCAAGAAGAATTGAACTCTTATGCTTTCACCGATCCTCTTGAAGCAGTATTTGTTGGTAAGCTAAGTATAAAGGAAGTGATGAGAGTAGAAGTTGAGCACAAGCTCAATGCATTTAGACCTATGGCTAAGCAGAATGGATATTTTGAATCACTGGAATTGACTTCACGAAAAACCCATGCTCTACCACCTTCCATCAAACAGCCTCCATCATTAGAATTGAAACCTCTTCCGCCACATCTAAAATATGCTTATTTAGGGGAATGAGAGACTTTGCCAGTCATAGTCTCATCTACATTAACATTTTCCCAAGAGAAGTAGCTGTTAAAAGTGTTAAAAGAGCACAAAAGAGCTATTGGTTGGACCATAGCAGATATAAAAGGGATCAATCTAGCCATCTGTATGCACAAAATTCTCTTAGAAGATGACCACAAGAAATCAGTGAAAAACCAAAAAAGATTGAATCCGATAATGAAAGAAGTGGTCAAGAAAGAGATTATTAAGTGGTTTGATGCTGGCATTATCTATCCCATCTCGGATAGTGACTAGGTGAGTCCGATGCAGTGTGTCCCTAAGAAAGGAGGTATGACAGTGGTGCATAATGAGAAGAATGAAATGATTGCCACAAGAATAGTCACAAGCTGGAGAGTTTGTATGGATTACAGAAAGTTGAATACAGCTACAAAAAATGATCATTTCCCGCTTCCATTCATCGATCAGATGTTAGATCGGTTAGCAGGAAAAGAATTCTTCTGTTTCCTGGATGGCTATTCTGGATACAATCAAATTGCTATTGCCCCGGAGGATCCAGAAAAGACCACTTTCACATGTCCATATGGAACTTTCGCATTTAGACGCATGCCTTTTCGGATTGTGTAATGCTCCTGTCACATTTTAAAGATGTATGATGTCGATCTTCTCTGACATGATTGAGCATGTCATGGAAGTCTTTATGGACGATTTCTCAGTATTTGGCATCACGTTTGAAGAGTGTTTGGACAATTAGACACGAGTCTTGTAAAGATGTGAGGACACTAATTTAATCCTAAATTGGGAAAAGTGCCACTACATGGTTTGTGAAGGTATAGTACTTGGGCATAAAGTGTTTAAAAGAGGGTTGGAAGTAGATCGGGCTAAGGTTTCAGTAATTGAATAACTACCACCGCCCACTAATGTGAAAGCTATTATAAGCTTCTTGGGGTATGCTGGGTTCTATCGATGATTTATTAAGGATTTTTCACAGATAGCAAAACCTCTTTCTCAGTTGCTTGAAAAGGATACCCCTTTCAAGTTAGATGCAAACTGCTTGAAAGCTTTTGAAGAACTTAAGCAAAGACTCATCACCGCACCAATTATAGTGGCCCCTGATTGGTCACTACCCTTTAAGGTTATGTGCGACGCGAGCGATTATGCGGTTGGAGCTGTGCTTGGCCAGAGACATGGTAATATTTTTCATCTTATTTACTATGCAATCAAAACCTTAGCTGGAGCACAGGTAAATTATTCAACTACTGAAAAAGAAATGCTTGCTGTTGTCTTTGCTTTTGAGAAATTTAGAGTCTATTTGATGGGTATTAAAGTTATAGTTCATACTAATCATACTGCTATTAGATATCTCTTATGTAAGAAAGAATCTAAACCTAGACTAATTAGATGGGTTTTACTATTGCAAGAATTTGATGTGCAAATTGCTGATAGGAAAGGAACTAAAAATCAAGTCGCTGATCATTTATCTAGGCTTATGAATAACTCTGATTGTGTGGATAATCTCTTGATTAATGAGAGCTTTCTTGATGAATCTATATTTGCTATGAATTGTATATCTATGCCTTGGTATGCTGACTATGCCAACTACCTGGTCAGTGGCATCGTGCCCGATGAATTAAATTTTTATCAAAAGAAAAAGTTTTTGCATGATGTGAAATGGTTTGTGTGGGATGAACTATTTTTGTATAAGAAATGTGCTGACCAAATTTTGCGAAAATGTGTGCCTCAGACTGAACAAAATGACATTCTTCATGCTTGTCATTCTGCTCCTTATGGTGGTCATTTTAGCGGCCAACATACTGCTTACAAAGTGTTACAATCTAGGTTTTATTGGCCTTCACTGTTTAAAGATACTTATGTATTTATTAGTCAATGTGATGCATGTCAACGAACAGGTAACATCTCAAGGAGGCATGAAATGCCCCAATCAGGTATTTTTGAAGTAGAATTATTTAATGTGTGGGGTATTGATTTCATGGGGCCTTTTATTTCATCTAGAACTCATCAATACATATTAGTTGCTGTTGAATATGTGAGTAAGTGGATTGAGGCTGTAGCTTGCTAATCCAATGATACCAATACGGTGGTACGATTTGTGAAAAAGAATATTTTTACTCGATTTGGCACACCTAGGGCAATCATTAGTGATGGGGAGACTCATTTTAACAATAGATTGTTCAAGGGTCTACTTGAAAAATATGGAGTCACCCATAGAATGGCATTGGCTTATCACCCTCAAACTAACGGCTTGTGCGAAGTCTCCAACAGAGAAATAAAAAGGATTTTGGAAAAGACTGTAAAGCTCACTAGAAAAGATTGGACAAATAAGCTCGATGATGCTTTATGGGCATACAGGACGGCTTTTAAATCTCCAATAGGTATGTCTCCATATCAATTGATTTTTGGCAAAGCTTGTCATCTGCCTATTGAGCTAGAGCATAAAGCCTTTTGGGCTATTAAGAAACTAAATTATGATATGGCTAAAATGAGTGAGAAAAGACTAATGCAACTTAATGAGTTGGATGAGTTTAGATTGCAAGCCTTTGAAAATTCTAGAATTTACAAAGAAAGAATTAAAAGAGTTCATGATAGACACATCTTACCAAGGACATTTACACCTAGAGACCTTGTGTTACTTTATAACTCTCGTTTAAAGTTGTTTCTAGGTAAGTTGCGATCAAGATGGTCTGGCCCGTTCAAGGTAATTGCTGTAACATCTTATAGAGCCATTGAAGTTCAAGATGAGAAATCAAGATATCAGTTTAAAGTAAATGATCAAAGGCTTAAGCATTATTTGGGTGGCGAAATAGACCAGCAGATTACAGTCCATACCTTGGCTCAACCTCCTTAATTAGCTGACAAAGTCCGGCAGAGGACTATAAACCAAGCGCTCCTTGGGAGGCAACCCAAGTTTTCTTCTTGTTCTTTAATTTAAGTTTATCATTTTCATTTTTTTTTTTTATTTTCCATGCCCTTTGGGTGTTTTGTAAGTTGGGTGTTAGTACTGGAATGCTGGATACTGGGAACAATGTGATTGATAGGAAAGACCAACGTCCGACATGATTTTCAAGGAGTTTCTAACCTTACTTTGCATTGTGCATATTTATTCTACTCATGTTGATCAACTATGTGGTTATGGTTTGAGGAAAATGAGTTGATGTGAGAGGTAATATAAATAGGGTCATAAAATGCTTATTTACATATTCAATATTTCATTCAAAAAAAAATCGCTATAGCGAGAGACCCACCTCGCTACAACGAGGCTGCTTATTCTATTCCAGGCATAGTAACCAGAGAGTCCCTCGCCATGGCTAGGCTGTGGCGAGCCCTAGGAGCAATACTAAGTGTCATCGCTACAGCGAGCCAACCCTTTCGCCATGACGAGATCTCTGCATCAGATGTGGTACAAGGTCCAGAGAGTATGTCGCTATAGCCACGCTATAGCGAGTGACATGTGCAAATAATTTTAAGTCTCCTCGCTATTGCGAGATAGTCTTCTCGCTATAGTGAATGTTGCATACTCCTGAACCATGTACAAACACCAGATAATTCCTCGCTATAGCCTCGCTACAGCGATATTCTTCAGTATCTAAGTTTTTACAAGTCTTCTCACCATAGCGAAGAGTTCCTTTTGCTATTGCGAAGACAGCAGCCCTGCTTATCATACTTTTTCTAGAGAATACCTCGCTATTGCCTAGCAATAGCGAGGTCACTAATATCTGAGCCAAAATAGTTCATTACGTCGCTTAACCAAACCCACGAGCGAGGTCGCTAATATCTGAGCCAAAATAGTTCATTACGTCGCTTAACCAAACCCACGCTCATTCTCGTTATAGCGCCTCTAAACTCTCCTCCCTAAGATCTTGTCCTTCGACCAAATCTCTTACGACTAACACTCCCATTCCCCTCGCATTCCATTTTCCTTGCATCAGGTAAGTCGATTATTCATTTTATCTCCTGAATCATGGTGATTTTAGGCATTTTTGCGAACATTAGGGCTAAAGGACGTTTCGTATAAATTTGTGTAGTTTAGGGTCAATTATTTGTTTTGAATGCCTACGCTGTGTTGGTTGCATATTTCTATGCAGGGGACTTCATTTAATTTGGCATTGTTCTGCATATAATCGTATTTTTCTAATATCTATTAGTGCTCGCTATAGCGAGCATCAACTCGCTACAGCGAGTTCGAGCAATTTTTCCAGAAATGCTTTCCTCCTCCCAGGCGCTCCCTAATTCGGTTGCTTCCATCTTCCTCTTCCCCTTAGCCCCCTGTAGGCTTTAAAAGGCTCATTTCCTTCTTGCAATCATAGCACATGTAGTTATTTCATGCTTTATAATTTTCTTTCTGCTATACATGTGACCCCCCATTTGCCCCGTTCATCCAGTTGATTTCTTTTACTACTTGTACTGATCTTCTTTCATTTCATCTTTGCTTTTCACAGTGATGGCTCCCAAAAAGCAAACTAAGACTGCTGAAGCTTCCTCATCTAAGCAGAAGAAGCAGTCCTATGATAAAGATAGGTTTGCTTCAGCCGGGGCGGAATTCTGTTTTGAAAGGCTCTTCGCTGATCGAGGTGTGGTTGAAGATAGATACTATGCGCCTCATGTCCTGGATCTCACCTATCTAGACTTCCAGTGGCATGGATTGCAAGGCTTCACCAAAAAACCGGTGCATCAGATTCCACTGATGATCCAAGAGTTGTATGCAAACTTTGAGGACACTAAAGAGGAAGAGGATGAATATTATTGCAGGGCTGCTTGGGTACGCATCAACGAGAAAGTCTTTCAAGACTTCTATGAGCTACCAGACGTAGAGGAATGTGCATTCCAACACTATTTGAAAAATCCGCAATCTGTTCCATGGGAGGAGGTGGAAACCACCATCGCGCTGAAGGTCGAGCCCGATTGGTCAACAAAGTGTACCCAGTCAATCAGTTAAACAAACCGGCCCGCTATTGGCTACAATTCATAACCAGTAACATTCTAACAAGCTCCCATGGATCTGAAATGATCCAAGAACGAGCTACACTAACTTGGTGCTTCATGACCAAGCAGCGGGTGAATATCCCTTGCCTTATGTACTTGAATTTCAAGCAAGTGGCGAGGTCTGATAGAGCGAGCTTGGCCTACCCCCACATGCTTACTGAGCTAGTCACTATGGGGGGAAGCCGAGTCTCTAAGAATGATGCGCAATTCAAGCCAAAAGGGCCATTTAAATATGATAGCATGAAGGATAAGTCGGGGCATCCTCGCAGACGACGGGCATCTACCCGGGCACCACCTAAGGCTTCTTCACCACCTCCTCCACAGCGCCTAAGCACCCCTGAACTGATGCAGCAGGACCCGCCACATTCAGCTGAGTTTGAGGGTTAGGTATGGGAGTCCATTAACAGATTGGAAGGCCACGTCATATCAATGAAGGACCAACTACAAATGCTTATGGATTACTTGATGCCTACCCCTGCCCCTTCACCTCCAATGGGTCTTACACCATCAGTGATTGTTCTTCCCCAGAACCCTACACCCGGTGACCAGCTTGGACCTTCCGATTCACAGGACCCTTCTATCCCTTGACTGCTATTTCTTTTTACTGTTTTATTTTGCTTTTTGGGATTACTGCATATAGATGACTGTATATCTCTATGCTTTTGTCACTTCTGCTGGCTAATCTGTTATTTCTCATCCCAACTCACTGGTTGCTGCATCTATTTTATCTATTTTTGGTCTGTCAGTTGCAGGAGTTATTTGAGCACACCCCTCTCGTCCTCTCAAATTTTTTTCTTATCAGGGGAGTCTCGTCTCTTTATTTTCCCTCCACCCCACTTTACTTCTTTTATCTTGCTTTTGTTCTTCTGTTTTACACATTGCAGACAATGTTAATTTTAAGTGTGGGGGAAGGTACACATAGGCTAAGTAGACATGGACACCCAAATTCGGTTAATAAGGCAAAATCTAGCATTAATAAATAATCCATCATAATATCTTCAATTTTAACCAGAATTAGCCATCCTACTTTAGATAAATACTAATCAATGAATATGGGGGTGAAGCAATCTTGAAATGAACAAAGTAAGTAATGTAGTCGTAGCATGCACCCATAGTAGGACCACTCTTCCACAATATGATTGTTGAAGTTAGTCAAGTTTTCTCTTTAACTAATTCTCAATTATTTTTTTTAGATCCTTTAAATTTACCTGCTTCTAATAGATATTTGACTGCCATTTGAGAGGGATCATTAGTACACCAAAAAAAAAACTCTACTCCAATGGTTGAAATCACTTAGTAACTGGGGTTTGCACCAAAAAGTGTGAACTTTCACATCAAACGATGATAGAAACTAAGAGTATGCCAGTGAGCACTCTGAGGACTTCCTTAATCTGAGTAACCTGGTGGTTTCATAACCAATGTCGTCATTTGTGTCAAAAGGATTAAGAGAACCGAGGAGAAAAGAAAAAAAAAAAGGCAAAAGCCAATCAAATAAAATAAAATAAAAATAAAAATAATAGCTGAATGATTATGTTGAAAACAGATCTCTGGTGAACAATAAAAACCTCTTTTAATGAATGTTGATGATTGAAGTTAGAGTAGATATTTGGATTGGTCTTGAAAAGGTAATGAGGATATGTTGAAGGTTACTTGATTGCTTTTTGAAAATCTATCTGTGGAGCACACACACACTTAGAAATCAGGGTGTGGCTATGATTGCATTGTTTTCAAAATTCAATTTGAGTTTTGCTGAACTTCTGTTTCTAACATTAGTTTCATTCTAAGTGTGGGGGGAGTTGAAATTCTAATTGATTGGGTGATGATTATGAAAAAGAATAAATAAATGATCACATTGTTTGATAGTTTCTGAGAATTGCTTGAGGACAAGCAAGGATTTAAGTGTGGGGGAGTTTGATGACTCTCTAATTTATGATAAAAAAAAAGAGAATATATTTGAGATCAAATTAGGGAGGCAAGTACTTTCTTCTTGATTAATAGAGTTAAAAATGGATTCAATCAAACAAAATAAAAAAAGTGTTTTATTGTATTATCTTTAGCAGTTTGAGCCTCACTCTATGATTGATTTCAATTTCAGGAAAAATAAAAGAAGGAAGAAAGAATTGAGAAAAGAGAGGGAAGCCAAGAAGTGAAAAAGTACAAGTGGATCAAGTCTCCTCGCTACAGCTAGCACTCAACTCGCTATGGCAAGGACGCACTTTCGCTATAGCAAGTGAGGTACTTCGCCACAGTGAAGTCGTGAGACATACAAATTCCAGGGAGAAACTCGCCATAGCATAGCAGTAGCAAGAACAGCAGAAATCTGGGAAATTATAAGCTCTCGCTATAGCGAGAAGCACTCCTCGCCATAGCGAGATCGGACCCTGAAACGCACGGTTTAGTTTAGCAAGCTAAAATGGACGGGAGGAGGCTAGGGTTTGGATCATTCAGCATAGAGAGGACATTCTGGCTAACTAGGAGAGAAGAAAATGCACCAAGGGTGTTGGAGGAGCTTCAATTTGATCGGGAATTCATCAATTCTATCGATTATCCTTCCGATTAGATGTTTCTACTCCATCTTCCCTCTTAGTTGATGATAGTTAACATGTTTGCTGAATTTGTTTGTGGATTTCAAGCCATGAGCGGCTAGATTTTGTAACCCTTAGGGATTTTATGAATCTTTAATCTGTGGAGATTGTTTTTCTTGATTGTTTATACGGATTATTGAGAATTTTAGTGTTTAATCTGAATTATATTTCATTCTATTGGGTGGCCTCCTTTAGTTTGATTGTGAATTGGGTAATTAACCTTTGAAAAAAGGGAATTGCTTATAGACCATTGGTTAAACAACTTAGGATTAAATATAATCTAATTTGCACTTGAGATAGAGATATCCTCAAGAGCCCTAGGTAGTCGAAAGAAAGTCTACGCTTAATCAGTATTAACCACTCCTTGAGACATCAAGAGTGAGTGGATATAGGGGTTCAATTGGATCGAAAGGCAGTTGCACCTAATTCAACCTTGACTCTAAAAATTGCATTAAGCCGTTTAATAAAAAGGGGAATGATCAACATTTGAAATAAAGGGGATTAAAATTCCTATGGTGTTTTTAATTGCATACTTTCAATTGCAACTATCGTTTATTACTGTCAATTACATTTAACGTAATTTTTATAAATCCAATTGCAAATTGATTGTTTAACTAAAATGAATATGAAAACTCTAATGCCTAATTGCCAATTGTACTAATTCTCTGAGGGAACGACCTTGATTCATCACGTACTACGTCTGCGATCCGTACACTTACGGTGTCATTATTCAGTGAGCATCAGCTACTTTAGCAATTAGTCTCATCGTTCAAGTTACATTGAGCTATAGTGTTATGATGTAAAATCATATTCTATACCTATTAGTGATATTTTTCATAGCTTATTTTAGGATTTAATCTTGTTTAACAAATGCTTAATGCCTTTAGTTTCAATTTTCCATAAAATAGATCAAATTAATTTTTATCTCAATTATAAAAATTTATTACAAAGAGTAATTTTTATCTTTTTAATTTGAACTAAAACTGTCAAAGTAGGTCAACTTGTCTTACATGAGCTGATCTACCACAAATTATCAGTTAAACAGGCCTAATTTTAGAGAAGCCGAAAACTCAAATCCTAAACCCACCAGATGGGTTAAAGCCCATTTAATCTACCAAAGAAAAAACCAAAAAAAAAGGCAAACATCATGAAATTATACGTTACGGAAATAGGACATGGGTCATTTTTCGCTTGGCCGAATGGTATATTGCCCATTCAGACAAGTTTGGCTCTTTTCTAAAATCTAGTTCGCCCATGAAGCCCACAACTAATGTAGGTGAAATTTTATAGCAATTTTTCATTCGAACTTGCACTTGAGTTCACTTCCATTGCAAACAAAAGAACTTCAATACTCCCTGAGTAAATGAAGCTCTCGAGCAAATTTAACAAGGTACTCATGAGCCGTGAACTTAAGGGACTTTCCTCTGAATGGGTTGTCCATGAAGGTACAATCACTATGAATGGAGCCATATCGGTAAAAATCCATGTAGTGTGTTACAGGTCAGATTCTCCATTTAATGAGCCAAGACTAAAATCCAGATGTCATGGCCATGGTGGGTTCTCCAACAGGTTATTTTGCGGTTCTTGGTCATATCACAATCAAGATTTCTGCCCATAAAAAATATAAGGGCTCCTATTTAATCTGTGGAATAAGTGAGTCAAGCCAACTTGATCATAGAATTATACGAATTGATAAAAATTGAAATCCAACGTACTATTTGAATAAGTTAAGAGAGTCAAATTCGATTTATTTTGACGATTCTAGTCTAACCTATTATATTAACAAAGAAAAAATTTGAAAGAATCCTAACTCGATAGTAATATTTCAAAAAATATTCTGTGAAACATTCTCCTCCCAAAAAATTATCAATTATACAGTCACATGGCATCAACACACAAACATGCAAATATATAAATAAAAAATATTTAACAATTATAATTTGAATTAGACAAAATATGAGTAACACAAAAAAATTGGAGAAATATTAGGTATATATAGTGTATAATGTGACTATACAATAAACTAAGAATTCATTAAAGTAAATGCGTCAATAAACATCATTATATGTAATACTTTAGTGAGTATTTATTAGTTTATTGTACAATGTGATAAGTTATATGTATTTAATATACATTATCTATAGCTATGTATATTATCATTTTATGAAGCTAAAAAATTGTCATATTTATCAATTGATAAAATTTTCCTCAAAGCATTGTGCCACTGTACATTTCAGAAAATTTACCGCGAAAATATATGTTGGTTTCAGAATATGACATTTAGCAACCCAAAATGCCCAAATCGCCGCGGGAAAATAACCTTTTAAACCATTTCCCGCCTGAACCTACACACACTGAAACTAAATAAACACTCGCTCCCTCCATATTCTACTACTGCTTTTCAATTGATTTTGTTCATTCATCTACCAAATACCCTAACACACACAGAAAGAGACATAGAGAGGATGTCGAAATCAGTGACCCCGGATGCGATTTCGATCTTGCTTGCGAATCCGTCGCCGGATTCTTCATCGGAGCTTCCTGAGATCGTCGTCCAAGTCCTGGATCTCAAGCAAAGCGGTAACAGATATATGTGCGTCTTCAGCTTTCGCTATCTCTATTATATGCTTCCGTTAGTGTTAGTTGAAATCTTAATAGGAGGTTTTCAATGGGTTGTGTTTTTCCATTCTCGTATATGAATGATAAAGAATATCATTGCTTCGTGTCTCTCAGATTCTAATCTAGTTTTACGATTCACATCTATCATAAACATATTTGGGTTTTCCTATTTTTCAATTTTAATGGTTAAAATCCCGCTTTCCTCGGTTGTAGTACTTAATCTCCTATCTTTAATTTTTAGTTTTAGTTTTTTGTTTTTTCAATTGAATCTGTTTTGGGTTTCTATCTGGGTTTATGATCTGCGCCTAAGCTGATCAATTGTCCTCATTGTATGAACTTAAATTGTGTTCAATTTCCCGGACAAGATCCGGTATTCACTATTTTTCCTGTAAATGATAGATAAACTTTGCTATTTGTCTACTGTATTACAGGTTTACTGCTAGTGATGGGAAACTGAAGCTAAGGGCAATTCTACCCTCAAGTCAGAATTCTCAGGTCCTCTCAGGAAATATTCAGAACCTGGGTCTTATTCGGATCATTGACTATACTCTTAATGACATCCCAAATAAGTCAGAGAAGTAAGCACTAGTCGATGTATTAAGCAAACAATGCAGGATATCAGCTAAGTTTGTAGTTGACGTAGTGTTCTTTTTTTTTGGTTGCAGATATCTTATTGTCACAAAATGTGAACCGGTCTCTCCTGCACTTGAAATGGAAATAAAGCATGAGGTAAAGAGTGAGGAAGCTGGTATTGTTTTGAAACCAAAGCAAGGGGATGAAATCAAACGCCAGATTAAAAGTAAAGGAGCTGGCATTCTTTTGAAACCAAAGCAAGACATCGTGGTCAAATCTGCTGCTCAGATCGTACATGAACAACACAGAAAGTAAGTATTCCTGTTTTCATTCAATGCATGATGAAATTTTAGGCTCTGGGTTTTCATTTTAAACGGGTCTCTGGACTCTGGGCATTATAATCAAAATTTTTGTGGTCTTTCAGTATGGTGCCTGCTGCACGAATGGCCATGACTCGCAGGGTGCGTCCTCTGGTTTCCCTAAACCCTTATCAGGGTAACTGGACAATTAAAGTTCGGGTTACAAACAAAGGGATCATGCGCACCTATAAGAATGCTAGAGGGGAAGGTTGTGTCTTCAACGTGGAACTGACAGATGAAGATGTAAGAACTAAGAAGCGTTTCTATTGATCAAAATATTGAATAACTTTAAACACTTGAATGTTGCCCGCATAGTTTTGCAGTTCTTATATGAAATTAGGTGGTAATACTGGAATTAAATTATTAATTCTTCAGGGCACTCAAATTCAAGCGACAATGTTTAATGAAGCTGCAAGGAAATTCTATGAAAAGTTTGTGCTGGGGAAGGTCTATTACATTTCAAAGGGTACTTTAAAAGTTGCTAACAAGCAGTTCAAAACTGTCCAAAATGATTATGAAATGACACTAAATGAGAATTCTGAAGTAGAAGAGGCAATCAATGAAGAAAGCTTTGTTCCAGAAACATTGTTCAAGTTTGTCCCTATTGATCAGCTGGGTCCTTATGTTTACAGGAATGACCTTGTCGGTAAGTATTTTCTAGGCATACAACAGCCACGCTTTATTCCTTTTATTTTATAATATCTGGCGGCTATGAATTTCAGATGTCATTGGAATTGTTCAAACTGTGTCCTCAACAATGAGCATACGTAGGAAGAGCAACAATGAGAGTGTCCCAAAGCGTGATATTACTATTGCTGATGAGACGTGAGTATAGACTATTTCTCACTGGTTAGTATTTGTTCTTGTTCTTTTATAATGAAAATGTAAATATCAAAATTTGTCATTACAGAAAGAAGACAGTTGTTGTGTCTTTGTGGAATGAGCATGCGACTAAGGTAGGGCAAGAATTGCTGGACCTTGCTGATAATTCTCCTATAGTAGCAATCAAATCCCTCAAGGTTGGGGACTTTCAAGGTATGCCAAAGCTCGCTATTGTATTTATGCATAGCAAGAGTGCAAGAGAATCCATTTGTAACATGCTTGAATATCTTCTATTTCAGGTGTTTCCTTGTCAACCATAAGTAGAAGTCTAGTGCTGGTAAATCCAGACATACCTGAAGCAAAGAAGCTCAGATACTGGTATGCCATAGTTCAGGTCAGATGGCTATTGTTTTCTTCCTGTGATATTCTTATGATCTTAGTTATGCTTCTTTTGTCAACAGGTATGAGTCTGAAGGTAAAGATGCTTCATTGGCATCTGTAAGCTCTGGCTCGAGTCCCGTATCCATGAATGGAATGAGATCAGTGTATTCTGACCGTGTTTCACTTTCTCACATAACCTCAAACCCAACCCTGGGAGAAGACAAGGTACTATATTCTGCTCCTTGTTGCAGATGTAGTTCCTAATCTTCCAATCCATCCTATTTTTTTGGCTACTTCCTTGCCTTCTTTTTATTGTGTAAGAATATTAACATGATTCTGTCTAGACTCAAGAAAATTTCCAGAGGGCTTGAAATGCTAATATCTTTCCATCTGGTTGTTATCTGATACAATTGTTCATTGAAACTATTCAAAAAAAGTTTGCAAAATTCAGTGGATTACCTTGAAGTATGTGTGTCGAGGTTAATCTATTGTCTCTTTTGTTGTTTTGGGCAGCCTGCGTTTTTCAGTATCAGGGCATATATAAGCTTTATCAAGCCTGACCAGACAATGTGGTACCGAGCTTGTAAGACTTGCAACAAGAAAGTCACCGAAGCCATTGGCGCTGGGTATTGGTGTGAAGGCTGCCAGAAGAATTATGAAGAGTGCAGTTTAAGGTAACAAGCTATCAGTTTACAAGTAGGAGCTTTTATTTTTTGTGTAATTATTTTTGGGCGGGAGGAGATGTACTTGGGAACAAATCTGCAAATTCTCATTTTCTCCCTTTTCAGATACATTATGGTCGTAAAAGTTTCTGATGGAAGTGGGGAAGCATATGTCTCAGTCTTCAATGAAGAAGCTGAGAAGATTGTTGGTTGCTCTGCTGAGGAGCTTGATAACCTAAAGTCACAGGTAGATTTTCAGTAACTTACGCTTAAATTCTTGGGATCACCATATGAGCGACAGGATGATCTAATGCCTTTTTTATTTTTAAATCACCTTTTGTTTATGTTAGGAGGGGGAAGATAATCCATATCAGTTGAAATTGAAACAAGCAACTTGGATTCCTCATCTTTTCCGGGTTAGTGTTTCTCAGACTGAGTATATGAACGAGAAGAGGCAGAGGATAACAGTCCGAGCAGTTGTTCCAATTGACTTTGCTGCTGAGTCAAGATTTCTCCTGGAAGAGGTATCAAAGATGAGAGTTTCTCAATGAGATGCACATGCTAATTATAGTTTCTAGGCCCTTTTTTGTTTATAGCTGTTGATTCTCGTTTTTGCTTGTAATATATATGAAGCCCTTTGGTGATTTATATTTTGCTAACACTGGCAACTAGAAATGAAAAATTCTCAAGATTCTTAGTTGAGCTTCAACTTAGTGTTTTATAAATTGAATCCTTTTATCATGATTAGATCTGTCATGAGCTATAATGTCCACTTGTTCCGATAAGTTTGGTTTGAAAAAAATGTATATAAGTCTAAATAAAAATTTGATAAGAAATGGGTTTATTTTTAAAAAGTTTAAATATAAAATATAAAATAAGTTAGGTTTAGTTTTTTTTTAAAACTCATCTTAAGTTCAGGTCATATTATAATTATTTTTTATATATTATCAGTAAATAATATTATTTAAAAATTATATTTAATATTCATTAAATAGTTGTTTTAATATTTATTATATTTTTATAATTATTACTTCATTCATTAAATTATATAAGTAAAAAAATTATATAACACATGATTATATATTTTTTATTCTTATTTGTTGTATAATATATTATTATAAATAAATTATAATTCAAACAAATAAATTATTAATCAATAATATTATTAAAAAAATTATTATTTTAAAAAATCTTATTATTTTGTGTGTTTTAAGTGGTTTAAATTTTTTATAATATTTTTTTGGAACAATTTAATATTTAAAACAAACAAATGAGCTCAACAAATAATAAAAATAAAAATGTTTAATATTTAAGATTTAAAAATAAAATAAATTAAAAAACTTCTTAAAAAACGAGTTGAGTTGGATTCAATTTATTTTTAATCAAATTCAATCTGTGAATAATATTGAGTCAAGTTGGTTATGGATCTAAATTTTTTCATGATTCTGACTCATTTTTTAATACACCTTTAAATGCTAGATTATCTTAAAGATGCAAAATTGGGCAACAAGAGGATTAACCAGCATGATAAAGGTTATAGGAGTTTTAACTATCCTTTTGATTTCACCTTTTATTCTGTTTATATACTTGGCACATAACTTAAAGATGGATTTGGTTAAATGATATTTAAAAAAAAAAAAGAAATATAAAAAGTCAAGTGAAATAAAAAAAAATTCAGCGTTTTTATTTTAAAAATATAATCTAATTATTAAAATAATAATTTAATGAATGAAGTAATAATTATAAAAATATAATAAATATTATATATACTGTTTAAGGGATGGTAACTTTTGCGCCGATGTCACTCAAGGTTCTTTCTTGACAGGGAATTTATCAATTGACGTACTATTTAACTCTTTTAATAACCAAAATAAATCTGTTGGTATGGCATCACCAATAATTCTATCTGACATTAGATACGTACCATTTTGAATATTTTCTCTAGCTTTTTTTTTTTTATACCAATATTTTCTCTAGCTTTTGATAAGTGATTGATGCATTAATACCCATTGGGTTAAAGCTAGGGATAGCAATTTTTCCCATTCGTAGGATTATCCCCAATGAGGGTGCAGATATGGTAAATTTCTCCCGCTCCGCTAAATATATACGGTTTGGGACTGAATCATGCTTCTCATGTTGTGGGTTATCCTACAATGTTAAATTATAGGTATTTATATATTCAATTGTTTTAGGGTGTGTGTATGTATATGTATGTATTTTTATATTTATACTTTATTTTAAAACTTATATATATATATATATTGAATCAAAGGCTTAAATAAGTTTTAATTATGTCAAATATGAAAAAAATTGTTTTCGTGAAAAATATTTTGGAAAATCAGATTGGGGCCAAGAGAAGTTCATTAGGCTTAATTTCTTTTTATCTGGGCTGAAACTAAATACAAGCTAGACCACAAACCTGCTGGGCCAAATTATTTAATGATCGAGTTTAAACTTGTATTGGACCAAAACACTAATTGGGTCAAGAACATACTTGATCTAGTCCAAAAACTATCAGGAGACGGTTCGGCTCAAAATGCTTCGAGTATCTTGGACTACTCTGAAGGGGCCTATTTGATCATAAAACATCAGGGTTTAACTCTTCCCTATCTTGTCTTACATGCAGACTGGTATCATTGTCCAAAAGGTAATGCCCCCATGTCAAAACCAAAATAAGTATGTGTCGAATTACATTGTGGCAGACGAGAAACAGGGAACAACATTTTATATGTCAAATCATAAGCTTAAATAAGTTTTAATTATGTTAAACATGAAAACATTATTTTCCTGAGAAATATTTTTAAAAAATCACAACATAATTTATCTTGGGCCAAAACCATTATTTTCTCAAAATGGACCAAGAAAGTTTTATACAAGTTTCTTTAGGCTTATTTTCTTTTATCTGTGCCGAAATTAAATACAAGCTAGACCAGTTGCTGGGCCACATTATTTCATGATTGGGTGTAAACTTTTATTGGGCTGAAACACTAATTGAGTCAAGAACATAATTAATCTAGTCCAAAAAGTATCATGACAAGTGCTGGAAATACGCTGGGCCTAAAATGCTTAAAGTTTCTTGGACTATTGTTGCTGGGCCTATCTGGTCATAAAACATCAAGGTAAACTTTTTTCTCATATTGTCTTATATGCAAAAAAAGTGCCATTGTCCAAAAAGGTAAGGCCTAGATGTCAAAGCCCAAAAAAATGGATGTAGGTGTTAGAACGCCACCTTCACATCTTAGCAAATATAGCTAAAATTTCAAGAGAAAGAAAGATGTGCTAGACAAAGGATATTGTGGCAGACCAGAAACAAGGAACAACAATATGGAGATTACAAGGCTTGAGATATCTCTTTTGCATACTATAAAGATATAGAAAGCCTTTTCAAATGTGCTCTTTGTCACGTTGGCAATTCTCTCTCCTTTGCCTCATTCACTTTCAGCTATGTTTGATGGAGAGAGAAGGAGCCAAGTTGAACGTTGGCGGAAGCTAAAGGAAGTGCCAAGCATTCAATGAAGGAAGAAGCAGCCACCACTTAATTAATACCTGAAAATATGAACATTGAAGAATGTTAGAACTGGCTGTGCATTAAATGTGATTTACTAGCTGTTATGAAGATTTCCATCTGAAGAAAGGGAAAGCTAGTGAGTAACCGCCACTTCTCCTATCATTAGGTATTTAAGGAAGAACATTAAAGAAGTTAAGAGCTTTGAATGTGCATTTATTGAGTTGCTTTATTGTTTACCTTCTACTGTGTACTTAGTGTGCTTGCATTGATTTCATTTCTCTTAGCGAGGCTATGATTATTTCTATTGAAACTCTTTGTGAGCCTTGTTTTGATTTTTGTATATGTTTTCTACGTTTTATTTGATTGAGTTTCTAAGAATCTTGTTAAAAACCTAAGTTGTGGAAAGATGTAAACGTAAGTGTCCTGAGTGTTAGTTGTAAAGGTTTCCTAAATTAGGCATCAAAACTAAGAAAGTTAAGTCATTGAAGTTATTTGGTTGTATAGGTGTGAAAACTTATAAGTTGAGCCCTTAAAATTACCTTGTTGATTAGGTGTTAAAAACCAAGTGGTTAAGCCTTATTGAAAGAGTTTCTTGGTTTGTGTGAGATTATCCTTGGTATAAAATTCCATTGCATTTTGATTAGAGAACGGATGTTGCTTAGAGAACGGATATGGAACCACCTTAGTTTGAACCACTATAAATTTTATGGTGTAATCTCTTTTTGAATTCTACTCCTCTTGAATTTATTTGCGTTAAAAAGGACTTAATCGAATTATTAATTTTGCAAGGTTTTTCAAAGTAAATTAATTCATAAGAAACTTACTATAATTTCAAGATTATATAAGGATCTAAATTCTTGAGTTTGCATTATTTTAAAATTATTTCTATTTTTGTTTGTTTATAATCAATCTAATTTTTCAATGGCAAACACTTTATAAGAACCCAAAGTTATCATTAGAAAAATTAAGTGAACTTCAATAATCCAATTCAATCCCATTTTTTGGATTCTTTTAGACTAATAAATATCTTTTTTGACATTATATTATCTTGAATTTCTAAAATTTTATTTTAATAAAATTGTGTATAAAAAATGGAAAAGGGAATGGAAAAGGCTTCCTTACCACATTCTATTGCCATCCCTAATTGAAGTCATCGAGTTTTAGAGAACTTGATGATAATGTCATTGTTTAAATGGTATTGGATCCATATGCTATAGTTTTAGGGAATTTGATGATAATGTCATTGAGTTCCTTAATTTTTTTGTTCAGACCACGTAGAACTCGGTGACAATGTCACCAAGTTCCATGTCCTAAAGCTCCACTTTAGGAAAAATTGTATTTTTAGACCCACTTATCCTTGACCCGAAGTAAGTGTCATTTTCTTATTTTATTTCCTTACTCTAGCAATTTATTTTGGTATGTTGTATGTAACATGTTCTTGATGATATCACTAGTTTGTTTTTTATTTTACCCTAATATTTTTTTTTATTTTGTTTCTTATATATTAATATCATACTTGTTTTGCTCGATGTATGTAATCTATTGTAGAAAGTTGTTGGCTTTATTTTTCCTGATGTTAGTAAATATTGGTTTATTTGTTCTTTTTTTTGTATGAAAATTATGCTTATTATGGCATTTTGAGTGGTTGGAAAGTACTTATGTTATGGTTGGATGTAAAATCAATAATGATAGTTAATAGTAAAAAATAAATGAGGTTGTGATACAATATTATATAGTTTGCTATGCTGTGTGTAGCAAGAAATTTTGTGTATGGAAAATAAATAGTTGATAAATGAAAAATAATGAAATTGATACAAATTTTCAAAAGATGATAGTAAATAAGTTAGTTCAAAAAATAAAATTAGATTATTTAGGAATTATTAGGGTGTAGTGTAGGAAAATTTAACCATTAAGAAATATTAACATACATTTATATTAGAGTGGCATCATCTAAATTGTGTCATCTGCTAGTTTGGTAGGCAAGAGTTAGTCCTTAAAGATATAATCAATTTGGGGGCTTGCCATACTTTATAAGTTTGAGGAAGAATTGGCACCAACTGGTTAGTAGAGCGCATAAATTTTATTGACACATGATATGGATGGAGAGATGCTATAGCTTAAACTCGCATGGCTATAAAGCCCTTGTATTTTACCTTCAAGTCCATGCAATGATATTGAAGATGTACCCAATGATGAATTCATCTAGTAAGTGGTGTCATTGGCTTTATGGTAAACCTTTAGACATTTGCTATCATTGTTATTTTCCTTTTCTTGATCTATATTATCTTGACATTTGGAGGTGCCAGTCCTTTTTACTATGTGTTGTCTTTGCCAATGTCATAGTTTGGATCACTTGAGGCCTCGCTATTTACATCAACACCACAACAAATGCCTTTAGCTTTGGGTCATTCTTAGCACTACTTTCTTTTAATTTGTTAGTATTTAGTGCTATATATGATGATCAATATTTTGAACCTAAGGGATCATTACACTAAAAGTTTGTGACATCACATAAGTTAATCTCTCCTGTTCAGTCCTCATAGTTGGACTTAAATTTGTCACTATTTGCCAATGTGAATGACCAACCACAAGAAGAACATTTGGGGTTGCAGTGACTCTAGCGTGAAAGAAGAAGGCTATGTTGTGGTATTGAGAGCCACTACTTTGATGAATATATGTTTTTAGTTTTTTTTTAATTTTTAATGCTAATGTAATTTTATAAAGATTTTATTATAAAATCATTTTCTCTTATTACCTTTATGTCAATTTACTTTATTATTTTAAATGATATTGAATTTGTATTTAATGAATCAAATAAGATAAATTATAATCTTCTAAATAAAATAAAAACACATGTTTTATCATGGAAAACTAAAAGAAAGGCCTAATTTAAAAAAATAAATAACCCATAAAATTAGGATTGTCACTAAGTTTCACAAAAAATGAGAAACTTAGTGGCATTACTACTGAGTATGCCTTTATCTAACATAAAAAGTGAGAAACTTGGTGGTATTACTACCTAGTTTGCCTAAAACTATAGCATATGAATTCAATACTTTTTAAAGTATTTAACAATTTCATTCTATAGCAAGAAGTGGGAGAAGTCTTAGCTTCCATGTAGATATGACTCAATGAACCTGCTAATCACATGTTGTAAGTCTTTTGACTCTTTTAACAAGCTATCTTTCCTATTATGGACCACTTTATCCTCCTTGATCACTTGTATCAACACTAGAGAATCACATCAACTTGAACTTTAATGTAGCCCTTGTTCCACGTACACTCTAATCCACACCAAAGCCCTTAAAGTTCAACTTTAAAAGCCAAAGATCTACACAGATTGTTAGCAAAGCTTATAATTCATTCCTTAGTTTCTCCTCGAATAACACCATTACACCTCGTCAATCTTAGGTTTAATTTCAAAAAACCATTTACGTTGAGCTTTACTTATGTTGGCTTAGTACTAATATGTTGGACTATACCATTCTTGAAACACTTAGCAAGAAAGATTTCATTTGAGAATATAGTAGGTGTGATCACTCAGCCTATTGAAATTTTCTTTAAAAAGTCCCCATGTTTCTCCATCTCCAAATGACCCAAATTATAATTGCAAAAATCACTACTAATTTTGATCATGATTCCTACGCCATTCAATTCCATATTATTTGACCCATTCTTTGATATTTTGTAGTGAAGAAATAGGCTTCGGCTTTAGGTTTGATCAATATACACCATACTTTTATTATTTCCTAATAATCCCATCTTACATAGATATAGGATTTTAGGGTGTTTTTGTAAGGATTATAGCCATAAAGGGTACCCCATCTCCTATTTTGGAGTTCATTGGTTTGGACACACTTATTACACAATAAACAAAGGCACTTAATATCATAAAGGACCTATCATCGCTAACAACTCATCTATAATTATCAAGTTTATCATCATCATCATCTCTAGGCATTAGGGAGGCAAGGCAACAAAACACTTAAGTTTAATGCATAAAAAACATTAAGTTGAAGAAAATTTACTTAGTCCATATTATTAATCCTTTATATTGGGATTTATACTTTGTCTATTTCTCATTTGAGCCATATATATATTTATGGATTCCATTATCTACATTCTTAAGGTTTCATTTACATATATATACACTTGAAATATAAGAAAAGTCCAATAAAATTTGTCTTGAAGTTTGATGTATATCCTGCACAGTTGAAACAAATTTTTCTGGTTTCCTCTTAATAGTTTTGGACATTGTGAATCAAAAGGAATTATAACATTTATTTTCTTACTCTACTGTTTAGCCAAGAAAATCCGTCAAAAGTCAAAAAGTGGTATGTTAAAGTTGTTGCAAAACTTTTTAGAAGCAAAAAAAGAAGAAGCAAAATGGTGGAAAAAGCTTTTTATTGTGAAATGAAAGTTTGAGAAAGAGAAAAGTTACTTGCTTAGTAAAAGGAGAAAACATCAAATGAAGATTAGAAAAAACAAAATGTTTCCAAACCCAAGCAATGCACTTTGTCATTTCTATCATGTAAAAGCAATAGTATTTCACTCTATTTTGTCCTTCTTCTCTCACAAGTTCCAAAGCATTGCATTAAATGACATTTAATAAAGAGATGGGTAAGGAGAAAAGGTCTTCTCCATTAGCTACATAAAACAAAAATATAGAAATAAGAAATAGGAAGAGCATAGGTTTGTGTAGCAAGAAAGATCAAAAGAAGAAAGCTTTCTCCCTCTTCCATATTCAAATCTTTAAGCCAAAATGAAAGAAAAAGATCTTTTGAATGTTGGCCTAGTAGAAGACAAAAAATTGGCCATTAAGTATAGATTTGCATTAAACGAGAAAGAAAATAAGAGTTGATTTCTTAACAACTAATTTGAAGTTTGCAAAATAAAGAAAGCTTCTTTAAAGGCTATTATGGAGCCGCATCTATTAAAAGGGAAAGCATGAAACGACAAAAATAACAACAGAAGAAAAAGAAATATGAGCTAAATTGTATTACAATTCTTTTTCTTATCTTCATCTTATTTTTTAGAGCTTAGTTTTTAGCTAAATGTAGCTTGTGAGAACTCAAAGAATGAACTTATTATAATATCTTTTTTTATAAGGGTTATAAAATTTCTTTCATCTTCTTGAAATCTTTCTGGGTGAATGGAGAGCAAGTTTAGAGTTAGCTTTGTGTGAAAACCCTTGTATAGAAAAGTTGAGTGAGCTTGTGTAAAACCTAAAGTGTTGTATAGTTTGAGATGAGTTAAAATCTTGTGTTGGTGGTAAATATGTGTAAAACCATTCTTGTTGTATTTTAAGACTAGATTAAGCTGAAAAAAAATCCCTTGAGGTTTAAGGAGATTGAATGTAGGACAAGAAGGTTCAAATTAGAATAAATTACAATATATTTTTTCTCTTTTTTTTCCTTCATTTATTGTGCTTTTGCTTTATTGAAGTTGAAGATCCAATCGATTGAATCTCACATTAAGTCAACTGAATTTTCATGTAATTCACTTTTGTTTAATTGTGTTAAGTTTCAATTGACTAAATCAAGATCTAATCAACTAAATCATTCTTACAAACTTAAAACCTCTCTTGTCTAATCTCACTCTAATTTCATATATTAAAATCATTTAAGTTATAATTAACATTATTCAAATTAGTTGTCCAAATAAAATCTAAAAGTTGATTATTCATTTATTGTACAAGTACCTATTCACCCCTCCTTTAAATGCATTGTTCAAGCACGACATCATAAGAAAGCCATTAAGTTTGGCTAAATCCTATAGACTTTTTCCATTAACAAAACTCTTGAGAAGGATGTTTTGTTAAGTATCAATGATCTATCTAGTCATTTATCTTACCAAAAGCTAGTTATATTCTATTAACAAAGTACCTTTTGTTTATTTGGTGCACTTTCTTTTTCTCTTTGGAAGAACCTTGCAAGAAGTCAGTCGTATTGGACTTTTTTTTTTTAATGTCATTAAGCACTTCGATAGTTATTTTGTTGTTCTGCATATGAAAGTAAAGAATCATAGACAAAATAACTTTAGCAAGAGTTATCCTCCCTATAAGAGACAAACATATGCTTTTCTACCCATTCAATACATTTTTGCACCTTTACCATTATATGAGAGTTTTTGGATTTTGTTTGTCAGCCATAAATAACATATGAACCTAGATATTTACCCACTTCTTGAAACCATTATTCTATAGAATGGCGTTAGCAACATCACTTGATCTTTTTTTGTGAAAATAATGTTAGTTTTATAAGTGCTAACTTTTTTGCTAGGAATTTCTCTAAATAGATCAAGACACTTCATAATACACTCCATTTGGTTCAAAACTTGTTCCACCAAATAAAAGAATCTATGAACATTAAATAAGAAGTACTAGGACCATGTCTACCAATTTTTGTTGGTTTCTAATTTTTCTTATCCACCTTATCATTAATAAAATGCGATAATTTATCCAAGCAAAAAACAAAAGTATTTGGGATAAAAGATTCTCTTAACAGATGCCTCTTGAAGGATTGAAGTCTTCCAGATTCATTCCACAAGATATTCAAGTTAGAGGAAGAGATATAGCTCATTATTAACTTGACAAAATTGTTTAGACACATAATACTATTAACAACTTTGCTAATGAAACGCCAATTAAGTCTATCATCAGCCATTTTTTTCTCAAATTTACTTTAATAGCCATTAACCTCACTTGCCTTTAATTATCCTTATAATATGGAAAAACTCCTAAGCAATAATGATGTCACTACAACAATGTTAGTACTACTAACTAATTTTTTACTACTTGATTTTTTTTCTCAATTTTTAACTTAATTTTTTTACTAACTTTCAAAAGGAAAACTGTAATACATCAAAAAGTTGGCCTTTACAATATTAAAGTTGTACTTTATAATATTTTTACTCACAGGAGAGTTTTAGTTGAAGAACAATACTCACTATGTTGGTAGACTAAAATGCATTACTTTATACAAAAAATAAATAAAAAGATAAAATGAAAGTATATATTGTTTAAGATTTTATATATTATTAGTAAAATTTTATATTTAATTGTGTATTATATATTATAATGCATTTATGCAATGCATTAATAATAAATAATATTAATAATAAGTAAAAATTATAAATAAATATAAAAATTAAAAACTAAAAAAAGTTAAAATGAAAGTGGATTTTTTTTAAGATTTTATATATTAAAATTTAATATAATTTTATATTTATTGTATATTATATTATTACAATATTAAAAAATATTCAATATATTTAAATATATTCAAATTTTGAATTATATTCATTTTATAATTTTATATATTATTTATATAATTAAAATTTAAATTCAATACAATACAATGACATTAATTTAATGCATTGTATTGCATTAGTTAGCCAAGTTGGCTAATTGAAGTTTTGTTAATCTTGCCTAGCTAAATTTCAATGGGAATAAAATTCAATTTTTTTAAAATTAAAATTTTAATTTCACAAGAATTTCAAACCCGCCTAATTTATAATTTTTCTTTTCTATGTAAAATTTTTTTCTCTTCTTCACTTTATTATTTTGAGTTTGATTTAGAAGATCTTTTCTATGCTTTTTAAAAGCTCACTTCTCATCTCACAAGCTCTCTTCTTCTTTTCAAAAGCTATTTTCATTTGTGCTTTTCTGCTCTTCTTTTTCTTCTTTGGGATTTCACTTTGTAAGGTCTCTATCTTTTCTTTCTTTCTTTCTTTTTTCAAATTTGTTTATCAAATTCTCTTATTTCAGTTTTGTAAATTTTCTTCTTCTGTTGCTTAGCATTCTCTGTTTTTTCTATTCATACTTTCTTTTAATAAGTTTTCCTTTCTTTGGAAATAGTTGTAATTGAAATTTCAATTTACTCTAGGTAAATATTTGTAAATATTTATTTGAGCTTTTGAGTTTTTAATATTTGTTGTAAAGTTCTTATAAATTAATTATTTTCAATGTATGTTACTAATTTACATAAGAAAAGAGAATTGTATGATGAAGAGAATAAAGTTGAAGACCAAAAAAAAAAGTAGAATAACAAAATTAAAAATATTATTAATTAAATTACTATAAATAGAAAAAATGAAAAAATGAAATGATATATATATACTTACTGACTTCAGTTCTCCTTTTTAAAAAAAACTCTACAAATCAGAGTTTTTATTCATGCATCAAAAGTTATTGTTTTCCAACTGAAAAGACCAACTAAACTATTTATCGACTAGCAAAAAACTAACAGATGGGGCAACTAGTTTTTGAGTAAGAAATAATCTATTTTCAAGTGAATTAGTATTGTTATTATAGTATGTTATCATGAATATTTCAACGTGAAAAATAAAACCCAAATTAATAAGGAGAGATGAGATCAAAAAGTTAAGGTTTCAATCTAGAGGCAATTATTTTAGCCAATATCTTTAGATCATGCTGCATAGAGAGGCCAATCTAAATTGATTCACAAATCTAGGCTTATTAATATTGGGGATGAGAATTATATTTGTTTCATTTAGGTCCTTGATTTTCTCAGAGTTCTTCCATAAATCTTTTATAAATTAACACTTTCGCCCAAACTGCCATTTTCCTTTTTTGTTGGAAAAGCCTGCAGGGTAGGCATCATTGTCAGGAGCTTTGTAGCTATTCAAGGCAGGCTATTATAATTTCTTCAGCCAAAACATTGTTCTCTATACTTGCCAAATGTGAAGCCACATTGTTTGAGTATCACACCATACTCTAGACTGGGATTCTCTGAGAGAAAGATTTATAAAAATTAAATGTATTGCCTTTAGCAATAATAGGATCCTCCTCCCAAGTTCCGTCGTCCCTTTTAATCATGTGAACTGGATTCTGTTCCAATGCCTGCGAATAATAGTTTGGGTATCCTAGTATTTCACGTTGTAGTCATCTTCATCAATCCATCTTCCCCTAGACTTCAAATACCATAAAATTTTCTCCAGAAGAAGAACATCAATCTAATTCTTCAGTCGGTTCCTTTTTTTTTTTTTGGGATTGTACAGTTTGTCAAAAGCCTTTTGGAAACCTTCCATTCTTCTAATAAGGTTCGTTTTTCTTTTAAAAAAAATCTCCAAAAACCTCTTCATAATAAGATTCTTTTAAGTATTTTACTGATCTTGTTCCCAGAACATAAAAGGACTCTTATGAATTGGTAGGCAAGGTAACCTAATCCACGAGGCAACGTTGTGAATATAAACTGTCATAGGGTCGAAATTCATCGTCCATGGCTTGACTGTGAGACAATTATCAAACATTAGCCACGGTATAATCAGGACAATTATCAAACTTTTCTAAGAAGAAAAACTCATTCCCCATGTCTACCTAAGAGATTTCTCCTATTCGTCCCCACATTTGATTGATTTTCTTCAGAAGAAAATTGAAACCAATGGTCTTCCCCAACAACTTTGATAATTGGGGTCCTTTTCCGTGGTTTTCCCAACCTTTGTTTTTCTCATCATTCGAGGCTGTGAGGTTTGGCTTGTTATTAGTCATCTCTCATATAACAGTGATTCCTTTGTTAATCGGTACCAAAATCCTTAGCCTCTATCACATCATCTTCCTCACTGCTTCCCTCCGTCAATGAGTTTCTATATGAGACGCCTCGGACTTCCATGCCTGTTTAGTATCACTATAGAAAATCAAAGAAAAATAAAAAAAATTATATAATATTTATTATATATTTTATAATTATTATTTATTAATATTATTTATTATTTTTTAATATAAAAATACAAAAATTATTTCTCATTCGTAAAATTATTATGATTATGATTATTATTGTGATTATGATTATTATTATTATTATTATTATTCCTAACTTCTATGAATAGACCCTCATATTGCTACATCCTCGCGCCTGATCAGCATTTCTTCCCCTCTGAATCCACCGTCACCCTTTTGCACCCTTTTCACTCTACGCTGGAGGTTGTCAATCTCTGACGAAGGAAAGTCTCCTCCATTTGCCGATGTCATCACCATCTCTCTGCGCCTTTTTCACCCTTTTTTGTCCTCTTGCAAAAGTTCTATTTCGTATATAACGTGGTGCGCCAAATTTTATCTAAAATACTTTTTTTTTAAAAGAAATAAGAGCAGATTCTCCTATATCTTGGGCACCCATAACTGCATTTCTGGAAAAAAAAAAAAAAAAAAACTTGGGTTGCCTAATAGGGTGCATAACATTGGACTCCTATTGTTTGTAGAATCTTTAGATACGATCCCAATAGTGGTAACTTGTCGAGATGTAATATCGAAATTATAAATTACGCTTAAGCTTGAATGTATCGAAATAAAACTTATCAGCTATATTGGTTACTGCATATTTAGTTGGTAATTTCAGAAGTAGATAGGGACCTGGAAGATATGTACTTGGTATTTCTAACTTTCATATTTCATCACAAATAACGCAGGCAGAATAACAGCAAAACTTAAATACATCGGTATTGATCCCTGAAGAAGAGCTCCTTATTCACACAAAGGGCAAAAATCCCTAATAATATTATTACTTATAAACAAATCATATTGCTACTATCTCACCGAGATTGATGCACATGGTCTTTTGTTCTCAGCTTATACCTTTATATATGGCGAGACCAGCAACGCAATTTTATGTAGCAACTTTGATGCGGTTTTGTCAACACTGCCATCTGAAGAGTTAAAGGAGGTCCATCCCTGAAAATTATGAAAGCTACCTGTGAAGTCTGTGAACAGACCATCGACTCCTATCGTGTTGATCCAGTACTCATACTCTTCATATGGGTCTTGATTGAAGTTGAAGTGCAAAAACTGGTTCTCATTTCGGTAAGTATATGGATGCACCTGCAGTGTTAATAATGAACAGTGCCCGTAGTCATTTAGCTCCAGAATCATTCAGAGAAGATAAATAATAGAGCGGTTACAAAATTGAAGGCCGCAAACATCAATGGATTCCCAAGAAATATGTAAGGCAATGAAAGTAACGAACACACCCATAAAACCTTGTGAAAAATGATAAATTCTATAAAGTAAGATAAAATTCCAGCGGTCTTTCGCAATGATTTGTTATGTTTGAATATATGGTGAATTCTACCGCGCCCCAAATGCATTGAGAATTATCAACCATTAGATTGGGTTAATTAAAAAGCAAAAAGAAAATCCAATGGTTGATAAACCTGCGGAGTGCCAACAAGGCAAGATACTGGTGCACTCGGGCACTGCATTATGGGACCCAGTCCATCCAAGAAAAATATGAAGGAAATAGTCCAACTTTTATCCCAATTAAATAAAAAGTTCTGGGAAGGGGGGTAGGGGTGGAACCATGTTAATACTTCCATTGAACACCCGGCATTCAAGCTTTAAACAAAAAGAATACCTGCAGGTTATGGGCATGTGCCCTGGCAACAAGATCAGTAGGAGTTTGCAAATAATTCTTTACGGCAGGGACCACTGTATCCTTCCAAGGTCCAATTCCCACAACATATTCCTTTATGTAGTCGAAGTATTTATCAGAAGTAATTTCCCAATATGACTGCATACAATCAATATCGTACTATTTTGTTAGCTTTTAAATAGACAAATTATCTTTTAAAAACAAAATTCCACAGCATAAAATAGAGAAAAAGTAATACATACTACTGGGATAAAATCGAGTAAGAAGCAATGCATAATCATGCAACAGGTGTGGCAAATCTCCTAGGGCCAAGCTTTTTCCAACTTGCAACACTTGATCAAAGTATGCCAACATAGAATGTGCTTGGTAGTTTTAATAATGGCAAGGTGAAAAATGAAGTAAAAATTGATATGATTTTGGACACAATAAAAGTCTGAATCTAGATACATTCTTTATTTCATTCCTACATTTTCACTCCTACGACTTACCAAGAAGTCCCTTAATTGCAGCCACAATTTGAAGACATAAATATGTTACACCAAATATGGTGCTCGCTAATGATTAATAAATACCAGAATTTATTTTACCAAACAGACTTCTTTTGAAGCTATTTCAAGACAACATTTATTGCCTTAAAACATCAGGAGAAGATTTTAACCAAGAAGTAAATCATAAATCTCAAAGCTAACTAGCTAAGACATTAATAATGCGTGCAGACTAGCTGTCAGGTGAGACCCAGGACCATCACATTGAGCTGAAGCTACGTGAACAGCTATGGCTTCTTCTTCAATGCTTTTAAAATTTTGCATTGTTGTAGAACCCTGATTTTACATATGCACTTTATGGACTACTATTTGTTTTTCTCCTCATAAAAGGTTATTTTTCTGTGGTCTATGGACATCATAATTTTAAATCTGTATTTTTGCATGTAAAGTCCAACAAACTCCATTAACCTAATCCAAGGTATTCCAAAAGTTTGCAGAAAGCAAGAGAAGTCCAATACTACTTAGACAACCTTAGGGAGGCTACACCAAGGGTATAACGCACCTGATTAGTGTCTTGCGTTGGAACTGTGATATCATCGATTAATAAAATCTTGGGCAAGTCTGTCTGATTTGATATATATACAAGAGAAGTTGGAGCAAACGACTGAATAAATGCAGGTTGTTTCAACCAATCTTTTGACAAGTATGAACCCTTGTATCCATATTTCTGAAGTGTCTCCACAAACTTGTCCTCAAATCTTTTATGATTTGGCCATTTCACCTGTCAATTGCATCAACTTAATGAGCAGCTAGTAGAGGTTTCTCTAAAAGAAATTTTTAAAAGTTAAATCCCAAATTATTAATAAAATTGTGAGACTTTCCATGAAAAAAGTTTTCTCAGGTCAGTAACAATCTTTAGTTATTAATGCATTTTGAATCCTCAGAAATTTCCAACTACATTATTTCACTTCAAATACAACTTACTAGTTATTAGTCTTATTTTAAAATAAAGATGCAATAGTTTTCATTGATTATATATGATGCCATCAACACAAACCACTGATGCAAGTGGACAATACAAAACCCCAGTGGATTCTAATATATTCTTTTGTTGGATGGAAGATAGATTAGCTCTTCCCTATGAAGCAACATATCTCTGTTGCTGTAAGTTTTCTCCTCTCTGAACATAAAGTGATGTGTTGCATTCAAAGAAATACTCACATGCTGATTGATAAATACTGGATTCTTTATCTCTGGATATATTCCAACAACTCTGGGTGCATCTAGTGCAATGGAAATGTACTCTTCAAAAGTAATGATTTGAAATCTTCCTGAAAGATACTCGAAGTAAAAAGATATGGTTAGCTATTGTTATATATGCCAGAATATTCATAGTTTCTTTCTATGATCACAAGGGAACCCATTATGGTATATATCATTAATCAACATGAAACTCTGTCTTGAATCAAACATTTTCGTTATAATGGTATTAGCAATACCATAAAATGAACCCTAATCACAGAATAGTTTACAATTTTTGCATGAACAAGTCAAAAACAAAAGAAAAAAAATTAGTTGTAATTGAATGAAAAGCTTCTGGCAGTAAAAAGGAACTAACAAAAGAAAAAAAATTAGTTGTAATTGAATGAAAAGCTTCTGGTGGTAAAAAGGAACTAACCATTATATTGTTGATCCCGGAATTTATACCTCTGATTCACCCTCAATGATTTCAACTCCTTTAGTGTGAAATCAACTGCACATATTCCATTAACATAGTTATTTGAGCAAAATAAAATTATTTTGAAGAAAACCAAACTTCTAGATGCTGGAAAGGGTGTTAAAGGTAATACAGAGAATGGAACACATAAGCAAACCTGCAGACATATACACTCCTAAAACATTGGAATTTGAGATTTCATTCATTGATTGTGCATTTGAGTAATAAGCAGTAAATACCAGCAATCTTTTACTAAGGATATTTGCAAGAAAGCTGCATAAAGAATGGCTCTAATACCAGTAAAGAAGCCAGTGACATTGGACCCTTGAACTTCATATGTTCTTTTACGATTTGCAAACTCTTTGTGCTTTGCAATGTCAGTAGTATCATCAACGGTAACATCATGGAAGCAAATAAGGACGCCATCTTTGGAAGATAGGATATCAGTTTCAATGAAGTCGGCACCTTCTTCAATAGCTCTCTGCAAGGGAAATTCATTTTAGGCAGATATATCCAAAAACAAATGATTCTCATTAGACTATATTGACAATTTGTTCCCTAAAAGATTAGTACTATACAAGTTAGTCCCCATAAGTTTCAAGCCCTATACATGTTAATCCCTTTATCATCTGCCCATGTTAAATCTTAATGGAGATGCTGACCGGGCACGTTAACTACCAACATGTCCTTGTCATATCCTAGTCATTATTTTCTTCTACCTTCCTCTTTCTCTCTCTTCTCTCATCCTCTCTCCTTTTGCTAATAAAATCCTTCATACCATGAAAATTGCAATTCTGAAATCACAAACCCAGAAAATTGCAGCAGACCTCCTCTCTTGAAACAGATTGATACATAGAGAGGAATAATTCCTAACTAACCTCCTATAAATCTAAATCCCCTCAGCCAGTACCCACAATCCTGAAAAATCTAAAACCCAACAAACCACCATAAAAAATCCAAATCCTCATCCTTGGCCGGTACCCATAATCCTCAACCACATCTCCATTAGTTGGATCATCATGCATTTGCATAATTAATGCTGTCCATTTTCAGAATTAAAAATTTTTCCATCTTCTAATTCTTTGGCAAATGCCTCTTCTCTGACTCCTTTGTCATTTTCAAAATTTATTATTATCCTTCTTGCTTGCTTCACCCCCTCTATCACCTCCTTACAGGATAAGGAATCTCCATTCTTAACGCACCTATTCATGGCTTCTTCTTTTTCTTCTTTTTCCTCTGAATCATCACAAGCATGGAGGATCTGAACAAGCAGCAGATTGCATCGTCATTTCCTGCCACAGTGAGTGCTTATTTTGCAGATCCTTGTCTTTGTGTTGCTCAAGCTTTCTTGCAAATTGATGAAGAAAACTGGAAAATTTGCTAAGAGAAATCTTAATCAAAGAGACTGGACAAGGCGATGAACCAGACAGATCAGAAATACGTTCATATAATGAAGAGATTATTGATGAGATTGTGAAAATTAATCATGGACAGTACTCTTTTAGGGTTCAAGCAAGGGTATTTGAAAAACATCATGAAACACATTGATTATCAGAATTGGAAGAAAAATGAAGCAGCACGCTAGAGCAGTAGATTTGAACTGTCCAAATTTTTTTATTTTTTATTTTATTTTTTCAATATCAATCATTTATTTATTTTTTTATCTTGATAATTTTGTATTTTGAAAGAAGCAAAATGTAAGATGAAGATAATCGATTTTATGGAAGTTGGAAGACTACTTTCATCTTACATTTTGCTTCTTCAAAATGAAAAAAAAAATGAATGGTTGGAATTAAAAAGAAAAGATAAAAAAAATTGAAATCTGAACTGTCCAGACCTGTATGGACAATCCAAATCTGCTGCTCCCCATACAGCTAAACTTGGGAAGGAAAAGAGGGAAGGAGAAGTGTTCTTGGTGTTTTTCAGAAAGAGGAAAGTAGCAGAAAATAATGATTAGGATATGATAGGAACCAAATACCTTCAATGTAGGCAATTAACGTGACATCTAGAACTTAAAGTGATGATGAATAAATTTGTGGGCTAACCCTATTATTGGGCCAGGCCCAACCCAATGGACTCAAAGGACCTAGCTTACCCACCAAGATGACCAAAATGCCTTTGAGGGACTTCACTGCAAATACCCCATTTAACACTAGGGTAAGCCTCTTGACATCTACACTATCTCTTCATCCTCTCAGCCCCCCATCTTCTTCATCTCTTACTACTTTAACCCTAACCCTAGCCATGGACTGACTTGAGTATCACGGTCTACAATAAGGCCCCTAGCCCCCTCGTGGTCTTGATCATGTTCTACGTTGTAGGACTTGAAGCTCAGTGACTGGACAACCACCTCACTTGCCAAAAGCCTCCAAGTTGGAAATGGATTTATCACGTGCCACATCAATGTCTCATATAGGATTTAACGTGGCTGGATGACAGAAGCACTATGTGTATAGGGTTTAGAACTTATAAGGAATAACTTGCAAAATGCTAAATCTTTCAAGGACTAAACAAAAGATACAAGAATCTTTCAAGGACCAAATTGTCAATATGGCCATTCTTATTATGTCACCTGCATTACTCACTTTCAGTACCAACTATAATTTGTGCGCAAACTGATTGGCACTTGAGAACAAAAGTCAATATGATAACTGAAGTGTTGAGAAATAATCTAAAACACTGTGATTAGAACAAAGCATTGAGCCATATAGTGTATAATCAACAGATATAAAAAGATAACCGTAGGTGATAGGACATAGGACAGTAAATCGGGGCATCTCAGGCAAACTTTAAATGCTATTCTTTTGTGCAAGTGATTTTGGTAAATTTTCAGATCAGATATGTAGACAATAAAAGAAGAAAGGAATTTCACCAATTCACCATGTATGCAGGAGAAGTTTCTTCTGGAAGCTCTCCATTTGAACCTCGATGCGCAATGTTATATGGGCGAAAAGTTTGCAGAGGCTGTCTATATTTCTCAGCACCTTTACTGGGGAGTGGATAGAGAGGCCTTGCAGTGCACCCAACAATGAGAAACAGATAAACGAAGAGTGCAAAACCTGTCAAGTTTAGAATTACAACACCAAGTTATGAGATATTTATCAGATGAAATCTTACAAAAATAGATATTTTCGTACAAACACGAGAATATATATATCTGATTTTCATGCTTACTGGTTAATAAGAAAGTGGTGCCTAACAAGGAAGCAGAGAAAAGTATATATGGAGATACTGATGAGCTAAATCCCAGAAAGGCAGACACTCATACAAATAAGTCGAAGAAACAAAGAAAGAAGAAGGAAAAAAAATGAAGAAGAAGATAATTGTATTGATATTCCAGAAGATTTATAGGTCAACTCCAAAAACTGATAAACCATTGTCAAATTAGAAGCGTAGCATGTTGCAACAGGAAATTCTTAAGAATTTTCTTGCTAACTACAAATAGAGCAGCATAGACTCCATGTAAAGATAAACTTTTGGAAACATGAAGATCGAAATAAATCCCTTCCCTGCATAAGTCAACATGAATATTAATAATATAGAATCTTGACAAGTTATTTCTAAATACTTCAAGTATGACAGGGATTTGAGGTTCATACATACAAAACCCTGGAAGGACTATCATTGCCAGTTGCAATAAAAATTGGCCCCTCTCTCCCCTCTCCCCATAAATGCAGGAGAGATAAGCAACAAATAAACACATTAGCGAGAGTATGAATGAAGAAACTAGAATATTCATCATTTTCTAAATCAAGAAGAAAAGCAGACGGTAATTTTTAAAAAATACACGAAAATTTCACTTGTTAAAAGCCACAATTTCAATTAATCGTTGGATATATAGGAAATTCTACGTTAATATAGGAATTCAACAAACCGTACCGTTTAACATTTTGAGTCACCAACCAGTCAATTCCCAAAATTTGAGTTAGTTTCCAATGATCGCCTCAACAATAGAAAGGAAAAGGTTCTTTTATTAAGAAACAAATAGTAGTCCCATAGAATATAGCCGAGGGAAACAGAGAGTAGAGAGAAACGAAAAACTTTCAGATAAACAGAAACAAGCGGATTAAAACAAAAATTCATGGCAGAAACATACAAAGACAGGAAAATGACAAAGCAAACGGTCAACCCGGTTGCAATGAACATCAACACAGAAAGAACAAAGCTCAATCCTTCGCAGAATCACATTTCACAAAGAACACAGATAATCAAAACTTCAAATCCTCAAATTCGATTGGGACCTACAGGGTGAGGAAGCCATGGGAGCTGGCCCTCCTCGTCAGTCCTTTTGCTCTCTAACCCCTCCAAAAGGTCGAAATCTAGCGTGTTGGATGTCAGACTGGGTATTAATTTCTTCCGCAATAATATATATATATCATATGCAAATAAATACTTTAAAATAATAATAATAATAATAATAATAATATATGCGAGAGTCCATATAGTCGCGTAACTACTTGGACCCATCATCATCCCCAGGAATATTCCACGCATTGTTAGAATTCAAAGGATAATCAAATCAGCGCGACATGGTGGGACAGATGGTACTCTAAATGGACCTATGGGATTCAAAGAGGATGGAGGCGCGCAATATGGGGATTGGTCTGTTTCGAAATCGAATCGAGGGTGTTCGTTCACGTTAGAGCCTCACTTAGAGTGATGACTTTGACCTACCTACACAGTCCCAGAAGTTCCCGCTTACTTTGGGCAGGATTCTATGGATTGAAACTTAGCTGAGTTATACCATCGCCGTATTACATAATCCTCCAGCCCGTTTAGTGTCTAGTAGAGCGCATTGGGAGATGCAGAAAGGAAATGGGGAAATGGAAACGACTAAAAATAAAATATTTTTGGCACGCATGGATGGTTTCATGGGTGTTTTTTTTTTTACTGTATATTCTATCACTTTACTACAAGAATGATATTATTGAAGATGAAAAAAATATATTATTTTATCTTAAATAATAGTAATATTTTATTTTTATTTGAAAATATTATAATAAATAATTTTAAATTAAAAATATTTATACTTAAAGACCTTAAATTTTAAATTTATTCCAAATAATTCAATGACAAAAATTTTAATTTAAAATTTAAAATTATAATTTTATTGTATTTTTAAAATTTTTTACCTTTGAATTCTTAAAAATAATTTAAAATTTAAAATCCTTTATTATAAATATTTTTAATCAGAAGTCTTTAATTATAATTTTTTCTTTTTGTTTTATGTTAATTAACAAAAATTAATTTCTTAATGTTTTTTATTCTAAAAATATTTGATTATTTGTTCACTTTTTATTTTTATTTATATATTATTTTTACATTATCAAACATCTAAATAAAAAACATACCAAACGTGATTCAAAATTGCAAAATCTTATTTCATTTCTATTTCTATTTTTCTCCCCCTCTAAAAATCTTTTTACTCTCCCAACCATAAGTTTAACAGCTCATTTAATATGCATAATGAAATAGGAAATATAAAAAAAAATAACTTTGTGAATAAACAAAATTTTATATCTCTATTTTAATTTAAATTCAAAAAATAAATATTATTAAATACTAATTATAAAAACTTATTAAACACTACCTACAATCATATAAAGAGAGCTCTTCTACATTTTACACATCCAAACGCCCTCTCAGAGTCATACCTCAGCAGCAAATGAGCCTAGCCACCGATCATGACTGATGACGTACCTATTTATCATTGAATTTTGTTTATAATATTCTAGGATTACAACAGGAAATGAAGGACAAAGTTTATCAATTAGAAAAAAGTTATGCACAAGAATGACATAAAATTATACATACCTGATCTTTCGAGAGAACAGTTTTTTTTATAGTTGAAGTTTTCCCCAAAAAAAAAGTTATGTTTTAAAATTTTTACGAGGCTCTTTGTGATACTAATTTGATTAAAAAAACCTACTTTCTTAAAAAAAAACTTAATAATAAATACTTAAAACTATACTTAAATTTTATAAAAATTTCATTTGAATAGATAGGTCTTACAGTTCAATTCTCATGAGATAAACTCAGTTTACAAAATATTAATAGATATAATCAATTAAGAATAAATATGTAAGTGAATCAAATGTCGGTTTTTTTTTAAATAATATGCTTAAATCCTACCTACCAAATAATTTTTTATTACGGTAAAGAAAATAAAAGTCACGCACAATCTAAGCAAACATAAATGATTAAGCAGAAAATAATTTATAACTCAAAGATAGCAGCAAAAACAGACAAGTTGATTATTGTCTGCAAGGAAAAGTTTAATGCAGCAATTTAATTGTTTACCATAAGAAAAGAACCCATCTCCTAAAGAAGCTAATAAAGGATAGTTTCTTTGTTTCCTCCACAATCAGAAAAGAAGGGATGGGAAACAAAGCCAACAAACACCACAGACCTAAAATGAAGCAGAGCAAACAGATATATGCTTCATGGGATTTGCCACGGCCTTGCCACCACTGCCTTGCCGAGTATGAATCCTTTAAAGAGTGAAACCTGTAAAATACCTCTAAAATAAGAGAAAGATAAAAAGAAAAGGAGTGGATAGAAGGAAGTGGACCGTATATATACTTTCACTTCTTGTGTCACTCTCTCCCACACTTTAAGGTATTTTACAGACTTTACACTTTAGAAGATTTAAACTTCTACCTTGTCACCACTGCTGCCATGCACAACAAACTCTGCCGAGGTTAAAAAGCTACAGTGGCAGACGCATATATTGCAGATTTGGCCTTTGTTATGAATGTAAAGGAAGCCTTCTATTGTCTTCCCACTGAGGCCATCCCCAGTAGTTGTCACCTTAGACCATGCAGGGATGCTCCAGCTTCACCCTTTTAAGTGGATTTCCTGACATAGTTTCAGCTGGCATTTCATCCTTAACCATCGGATCTTTCTCCTTCTTGGGTGATCTCAGGAATCTGGGACTAGCTCCTCCTTTGGCCAAAACTCCTGCACCTGTATAGAAATGGATTCAGGTTCAGATAAACAAGATCAGACCACAAAATGGAATCATAATGCAAGTAATGTTGAGGTCCTTAAGGATAAATTTGGTAACTTCAATTATTTGGAATTAGCAGATACAAACCAAGCAAAATATCCTAGTTATACAAAATACTCATCACCGTAAGGTATTTTCTTCTCCTTAGTACGTTTTTCCAATATCCAAATGATTAGTGAATCAAACAAAATATTCAAAGGTAAGATAATCTCTTCTAACGATGTATTTACTTGTCTATTTATATATAACAACCTCTGCTAAGCTTTCTAGAAAGTGGTTTTCTAAGTTAAAAGATGATTGTAAACTTTTGGGAATCCTATCGTCTGAGACATAATTTTAGCATGAAAAATTGCGACATCTAGCTTTACTTTCATATGTACAATTTGAAAAGTTAGTCCTGTTTCAGGTCATTATAGCTAAAACAATGCAGAGAGAGATATCCAGTGCTAAAGTGTAAGCCCGATTGCAAGCTAGCAGCAAAAATAATGACATAAGTTCATGTAATGGGAAAAGCAAATGAAAAATTTAGTTTTCAGGAACAGTAAAAGCCATTAATACTTGAGAGTGATTATGCAGTGATATCAAAAGATTCAAATAACAGTTTTGTCAGAACAAATCATACACAGTCAGACTAATTTCCATATATAAGGGGACATCAAGATGTGAAGTACGATATGATCCTAACATATGAATGAGGCATAGATTATATCTTTCTTGTATGTAAAGAATTTGTGCACAACTGCACAGTCAAAATATCTGCTCCCCAACGTCGTAAGATATGAAGGTTGGGTCGATGAAGAGTAGTTGTACAAAGAATAACATGGGATATTATACAAGGTCAAATTAATTGGAAGATTAAGCGTAATTCTTAAGGCAGAATAAGATTATAACATTGAACATGTTATGGATAACATGTATATATCCATAATCAAATTGCTGTATTTGAGTATGTCTTCTAACACTGAAGTATAAACAAGAAGTCTATCCAACCTGTCTCATACACCTCCATTAGATTGGTTTAGTTTGCCTTTAGCCCTTCGTTACCAACATGAAACGGTGCTTAGCATAGTCAAACAATCGTAATAGCAACTTGAGCAAATTATACCAACTTCTCTTAAGTTTTGCTTAAATTATACAAATTTTTCTTCTGTTTTCAAAATATATACAAATTTCTCCTAAAACAAAAAGTTATCTTACACTTTAGTCCAATTTAAATTTTTTGACTTAAATATCCTCCATTAACTTAAATATATATTTATTTATTTATTTAAAAAAACTTAAAAATTTTTAAATGGGGAGCACTTTAGTCCAAAAATAAAAAATAAAATTAAACTAAAGCACATGGTAACTTTTTATTTCAGAGGAGATCTGTAGATATTTTGAAATTAAAAAAGAGGTCTATGTAATTCTAATAATACTTAGAGAAAGTCTATGTAATTTACTTTAACAACTTAACCCTTATGTTAAGTTTTCTTATTTGCTTGCCTTCTTCCAGTAATTACACTTAGCTGTTTGTGTTAGTGATACCACCCAGGAAAGGACAGATCATTCTGTAAAGCACAAACATTTTATTTCATTTAAAACCCCAGACGAACTATTGTAACACCCTAACAAAGAGAAATTAATTTTCTTTCCCGACTCATTTTTTGTAATTTGGATGAACCCATAACCTATTGATTTTGGTTGCAACTCTATTAGATCAAAGCTGGGATGAGAAAAAAGGAAAAAATCGAAGAAGCCATGTATCCTAAAACTAGTTCAACTAATGAACCATTTTGTGGAGGAGCTGAGGAGAAAAGAGTGATATAATGAAAGCTTGATAAAGGATCAATGAATAAAGCATGTGCAACTTGTAATTGAGTCAGATCACCTGTGTTATGATAACAATTGATTATAGTAGTAGGCCTAAAATATTTACAAGCAATGAAGAATACCATCAGACAACATAGCTAATAGCAAGCATTACATATCTAAGCCTTCATTGATTTGCAAGGTAGCTTGACACAGATAGGTTGAAACTTTTAATAAGCGAACAAATTCATTTCCATCATACTCTCCTGCCATGCATCTAGATTCTCTGCCTAGTGCATTTGAACCATCTAGATACGATCTAGACGATCTAGATTTAATTTTTTTTTATATTAATCATTATTTTTTTTAAGTTGGTAATTAAAAAGTTGTTTTCATTTAGCATTCTTTAGTCTTCAAAAAAAAAAATTTTGTCAAAAACCAAAAGAAAAAATTTAAATCCGGATGCACCTAGACAAACCCGATGTAATGGGCAATCTCTACCAATCTGAGCTGCTCTTGTCACAAGTAACAACTACACACCTTGTTAATTATTCTAGTACTCTAACAAAAATAGTGGATAATTATGAACTATGAAGTTGCACGTACTTGCACTAAGAAGTAGTTCCTCCAAGGGATCTTTATACAACAATACTCTTCTCAATAGATATGGCTATTATTGATAAGACACTGTAACTCTTCTTATGTTATATATGTTAATAAAAAGGAGAAGCTCCTATTAGAATTTGTGTTTTGTGGTAACTTCACAAGTATAGTTTCTTGATAACTTGTGATCGATACACAGCCATTAAAGCATTGATGCTAAACAGACTTGTGATTTCCGTGTTTCAATTCTCCGAATGTCAACTAAGGCAGACACTGTTGCACTCTGATGTCATATTCCACATGTTTTATACATACTATTTTCATTGCATTGATGAGTAACTTCTGATTGTTTTATGATAAAGTTCTTAACCAAACACCATAAATGCTGCATTCACGTTCCCTTGTAATTCACGAGATATATCCCCCTATTTGATTCTCCCAATTGAGCACTACTCCCAAATATCACATGGATAAATCTCGAGTTGAACAGAACAGCGTAAAGATTTATTTAAGATGAAGAAGCATGGGGAAAAAATTCAAAACTATAAGAACAATGTTTGAACCTATTTTTTTTAATCATTTAACTGGGGTTTAACAGAAACTTAGGATGCCTAGCATTCCATTGCAATCCCCAGGAACATTAAAAAGTCAAGGGATTTTTAATTAACCTTAATACAAGTGCATATAAACAAGAGTAACAAAAATACAAATATAACATAAAATATTTCACTACACAATAAAATGAGCTTCAAAAAACAATGACTAAAACGCTATTTTCATCTTCCAAAGATCACATCAGCATCAATTAGCTCCTTTAAGGATTTCTCATTTCACTTTAGTTCCTGATAAATATAGTTTTGTTTCAACTTCATAGGATAGTTAATACTAAAGATTGAATAGTATCATTTTAGCATCTCTAAAATGATGGAAATGTAACGAAATTATATTTGTGAATATCAAAAGTGACAAAAAAATGTTTAATAAATCAATTGATACTGACATCATCTTTAAAATCCCAAAAAGTGATTTTAGTTTTGGAAAGAAAAGAAAGGAAGCAAAGAAACATCATAGACGAAGTTACCCTTATGCTTTAAATCCTCCAAATGTTTTAAGTCCTCCTTGATCTGAGCAAGAGCACGGATAAATGCAGGGTTCTTGGAAACAGAAGCAGCAGCCCTGGCAATCACTTCAGTCGGTATTTCTAGCCTATCATTCGCCGGAAGAGGCGGTGACTGAGACACCAACGGAAACTTCTCTTTCTTTATCTTTGCTGCTCCCACCTCATTCTGCTTACGTAGCACCAATCTCTTTATATTCTCCAATCTCTTCACATTCACCAACCTCTTCACATTCTCCAATCTCTTGTCATTCTTTGGTCTTCCCATTGTCTGCAAGTCCTCAAACTCAATCTTCTCAGCCTTCACTGGCAGCGAGCAAGGCTTATATAGAGAAGTAACAGAGGAATCCCCATAAGCCCCATTTAGCCCGAGACTTTTGCGTATGTCCCCAGCGATTGATGGTGATGATGATGATGATGAACTCATCAGAAACTTTTGTTCTGCGTTTTGAGCGTGAGGTTTATCTAGAAAAGCGTGAGAGTAAGGTCTATCTCCTCGGAATTGGTGACCATTTTGGTGGTATTGTCTTCCTCCTTACGACAGAATCTCTAAAAACCAAAAAAAAAAAGGTTTTAATCTCCTGCTTGAGAAAGTCAATTTCATCAACAGTAGCTTCTCATTTTTTGTCTCCTTCATTGAAATCAAGAAAAAGGTGAAACCGAAACCCCCTTGAATGGCTCTATGTGGGAAACATATATGAAAAAAGAAAAAATGTTTGGCACAATAATCAGTATACACCAAATAAATTTTTGACCCCCCGAAGCGAGAAGAAAAGGAAAAACGCTAAAATCTGAATGCAAGTTCAAATTTTTACCAAACCAGGATTCTATAAAAAAAAAAAAATAGAGGTAAATTTAGGGGGGCAGATTAGCTTACAACGTTATGTGGTGAGCTAAGACCTGCGGTGCAAAAGTTCAAAGTTTGAACTCATGGGAAATTGATATAGGGAAAAGGAGGGATGAAGAAGTCAGAAAATCATACAAGTTTTCTGGTTCTTCATGATTTGGGTTTTCTTCGAAAATTTGAAGGTGGTAATCAGTGGAGAGAGAGAGAATGAATATGGGCTCCATCGTCTGCGGTTAAACTTCTGCTTGAGCGCGCCATCTCAGCCTCCTCTGACACACTAGTTCGTGGCGGCGAGGATCTCCCCTGTAATTGATTACGAAGTTAGGGGTATTAGGGTCAAAATACGGAAGAGTTCAGTTGGATCCTTCCAGGGCCGTAGATCTTGGGTTTCGATTTACGGTAAATAAATTATTGTATATAACATAATAAATATAAATATACAAATAAATAAAAGAAATGAATTTCTTATTTGTATAACTTTTTTTTAATTACATAGAATATTATTATTATAAAAAATTCAAAATAATCAATCTTATCTCATCAATCAAATCCTACGTGATAAACTTGCTTACTTAGTGACAACAACACCCATAAATCAATTTCTACATTTATGATTAATATTTAATGACTTTTACCAAGAAATGATAAGACTCTAGTTTTAATATTTATTATAAAATTATACTAATTAAATTGTAATATTTTTAGAATTAGATCCATTATAATCATTCATTCAATTATAACTGAACTATCATTAAACTAATAATATATATATACATTAATCAATTTTTTACCTATAAGAGCCGTGGGATTTACTATTCATTTTCACTATTTTTAAAATTGTTTATAATATCCCATTATGATACTATTTTTTTCACTGTTTGTTTTAATGAGATTTGCTTTTTGGTTTTTGGTAGAGTCTACAACAACGACAAAAATTCTTATACTGTTGATTTATATTGTTCAAATAATACTGATAAAATTTATTTTTAAATTTTTTCTTTAATATCGCGAGACCCACGAAACTGTGGGTCCTATAAAAATTTTTAAACTTGTCAACGCATTCACGGGCTGCTACTTATAACTATAACATGTTTATGTCATAATATATAAAAGAATATTATGTAGAAGTTAAAATACTAATCATTTAAGATAAGTCAATTACACTTAACAAGTTCACAATTTCATTTTATAAAGTTTATACAAAATTTGTTTTAGTAAAACCATGACATAACAAAATAACTTTAATTTATTATATATATATATATATATTATATTTAGATATTTTCATATAAATAGATGGTAAAATATTAAAGAGGGAGAAATGTATTGTCTCCTATCACAGCAACAAAATGAAACTTGTCAATTCAGATGAATCCTAGCCATCTAATGCATCAATATTTTCAGTGAGTACCACTTGTCCAGAAAGCTGTCAAACTTGAATTTAACCAAAATCTCAATTGTTCACGCATCCAATCACCCAGATCTTGCCACGTCGCCTTTAGCCTCCCGTTGAACGTTATGTTTTGCTGTGATTGACATTATGAAGCTACCCAAATCAGAAGCTGCTATGAACGCTTTGGTTGGTGCGTTTTGGAGCCATAATGTAAAAAAAAGCAAAAGTGACACTCTTGACTTTCCTTTGATCACCTAAATGAAAGGGAGAAAAAGGGGTAAAGACCAAACTATCAAATATCTGAGAATTGCTAACTGTAAACATGTGTCACAACGACAAAATTTGAGCAACTTCACACACTTACGATGACACATGATACAAACCAAGGATCATTGCCCTCGAAAAATGTGGCACTTGGTATATACTCTACAAGAACATAGCCCTTGTACCGGAACAATTACAAAGTGTCCTAATATAACAATGGTACCTGTACTATTTCCAAGCCTCTCCTACAAGGGTGGCTTGTTTCTAAAACAACTATCACATCTCCCAAGTTTTCAATTAACTAAAAAAAAATAAAAATGAAACAATAGATGAAATCCAAGTGATCAATTAACCAAAAAAAAGCTTCTAGCTAATTTGAGAATGAAAACACAAGATGCTGAAAATCCCAAGTCTTCAATTAACAAAAAATAAAAAATAAAAGTTGCAGCCTATAGCTAAAATGAGAATGCAAAGCTTCACCACGCTTCAAGGTTCCTTCAAAATTGAGTTTTGAGGAATTTCTGAAATCCCAAGAAATCTGGGTGGCTTCGCCGCAAACAAAGAATGCACATCTATGTTCGCACCTTCAAAACGCAAAAGGCAAAACGCAGAGCTTCACCAAAATGTACATCGCAAAGCTTTACCAGCCTAATCTATTTTCTGAAATCCCAAGTCTTTAACTAAGTGGTTTCAGCCTTCGATTTGGGTGGCATCAGCATGCAATTCTCAGCACGTAACAGATTTGGGTCGCTTTGTTTCAAAATGCTGCTATAGGAATATATACAGTAAACACAAAATAAAAAACTTACTTGTTATAATGCAGAATCAATGGATCTTTAATAAAATCTACCCACTTGGTTATGCAGAATCGCAATGTATTGGATTTTGAGGATTGTCACTGTAGATGGCACAAGAAAAAAAATCAAAGGATTCTCCCTGTGTTTTCTCTTTTAAAATATGCAGAGGTCTTTTCTCTCTATTTTCTTCTTTTTTTTCCTTGATGTTAAAAATAGCCTTTTGAATTCTTTTTATAAACATTAAAGGAAGTTTCAGTTTTCTTAAAAAAAAATTAGCTATTTAAATAATTTCAAAAACAAAATTTTAAAATTAAATTAAACAATTGTTAATTAATTAACAATTAATTACACATTAATTAATTATTAATCAATTATCTTGAGTTATAGATTATAAATTAGCCTATCATGACAATCCAATAATCTAATTAAAACCTAATTATCTACCATCTCTCACTCATATATAATGAGATGACCAACACAAAGTTCTTATAATTACTTTTAATTTTTTATACTAAATGCTTTGTCATAATTGCACGGGCGTACACGCTTTTATACTAGAAATTCTATAGAAGGACCAGCATAAAAAACTACAACCTTCATATATATATATATATATATATATATATCACATATTTATATGTGCCTTAAATACCCTAGGTATACCTATATACATTTTTATTTATAGCAAATATAATCCCTCTTTGAATTACCACTTTACTATGATTGTTTTTCTCATGTGCTTAATATCTACGCTTATAATGTTATTCAATAATTTTATAATGAATATGTCTTAGGCACAAACATAATTATATATATCTCTAAGTAATCTTTTTTTAACTCATATATCACTTAAATCAAAATCAATTGATTTCCTAACAATATTCCTTTAGATCGTATTATCATAACTATATAATATACGCTAAAGTAATATAACTGATTCATCTTCTTATAATACTATTAAAGTCATAAAGGCATATGTGAAAGATTTTTTTTTTTTTTTTGACTCACACAGCAATGAAAAAGTGATTTATTCCTTTGTTTACCGATTATAGTTATTAAGCATATACAATATGAATTGTATGTTACAATATTTTTTTTTATTTTATAAGGACAAATGCCGATTTATTTATTTTATTAACACCATACAAACTTTAATTTGGACATACACAGTATCAAATTCTATATTTCACTTATCTTCCTCATGAAGCTTGGAAGAGAATTCATGCTTGGCTATAGGTATTATAAATGGTGGGTATCTATAATTTGATCTATATAATATTTGTAGATCTCATCTCGACTTTCTTTTATCTTATAGTTAAGGTAACATATTGATATATATATTGTGTTTTTTTATTTACCACATTGGCTCTTACGTTGCCTCTAATGATGAACACAAAAATGTCTTATCTTTGCCTGCTACTCATGAGCATCAAAGGCAATTGCTTATGTGTGAGAACTAGCCTCATCAACCTATACAATATACTATCACATTATGTATATGTTTGACTATGATTATGGCATTATATTGAGAATGAAATAAATACATTAATTCATTCAATAGTCTGATTGTACATCATTTGTGTTACATTATATTCTATGCACACCAAGAGATTTCACATGCTCCACATATATATCTCTAGGTATAGGTTTTGTTAAGGGATCAACTACCATCTTATGCTTATAGATATATTGTATAGTAACATTTTTCTATACTAATACTCAGGGTCTTTTATATAAGTTATGACTACTTAACTATCACAATTTATTAGGATTGGACTCAACACCCTACCAATGATCCCTAAGTGTTCTATATATCTCTTCAACCATATAGCCTTTTATTCTGTTGCAGAACAAGCTACAAATTCTATTTCCATAATTTATAAGGCAATGCATGTTTGCTTCTTACTATTCCATGATATAGCACCACTATTTAGCAAATATGTATATCCATATGTTGATTTTTGCGTATCTAGATCTCTGCCCCAATCAACATCAGAGCACCCAATCAAACACAAATCATTTCCTTGATAGCATAAAGCGTAATCTGTAGTACCCTTTAAGTATCTTAATATCCTTTTAATAGCCTTTTAATGTTTTTTACCTGGATTTGACTAGTACCTGCTTATAAGGCCAACCATATAATAAATATTTGATCTTGTACACACTGTTGCTTACATTAAACTGCTAATAGCACTGAAGTAAGGAACTTCTTCCATGACTTCTTTTAAGATTCAATTTGAGGACACATCTGACAACTCAAACTCTTTGTTTTTTTCATAGGAGTATCAATGGATTTATAGTCTTTCACATTGAATCGCTTAGAAGTTTTCTTAATATAATTCTCTTGTGAATGAGTTATTAATTTCTTTGAACGATTTCTTTGGATCTTAACTCCAAATATATAATTTGCTTAACCTATATCTTTCATCTCAAAAGTTAAAGGTCTTAATAGCTATTATTGAGTTTAAATTTTTCCCAACTAATAATATATCATCTACATAAAAAGGATAATATTATAGTATTACCTTCCAACCACTTAATGTAAACATAGTGGTTTTCATCAATCATTTGAAAATCATTTGAGGTCACCGCTCGATGAAATCTCAAATGCTACTATTTAGATGATTGTTTTAGTGAAATCTCAAATATCACTATCTAGATGATTGTTTGACTCAAATACCACTATCTAGATTATTGTTTTAGTCTATAAATGAACCTTTGAAACTTACAAACTTTCTTCTCTTTTCCATTTTCCATGAAACCTAATGGTCGTTCCATATAAATTTTTTTTATCTAGTTTTCCATTTAAAAATGTGATTTTCACATTAATTTGATATAATTCCAAATCTAAACTTGCAACTATAGGTAGGATTAATCTAATTGAATTGAAACGCACAACAGGTGAGAATGTATTTTTATAATCTATACCTTCATGCTATGTATAACCCTTAGCTACTAAATGAGCTTTGTATCTATTAATAAATCCACCTATTGTTCTTTTAATATTGAGAACCTACATGTTCTCAATAACTTTTCATCTAAATGGAAGATCAACTAAATCATAAACTTGATTTGTCTTTATTGAATCCATTTCTCTTTTCCATTTTTCCTTAGCAGGGCATGATAGAGCCTCTTAAATTGTATTTGGCTCTTTATTATCTTGCCAAGTAACTATAAGTGCTACCTCTTCAATCTTAAAATGATGTATGGGTATACTTTCTTGATTACTCCTATGTAGTGGGGGTTGATTGTGAAGAACTCTCACTTGAATCAATAGGTTAGGATGTAATTATATATTCTTCATTTCCTTGATCATATGCTTCATATAGAGATATATTCTTATCAATCTCTCTTCTACAAAGAGATTCATTTTCTAAAAATGTGACATATCTGAATTCAATTTCAGTTATACTTTTATCTTCATTTTCTCCAATAAAAATGTAACCCTTTGATTCTTCTTAATATTTAATAAAGATACACTTCTTACCTTTTGGACCTAGTTTCTCATACTTATGGGAAGTATCATGAATATAAGCAATTGGCCCTCATAATCTTAGGATACTTAAATTTGGTTTTCTATTTACCTAAAGTTTATAAGGTGTGGAAGTAACTAACTTGGAAGGTACTCAGTTAAGTATGAAAGCAACAGTCAATAAAGTATCATCCTAATATGAAATAGATAAATTTGCTTAAGCCATCATTGACCTAACCACTTCTCATCATGTCTTATATCTCCTCTCAGTATTTCCATTTTGCTTAGGAGTATTAGGAATTATTAATTGTCTTATAATCCATTTTTCTTTATAGGACTTTTTAAATTATTCTAACAAATATTGACGTCCATGGTCAGTTCTTAAGACTAAAATTTTTTTTATCAATTGGTTTTCAACCATATTTATATAGCATTTGAAACATTTTAGTACTTTTGACTTATGAGAAATCAAATAGACTCGACCAAAATGTGAATAGTCATTAATAAATGTGATAAAATACTATACTTTGTGTCTTGGCCTTACACCTATCGAACCACATATATTAAAATATGCCAATTGCTATAGATTTTTAGCTCTGATTCCTTTTCTAATCGTTTTTTCTAGTTGCTTTACCTATTAGGTAATGTTCACATATGGTAATTTCTAGGTTTGAAATTGATCATAGTAATCTTTCTTTTGCTTGTCTATTTATTTGTTCTTGACCTATATGACCTAACTTAGCATATTAAACATTCATACCTAAAATAGAAATGGAAGCTGAAGATATAGCATAACAATTATGTTACACATATTACAAATATTATCACAAATTATATCTAACACAATAAAACCATTAGAAAGAAAATTAGAACCATAATATGTTGTCCCATTACAAATGTGTACTGAGTTATTATGGAAATTAACATTAAAGTCATATTTAAGAAAAGATATAAAAGATACTAAATTTTGTCAGATTTCCAAAACATATAGAACATCATATAAGATAAGTGTTCATCTACCACACAAAATCAACTTGCATGGTCTAATGCCCTTGACTTTAACCTTCACATTGTTTCCTACATGCAGCCATTTGCTTCTCAAAGATAGTCGACGGTACTCCATAAAGGATCCTCAATCCTTAGCTACATGGTTTATGGCTCCTAAGTCTACAATCCATGAAGGATGAGATTTAGTCATTAAAGCAACGCTAGAAACACAGACAAAATATGGAGATAAAGTACATGGTGATACTTTTCTTTACTTAGTACAATAACAAGAAAAGTAGCCCATCTTCTAATAAGCATAACATTTGACCTATTTTTATGAAAGTGCTTGCCCTTCTTGCACTTTGGCTTTGAAGTTCCAATAGTCTTTGTCATATAAGCATGACTAAAAGATTTAGCAACCTCAAGGCGCTCATCTTCAAGTTTCAAATGATGAGTAATATCATTAAAAGTAGTGATTCTTACATTATGAGTCAAGTTGACTTTCATGTGTTCTTAACTAACAGGAAGAAATCTTATCACAACTTGGACTTACTATTCATCTATAAGGAAATAACCGGTTGACTTTAACTTTTTGATCATGTTTGACATCTTTCTCAGGTGCTGCTTTGTGGAATTATTGGGACGCAGCTTATAAGTGTCAAACTTAATAGTCAGCCTTCTAAGTTTGATTGTAGAAATACCCATAAACTTATCGTTCAAATCAATCCACATAACATGTGCAGTTGGACATGCCTCATATTCACACAATAGATCATCAACCATACAGCTCAAAATCATAATGTGAGTTATACTATCCTTTTTCTTCTACACCTGAAATGCATCTTGATCTTTTCTATGCTAAACTTTATTTTCATACTCAGGCTCCAACATAGCATTAATTAATGGCTCTTTAGCATCTTGCTCCTCAAGGATATAAGAAACTTTATGGTGCCATATTTTTCAATTATCACCAATCAATTTCTCACATTTGTTGAGTTTAGCTATTATGTTCTTAGTGGCCATAATCAATAACTCAAATATCTACATAAACATAACACAAATTTTAATACACATAAACAATACCACAAATTTGCAATAAATTTTACTATACTAACGATAGTATGATTAGGTTTATGATTGAAAATTTACATTTGTCTTACTTCCATTATCCTAATAATGTTATTATTTTTCTATTAAATTCATATGCAAATTAAAATTATAGTTCTTAAATAACCTCATGTTTTCTAATCTAAGAACTCCCACTAAAAAGAAAAATCTCAACGATAAAAAATGAAATTGAAATATTTAAATAAATAAATAAATAAAATCATTAAATAAAGCATATGGTTTAGATGCATTAATCCTAAAATTACATGGATTAAAAATAATGCAACATATTTAAATATCCTAAAAATGTTTCATCTTATCAAATAACATTAGCATGATTAAACTCAGGCCTATAATTATAAGCAACATTTTGTTCATCTTCATGAATTCTTTTTGCATGTTTAATTGGGCCTTTCATGTGCATTCCCTTTTCAAGTACATTGTGCCTAAAATGTCATGCACTTTTCATACGAGGAAACTAAGAAAGCAAGACAAAATATCTCACATTGATAGCAATGCAACGTTCTTTCGCAAACTCTATTTTAACTGTGCATTAGTAGAAATCTAAGTCTTTCTATTTTTTTCTTAATTAGCTTTACTTTTTCTCTCAATTATTCTTTGATTGGTGTCCAATAATTATCGTCAAGAAGTAAGTTGATGAAGCCAAGAGCCCATGGAAATTGAGCAATTTTAATGCCATTTCTTATGAAATGTAATCTTAAATCATCTATAATATTCCTCATCTCATAGATATGTCATTGAATTATTTTGTTTGAATCTATTTTTTTGATTTATGTACGTTTCTATGCTCTTAATGTCCCTATAAAATAAAGGAAATTAATCAATTAATTTATCGTAATTTTTAAACACTTAAGACATTAAAAATAGGCTAAATATTCACTAAAAATATTTTTAAAAAATTGTCCAAAAGTAGACAAATCAATTACTAATATGAAGATCATGAATTTAAGGAATTTTAAGTGTAAAAACTGTCCCTAAATTTCTTGGCATGCATCCTTACACAACCCATGAACTTTCTGATTTTAAAAGTTAAAAAAAAAAAAAAAAGAAGCAATGGGCGGCGAGTATGGCTATTTTAGTTGTTCCTGTGGCCTCATCTCGCTTCCCTCTTTCTATTGGTACCTTCATTTGGCCATTCAATGCTAGGGGTGGATCACACTTTCTCATGTGAGAGTGGTCCTTGCACTTTGTCTTCTACCTTAGGCTTTTGGCTTCTTCTAATTTTGTAGGTATTTTTGTGATTATTTAGTTTATTTCGTGGCCTATATCTCACTTGATTTTTGTTCTTTTTTGATGAAATTGATAACATTTGAGAGTTTGTTCTATAGGCTATTTATTCATACAAATTTCATCTGAAAAGTGCTATATATAGTAAACTCCAACCATTGTAAGTTGACTATTTAGCCATCGAAAATCTAAAAAATTATATTAAATTTTCTCTTAGATTTTGCAATAGCTTTTCCTTAAAATTAAACCACAAGTTCTACACTATATGGACATCTTATGGTACAAAAATTGTGGTGTAAAAATTCGTCTATAATTATCTACCATTAAAGCCCCAAAAAAAATAAAAATTTATGAACTTCTTGGATCTTATTGGATTTTGGACAAAATCTATATCAATATGCATGAAATTTAACACACAATTTATGGGAATAGAAATTACTAAGAGATTGGGTTCTGATACCAATATAGGAATATATACACAAAATACAAAATAAAAAACTTCCTTGTTATATTCTGAAATCAATAGATCTTGAGTAAAATCTACTTATACGGATATGCAAAATTACAATGTATTAGATTTTGGGAATTGTCACACTGCTGAGGGCACAAGAAAAAATCAAAGGATTCTCTTTGTGTTTTCTCTTTTAAAATATGCAAAGATCTCTTCTTTTTGTTTTTCTTTTTTCTTCTTAATGTTAAAAATAGCCTTTTGAATTCTTTTTATAAACAGTAAAGGTACTTGTCAGTTTTTTTTAAAAGATTATTTAAATATGTTAAAAACAAAAATTTGAAATTAAATAAAATAATTTTTAATTAATCACATATTAATTAATTATTGATTAATTATCTTGATCTATAAATTATAAATCAGCCCATCAGGCTTGTGGCTCAATAATCTAATTAAGATCCAATTATCTAACAGCTGCATTTTGAGAGCTCGGGACACAGGGCTGCTTGCTGGACATTGGATTAAATGACCGGCCTAGATCCCCCAAAATGAAGGTCCCGTTCCCGTGTCAAATGAAGACAATCCGTTCTTCAAACAGTGAGTAAAAAGAAAGAGTGAACTCCAACGTGAACCAAGGAAACACCCACCACTTTCTTTCCTTTGCTTTTTCTCTTCGTTTTATGCCCTCCCTGACTGCAAAAGTAAATATCCCTGTTTGAATGCCATATCAGTTTAGGACCTTACACTGAACAAACAGGTTTTGAATGCCGAAATGATAAAGCAAATCAGCTAAGCCAAAGTGACATGACAATGCAGAACATTTCAGAACCAACTCACGGTGAAAGATCTCTCCCGTGCATTTTTTTTTTGGGTAAATCTTTTTTAATTTTTTTTGCTTACAATTGTATTCGGGTGGGTGTATTTGCCTAGGAAGCATGGATATGCCCTTTTGGGAGCCGTACCCATACCGGATATGTATTCGGTACGAATACGCGTACTGTATAGATACAAAAGTATTTGAAACATTTTTTTTGTGGGATACGTTTCGAAACATTTCGGCACCACATGAAACGGCTGCGAAATGGTTGCGTCGTTTAAGATATCGTTTCTTCAGCGTTTTACCCATCTCCTCTTCGAAAGCCCTACACTCGTGCTTTTGCTTCTGCGTCCGTGATTCGTCGGCTACATTTATCCTCCATGCTGCATCCTCTTTTCCGGTGAGACTCTGGTTCCTTCGTCCTCTTCTCTTGCAGTTGCTGGTGCCGGTGGTTGGTGACTGATTCCTCCGTGCTATCCTCCTCCTCGTGCTTCTTCTTGCTATGAGTATTGAGTTCTCCCCCCTTCTTGCTTAGAGTATTTCTGTCATGAAATAATTTTGCTCTATATGTGTTAGTGTCTCCATGATTTTGCTCTTCTCTCTACTTTCTTTTTTGTTTCATTTCACATCATTTTATGCGCTTGCACTTTTTACAATTGCAATTCCTCTTTGCTTGCACCTTTCACAGAATGTTAGAATCAGAATTTTGTGGATGAATGTTTTCTAAGTATCACATTCTTGGATGTTTATTTAATCATGGTCCTTTAATCACATTTTCAAAGAAGCCGACTCCTATGCTGATGTGCTCGCAAATCTTGTTGCTCTGTTTAGGCCTTCCTGCAAGATACTTTAGGCCTTGGTTTTCTATTACTTACCAAATGGAGATTTACATAATAGAATCCATAAGATATATTTTAAAAGATAATAATTTATTCACAGTGAGACTTGTATTTAAAATCTGCACACTAACACCATCTTATTCTAACTTTTTCAAGATATACCCTTAGAGTTTAAAAGATGTGAATGTTTTAACATGTTAGATTATTTTATATATATATATATATATTGCTATACCCGTATCCTGAAATTTTAAGAATTGTCGTATCTCACGTATCGTATCGTGTCGTACCCGATACACATACCCGTATCGGTGCTTTTTAGATATTTGCAGCAACAACAATAGTGAGTTCATAGAACAGAATGGAGTTACACAGAGGGCAACATTTAGGCCTTTAGTTACCGTTGATAGTAGAGCCTCCATTATGCAGAAAAATCTCACCTCTTGAAGCATTAGAGATAAAAACTTGTAATCAAGCATAGAAGACTAACTTTCATGAAAAAGAAGTGAAACCCAGAAATCTACCTGATTTGGAGATTGCAAATACTTGGATTGAAATGGCGTGGAAGGAATCAAAACCAACTTCCTTCCGTTGCTCGTGAGTGATGCATCCTCAGAATCGTAAGACAGAATTTAAGGGAAAATGAAGGAATTTTTGGTTCAGATGATGGAAGAGTTTGAGGAGGCCGAAATCAACTGTGTAAGACAGAGAAAATGGCGAAAATTTTGAAACGAATGAAAATGAGAATCCCGGGAAGAAGATGAGCGTGAGACTTGCGAAAGGGCATCAGAGGGGCAAAGAACAATTAGAGATTATGGACAAAGCGCGCGGAGCGCGAAGTCTCAGCCAAATACCATACAGATTAGAAGAAATTCATATGTATTTTGACATTGATTAATGATTAGTCTATTTGATAATATTAAAAATAAATAAAAAATTTTATAAAAAATAATTTAAAGAATAAACTATAATAATAAATATAAGACTAAATTATTCCCTCCTTTTTTGAAAGATGTTCAAATTAGACATCTCTCTTTCTATTATAAAAATTTACACAAATCTTTATTGAAGTTAAAAGATAACCAAAATATTTTAAAAAATAATACTAAATTCTTTTATTAAAAGAAGAAAAAATTTAAGCAAAACTTTTATATTTTTATTATGAGGATTTTAATAAAATCTAACAACTATATAATTTTTATCCCTTAATATTACATGATTAAATATTTCTCAAAATATATATATATGTTATATTTTAATTGGAGAAGCTAATGACAAAGGTACTAGAAATTTTATCTAAATATAATCCTCAAATATATAATTTATTAGAAAATGTATTTCTTAAACTTTTTATTTCAATGTTATTTGTTTTATGACCAAAATCATAAATTTAACTTAAGTTTAAAAATTGATTATTTTATATCAATCAAATGCATATTTAATGAAAAAAAATGTATATGTAATTTTTTATATTTTTACTTATAAATTCTTAAATCAGAATATAATAAATATATAATTTTTTCAAGTAAGTATATAGTCACCTAACTAAATTATATATCTATCATGTTTTAATTAAAAAAATCATATATTTATTATATTTTAATTAAAAAACTTGATAATAAAGATACATAAAACTGCATCTAAATATAATCATATTTGATACTTGTTATGCTATATAAGTAACAAATATAAGAGTGTTTTAATTAAAATAAATATAATTATAGCTTACTTTCTTTTAGAGGGAGTTAGTGTTATACATATTTTGAATGTAAGAGAGGGAAGTATAATTTTCAAACGTGAATCATATAATTTCAAAATTTCTAAAAAAATAATTTACTCCATGAAAGTATTATGGCTTTATCTTTTTAATGTATGTCATTAACTTGAGATATTAAAAACGCCTAAACATACAAAGTGAATCATACTCATCTTTTAAGTTTAGCTAAATTATATTTTATATTTTTTTATTTAAAAATTATATTTGACTCTCTTCTAATTTACTTTTAGCCAATAATTTTTTTTAACACATTATGCCTATTTTCCTAATATAAACTTGTTACTCACAGTAAAAATAAAATCATAATCTCAAGTTAGAATTTAATATCAATTTAATTGTCTTTACCTTTATATTAGGAATAAAACTACAATTTCAAGTTATATAGAAAATTACCTTCTTGACAAAAAATAAATTAAAATAAAAATTTTTACAATACATATCACAATGTAAAAAAAAAAAAACCCCGATGTCATTTATGAAATAAAAATATATTAAATATAACTTAACTAAACCTTAAAAAAATTATAATTTGCTCAACTTGACGCAATAAACAAGCTGGTAGCCCTAATCACACCCCCGTGTTCAAAACAAATCATTGAAGCTCGAATGTTGGGAGTTTGGACTGGTAACCTCCTGTTCCCAAACAAACATTATTTTACAATTATTTAACTTCGTATAATTTATTGTAGAATAATATTTTAGTATCTTAATTTTATTTATCATTTTAAATTAATCCCTCATATTTGAATTATTTTAAAATAATATTTTAACTTTTAAAATAATTCTTTAAGTTTTAGCTGACGTAAAATTCACATATCATTATTAATATTTTTTTAATGATGAGATGTCAGATCAATGATTATTTATCTGGATAAAATAAAAAGTAAAACAAAAATAGAGAAAGAAATATTGAAATAAAACAAAATGAAACCCGTCCCTGTTTAGTCCGTTTAGCCGCCTCATAACAGTGTCGGAGGACAGAGAGAGCACTTTTATCACTTTGATGCGCTGCACGTACTCTTCCTAGAGAACATAAGCAACCAACAGTGCTTGGGGTAGCAAGAAGACCCTTTGGAAATACCGACGCAAGTATGGTGAGATAAACATGAGGAAAAGGGAAAGAGAATGCTCGAAGGTGTTGAAATTGTTTTAAGTGTTGATTAGAAATCGAATAGCCAACCAAAGTTTAAAGCTTTATTCAAACAAACCTCTTGAGTGTTTTTCTTAAAATTTTCATCTTCTTCTTCACGGTTCCCATAAACGAGGGAAGTAGGAGAGAACTGGGAGGGCAATGAACAAAGATTTTTTTTTTTTGGTTGGGTTGGGGGAGGGGGGGAGGCAGGGAAAGCAAAGAGGAAGAGAAAAGCACAGAAAATTGTAGATGAGGAATAAAAGAGTAGAGCCTTGCGTTTTGTTATATTTCAATATTTTGTTTTGTTTATTTTTATTTTATTCAAATAAATAATGATTAGGACAGCTACTACATTATTTAAAAACATGAAGAATGACACGTTAATTTCATGTCAACTAAAATTTAATAAATTTTATTAACAAAATTTCAGATGAATTTAAAACTTAAAAAAACTATTTTAAAATATTTCAAATTTAAAATACCAATTTCAACCATAAATAAAATTAGAGGACTGAAATGTTATTTTAACCTAAAATTTACTTAAATAATGTTGTTTTTTTTTAAATGCCACCTTAATAAGGCCAAATTATAAACTAACATGTAAACTTCAATCTATTACTAGGGAAAAAATTTTTTGCTCAACAGAAGAGCCATTTTAATTTAAAAAAAATCTTCAAAAAGGCTAATTGAGAAAAATTATTTTAAAAGTAATAAACTAAGAAAAAAAATAATTCTTTAAAACCTAAATCATCAATTACTTAAAAAAATTGATAACCACACTAATCATGCATTGTACTTGTACCATTTCTAACGTGTGGTACCTGGTAACAATATTATGTTAGTAATAAAATTGCACTTGTTTTAATCAAACTCAAATGAACTTGTCGTAAGTTTAAATATTATATAAGTACTACTATTATATTCTCTAGGAAGATTTAATGGTATAATTTCTATTGTACACACAACTCTATTTATCATTTATTCTTTTTTTTCTTAATAAAACTATTTACCATATATTAAGTTTTTACCATTAATAATAAAATAAATGCTTGAATTTACCAAAAATTTTCACAAAGACAACCATAACTCAGACCTCAAAAAGCTACAGAGTACCAAGAATGCACTCCAGCTATTTAAGCAATCCCAGGTGTAAGAGCGCCTCCCATCAGAGAGGCAGCCTTTTAATTGAGCATGCCCTTAATGGGAGGTGATCATCTTTAGATACAGCATCTAGAGGGACGTTAATCCCACAAGAATCAAAGTCAATCCATGCAGGTGGTTTACCACAAAAGTTTAAACTATTTTGAACCTGCCATATAGTTTAAATTTGCATAGCACAAGAAATAAATTTTCACTTACAAACAAAATCAATCATTCGGGGGAGATGAAAGCAAAAACGGTGTTTTCATATCTGAAAAATTTGAGCACAAGGGTTAAGTGCATACACACAATTTGGAAGTATTTTAACATCAAAATAATCGATAGCCATAGGAAACTGCAAACTCGTTTATCACCAAAGGACTAAAACTGATCTTCGAAGGTTCATTATAGACTACTGAAAGAGAAACTACAAATTACGGACGAAGTAGAGAATAGCAGCTCATTACAGGTCCTTCATTCTACTTAAATAGCCATAAGATCACCATAATTCCGCATAAGGAGTATTGATCCTCCAAACAATCCAACAGCACGCAGCAATTTCTGTAAGAGGAAACAGAATTAACACATTCATTCCAAACTAAGTGAAGCTCCTGGATATATAAATATTATCAGGGAGAAAGGGTTTGATTTTACATGACACATTCAATATTCAATAGCTAATGACCCAATGATCCGATATCATTCATGCCCTAACTCTTAAAGGCCATTTGGTGGCCTGAAGGGGAAGGAATTCCTCTTTCAAAATTTTGTGTAATGTCTATTCTACTTTTATAATCATTACTCAACAATATCTATCATTTTTATTACTTTTTTAAAATAGCAGTAAGAGAGTCATTTCCCATCTATAAAATCATTTTTTTACTTTTCATTTTAGTTTCCATTCCTAGTAATCTTGCTTACCAAAAAAAAATCCCTTAGTAACATTTTGTTTCTATGGCTTCCCTTGAGTGCAAGTCTGGTAACTCCATGTCTTGAGAAGTGAGAAGCACCAAAAGTTTGTAGTGCCTCAAACATTCAAGAAACACAAGGCAAGGGCATTGGGCCAAGACCAAGGTGCCTTCCCACCTGGGAATAACAAGCGGCAGTGACTTGGAAGGATTAGACTAGGGCACCAAGATGCTCCTGTGGGGCGATCTCTTCCATATAGGATTAGGGCTCAGGTAATAAGACATTTAGATTGCCGCACTAATACACGGTATACCTTTCAGCCAAGATAGTAGAGCCTTTCATTAAATGACATATCTTGACACGAATAACCATTTTGATTTGCCCATTGCGCTGACAATACAAGATGTTGACTAGGAATCCACTTTCCCTATAGAGGTGGCAAAAGGCTCAGCTGCCAAGGGTGCCAAACCCAAATTCTGCCTTCTAAGTAAGGAAAATTACATCCTAGGTTGAAGATATTCATTTCGAAGGACTTTAAATTTCAAAATTATTTTAAAGAATCAAAGGACCTAAATTTTGGATGTCATGACAAAAATTACCTTTCAGCTTCCAACATTAGAAATTACTTTTAATGTTGGAAGCCAGGGATATAATATACTTCTGCCATTGGAAGCTTAAGAGTATTTGTCATGACACTCAAAATATTAGGTCTTTTGGTCCTTCAAAATAATTTTGAAATTTAAGGTCCTTGAGAGTAAATATCTTCAATTTAAAGTCCTCAAATGTAATTTTTCCTTCTAAATAAAAAGAGGCAATTAAACCTACGAATCAGAGGCTGAAATAACCCAAAATACCTGGCATGTTAGCCATACATTTAATGGAAACCATGCCCTGTAACCAACGTTTCTCTCTCTAACCTGCCAATTTTCACCATAAATACAACCTCATAACTCATCTTCTCCATCAGAACCATAGAGAACAAGAGCTGTTATGCTGTTGCACATGCCCCAGAAACCTTTGAAATCATCAACCATAATTTAGTGTTAAGTGTACAGCAAAGCTTGAGCATTTACTCAAGGATCATCTATACAAGTCTTTGGGCCCATTTGGCATACTCTGTAGGATAAGGCTTGATAATATAAGATTTGATAAAATAAAAACTTATAGAATAAGGCCCGATAAAATTTTAAGATTATCTAATGTTTGATATAATACTATATAAAATATTGTATCGTATAAGCTAATACTATCATTTATTTGAAAATTTATTGTATAATATTAGATAGGATAAAAATTAACTTTCTTTTAGAAAAATACCTTTTACCTAAAAATTATATCATATTTATCTAAATGTAGTGTGTTATTGAAAGACAAAATAAGGCTACACATAGCGCTTGGTGGCTTAGGCGATTTGATTCCATCGAGTCACATCAAGTCAAGTAGCCAAAAAACAATTTTGACATACCAGGTCAAGCTAGCCACATTAACCAATTTCGATTGGCCTGCCCGATCCTATAAATTTTAAATATATATATATTTATTTTATAAAGACTTATATAAAAAGTTTATTTTTTAAAAGGAAATATACAATTTTATAAAGACTTATATGAAATTTTTGTTTTTTAAGAGTGAAATTTTTACTTTTTAAGAGTCACTTCTACAATTTTTACCAAACTAGAGAAAGGGGGGGGGGGGGGGGAGTAGCTCAACTAACTTGGGAAACCAATTTGGCCCAACCTGATACTGAACTAGATAGGTCGAGTTTGATACTAAATTAATTTTGGTATGACCCATCCCAATCCTATTAAATTTTTTTTTTAATTATTTTATAGAGACTTATACGAAAACTTTTTTTTAGTGATAAACTGTAATTTTATTGGGACTTATGAATTATTTTTAAGAGTAATTTTATAATTTTTACCCAAAAAAAAATGACCGACCAATCCGATCCCAACTAGTATTAATTGAACTAGGTCAAATCCAAGCATTGAGCTTAGAAAAAGAAGCTTGGTGCAAAACTAGGCCAGACACCAAATTATGCCAATACCTAACCTATAATCACCTTTATCAAGCTAGGCCAAATCCTACCCTAACCTAGCCAATGAACACTTTTATGGGTAAGGGTTGGAATTAAAAAACTTTGACAAGGCCTTATATATCAATACTTGATCAGGTTTAATCCCACCTCCAAAGACTTAATTAGGTTATATATTATGTTGATGTATAAGAGAAATTTAATGTATAAGTTTATACAACTAATTATTTACATCAAATAAATAATAAGTTCATAATATATTATATTAGCATATACTATCAAACCTTATATGATATATTAAACAGGCCATTTATTACTTGCCTATCCAACTCTTTGTATTGGAAGTGCTTTGTCTTATCATTTCTGGAACTCCACAGGTGTTGTTCTTTGGCTTTAATTACACCTCAAGCATAAAAGAACCTATATCTCTACTTTTAAAGTCTGTTGACCTAAACCACAGGCTCATATCAGTTCCTCTAAAGTAAGCTCAAACAAAATAAAAATAAAAACAATTATAGAAGCAATCCTATCCTATTAACCAATAAGTTCTTTATCTGGTTAGTCCATCTTCTTTTATTTCTACCATGTACTTAAGTAAATTTATGGAGCCTATTTCCTAACCTTAGATGAGCAATTTCTTGTGTTCAAATGGCTATGTTGTAACTCCTTGAATAACCACTAATAATGTGCATTCTGTTATAGGTTTCTAACCAAAATTGGCCACAATCAAGTACGTTTTCCACAAAAGAATGCCAAGCTCCATTATCATAATAAAGGCAAATGGCATGGTCACTGAGATGCTGGCAATAAGTCAATGGATCAAAGTCTCAACATATCAAAGTAACATGGCTCACAATTATATTGATTCGCTAATTTAACCCAGGTATTTTTGTTAGACAATGATCATACCCATCACACTACTGGATAAGGAAACAGAGAAACATAAACTTGATAAGTATTGAGTCACTGTTTACTTGGGATAGCTTGATCGTGTCAAGTTGGCATGAACTTTACATAAAAGAATAATTGAAATCATTCAAAGCAACATCCAAATATGAGTAAACTAGGAAATTAGTCCTGGAATTTGTGAACCCACTTAGCTTTAGTCCTCAAATTTTTGAGAGTGCATGAGTTAGTTTTTGAAAATGTCTAACTTGTTGCAATTTGTTCCTCCCAAAAAATTCAAGGACTAAAGCTAAATGGATCTGTAAATTCAGAGACTAAATTGTTACTTCACTCTTCCAATAAACTCAAACAATGTAACAAGAACATTCACAAGACCGCTGTGCGAGACTTATAAAATTCTAACAAGGACAGGAAAGAGAACAATCAACCGTTGCCTCAACCCAAATGGATCACAACCTCAAGAAACAAGGCCCAAAAAAAAAAAAGCATGGAAGAAGAACATGCTGAATAATTAAAACGTGGTCAGAGAGTTTGATCAAGAACTGATACTCCTCCACAGATGCATTCAGTGGCTCACGAACGCATAAATCAAAGCATAAGCCATAAGTTGGTCATGAAGCCACTCTAATGCTTTGGAATGAAAAGCGACAATCCATTGGTGACACATTGATCAAATTCGAAAGGTGGTCAGGTACTATTAAGAAACATTTCAAGTATTTCCCATTTCGTATTAATGCAAATCACATGCTTAATTTAGGTAAATTAAATAGAAGTGGTCAAGAAGAAATTTCCATTCCCCGTAGCCAAACTTAGTAAAATTTGAAATATGAAACCTTTCCATAAATTATCTCTCACTGTTTTACAGAAAAACAGAGCATCACCTTGGGCATTAAAAGAATTAATCTGATGATATAGCAGGTCTATTAAAGAAAAAAAAAATCAACTACACATTACAGACCAATTCACCTCTCCTACTGAAATAAACCAAAAAAACAAAAAATTACAAATGGATTAAAGGAAAAGGAACAGATTGGCGGACCAGCAGATAAACGGCTAAATAAAGGATTAAAAAGGGACAATTACCATGTTGAAGGCCCACTTCTCCTCATCATGAATTTGAGCATTCAAGAAATCTTTCAGGTACTGTATCGAAAACACAGTGTCCGCCATGGAGTAAGTAGGGAAGGAGAAAGTGAGACAATCGCGTAGGGTTAGGGTTCTGGGTTTTAGTGTAGACGGGCGGTGACGTGATTTCAGGGGGCTTTATTTGTTTGACGGACACGGAGCATGAGATACATGCCAAGCGCTCTGCGCACGCGCCCCACATCCATTTTCTTTTATTTCTAAAATATTTATTTATCTATTAATAAAGTAATTAGAATTAATTAACCTTAAAAAAATATATAATGATTTATATATTTATTATTAAATTATTCATTTAAAATATAAAAAATATATAATTATCTAATAATAACATGATCACGATATATTTTTTATAAATTATTATATAATTCCTAATTAAATCATTCACTTGTCAAAAAATTATATATTTATTATATTCTAATTAAAAATTTAATAATAAAAATATAAAAAATTATACATAATTCTAACTCAAAAAAATTAAAATTAAAAATAATGGTTGATGAGTATGTATTTAATACTAATCTCATAACCGTGCTGTCACAATATATTTTATATTGAAATCATTTAATTCATTGGTAATAATTGAACTTTAAAATTCAAAAAATGCAGTATTTTTATTTAAAAAATATATAATTATAAAATATTCTAAATAAAAATTATTAATACTCAATAAGGAGTTGAGATGGGTCTTAAAAGAACTTTTAAATTACAATTTTTGAAATCTTTTTTTTATAAATTAGGAATCTCTTGTTTCTATTTTTGCAAATAAGTCTTGTTTGAAAAATTTGAATTCTTTAAAATCAATTTGTTTTTTAACTTTTGTGATTAAAACAACCAACAACCTTAAAATAGAATTCTCTTAAGTTCCCATTTTACAGAAAACACTTTGAAATCAAGAAGTAAAAGATCAAGGATAAAAGAAATCAATATAATCAAAATTATAGAGATTCAAACTAATATAGTTTTACATCCCATCCCTAAATACACAAGAGAATTTTTATTATTAAGAAAATCACCAATAAACCTTAACTACAAAATTTAACTTCTTAATTTTTATTGCCTATTTAATAAGATAGCTTTTAAAAGCTCAACACAAATGTTTTTATAGTCTGATACACTTAAGATAACTCAGACACCAAAGCCCAGCACATTTGCTTTTACAACCTCTCAACACCCAAGAATTTTACAAGTTTCATAAAAACTTAACTAAATAAAGGATAATAGTGAAACTTTACATGTGTAAGCCCTAGGCTTATTGAGAGCATCTCAAATATTTCTGCTACTCACTCATAAAGAGAGTTAAGTGTAAAATCACCCCAACAAATTTAGATAAGAATATAATTGATCACAAATAGTTACGTGCATTAAGGTGCATTATAGAAAGATAGATTTTTACTCCATTTTAATTCATCTTTTCTTTTCACAAATAGCTTGACTTGAGTAGTTATAAGACAAGCGAAATCAAGTGATAAGGGAATGCCTTTGTTAAACTTTCCTTTTGTGTAGGGGATAGATTTTGCATGATTTTCTTGTGCCTTCCTCTTAGCTTCCTTCTTATTTTCATTTTCCATTCTTTCCTTTTGTAGCACAGAAAATTTGAGTCCCAATGCTATTTTAGAAAACAATAAAACTCAAATACATGTGCCCGGATAGGTTTCTGATTCTTACAAAAGATTTTCATATTGGGATTTTACTTTAAAAAAAAAAGAATAGTCATAAAAATCCTTTTATCTTATATAAAGTAGACAAGCTCAAATAGAGTAAAAACAAATAAGAGAGTGAGAAGGCCCAAAATAACATTTATTAATAACAAGACTTTTTAGTCCAAATAGAATTAAGTAAGTTTTAACTCAATAGAAATTATTTATATACTAAGTATCATATACTTTTAGCCCCGTCAAAATTTTAAAGTAGTTTTAATATATTTGACATAATTAAAATATTAAATAACCTTTGATTTAAAAAAATAAACAAAATATTTGAAATAATTACATTTTTTAAATAGATCCTATAAGTAAAAGCTTTATATATTGTTTTAATTTTAAAATCTGAAAATTTTAAAATCTTCTTTCTCAATTCTTCTTATTTTTTTACTTCTTTTATTTTTTTATTGTATGATACTGATAAACTCTCCCTCCGATTCTATTCTTGGTCATATTGTAAAGCCAAGTTTTTTAAAAGTAATATTGTTTTTAGTGGAAAGGTATATGTATAGTCAAAGCCACAATTTTTTTAATTCCAAGAATAATTTTTAATAAACAAATTATCATGCAAAAGATACAAACAAACCAACTTGGTTTTTATTTGAGTTATTTAAAAAAGATTCAATCAGCTTCTAACTAGTCAATTAGTATTAGTCATGGGAATAGTCTCGAAAACCATCCTTTAGTCCTTGTTTTATCAGTAGAATGAAGAGAGGAAACATGATTTTCTTAAAAAAAAAGAATCTCCCTAAGTTTTAAACGAAGTAAAGCCTAGGATAAAAGTCCCCGTGTGCATAACTATCGATGGCAAATAGTTTATAAATAAAAAATGCTTGTTAAATTTAATAATTGAGAATTATACAAATTTTAAATTAAAATAAATTGATAATAGAAAGATTGCGAAAGGAACTGACTATAACTTTGTCAAAAATTGATTGAAAGTGATAAATAGCTAAAAGTAATAAATATAATGATAAATAAAATAAGTAAATGATTAAAAATAAAAGAGTTGTTATAACATCCAAACATTAGTTTAATCCTATTTTTTAGTAATGAGCCCAAATATTATTAAGTTAGCATTTAATTGTTGTAAGGTAATTAAGTACAAGTAAAGGAAAATGTGGAAATTTTATCTTAGGAAGATGAAGGTATTATATTATGCCTTTGACAATTTAGTTTTAAAATAAGCATATTAAATTAAGTTAATAGGGAATTAATTTACATAGTAGTTGAAAAATGCCTGGGTAATTGTTATTAATATATTAATAATGAGTCTTATTCTTATTAATGTCATTCCCTACTTAACACCACTTAATTAAAAATTTAATATATTATATTATTAATTCAAATTCATATGACATATGTCAATAAAAGCAAATCTTCTACTGCTTCTGTTGGAGCAGTAGAGGGTGCTATTTTTTATTTGAGTTATCTATATTAGATATAGGTAGTCTAAATTTTATTATTTTTTATATTATTTTTATTTTAAAAGAAACAAAATATAAAATAAAAACAGTTTTTTAACTACCAATTTAAAAAATGATAACTAATACTAAAAAAAAGAAATCTGAACCATCTAAATCTACATTGCTCTTTAGGGAGTAGTAGAAAAAATTATGTTTGTGTCACAATCCTTTAGAAACCCACTATCTTTTTTACACCAAAATAATCCTAAATAGCCCATTATATCATACTTATGTCATCTTTCACTACCCAACCTTACCCATTTCGGTCAAACACCCCATTTACACTTTAACCATCTCATCTTATTCATTTCCTCTTACTTTGGCCAAAAAATAAAGGAGAGAAAGAACAAGAGAAAGTGGCATGAGAAAAGCTCCATGGATGATGAAGCGAAGGCTTGCGTGTCCTATCTCCCATGCTCCATTGCTTAGGTGAGTAAGGAAAAGTTTGTTCTTGGTCTTGTAAGTTTTCTATTGAACTAAATATTTATGGGTATTGTGGATGTTGTAGAAAAAGGAAAATTTAGAGAGAGGAAGGTGGAAGCCATTGTTGTGGAAAATAGAAGGAAGAGTGTTGTAGAGATTTCACCATTTTCTTTTTATTTCCTTTGAATGGTTGAAAATAGTAGTATGGATGGAAGATAAAGGAAATTGATTATAGGATGTTTTTAGTACCCAAATCTCATCTCTAAGGTCTTAACAAAAATTAGAGATGAGATTTAGAGAGTTCCATAATTTTCCAAGATGATTTGCTACCTCAAATGGGCTTAAAATAATGTAGGTACCAAATTGGGATCAAAACAAGGCAGCAGTGGAAATTAACTTAGTTAAGGGGTCAACCAGTGGAGTTTTTGTGTGAAATTTGGTTTACATAACTAAGGCCTTAAAGCTGAGATATAGAGCATTTTATAATTTTTCAAGTTACTTTGCTTACCTAAGTGAATCTAAAACCATTTAGGTATCAAATTTAGACCCAAGTTGGGCAGCAATGAAAACCCTCTTAGTTCAACGGACAAATTATTGAGTTTTCCTCCAAAATTTTGCCACAATGAAGTTGTCATATAAGAGTTTAATTTTGGAGAAGTTGAGTATTTTTATAGTATGTTAGCTTTTTTTTTTTATTTACCTAAATCAGGATAGATTTAAGAAACTACGAATAAAAGAAGTATGCTTTGTTAAAAAGTTAATTCATGATCTCATGAGTAAGTTGTCCATGTATTTAGCTTTTATACTAGACTTGTTTAAGCACTATAAATGAGGCACCTTGTGTAAGAATTTTGTAAGCTTTCATTAAGTATATTTCCTATTTTAATAAAAAGTGGACTGTTACATATATGATTCATATTGTATAATAACAATGGCCGCAATTATATTAGTGATTAATTTTATAGGCTATGCACCTTTATTAGTTTATATGATTAGGCAACAATGAACACTTTTACCTTATTGGATCTATGATAGGTAGGGTTTTAGACTTGTAATAATAGAATAACTAAATCTCCTTTTTATTTCCTATAAATATCAAGGTAACATATTCGTTGGCTTGCCTCACTAAATAACTGTCTTTTGTAATGAAATTAGAGGGAAAGACTTGGTTCAAGATGTTCACATTAACATCTTGTAATGCTTGCTAAGAAAATTGAATTTTTTTTAAAAAAAAATTAAGTAACGATAATTTAATTAAAAGAACAATTTAAAGTAATAAATTTGAAATTAAAAAAAATTGCTACAAAAAGTAAAAAATTTAAAAGGGTAAATTTAGAAGCAAGCAAGCTATAGCTCTAGCGGTCCATGTTCTAGTCTTGAGCATGTCATTTGCCAAAATTGTCTCACCCTTCCTTTTTCTTTTTTCTCTTTTTGCACGCTGGTCAGGTTATTCTAAGGACCAAAACTGCAAATTCACTAATTGCCATCTAGCCTTGTGTTTTCTCATAATTTCCCTGTCATCCCTGAGATTTTTTTTTTTAAACACATGTCAAATTCTTAAGCTTCGGACCGTGGGACTACTCCCTTCCCTTGCATGCTTCATTTTGCTTCCATCTATGCTCCATCACCGAAGCTCCTTGTCTTCGCCTTCCTCTCTACTCTGTGTTCGGTCTATCGGTGCAAGTTGTGGAGTTTGGGTAAGGAAACAAAGCCAATCTCAGCTCCAGCTACTCATTCTCTTGCCATCGAGTGCCTCAGCTATTCTTTTCAACGCACAGCAGCCACTTCCTGGCCACTCTAGCATTGTGTCCGAAAATCGTGCAAGCAGGTTGGCTCTCTTAAGTTGTTTCCTATGCGTATTGCTTTTCTATTCTGCATTGGTTTCTGAGTTCCCTCCATTACTAATCACATGTGCTTTTGGGTTGGCTCATGCAACTCTTTAAGTTTGATTGTTCCTTGAGTTAGCTACCTGAGAATCCATCTCCTCTGTCACAACTCCTTACATGAAGGGATTTGGTGCTGTCGTGATTTCCTTAGAGTAAGCAACTCCATTCCTTCATTTTGTCCTCATTCTTCCTTATTCTGTTGCCACATCTGTTCTGAAGACTCAACCCTCAAATACTCTATAAAATGTTTTTCCCATTCTCGTAATCGTATGTCCAGTTCTCCCTTGTGCCGTGTCAATGCATTGGGGAAATCTCTTACTGGGCTATAAATTAAAGATTTTGTGACAAATAGACCCCGTGAAATAAGGCTAGGGGGCTTTCATACTAGGTTTTTCTCACAATCTATTATATATATTAATTGAATGACCTAATTATTGTATTTCATTATTTTTTATAGTTTTTATACTATTTACAATTTTTTAAAATATCTTTCAATGGGACCCACAAAATTGTGAGTGAGTCCCATAAGATTTTTTGAACCGGCCCGTGTCTTGCACGAGCAGTTTGGCTAGTTAAGTTTAAGAAAATAAAGGAATTTCTTTGCAGATTAACATTAATTTTAAATCTAACTAAGATTGGCACTTAGACTGAGGGATTAATAAGATAGTAAGTTAACTAAGTTAATGGGGAGTATATTGGAACACGGTACTTATGTGCTCGATTCCATAATTTTGATATATTAAAGAAATTTCTAAATCCTTAAAGATTGTAAAATTAAACTTCTTTAATGAACTAAATTAATACTATGAAATTAGAAAGTCCCATCAAGTGAAGCATGCAAATTAAGAGTCATAATAAGAGGTAGATTAGTCAAAACAAGCTAGATATTAAGATAAGTTAAATACTAGGCTATAAACCTTTTAGAGAAGATTTAATTAAGCTAAGAAGAAATTAAATTAAGGCAAACCCTAGGTAGGAAAAAAAAAGTTTATAAGCCTAGTGCAAAAAGAGTAGGGCTAGGACAAAACCTAGGATAGATATGTTAACTACGTTTGATTAAAAGAGAAAGGAACCATGAATGCATTTTTTTTAATTAAAAGGATTGTTCTGATTATCCTAAAAAAAAAATTCAAATACTCAACAAAATGTTGTATTAGTGGTTTGGCAAACATTATGAGTAAATTATAAAATATAATATTTTTTTAACTTTCCTTTCATGTTTATTTCTTTTATTATTATTATTTGTTTGTATTTTGCATATTCATTAGGATGAGCATTTTAGGTAATGTTTTCTTGTACATATATTATTAATGATACTAAATCTTTTAGATTATGATATGCTATAAGGGTTATATTATCAAATGGATATGAAATGGCATGATGATTAAAAATGTTACTTTCAAAAATTCAAAAGACAATAAGTTTACCTTCATATGTTTTTATGGAATTGCTTGCGTGTTTATGATTTTGAACTATCATACTATTAATTGCATAAATTTACATTTCAAATAACTTATTCTAAAAAATTTTGGGGTATGAATTATATTTTATAATATGATATTATATTTAAAGTAAAATTGTGTAAACCACTAGTCACAAACAGCAATCGTGTTAATCCTTAGTGCATCCTAGATATCACAATGTAGTTTTTGTGGTAAAGTGTTAAAATGATATTGAGTTGAACATTCTCTAATAGTTTATGGGATGAGCACTTATATCTAGATATGTAGTTATTTGTTTTCGTGAGTTGTGTGTCTATGTTAATATATCTGTTAGAATTTAGTGTTTTACATGGACATTCTTATTGTAATGATTGTTTTCTCTATTGATGCTTGCTTGCATTTCATCATTTAAATTTTTCATGCATGAATTTTAAATATTCCTATTTTCTCATAATTATGCTTTATTAATTATATAACTTGCTTAAGTCATATATGTTTTGTATGTATTATATACATGCCTTTCTTTGATAATGCAATAAACATGTTTTTTCTTATAAATTTAATATAATTTATTGAACTTACTATTATTTAACTTTATTAAATAAATGAAACATTGTCCTTGTATAATGCCTAATTCTTATTTATAGATTTCACTTATATTCAAAATTAAAATGCATTTTCAATGAAAAAACTCTATACCTACTCATCCCTCCAGCTATTGTGCTTTACTTTTTACTCTTTGAATATTGCAACTTATTCCTTTATATATTATTGTAGGTAGTTAAGCCATGTCTAATCCTTCTCTTCCAAAGTAGATTGGAGAGTTGCTAGTGTGAGACCAACATTCTTTCACTTGGACCTAGCCATTTTGTGCTTTTGAATATAGTATGTTTTAAGATTTGGCTCTATAGGTTTATAGGCAAGATCCCTATTCCCTATGATTATGTTTTGTTTTCTATTATAAAAACCAAGCTCTCTTTGTTATGTATAACTAGATTATCTATTTGTAGATAAATGATATGTCCTAAATTCAATGGAAACTTCACCAAATATTTTTTAAATGCAAAGTATGACATGATATGATTTGAGGAAAAGATGTGAACTTTGAAAAAATATTTTATGGAATTATGTTTCAAATTGGAATGGTCACTTACATTATGATTATGCATTGAAATTAAATAAGGATTTAAAGTATGTTTGTTAGGCTTATGGATGTGAGATTTTTTCATATTTTATGTCAGTTATGTCCTCGTTTTGGGGCGTGACACACCCGCGATATCAATTTCATTACAACAAATATTTATATGCTTCTATTTAATATTATTATGATTTTTTGAATTCATATAATTAGCTAATTTTTTTTACATATGGCATCAGAGCCTACTCATATGAATCCATAACCTAAATTGGTTAAAGATAGGTTACCTTGGAGACTAAAATTGACACATCTATAGGGATTAGTCATAAAATGATTATGATTTTGCATTAAAATTTTGAAAATTTTCATGTCTAGCTACCTTTTGTGATTAAGTTTTTCTAGCTTGAATGTGGTAGTAGAGATAACTTTGCCATTGTAAATGTTTTTATTTGTGAATGCAAAAGTGACAGCTATGAATATGTCTTTTTCATGTTCCCATGTTGTGTTGCTTCTGTTAGACAAGGCAACCAACACCCAAGGGGGGATGAATTGAATGCTAACAAAAGCCTATGTAATTTTTAAAATTCTTTTTCAAAAACTTATTACTAATGTTATTCTGATGAGTATTAAGCAAATAAACAATTTTATCAATCAAGAAAAATATTATATTGATGTTGGAGTATGAAAAGCATAATTTTATTTCTAAAAAATAGAGCATTTAACAATATATAGATAAACTTAATCCAAAAATTTATTTTCAAGTAAACTAGAACAATTTTATAATCCTTTCAACAATTGGTTTAGTTGAAATGAGTACAGGAGAATGTATCTAGCAAGAAATAAATAATTCTTCAAACAAAATATCAAAATAGAAACAAAACATTAATCAAACAACTTGAAATATAAGTAGTACAGGGAAAGAGAATGCAAATTTCAAGATTTATCTTGGTTTGGTTCTAATCCAAAGGTACATCTAGTCCTTAAACTTCAACTTAATATTTTTTTCACTAATTCTATGACTTTAATAGAGCATTTGTGAGTCTTTACAATACCCAACTTAATCTAGTATTGTTTCTCACTCTAAAACAGAGCACTCCTCACTTTTTAGAGGATAATCACCCAAGGAGCTTCACTAATCTTGTTTCTCTCACAAAGGATACACCACCTTTCTTTACAATGATTTTAGAAAAATAAAATTGCCTAAAGAAACTCTCTCAAAGAATAAATGTACAAGATGAAGTGCTAAGAACTCAAATGATAGAGATGGTTTAAGGTTTGGCTCAATAATGATGATTTCTTTTTCGAAGGCTTAAGAAAAATTTTAAGATTACATTATAGTACTTGGTTTTTCTTAAAAATATGTTTGGAAGATCATCTACATAGGGCATTAAGAAATATAGTTGTTTGGGACAAAAACTAGCTATTATATATTTCAAAAAATAATGCCATTTTTTATACTGCCAGTTGATTGCAAAGTGTACCAGTTGACTATCGACTAAAATATGACCATTTAGTTCAAATCTATAATAGACTAGTCAAACATGGAGGTACACTAGTTGGCTACTACCTTTCCAGAAGAGATTAGTTGTCTTGCAAAGAAGATTAGTCAACTTGCTAGTTTATTGTTACCTAGACTCAACTTTAAATAGTTATAACTTTTTCACTTTAACTTTAAGTAAATGACCTAGTGTTAGAAAGTTCTTTAAGTTTATTTTTAAATGCAACAAGTTTTTTAATCCATATATTTTGTAAAATAATGATCAAAACAGTGACCAAAAGTCAAAAACAAGTTTCATATAAAATTTGTATCTCATTATTCAATTTTAAATAATTATAACTTTTTCATTTGAACTTATTTTTGAGTGAATGACCTATCTTTGAAGAGTCTTTGAATCTACTTTCAAATTAAATAAGTTTTATATCAAAACTCTATATGGTTTGAGATATGATAAAAATAGTGACCAAATGTATTAAGGTTTTTGAAACAAAGTATATCTCACTATATTTTGGTTCCAAACACATATTTTGAGAACTGAAATGCCTTAAACTAATAAATGAAAATCTAAATCATTGAATTTTATATAAAAACTCTTAACCAATGATAAATATACCTATAAATCCATTGGTTATTTTGTTGCAACTAAGCATCCAAATCTTCAAATTTTTAAGTTATTCAATTCTTGAAACATCCTTTTTTCACACTTGATATTTCTTTGAGTAAAACATGATATTGATATTCCATTCTCTTTACTTCAATACTTACTCTTCTTTTTTTGGACCATTTTACATGAAAGATATTTAATTTACCAACCAAATAGTTAGTTTAATTCATACTTATTAATATGCATGACATATTAGCATGTAGTGTAATACAAATAATTTTTACATGTATATGAGATTCTTATAATTCACATATCTAATTTAGATTAAATATATAGCCTTAAAACTTATTTGATATATTACACCCAAACATATCTTATACATAAGAGGCAAAACATGATTCAAGAATAAAATATTATGGATTGATAATTAAATAAGTAAGCACATAATAATATCATATCTTTTAACATTGTTTATTATCAAAATTTATAATACAATTAGGTTTTAACAATCTTTTCCATAATCATGCATGGCTTATATTGTCATCATCAAAACTTATAACATAAAATCTCAAGACTAATAACTTCAATTCTTTTATGTATATATTTTCATATGTTACAATAGCATATTCATTATTTGTACAGTTGGTCATGGTTTCTCATTAAGTTAATGATGAGATGACCTTGTATACTCCTGTGATAATCATAACTTCTAATCATTGTAATTAAGGTTAAATACGTGATTAATAATCATAAATTGGGATTACAAGACATTACGACTAATTATATTAAAAAAATACAGGGGAATTTGAACCTTAATGTTATTAGAGTCATCAATTAAATAATTACAAAGCATTCGTGTACACAAGGAAAACAAACACTCATTAATAAGCCTTTGATTCTATTACCCATTAATTCCAATTCACAAGAATCTTCTACCAATGTTTCTAAGTCCTCCCTTAAGGTTACCATATGAAAAACCAAGATTTCTATGTTAGAATGAAAGTTTGGGATCATTAGCCGCGGCTAAATGTCCTTGCGCCATGGCCAATTGCTCTCGAGTTGACTCCTTATCTTCGCCACGGCGAGTTGCACCTTTGTCGTGGCTAACCTACATGGGGCCGCGACGAGGAAGCCTCCTGGAACCTACCTCACTCGCCTCTCGCTATTAATTGTAGCTAATTCCCCATTTCGCCGTGGCTAATTCCTCTCTGAAACACCTGACAAATTTTCGCAAAAGTTCGCCACAGTTAATTCCAATTTAGCAGCAGCAAATTACCCTCTGGACGACTCCCAATTTTTCCTCTCACATTTCATCGCGGCTAATTCCACCTTTTGCCGCAACGAATTATTCTCTGGTACTCTCCCTGGGCATCTTCACCTTTATTGGCCGCGGCAAAATGCCTTTTGATCCTACAACTTCTAAAATCTTGTCTCATACTCTCCACTCTCCCTCTAATGACACCCTAGGGCCACTCTACCTTAATTGTGAGGCTCTAATAACTTTCATTAGCCTAATTTACCTAACTAATCTATCATTACTAGTTCAAGACTTAAGGGTCAATTTCTACTCCTCCAACTATCCTATATCAACAAGTTCATAGATTAATAATAACAAATTTTCATAAGCTTCCAACAATTATCATTCAAACATACATTCCATTAAAGATTCCATACATCACTGATTCAAATAGACCATCTAATATATCCCATGATGACACTTCCAATAGTAGACCATATCATGAATTCAACAAAATTCATACATCAGATACTATAAATTCATACATCTAATACCAAGCTATAATGAAACTCAACTCCTTAATAGATACATTCCAACTAATCAAAATATAGACGCCTACACTTGACAATATGATTACATGATGATATTATGTAAAAGATTAACAAAATTAAATCTACTCTACTCATATTAGCCTAAGTGTAGCTTCTTTCATACATGACTAGAGCTCATGGATTTTCATCCACTTGCTTTCCTTTATCTTTATCCGAAGGGCCTTTACCTGAAAATATAATCCCATGAAACGGGGTGAGATGCAAATCTCAGTAACCAAGGAAAATTCCATTCATATATTCCAGTTTAACTAATATATATGCATGATTTCATATAAGCATCAGAAAACATACCAATCATACCAGGAAATGAAATAATTAGGTTATCATGATTACTATCCCATACTAGCAATCATATTTTCACATTTTAAAAGCCAGTAACACCGGGAGAGGCCCGTCCACGGCACCCACTCCCCAATGAGTACAATCAGGGCTCAGTGCATCTGGAGTCTGATCATAATCTAGTACCCGATCGAAGCACATGCACGAGTGGCAGCCACACCACAGCTCCACTATGGATTCATAAGGTCCAAACACAATACAATAGATAGCTAACCAATTCATTTAGCATTTCAAATCATTCATGTACAACAAATATGAAATTAAAGCAGATATATACATAAAATTAATATAGTCCTGGTTACTTCACTTGTAGACAAATTTGCAAAAGCCACCAGTAATACAAAAATCTCCCTAGCCACTACTAATTCCCAAAATTTGGAATGGATATATCCTTTACTAGAAACTTCAATATATCACCCTAATTCTTAAACAAATTCGTACATAATTAATACCCATACTATAAACCAATAATAGGGGTCTTAAATCAACAGAAAATACACTAGAATGGAGAGTTTATACTTACCCATGTCCCTTCTAGCCTCTACCTCCGAAAATCTTCTAGGAAAATACCAAATAACCACATTTCAGATTTTGAATATGGTGAAAATGCTCCAAATGAGAAACTAATCGGGTCAAATTGAAGAGAAAAAGAAGGGGATTAAGATATATAACAAGTATCTTAGTTGATTTTGAATTTAGAAATGAGAAACGGTGAATTTCTTGTCCCAAACCCTAGCCTCCCTTCAAACCTCCAAAAATGAGTTGTGTATTTGTGGTTCAGCAAAATGTGGAAGGGCTGAAGTGTTTATGATTTTAGTTGTATTTAAGTGGGTCTAATATGAGTCATGGGCTGACCCAAGGGTCCAATAGCAAGTGGGTTCTGATTTAAACCTTGTTAGGCTTGCTTTAAAGTGTTGGGCTGCAGAAATTTAATTGGGTCAGATCAAGTTTGAAGGACTTAATTGATTTAGCTCTACACAAGGGTTATTGGGCTATCACTAGGTGCTCTCTCTTGGGCTAAGTCTCACAATAAAAAGTTGAGTCTGCACCTAAAATTATTGAGCCTCTATTAGTCTCTAACCTTTGCCTACTTAATTTAATTTGGGCCTAAATGGGGTTTATAACTCAATTAAATTTCAAACTTATATTAATAAATTATCTCTCTAAAATTTTCATTCACTTAACTTGCCTAATTATCCCATATTAATTATCTTTAATTAACTTAAATCCATGATTAACACCTTAATTAATTTTGGGGTGTTACATATACTCTGGTGTTGTTGTATTCTATTGTCTTTCTTATAGTTTACAATTACATTATGCACTTGCACATAGAGTTCCCAAAATGAAATTTGCCAAGGAACTTGTAGATGCATTATGAAACCATTGCAATTAGGAAGAAAATGTTCATATTGAATTATTTATGACTGTTTTAAAAAATTAAAAAAAAAAACTAAAAATTTATATATTTTGAGAAATTTACATTTCTTTTGGTAATTTTTGAAATCAATAAATTATTTAATATATTTCCAAAAAAAAAGTACATACTAATTCTTATCGAAGTGGCACAACTCTTATGTACAATGGAATAATTTACATATGAGGTAGATGGAAGCTTAAGGATCTTCAATAAAGTAATATTTTTATTCAATATAAATCTTATATGAAATATAAGTATTTATAGAAATCCTACTACCAAAAAAACAAAACTAGCACTGTTTTTTACCATTTGGCTCTATTTTTGCATTATTTACTATTCATCTATGACAAAAATCTAAAAAGTGAAATGAAATTGTGCTTTAGCTTTTTAGAAGTTATTTCTTATAATAATGGACATATGTAACTTTCATTTTTTGACTTTTCTCATTTTTTACAAGATTCTTTCGTAGTTATGTTTATCCATGTGTAAGTATATTGGTATAGCTTCTTATCCGTCTCTACATGATTTTATGAGAAAATTGATGAAAAAAAATTGAATCTGGTCATAGTTTTCATGATCAACAAAATCACTTTGTTCATGTTTCACCAATCTCCAAATTTGATATGGTTAAAAGACCTTTTCACAAATTTTTTTAACAATAGTACTAAAAAGATATACAATATAATATCACAAAAATCTATCATTTTTTTAATGATAGAATAAATTATTATTTTTATAAAATGTAGAAAATTCTTAAATTGTTTCCAAACTTGATTTTGAAATATAATTTTGCCAACTATACCTTATTCGACATCTGAGATGTTCCTATTATCGTAGTTAATAAAAATATGCAATTTTAACAAATCATAACTTGTAAGAATAATTTGTGAAATATTCTATTTGAATTTTTTAGGTAAACTTTCAAATTAATCAAATTTGATATGTCTCATTATTAGAGCGCATACCTCAGTAGATAAAATCTTTTTTATTTTTTTAAAAGATAAATCCTTTTATTTTTTTAAAAAAATAGGATTTTCCTATTCTCTTAATAAATTTATGAAATCTTTAGTAGATTCAATATGATCAAAATTTGTGTAACCATAATATTTTTCAAAAAATTTTTCAAAATCAATTTTTTCAATTATTTTTCTTTATGATATTTTTCAAAAAGTTTTAAAATGAGATTTGTCAGGTTTTTCCTTAACTGTATTTTCTTTCCTTCAATATGAGCTTTCTATATTCCATTGATATGGTCATAAATTTGGCAAAATAGGATTGTAGAAATCTGTTATTTGTTTATTATTAGATATTTGAAAGGGTATTTTGAACTTTTCTACTTGTTGCAAAGTTTCTTTGAAACTTTGAAAATTTTGAGAATTGTAGGTTTCCCAAATTTAAGTATATGGATTCCAAAGCTTTTATATAAAACCTAGTAGATATTGATAGGCTAATGGAGTGAAAAACTATTGTGGTACCAGTGTAGGATTTACACTTAGCATTTGGAAGTTTTTTTGAGAAGGTTGTGAAAATCCTCCCTTTTAGGATTTTTCTTGACTATAATTCATCCTTTTGTTTGATTTTTTTCCCTTTATCCATTATTTGGATTTTGGTGAAGATAATCTACAAGAAAATTATCAATTCCTTTAATATATTCAATATTAAACATATATTGACAAATAAAATTATACCATCTAATTCTTCTTGGATTTTTCTCATTTCTTTTATTTTTAACAAAATGTTTAACTGATTCATTTTTAGTTCTAATAATAAATTCTTCAAAAGCTAAATAAATGAAAATATTTTATTCCATCATTTATGGCTAATAGTTCCTTTTCATAAATTATATAATTCATTTCATTCTATTTGAATTTTCTTGAATTATATCCATTGACTAATTCTTCATTTATTAGCTTTAGCTTTTAATACTGCACCTTAATATTTGTTATTGGCATTCATTTCCAAAATCAATTTATCTCTTATTTTAGGAAAATAAATTATTGGTAAATTATTAATTTCACTCTTTATCTTTTTTACTATTTCAGTATCTCCATTTTTCCATTCAAATAATTTATTCTTTTTAGATTTTTTGAATAAAAGTTTTTTCTTATTAGAAAGATTTTTTATAAAATTCCTTCTATAATCAAGTATTCCTAAAAAACTTTGTAATCATTTTTTTATCAATTAATTCATCAGGAAAACCTTTTATTTTCAAGATAATATGATCTTGTAATTTTATACTAGACTTTGTTAGTATTAATTCTAAATATTATATTTCTTCTTGTTCTACTTCGATCTTTTTGAATTAAGTATAATACTTTTTTCTACTAATTTGTCACAAATCATTTTTAGATTTTTTTTATGATATTTGTATTGGAGAAAATCAAAATATCATATAAATATACCATACAAAAATCTTTAAAAAACTTAAAAGATTTCATCTATCCACCTCTAAAATATTTGTGTTGTTATATTTAAGTCAAAGGGCATAGCGGTCCATTGGTAGTATCCATGTAGACCACTAAAAGTAGTCAAAGGTTTTGACTTTTTTTTTAAAATTTAATTTGATAATATCCAAATTTACAATCAAATTTACTAAATATTTTTGCCTACTTAGTTTGGGTAACTAAAATATTTTTTCTTGGAATAAAGTATCCATCAAATTCTAGACTTTGGTTTAACTTTTTGAAGTTAATTATCATTCTAGCTTTTCCTCTTTTATTTATATATGGTTCCTTCCATAAATGCTGGACTAAAATGTTGACTATTTGTTGGTTCAATTAATCCTTTTTTTTAATAACTTTTGAATTTGAATTTTGAATTTGTCTATATCTTTCTCAATATAGACCATTGGTTTGACTCTAATTATTTTATTAGGATCTTTTAATTTAACTCACAATATCTAAGATTCCTAGAAAATAATTTTCGTGGCTTGTCACTAAAATTTTCTTGTAATAATGGATAAATCTAATGTTTGGTATCCAATTTATATATTTTTCTCCCTCATTAGGATTTTTAAGAATAGGTAAAATTTTTTATCACATTTATATTTATGATTTTTTACTAGAGGTATTAGAATTTTCAATCCTCTATTTGTAAGACTTATCTGATTATGATTTATTTCTAATTGATAATACTTCTTTAAAAAGCTTGTTCCTAACAAAAAATCTCCATCTATGAAATGAAAACATAATATTTTTGGTATAACAAATTCGTTATTTCCTAATTAAATTGAAATATTAGCTTTATACTTTGAGAGTTTCTCTACCATCTATTGCACTTACCATAATGGGTCTTTTTAACCTTTTCCATTTTTTAGCTAGTAAAGCATTACTTCTACAAACACTTGTTGTAGTGCTTGTATTAACTGTGACATCTAATTGATATTATTTATATCCCTTAAATTTAAATTGAGCTAAAACATAAGTATAATATTTTTTATTTTGATGATGGGAGAAAAAAGTGTTTCTTCATGTTTCAATTTTAATTTTGATATGCCTAACATATTATTGTTATCTTTTTTTTTTAGATTGAGTTGTGTAACAACCAGGAAAAAGAAAGAAGAAGAAAAGAAAAGAGAAAAGAAAAGGAAAGAGAAAGAAAAAGGAAAGGAAAAAGCTGAAATTTTCAAAGGGTTGAAAATTCTAAGTTTTCTCGCCACAGCCCGACTATAGCGAATGCATTTGTTCGCCATAGCGAGAAATGGCCTAGCTATAGCGAGAATGTCTTCTCGCTATAGCGAAAATGCTTCTAGCTATATCGAGTGCGGGCATTCCATACAAAAACCAGGGAGTTGCTCGCCGTAGCGGCGCCATAGCGAAGACAGATGTCTGGAACAGACACGAGCTCGCTGTAGCGAGGGCGATGGCTCGCTATAGCGAGTGAAGTCCGGAAAAGCGAGAAAAAAAGAATTTGACTTTTTAAAAGCCTCTAAATTTCTTTTTTCTTCTTCTAACCGACTCAAGCTCACTCTAAGAGAGAGAAAAGGGCGGAGGAGAAAGAGAGAAGCTTAGAAGAGGAAGGAAGAACAAGAAAGGTAAGGATTTTCATGGCTTTTCTCTTAGTATGTTACTCTTCTCCCCTTACCTTCTCTTTCCACGGTTTTGGTTGTCAAAATAGTTAGGTCATGAGCTTGGTTCAGAAGAGAGAGAATGGGAAACCACTCTTGAGGGAGGTTAGAAGTTATGTAGTCTTCTCTTCCTTGCTTTCCCTTCTTAAGAGCTTGAGAGTTTGAGAAAAGAGAAAGGATAGCTAATGGATTTTAGTGAGAGAAAGAAACCTAGTTTAAAAAGCTTAGTAGGGTTGTTAGAAAGAGATCCCTAGCTTAAGAATCAAGTGTTAAGGAATTAATTCCATGCTTCTTGTGTGGTTAGGCTCAAGAGAAGCTCTCCCATCTAGAAGTGGTTGTGAAATCCACAAGGGAGGAGACAAGTTGAAAGAGAAAGTTGTGACTAGCCAATAAGGTAGCTCTCTCCACCTTCTTTCATGCATGATGTTGTGGTTACATTGTCTTACTTGTATGTATGTATGATATGAGCTATGAGAAGTGTGTTAGCATGATGCTCCAGTATGAATTGAAATAATGATTTATATGATTGTTTTGGTTTGCTTAAGGAATGGAAAAGCCAATAACCCTTTTGCCATGGTGAGGATGAGCCAAACCCTTAAGTTGGTTGAGACAAAGTAAAGAGTCTCCCAAAAGTGAGGTTGACTCCCAAAGAGTAAGGGTTGAGTCCAAGAACCTCTTAAGAATGGGTGAGGCAAGTCCAAGATCCACAAGTGAGTGGGTGAGGCTAATCCATGTACTTGGCAAGCTTTCAAATGTTATGTATGGCCTACTCACATGTTGAGAATGTTTTTCTTTTATGCATGGCCAATTCACATGTTGTAAATGCTTTCATTATGATTTTATATGCTAACATGCCATACATGCATGGTGAGACTTGTTTGCATGCTATATATGTATGATTGAATGAGAGATGAGCTATTGAGATTCTTTGAATCTCCCTCCCTCTCCACCATCCAAACATGCTAGGTGGATCAAGTGAGACTAGAGATGGGAGCCACCAAGCATGAAGTTAGGGAGACTAATGAAGACTTGCGAAGAGCTTCTTGTAAATATGTTGTATATGAGACAAGAGATGTAAATTAATAATGTATATGATGTAGTATCTATGAATGTTTGCAAGTCAATGTATTTATGATGTATATATGAGAATGAGATCCATTTTGAATGAAGAAGTAAGTCTTGATTATGAAAAGCACAATGTTAGTATAGGCCACATGAGTGTATAAGTGGGCATGGGGTAGTGAGTTTTTCCAATCTGGATTGCTAGACACTTGAGCCATGATTGATGGCCCCTATAGATGCTTTCTCATATGCTCAAAGGGTCATAGAGGTAGAAGAACTAAGATTGGACCCCATGAGCCCCATTTTTTAACCAAGAAAGTGGCTTTTTGCATTTGATGTCAAGAGTTAACCAAATGACCTCCTCTTGCTTTGAAATTTAACATGTGATTAGATCTTGGTTAGAGATTTTTGGGAAGCTAAAGATCAATTCATTTGAAGGTCTATAGCATTTCCTATGATTTTTCAAAGTTGGCATCAGAAATTTGGATTTCAGAAAATACTGTTCATTTGGTCAGTTTGGGAATTGTGTCATTCGAGGGGCAAACGTAGTCTAATGGCTACGAAATTTTATACACAGAAACTAGATGGTCACAGTGACTTGTAGGAACTAGAAGCACCTCATTTGGAGGTCTAGAGAGGAAGATATGCAATTTTGAAGTTCCAGCCAGAATCAGTCATCCTACCAGACCTGAGGTACTGTTTCATCAGTTTTCGGGAGTTTGGTTTGATGAATTGATCTGGAGACATTTTTTCTCTCTAGTTAACATCCACATATTTCCATAGTGATATAATTTGCATGCAGTGGATTTTTGTGGAATTAGTTAGACATTTTTAAATTCCATATTAGTAAACTGTGACAGTAACAGAACCCCTCTGACCAGTAGATGATTTCGGATGTCAAACGATTTATACATGAGATTTCAAGACTTCTACATATTTGTAATATGAAGTAGACGTCTTAAGCTTTCTATAATGACTGAGATCATGTGCTTTTGATTTTTTTGTATTTAGTTATGAATTTCCAAACTCAGCCTAGAAATGAAGCAAAATCTGCCGAAAACGAAATTGCATATCTCATATCCCTTTTTGCTTTCCATGAGTTTAAAGCATATTTTTGGAATTACAATAAGTCTTAATAGTACAACTAAGCATGAGGATGGATAGAAAGAGCTCACCCGGTCCATGCGACATTTAAGTGGATATCTACCCATGCATAATGCCATGAAGAAGGAACAACAAGGTAGAGTGAATAATTTTCCTTGTATGCTTAGCATGTGTATATGAGTATATAAGGTATGATGGGTATGAGCTAGAAATAAAGGTGTTACATTAGTTGAGATTCCACTAGAAAAGTTTCTACTAATAGAGTTTCTTTCAGGAAATATGGGTATCTAAGTTTTCAGATTCATTGTCACTTTCTTCTTGATTAAAAGTATATACTAATGTAAACCTAGGTAAAGAATTTTTTGCCATGGTTCTAGTGTCTTTAAAGTATAGATTTGATCTTGATACAATCATTTCTATCAATCTATGTTCATATTTTCCAGTAACATCCTTTGATAACCATCCTAATGGTATTTCTACGTCTCTAATATTCATTAACATAGGCTAAATATCAGTATCTAACCTTCATGTTTCAAAGATTTCAATTATCTTATTACTCTTTTTTTTAGGTGTTTTAGTTACATTAGTTAATTCATGGATTGCTTTCCATTCTATAGCTAGAGTATAACTATCTTCTTTCATCACAATATTGTTTGTTTGAATTCTCAATGTTACAGTGTTTTGTATATTGGGATTAGTAATTAAAATGAAATAATTTGGTTTTACTTTAAACCAAATTATTCTACTTATAAGATTGGATTGTATTTCTCCTATGACAGATTTAATTAGATTGTTTACTTATCTTTTATCCATCATAATAGCTAAAATTAGAGTATCTATTTTTTGACGAAATAAAGCTGTTATTTCAACTTGAATAACTCTTACATGTATACATTTAAGTTAAGGATATTTTTTCTTAAGCCTTTTTACTTTGTTTTTATTAAAGATTGGAATTTCTATAGTTTAATCTTTGTAATTTTTTACTGTGGTGTTTTGTCACACCATATTATTCCTAGCATCAATTTCCTTTATCAAGGTGGAATTACACAAAGTAGCAAGGAAATCCCAAGAATTTTGCATTAAAATCATAACTTAATGGCATTATGTCAGGGTGAGGATTCAAATTTCGATCCGTGAACCCCCAAAAACTTACCAACAATATCTTCTAATTATTTTCCATTCATACAAGTCATAAACATCTTAAAACTTCACATGAATCATGGATCAAGAACAAAAAATAACTAATTCTCACATTTTGCCTTGGGTTCCAAGGTGACAAATTTTGAAGCAACTTTGAAAAATCATAACTAAATGTATAAAAATAAAAATGAGGCAAATGATAGCTTTCCAAAAAGGTCTGTATGTATACTATAAGGTAAAAATAATTCCAGGTATGAAACACCCATCTAGACTGCGTTTGACAACCAAAAAGTATGAAAGGTCTGGCTGCCCTTGAGTTTTGCTACAGCTTACTGATTTAGATTTCAAAAATTTATAACTAATTTTCAAAAAATCCAAATCAAGTAAACTATACTAATATAGAAAGCTACAGATATCTAAATTAAGGGAAAAATAGTTCCCAACCCAGAAAATGACATTGAACTAGAGAAACTCGATGGAACAGTGCTGAGGGTCCTGTTGCTTCACTGACAGTGAGTTCTAATTTCAAAAATTCATTTCTCTCTCTCTCTAAATCTCCAAATGAGGTGGTTCTAGTTGTTATATCTCACTATGCATGTCTAGTTTCTCCATGTAAAATTTTAGGACCATTGGACCTCATTTGCCCCATGTGTTGACGAAGATGCATTTTCATACCAAAGCTATAGTACACTGACCAAAATCAGAAAAATTCCTAACTTAAAAAATTCACCAAATATTTCCTAGACCTCCAAAAATTCTGCACTTTAGCTTCCCAAAAATATCTAGATGAGCTCTATATGCATGCCAAATTTCATGAGAAAATTTGTCCATTTGGTCAGTTTGTGATATAAGGTTGCAAAATGTCATTTTTAAGTTTCATATGGGGTTTTAAAAGATCCATTTTTGCTTCTTCTCATTCCATGACCATATGAGCACGTGGAAAAGTATTAAAATACTCTGTCAAACATGTCTCAAAGGGCTAATAACCCAAATTCCATAATCTCACTCATCCACACCAAGATATACACAAGAGCCATATTTGTATAACTTGGCATATCTAAGTCAAATTCATGAAATATCCTTCACATGGGTCTAGTTCTCATACATATACAATATACCCATACTTTTACGAATATTCATAATCTCATACATCATATACATTATGGAGATATATCATGTGACAACCATATAGCTATAATACAAATATTTTACAACTCCATTGCGAATCTTCTTGTTTCCAAGTATGGTGGCTCCCATTTCCTTGCTCTCTTGATCCACCTAGGCATATTAAGTAATGGGCAGGGAAGAGTGAGATTCTAGAAATTCCAATAACTCATCTCCCTTTCAAACACACATACTTGATGCAAGTTTCAAGTCTAGATGCATGTATGCCAACATGAAATTCTCAATCATACATAAAACATTCTCTACATTCATAAGGACATAAATAACATACATAAGCTTGCAAAAGCATTGGTTTAGCCTCACCCACTCTCTTTGGAACTTTTGGACTTGCCTCACTCATTTTCAAAGGACTTTTGACTAAGCCTCACTCTTGTTAGAGACTTTTGGCTTTATCTCACCCAACCTTAGGGACTCTTGGCTCATCCTTACCCTAACTAAGGGACTTTTGACGTCACCAAACTCAAGCAAACCAAAGGCATTCATCAAGCATCATTTTAATACATAAACAAAGCATCAAGACACCATGGCATGTGAATGCTTGCTAGAAACATATTTCATGACTTAAAACATACACACACACATTCAAGACAAGAGAAACACTCAAGCATGCATAAAAGGAGAAGAGAGCTACCTTGCTTGAAATGGCACACTTTTTCCCTTAAAAGTTCTTCTTCTCCCTTGGCCAAACACCCACAAAGAGGTGGAGCTTGATTCCTTTGGCCTAGATACATGAAATGAGACCTAATTATACTCTTGGAGCATTTAACAAGATTGAACACACTCTAGAAAAATTAACTACTCCTAATGTTCCATAATGGATCTATAAGACATCCAAAGGAGCAACCATTAGCCTCTAAGGTCTTGGCTCCATTTTCACCTTATATCTAGGTCTCTTGGTTCCAATGAGACTCCTTGAAGTCATCATACACTCAATTTCAAGAGACTAGGACCATATTGCTTCCATAGTTCATATTATGGAACCTATTGCCTCATCTCCCATTTTAAGGCTTCTAAAATTTTTTCAAAGATTTCTCTCGTACTCTCCCATCATATAAAGTCCCAAACTAAGGCTAGAATAAATTAAAATAACTTCTAGCCTATTGCTCTAGTCTTGGCCGAAAGTGACACACCATTTAGAGCCCATGGAATTTTTGATTTTTCCTTGATTGAAGAGGCACTTGGGAGGCTTCCTAAGGGTCTTAGAAACTCAAATAAACATTTATACATGCAAGGAAATTCATAGATTAAATCAATTTTTATAAAGTGTCCAAGAGCTCTACACTTTCCTAACTTGATTTTCATTAGTTTTTCTTCCAATTTTCTTGCATCTACTAACTCCTCATGGTCTAAAATTCTCCCCCCAAGATGGTTCTATTCTGGCAGAACTCCACACACAAAGGGCAAGAAAAAGAAAGCAACCAAGATAGAAAAATCACCTTGGATCCAAACTTATCTCAAGCGTTCTCTTCCTTGCTTCAACCCTCTCCTTGAATTTTGAAATTTTCCCCTCTGTTCTGGGCTCAAAACTAAACCAAACATCTCATTAAATCCATAAGAAGAAAGGAGGAAAGGAGGGGAAGAAGTTTTCTAAAGGAAAGAGCAAAGTTTTCATGAACTCATACCTTTCTCTTAGTTTTTCTTCTTCCCTTGAGCTTGCTCTTGTGCGCCACTCTCTCTCTCTAAGTCTCCTCTCTATTTTCTAGGCAGAAACAGAGCGTTTTAGTCAGTGGAGCTGCTGGAACGTGGATAAGAAGAAGCTAAAAGTCATTTTATGTAACTTTTTACTTTTTTATTTTAGTCCCTCTTCTTAGCTTTTTTATTTTAGGCCCATTTCAACTCTTTTTTGAAATCAGTATTTCCCATCATAATATTTAGGCTTTCTAACTTATAAAATACCTTTGGAACCATTCAAATTGGATTTAAAACTATTTTGAACTGTTCGAACAAAGTTTTGGTCAAGCTTTGCCGAACTGGCTCATCGGACGGGTTTCAATTGCTCTAGGGCTTTTCATGGTTTTCAGGGTCTCTGAGAACCCTAGAAAGATTGAATTTTTCATTTAAAAAGCCCTCCTGTGTGTTTTCAAAATTTTTCAAAAATTACAAAAATGTCCTTACTTTCTTCGGCAAATTTTTTGAGTTTCTTTGGCTTTGATTTTCGGGCATCTTAAATCTCAAATCCTTATTTTTTATTATTTAAAATTTGATCCTAATTTTAGTTGGCATCAAACTTCTCTATCCAGGGGACTTCCTTTGGAAACTGACTCATTTTCGTCATTTTTCAAAAAATCGGACGTTACATTTCTACCCCCCTTAAATAAATTTCATCCTCAAAATTTGAGGTATATTTCCTCTTACTCTTTTATATTCTTGCTAACTGCTCCTTTCTTTCCCTTCTTCCTGGCTCTATACACTTTCCTCAATGATTTCACTTTCCCTTTTTTTTTTTTAAGTTTCTCTAGGCTAGGAAATTTACATTACTAGCTTTTAGTGAGAGCTCTTCTTTTCCTGTACCCTTGCTATATAGTATATACTAACTCCTTCCATAAGGGAAAGAAGCTTCTAACTCAAAGTCATACTCTTATGATTTTGGTCTTTTTGTGGGAGAGCTTACTAATCATATCTTATTAGTTTTAACCGTTCATAGAGGTTAACGTTCTTCTCAACGGACTCTTTTATGTACCTCAGGAGATAATTCACTTAATGTCAAATCTCCCATATCGTCTCTTAATGGCTCTCTGTAAGGTCTCATTACCTTTTTCTGTTCATCGGAGCTATTGGAGTTTCTTATCCACTGTTCATCTTGCACTTTTCCTTACTAGCTCATCCCATGATCATAATTCATATTTCTTTCTATCATAGGCCCCGTGGATATTGTCCCCGGTAGATGGCTTCTCCCATTAGCTCCGGGTTTGTTCTTCCTGAAAGATGGCTTCTATCATTAGCTTCAAAGAAAACGTGTCCATGTGGGAAGAGTACTACTCCTACTTATAAAGCCCCATATCTCAATTATTTATTGGGATTACAGCTCCCCCAAGGAGCCTTTACTTGTAATTATCCCAGTTTCTTTGTTTATTAACGTATTTGCCTATTTAGGCTAGGACTTTTCCTCACTTTTTTTTTGCTCACTTACGGGTGGGCATTTTATAATCCCTCATCTCAAACCATAATTTGATCCTAATTTTAGTTGGCATCAAACTTTTCTATCTAGGGGACTTCCTTTGGAAATTGACTCATTTTTGTCGTTTTTCGAAAAATCAGACATTACATGTTTCCACTAAATTGTTCAAAATATCTAGCACTCCAAAATTTCATTTTCAAAAATTTGTATACTTCTTTTTTTAAAGATGTTTTAATCTATTTAATTGACTATCTTCTATAGTCATATTTTTTTTTATAATTTTTCATAATTTAATAATTACTAAAGTTTCTACTTTAGGTATAGGTCTAAATTCATAGATATTTATCATGAAAATAAATTCAGATTCATTATCATCACATAATGAATCTAAATCACTGTCACTAATATTGGTGACTTCATATAAAATTGACTCATTATTTGAAATATCTTCACAAAAACAAATTTTTAATTTATTGGTATTTAAAGTTTTAATCATTTTCTTAGCACCACTTCCTTTTTTAGGACACCATTGAGCTATATGATCTTTCTCATTACAAATATAGCATCTACAAACCTGTTTTGGTTTTTGTGATCCCTTTCTCATATATCTTTTCTTTTTCTTAATATATTTGGGTTTTCCAAATTTTTTCATTTATATTTTTGAGTTTTTTGCTCAAATTACTACAACCAAATTCCTAATCATTTTTTAGAATATTATAACAATATTTAGTTCCTAATTGATTCTTAACTTATTTAGTTACTTTTAATGTTAAGCAATAGTCTATTACTTTTCAATGTGCATATCTAATCTTATTTCTTAAACTAGCATAACCATTGAATTTTTCTAAAAAAAGTATTATAATTATTATTACATATTTTATCCCATGGTGGTGGTAGTTTATGAAAACATTGATTTAACCAAAATTTTAAATCTATATCATTTAACTAGTGATAATGATATTAAAACTTTTTAGAGAACTCATCAAATTCCCTAATATTACATAATTTTAAATTTTGTGAGAATGTAATTAGTATCTGAATTAGAACTAATTTTATCCATAGATCTACAAAATTTTAATTTTATTATTTTCACTACCTTTTAAAGGATTTCTTCAAAAAATTGAAAGTATTTAATAACTCACTTTTTTGAGCTTGTCCTATTATTGAATCTTTCCATTTTCTAAGAAATTACAAAGTGTCTCCTTAGAATGTTCCTATTATAAAATTTAGGAATTTTTCTTTTGACCATTTATCTTTGTAGTTAATTACTAATAAAGATAAAGAATGTATTCGATCATCAATAACTTGTTCATATTGATCATAAGAAACATTTTTTAAATCAAGTATGTACCATTATTGATACATTTTGTTTATTTAAATTATCCCTTCTACTATTTGTAATCGGAATTTCATCCTCATTCTGTCTAATTTATTTAGATGAACTATTATTTTTAGTATTAACAATTCATACTTTATTTGAGTACAATGCTTGGTTTCAGGATCTGTTTCTAAATCATCCTTTTCACCTATTTTGTCTTTTACCTCTATCTTTTATAAAAGATTATTCTTCTTTATTTTTTAATTTTTTATCCTATATTATAGAAGTTCTTTTTTTAGTAGTTATTTCTAATTCTATTTTTTTAGACTCAATATAAGTAGTTTTAATTTCTTCAAAGCTAGAGTTTTTCTCTTCCTCTATAACCTTTATCTTTTTATCATCTTCGTCACTAGATACATTAATTGTATCATATTGAGAAAAATAATGATAGTTATGACTTTCAAATAGTTTTATAAAAGTATATTGGTTTTCCAGTATTCTATTAAAGATTTAGCATAATCAAAATCAACATTATTTTTTTGGATTTTTTTTTCTAAACACATATTTTATTATCGTAATATAATATATGATTATCTTTCTCAATTAGGGTGTTTAGTTGAAGAAGGTTTTTTAATCTAGATTATCTACTTAGCTAACTATGTTTTTATGATTTTTTTGCATCTAATTTTCTAAATCAACTAATAATTATATCTACAATAGTATACTTTTTTCTATTATTGTTCTTATTTGTTATACTTTTAGGTTAATGTATTTAAATATAGTTATTTCTCTATTTATTAATGAAATTTTTGTTGATGAAGGTTATATAATGATAAGGATTCATATATCTTTAAAAGCATATTTATTTAATTCAGTTATTAATATGTGCATGTATTAGTAATATTTATTAATTTTTTTAATTTTGGGCATTTACTTTCATGTATAAATTATTTTATGAATTAATATAAGTATTTATCACTAAAGTGATATATTTATGTTAATTTGTAAGGCATTTTATCATGTAAGGGTTTGTTTACTTTACTAATTATTGCACATAACTACTTGGCCAAAAAGAGTTTTATGCGTTTTAACAAGAGGTTATATATTTAGTAGACAATTTGCTTACTTAAAGAGAGTCATTATGTACTTTAACTAAAGTTACATAGAGTAGTATTTTATAAAGATATTTTAGATTTAATAATTTATCTATTAAAAAGGGGATATACTTTTAAATTTTAAAATATTCGTAAAGTTGACTCTATATGTTTTAATTGGAAAACATAGAGTTATTATATACAATTACGTACCTAGAGGGAGCCATTATATACTTTAATTAGAGTTACATCAAACATTCCTTTGTAAGAGTATTTTAGATTTAATAGTCTATTTGTCCAAAGGAAATATACTTTTAAATTTTGAAATATTTTTAAGGTTAACTTTATATGGAAATTTTTGTCCAAAATAAATATTACCATACATTCTTTTGTCTAATTATACAGTTTCATTTGTTGTAAACAATAATAATGCTATTATTGAAATTTTGAGTATGCCTAATGAAATAATTAATAACTATGAAATATGATAGTATTGAGAATGTTAGGGAACATATTCTAAAAATGGTCTACTTACAAAAAACAAGACAATCCTAAATGATGCCTTTATGATTTCTTATGTCTTGAACTCCTTTCTTGCTAAATTTAGCCAAATCAAAATTGCCTATAGTACCTTAAAAGAAACTTGGAACATGGATGTCATTTGAAAAATTGTCACATGCTAAGGAAGACAAACTTAAGGGGGGAAAAAGTAACAGTGCCCTCTTGACCTTTAAGCTAAAACCACATATTGGCAAGGGTTTTAATCATCATAAACTAATAAGAATAATGTTTTTACTAAGAATCATAGTATTAAAAGACATGGTAAAAATGCTAGTCAAAACTACAATGCAAGAGGTCTAAAGTTATCAATTGAAAAATTATCATATGCTTCAACTATAGGCAAGTTAGCCATAAAAGGAAGGATTGCAATAAATTCAAGTTTTGGTTGAAAAATAAAAATGAAAGGGTTTTATAAGTAAGAGGAAACCACGCCAAAGAGAATTAATGTTGAAAATAGAAAATGACATAGAAGTTACAATTTAATCAGTGGGAGAAGTCAAAATAGTTTTAGAGATTGGTTTTAAAATTATTTTTTAAAAACACTTTTTATGTACCCTCATTTAAAAGAAATTTAATTTCTATTTCATTATTAGATAGACTTAGTTTTGGTTTCAATTTTGGTGATAGAAAAGTGAATTTGATGTACAATTCATAAAAAAATAAATTATGATTTTTTTGCATAAAGATTTCTACAAATTATTTTTAACTTATGATAGTCTTTATACTTCTTTAAATATTAAAAATATTATTAAAAAGCATTCCAAAATTAAAGATAACCCATCCATACTATGGTGTAAGTGATTTATGTACCCCTTGAAGTTGCCTATTCAGTGGATCCATGCTCTTCTATTTTGTCGCTATCTTCTTAACACAAAACATGGGCCTTCAGTTAGTGGTTAGCGCTCAACTAACATTCTTTATCAACTACTCTCTTTTGACTAGTTTTCTTTAACTAATCTTTTTAGTTGGTCTAATTTCTAGCTGTTATTACTAGCAATTTTATGCACTAACAAGTTCTCAACATTAGACATCTTTGCAACACCATAAGTGTACCAATTCTTCTTGATGTTAAATTCTAACACTTTGAACAAAAATATGTCATTTAGACATGCATCTAACTCATAAGTGAAAGAGTCATCATGTCCATTTTTTCATAATATGATTATAAATAAAGCTGAATATTCATAAAAAAATTCAAATATTGAATGACTTAAAACAATACCTATATATAACATTTTTTTTAAAATAAACCATACACAAAATGATTAGGCAGTACTAAAGGCATTACAATCTTCATAGCCAATTACTATTGTTTTTCACACTTGAGAAGAAGCACAAAGTTTTGGGAATAGATAATAAAAAAAGGGAGATTAAGGATCCAATTTCACATGTATCAAAATTTTATGAGCATGGGCAGCCAAAATGTTTTGGGGCCTATACTAGTTACAAAAAAAAAATGGTGACATAAAACCTTGCCTTTATATACATATTGATTATGTCTAAAGGAGATATTGTTTGAGTCAAAAATTTTAAACATAGTTAATTACCATTTTAATAACATAATTAGTTTTATTGGGGGTTTGAGGCCTCTGCCATGAGTCGATAAACAAACTATAGATATTTGCATTGTTTTTAGTGCCTTAAAGGCATTTAGATGTAATTCAATGCATTATAGCTTTGTATCATTAGCTTTTCAACCAAACTCTATGATTAATTGTATGAATCAACAATTTTTCTTTTATTAGATCGAATTATTATTATGACATTATCATTAATAGGATAAAACGAACCTATTTTCCAATGATGTAAACCCAACTCATGTTTTTTACTGGTAGGTGAACGTCTATGAAGTTGAGAAATTAAAACTTAGATATCTTAATCATAAGAAAAAAGTAAGTTAGTAAAAAATAATAATTTAGTTCAAATAAACAAGTGATTAAAAACCACGGTCAATCAAATGTCATGAAATAATAAAATGTTGCTTTTTGTTATGACAAAACCCTTCTCTTTTAAAGAATTTGTATATGTTTTAAACTATTTTAATGAAAGTTTTTTAATTCTGAAACTGAAACATTGAAAGCATGTAAAATAACTAAACTATAGCTAACATAAATTGAGATTCAATTAGAGGCTTTTTGACAGCAATATGTAAAATAAATAAAAATAAAAACTCAAATGTTGCGCCGCAAAAACGTTTTCTTTAGATACTTAATTTAAAAATAAAAAAATAAAAAGAGTCGCAGCATACCATATGCCATGACCCATTTATATATATATATATATATATATATATTTATATATATAAATATATATACTTATATATATATATTGTATATAATTTGTTATATAATTTATATTTGATATATTTTATTATTTAAATTTTTTAGAATGATAATTAATTTAAATTTTATAAAAAAATATAATTTTGTAATTCAATTAAATATTTGTTATAATATTATTGAAAAATTATATGAGTATTATATTTTAAATAAGAAAAATTAATAGTAAAAAAAAGATCATTAAGTTTAATCTTATCCAAAGACTTAAAAATTTTTGACACTAAGATAATTCAACGAAAAGAAAAGTATTCCAATATTATCTAGTTAATTATATTTTCTCAAACATTCTATTATTTTTATTTTTATGTAAAGGTATTTTATTAAAGGACATAGCCAATCCCTACAAATTAAAAGAAATTCCAAATATAAGAAAAGAAGTTAGAGTTTTGTATCAGATTTATTAGAGTAAAAGAACAAGAAACTAAAGGAACATGAAGAATAATATAGCGTATTTAAAAAAGACTAAAAGAAATTATGAGTAATATATAATTTTGAAATATAATTTTGTTGTAATATTTATACTTTTAGTAAAGAAAAATTAATCAAGCCCCTCCCCTACTAATTTTTCTCTTTTTTTTTTCTTAATCAACAAAGAGAGTTAAAAAGTCTAAAGAAAATACATCTTTTATTATTAATATTATTATTACTATTATAAAAATAAAAGTGCATGTTTTTGAATTTTTATTTTTATTTTTTAAGAGTAACAAATAAAATTTTTGACATTTTAAAATTGTATAATGAAGATTGTAATTAATTTTTTCAAAAACAAAATACATCTATAAGAGAAAATACTAAGATTTATTTTTGGAAGTTATTAAAATCAAAGAAATTTAAATACAAGCACTTATATATATGTTATCTAATTTAATGTATCCCTATGTTTATTTAACCTATGTTTGTTACTAATAAATAAAAAAAGAGATATAAACAATCAAACTTAAGGAAAGAAAAGAAAAAAGGAAATACAAACAAAAGGAAAAAATATAAACACAATTTAAATTTTAAAAAAAACTTAATAGGTCACGACATAATTAAGCATGTGGAGAAAACATTTTGGCGGCCCAGGGTCTATGTTAATTGTTTTTTTCTTTCGCATATGATAGTGAAAATACCAGTCACATAAGTTTAAATAATATAACACATCTGCATAACTATTTAAACCAAAATTTCATTAGTTTAATTAAAGTAACAAGTTATACCGATATTATATACTCACAATTTGAAACGTAGATATCAAAGTATTTTATTATACACGAAAAGGTTATAACTATTAAAATGAAAGAAAAAAACTTAACTTTTTATCCAATATGTCCTCCAGTCCCACATCTGGGTCTTCAGCGTAAGCGCTGGGGATAACGCTAAAATGGCTCCTGTTCTGCTTCTTCTACTTCTACTTCTGCTTCTTCTTCACCTTCATCCTCATTGGTTGATCCACTATTTGGTTGACGAGTAGGTTAAGAGAATTGAACAGGGGGAATCGGTTGATCAAGGTGAAAAACTCCTGCTGGAAAGATGGTCCCCATGGTTCAGAAGATGCACCAGCATACTCTGCACTGAACGTGAACGGATCGAAAAATAGAGTAGTGAAAGAGATACCCCTAGGCTGCATAGTTTGGGGTGGCAGGGTGGAGAAGAAAGGCTGAAGAGCTGATGATGTGAAGGACAATGAACCACTCCCAAGAGTAAAAGAAGGACCAGCATCCCCAATAGATGAAAAAGACCCAGGTGCGCCAAAGGATGGTGCAGCAGAAGAAGGACCAACACCTGCATAGTCTGCAAATGTTGCAAAAGGACGTGGCTCTTCAGTTTCCTCATGCACAGGCGCTGGCATGTAATAGGACGATGATGCATCTATCTGACATCTACTGCCATGGGTGACATCTACTAATGGCTGTCTAGTAGATATAAAACCATGTCTCCACTTTCTTGGGCAAGCCTCTGGCTCTGGTGGTCTCTGTAGATGAGGAGCAGGTGGAGCAGGCTGAGAGACCAACATCTCTCGATGTTCACCCAAGGCCTGCAGCATCGTCCTAACGTCTCCACGAGTTCTCTCCCTAAATCCTGCATAAGCATCGGAGGATCAGCAATGGAAAACATATATAGGTTGTCCAGTACATCAGTCTGTGAAAAAAAAAAAGATTAGTCGTTATGTAGTTGGAGGAAAAATATGTACAAATAAAAGATAAAAAAATATAAGAAAAGGTCATACCACAAAACCTTGGGAACCACTCTCTGGATGGATCCACCGTCGTGTATGGCGCCAATACTAACGCATATAATCAGAGGAGCGATCTAATGAAGATACCTTTGTATCTGCTTGGGCAACAACACGCTCCCAGATATTCCATGCAGAGATAAATACCATATGCTCCTGACGCCAATCTTTATACGTTTTTCCTCTTAGTTGCAAAGTATGCAACGATCCCACATTAAACGGTGTTTGAGGGATATGCTGTTGTTGACCAAACTGGCGGAGAACACGGTCTGCATGGTGAAATTCAACGAGCCAAAAGCAAATAATAGGTACAAACGCCCGCCATATATTTGAACCCACTAAATAATAGTTTGGAATTAATTATTGGACATTCGGATGGTCATATGGCTATCAAATGAACTCATCATCCTTCATCTGATTTAATAATATCCTATAAGTCCGTAATGCCTCAGTGGTCGGATGAATATGTTGGGGGACACGCCTCCATCTGAAACCCAACGGCGGTCCCAAGGGATATATTTCTATTTGAGGATCTGCTTGAGCAGGGATAGGCAGAGCCAGGCGCGAGAAATGATCCCATACCTATAGGTGAAGTAATGTCAGGCAACCACCAATATTAACCTCTGCATAATTGGTTGCATCGCACAATTTTTTATATAAGTGGGTCAAAACTGCGGATCCCCAACTATAATGACCAGCTTCATCGAAATCGGCAAGTAATGGTAAATACATCAACATCACCCTATGCCCAGTCCGATCCGGCATCAAGTATCCCCTAATCAACCTCATAATGTATGCTCGAACAAATTGCTATATGGTCTCATCATTGGCATCGTCTGGTAAGGCCGCAAATGTCTATGCAAGCCATGGCACACTGAGTTGCTGTCCATCCATGATCTCTGGAGGTGGAACCACGTAAGTAACTGCTGACACACAGTTATCCAGTTATAATTAGTTCTTCCTGAAACAACTTGTCCTGTGCAAGGTAGTCCAAGTTGAATAGCAACATCTTGTAAGGTAATAGTTGCCTCTCCTCTAGTCAAGTGGAAAGTGTGGTTTTAAGGCCACCATCTCTCAACTAGAGCTGAAACTAATACTGCATTAAAGTCAAACTGACCAAGTCGAGAGACCCCAAAAAAATCAGCTTGGATCAAGTATGGAATAATGACAAGTGGAGGATCAAAGATGTGATCCTCCTGTGCTATTCGTCGTATACGCAAAATGCGATCGGCCTACAATATGCATTTATCTTATTAACATATAATAATATATAATAAGTTGAAAATAATAATTGTATCTGTTTTATGTTACCTGTCCCTGCCATACGGCCTATGAAACATGACGAGTCTACAAATCCAAAAGGGAATCATCCTCAGGTCCAAGATCGATAACACTAGGATGCCCAACCATTATATTATTACAGTGCAATGTTGTTATGAGTTAAGAAATTTATTGTCAAATATAATTATTAAGTAAGTTTTCTATAAAGGAAATTATAAATGCAAATAGAAAAATAAATAAATGTTATAAATAAGTTAGCAAAAAAAGAGACAATATATGGTGGAAAAGGAAAAAATTAAGTTCCGTACAATGCTGTTGGACAACGTAGAATTGCACCAAGAGTTCATTACAAGAAACAATAATAAAGTTACAATGCACTGATGACAACAAAATAGAAAATGTGACAAATTTAATTATATTAACTTTTACTTGGTCGTTGCGATGGGCAGGTTACTCGGTTATGACCTATTTGTTTGCACAACCCGCATCGCTGTTGTTCTCTCGACCCCTCGCGCCAATCCATTTCATTCCGAATTTTAGAGAATTTTAGCCTCCCTCGTTGGCGAATCATAGCAGGATCAGGTACTAACCGTGGACCTATAGTTTGTGGCCAATACAGTTCTCCTCCCATCGGTTGGAACTCCGTCTTGTATGCATTGACGATCATGTCAAGCTGAAATAGTCGATCCATATACTGGAACGGATCAATTGAGACCGAGACACATGCGGCAAATACATGTTGGTATGGATACTTCTGACTTTGGAACTCACCGCAATCACATGTGCGACGGGCCAAACTTACCTTACAACACCGACCATATTGTTTGTTTGTCAGATCATATAGTTCTTTGACTTTAAATTCCGATGCTCGCCTATCAAATCTACGTACAGTTAAGGAAGATACACTCTGTATTAAGGATGATAATTTTTTCATCACATCTTCCGGGAAAATAGCACTAGCCTCAAGTTGTGCAGTGATCATTTGTGAACGCTCTACCCAGTATCTGTTTAGTCTATACATAGTTGCTTTTACCAGTTCACTGATAGGTAAGAACCTAATCCCTTTTAACACACTATTGATACATTCAGCTAAATTTGTAGTTATATGACCCCATCATCGGCCTTCAACATCATACACACGAGACCATTTACTTTTGGGAATATCCTCGATCCAGTTTACAGCTTCTGAATGGAGTTGACGTAATTGGGTCAATTGTTCATCCACCTGATGCCACTCATGCAAGTAACTTACATGATTAGTTATTCATTAATGCGCATTTTATCATAATAACCATTAAAACAATTTATAAGATTAGTAAACCATACCAATATTAATGAATCTTTTCTTTAACCACTTATTTCTGAACGTTGTATTTAAATTACTTGCAATATGTCATAAACAAAATACATGATATGCTTGCGGTGGATGCCACCCAATTTCTAAATTCGAGATAGCAGCCAATAGTTTAGGATGTCTATCAGAAATTCAGCAAATCTCTATCTTATTTGGTAAAACTCGGCGCCGAAGCAAAAAAAGAAACCATGCCCATGATTCTTGTGTTTTACCTTCAAAAACTGCAAATGCTAAGGGAACAACTCTGTTGGCTCCATCTTGTGAACTTGCAATTAGCACAATCCCCTTATACTTTCCATACATGAAGGTTCCATCAACTTGCACCATTGGTTTTAGATAATTAAATGCGTCAATACATGGTTTGAAGGTCCAAAAAACTCGATAAAACTTCACTAAAGAACCTTTAGTTGAGTTATTCTATTAGCACTCTCAGTGGACAAGCTCATAATAAGACCCAGGCATGAAGTGATCAACCGCTGCTAACCACTTCGGTAAGAAGGCATATGATTGTTCCCAATTTCTAAATACAATGCCGATTGCTCGGTGCTTTGCCGTCTATGTCTTTTTGTATGTAACAGTGTAGCCAAATATGCTATGCACTCTTTCAATAATTTGCCTAATTGACACCGAAGGATTCTCAGCCACCATTGACACAATGTGTGATGAGATGACGTCAGAGTCAAGCTTTAGATGATCTTGCGATAATGACGGAGAAAGACATGTGTACGGTCCATTGTATCTTGTTATTTTTCAATACATGTCCCTTTCATCCTGACTTGTTCTAACTCTTCAGGTACACTGACCACCATATTCTGGACAACGATATTCTTTATATTTTTCTGACGAGTAATGCACTTTAAATATGTGGTATTTCCGAACAGAGTATATCTTCACCGCACGCCGCATAGACTGTTTATCTGGGAATCGCATACCGATATATAACTCTTGACTACTGTTAAAGTTAATATTCTCATTTATCTCAGGGATCTCAATAGAATTTCCATCATGCGAACTAATCTGTGGTAGCATGGCATATGTTGGGTCCTCATATTGACCCAATGGAGTAACCCCAACCTCATTAACATCGTTGCCCTCTGACTCATCATCTCCATGGTTATTGATATTAGGCGGAATATCATATTGATCTTCGTTTTCAAAGTCATCCATAATATCCTCTGTTTCAGTTGGGGGTGATGAACGACCTGCATTAAGAATAAGCTGATGAGATGAGCTTGGTTGGCAAGTCAAGTCGAGGGTAGGCTGAGCAGCAAAATGGCTAACACTTGCCATGTCAGTATCAAATTGTGAAGTATAATTATTGGAACTTTGGATCTGGCCAGTTGATGGAAGGGATAGCGGTACATGAACCTCAGCTTGAGACTCTAGTAAATTTGTGCCAGTACTTGATATATGTGCATATATATCCAGTGCACCTAATTGATTTAAAAATTTTCGATTAGCTTCCCACATGGTTTGGATATCATTGTCGTCTTCCAAAGTACACACCAAATACCTTGTGGGATTACGTGAGTGAGGGTACCTATATACCAACTCGAACACAGATTGATTTGGAGCCAATTGTAACTTTTTACCCACCACTTTTTTCAATCCATTGAGAGTAATGCAGGCGTCAACTCTTAATATTTTAGATCTATCACAAACAAATGTTACACTTTCTTCACTATTATAAATTTTTCTATTTGCATATATGCATATGATTTCCTGTCTCACACTCATTATGATTCCTATTATACAAAAAGTGTAATGACACATGCAAAACAATCATTAATATCATCTAGATACATATATTGAATCATATATCCAAATATATACACCTACTTTTACTCAGCTACATACAATAATAACCCTCTATGTCTACATTAAAAATTATTTATCTCATTTAATTATATTTCTATTTTGCTTATATATAAATATAAATTAACTCTTAAAAAGGACAACCTTCAGCACTGTATACCATTTGAATTCTATTATTGAATTTAGTATATTACGTTTCTGTATATTTAAATTAGAATAAATAAAAATTATTTATGAGAAATTAGCATGAGTAAAAGTCACGTATAATTCTATAGCTTAGAAAAAAGTTATATTATTCTATTAATTTATGTACTTTCACTCAATTTTTAATTCAATTTCGATTATTCATAATTTATAGTAAAATTCTTATAATTCTAAGAAATTTAAATTTAATCCTTACAATTAAAATTTTGTTAACAAGTCATTAAATTTTATTAATGCATCCCATCATATGCCATATTAACAATATGAATATATGCAATTTATACTCATGGAAAAAGTAAAAATAGGTAATAAAATAAAATAAAATCAAGTGTATGTTATACAATGCAATTTAATTTATGACTTGAATTATATACATTTTAAACTTTAAATAATATATAATTAACTACATCAATAGAATTTAATAATACAAGAAAGGAGGTTTAATAAGAAAAGATAAATTAAACATTTTTGAAAATATAAATATTTAATTAATTTTTACATAAAAAATAAAATTAAAACTAATAAAATTATAAGAATCAAAAGAATAATTTAACTATAAGGAATGAAAATAATAATTTAGAAATAGGGAGAGAGGGAGCAAAAATAAAGAGAATATACAGAGCAAAATAATAATAACAATAATAGTAATAAGTAGACAAGAATAAATTAAATTTCTTTTTCTTAATTTTCAATATTGGGGTGGCCTTCCGCTTTTAACAATCCAATAAAAACAAGATTTAGTTGAGTAATAAGATTCCACAAACCCATAATACATTAAATGGTATCATCTTCCGCAATTGAAAACTTACTAAAATTAAAAGTGCATGCAAACTAAATTATAATGTAAGTTCTATGTATCAAAATAAATTATAAAGACATATAAAGTAATTAATAGCTCAAAATAATGTCATTTGAAATTTGAATATCATATCTAAAATTCAGGCCACCCGATTGATTTAATTGAGTTGATACCATCAAACTATTTTAATGCAGAAATTTTTTTTATTTTTATTTTTAAACAAGAGGTAAAAACTAACAACATCTAAAAAATAATAAGATATTTTTAACATTTTTCTTTTCCTTAGTACGTATTATACATTATAAAGATAAACAAAAAAATAAATAATGATTTGTTTTCTTCAGTTTAACAATCAGCTAGTTAATAAAAAGGTTTTATTCCTTCATTTATAACAAGTTAAATATAATTAATTTAAAAAAGATATTAAAGAAACAAAATATTCAATAGTAGTATAATAATTTTTTTCCTTCACTATATTTAAGCTTAATATTCATACATGAAGATATTGAAGATTTCTTTTTAAATGATGATCTGAAACTTTACTTGTTTTATCTGCGTTCTCTTCCTTGCTTGATCTTTTCTACAATAAATACAATAAATAATAATCAATAACAAAAGTGTGAAGAAATGGTAGTATATAACAATAAAAAATATCAAATATAGGAATGAGAGTAGTAATAAAGAAGTAAGGAGAAGAACAGAAAAAACTTACAATTATGTAGGATAAAAATGAAACAAACCTTGCAAGGGTAGGGAGAATGAAAGGAATGAATAGAAATGAAAGAAAGAAAAGATTAAAGTGTAATAAAGGAAGCAAAAAAACAATACTATAAAAAATAAGAGGAAAAAAAGAGGGGAAGAAAGGAAGTGAGGAATGAAAGAAGCCATTTTTTGAGAGATGAAAGAAGCCATTTTTTAAAGAAAGAAGGAAGAAAGAATTTGCAGCAGGAAAGGAAGGAGGGAGGGGCATTGAAATTGCCCAGGGGGATGGGGGGGAATACGCTGGGGGGGGGGGATCACGCTACAGCAGTTATAGCTGCTAGTTACTACTGCACGCTATAGCGTGCAGCTTTTCCTTAGCTGGTGACTAGCGGCATCACTGATGACGCGACCTCTTATTATAATTTAAAAAAAAAATACTGATGTCGCGACTCATTTTATATAAAAAAAAATTAAATTTTTAAGGAAATGATTTTGGCGACGCAGTGTATGAGGGATTAGTTTATTTTTCTCGCGCATGAGAGTCAAAAGGCCTTCAATTAGATGTTAATTAAGTGACAATATAAAACACAAAAATATAAAAAGATTTTTAAGGACAAAATCTATACACACTTTTCAAATATTTATCATCAAAATTCTCTTAAAAAAATGGCATGTAAATTCTTTCTACAGTTTAATTTTATATAATTGAATTTTAAAAAATATTTCTCATATCTAATTTTTTTAAAAAATTAATTATAAACACTCAAAAATATTTTTCCTTTCTTTTGTCGAAGTCTACAAACCATGAGTGTCGAGAAAAACAACGTGTAACAAAGCATCAACCATTTGCTGACACGTGGACATCGAAACCATGAAAAACCAATCCATGATCTTCTTCATCATTCATCATCATCCACTCAGCTCAGTAGCACCCTTCTATGCGACGCTCGTTTCATTGCAACTCGATCTGAGCAGGAAAGAGGGAAAAAGCTTACGGTTATGGAGGCCACCACAGCATCCATTTGTGGCACCAATAGAGGGTTGCCCTTCATTTGTTCCTCTCCTCTACTCGTCAAATCCATGGCTACTCAGAAACCCCTTCCATCAGTTTCTAGAACCGTAGGCTCTAGAAAGGTCAGTCCTTGACTTGGCTAGAAATTTTCGAAATTTGGCCTCCATCATATTGAAGAAGATCAATTACCTTTTCTGGTTTTATTTTATAGATATATATTTTTTCATTTCTTGACCTTGCTTAAATAATGTTTGATCTTTTATTGAAACAAATCGTTTGGTACGAAGAAAGAGGCAACTTCTCTGATGTTCTAACCAATTTCAAGAAGAAAGGAATTAATTGCATTGTGAATTCATCCGCCGAACAAGATGCGAGTTATGTTAGAAAGAAAAAGGTTTATTCAATCTTAAACTCGGTAGACTTCTGCTATATAAAAAAAGTTCTGTAAATATTTAGGGTTTAGGTTTTTGCTAGTCTTGTGAGTTATAGCAAACGACTATAGAATTAGAATAGAGTCAAGTTCTGTAAGTGTTTCGGATGCTATCATAATCTTCAATTATGATATGTGTAAAAAATTGTTTGAAAGACCCCAATTATATAATGTTAGAGCTGTAAAAAAGCATTTATATGACATGTTTTTATTCAAGAACTTAATAATAAATATATAAAAATTATTTAGTCCTTCTATGGGTGTGTGACATATTTCATTGTTGAAGGGAAAAAGGCATCCTGGGCTTAGTTTAGGTAAGTTCATCAAGTAATGTGTCAGATTAGCATCTTCTATATTTTTTAAGAAATTGACTATATTAATTTTGTAGAGATAGACATAATGTATGGGATCTAAAACTTGTTGGTGACTATACTTGTGTTATTTGATGTAAATGCCCACACACATACTATCTTCTTCTTTACGAAATTGACACGATCAACTTTTTAAAGAATATAGACAGTTCAAATATGCCATTGTCACCCATAATTCGAGATTCAATTATATAAATATTATTATTCTTTCTTATGATTGAATCTTGCTTAGGAAAAAACTTATATGCAGTTCTTAATTATTTTACTATCAAATTCTTTAATTAAAATATGACAAGTATATAGGTTTCTAATAGTAGTATGACAAATATATAGTTTTCACATAGAGTTGTATAATTCTCTAATTAAATTATACACTTGTTATATGATTATTGAAATAAAATACTCTTATTATGTTTTAATTGAAGAATTTAATATAAATAACTGCATGTAGGTCTAATTTTATTTATTAGCACAGTGACTAGAGTCTATGAATGACATAATAGGCTGAGTTTGAACAATCTGAAACCCAGCTGTAATGGCAATGTAGAACATTTTGTTATATTCAAATTATTTCTTCTAAATACCAAACCATGTGCGCGATGCAGAATTCAACTGTATTCCCACTTGGTGAACAAGGCCCTCGGAGTAGCCCCATAACAAGTACACCTTCCATTAAGCTACTTACAAGAATGGAGCAACTGAAGCTATTAAGCAAAGCAGAGAAAGCTGGTTTGCTATCAGCAGCAGAGAAGTTTGGGTTTTCCCTTTCAACAATAGAGAAACTGGGACTCCTATCAAAAGCGGAAGAATTGGGGGTGTTATCTGCAGCCACAGATCCAGGTACTCCAGGATCATTGTTAACCCTTAGCTTGGGTCTACTGCTTTTGGGACCTTTGTGTGTTTATCTGGTGCCTGAGGACAACCTTGGGGAGGTTGGGTTACAAGTTGTAGTTGCTCTGCTCTGTGTGGTTGGTGGTTCTGCAGCTTTTGCTACATCAAATCTTGTATCCAACTTGCAGAAATTAAGATAAATTTAATATAGTTTTAAGTATGAAGTGTTCAGAAATCAAGGCCTTGATACAGACATTGAGGTATAATGAAATATGAATGAAGTGTCGGGATTCAATTTGAAATATTGTGTTGTTTCTAATTTGAGTATCAGACGTATATAGGACACATAATTGCTCTAACTTCTAGGCATCATTGCTTCAGATAAATTTAGGTTTAACTGCACTTCCATTCCTTTAAGTTAGCTGCAATAAATAATTTTTTAGTACTGGTTAGAGTAATGTTGTCCTCTAATTTATTTATTAAAGCACTTTAGTTTCTCATTTCAATTAAATCAATTTCGTGCCTCTAATTATTTGAAAAACAAAAAGTAACTGACTGAAACAAATTTAACCTCTAGTTCTGGTGACTTAACAAACACGAGAGGGTATCATATTCAACTATTATTTTTAATTGTCTTAATAACATTATATCAATGAACTCTAAAAGGATTAATATGTTCTTACAAATAAATAGTTGATGTCCACTCAATGCTATTCAAACTTATTCAGTTTATCCTATAAATGTCCACTGACCTACTTATATACTTTCCCTGCACATTTTCCTGAAGTTACAAACAGCAGTTAGATGAGTTTTTGCTCAATCAGAGCTATGAAATCAATAATTTAACAGGATAACCATTACCTCAAGGGAACTATGCATAAAACTCAATTCTTCAAATCCAACAAATCCAAAACAGAATCCCTAATGCAAGAGGTGAAAAGTACAAAAATAGCACAAGTAAGCCCGCCTCAAACAATGTTTATGTTGTTTGGAAGTGCAGAAGCCAGAAAGTAACATTCACGGACCTGACTACTTCTAACTTGGATTCCATCATGCTTAATAGGACTAAATTTCTCGAACACTTTCTCAAGTTGTTCGGCTGTTGCATCAAAGGTCAAATTCCGTACGTATATGGAGTGATCTTCAGCTACAAAGAATAACATGCAAGTCAATTCACTTTCAAACTGTAACTTGGTGGACCAATATATATAAAATCTATGGCTTGTTTCACTGTCCTTTTTCGGGGTATCAAGCTATTGTTATAATCTTTCACTCACAAGTCACAATAAAGATGAAACAAATATGCCAACAAGAAAGAAAATGTGTCTCTAAATCTTAGTTAATTGATCTGAAGAGAAAACAAGCGTCCAACATGTTGAGCAGCATCAATATATACCTTCTTCATGAACATCACTACTCCCAGGAGCACTGTCACTTCTAGGAGCTAGTGCCTCAATTCCAGGACTAGATTTGGCAGCAGTAGCAGGCACTTGTTGACTGGGTTTTGTAGATGCCACTCTTACTGTTTGGCTAGGAACATAGACAGGACCAGATGTCGCATTACTTTTCATTACCTTAATGTAGATGAAAATATTCCATTAATGAATGTAAAAAGCGGGATACCAGAAAGCAAGAAAGTCTATGAGGATGAACTCACAATTGATGCATATGATTTCCTAAATACATCATCCTGGACTGCTAGAGTTGCGTTATGACTAGTGACAATATTGTTAGTTAGATCAATAGGAGGTTCAACAACGGCTTCATCAATAACTGATGCTTCTTGCTCATTTTCCAAAGGATCAAAAACTTCAGGCGCACAAGTACTGCACCAAATATTTCATACTTCTTGATATAAACTTAGGTTTTCAAATTCCATCGATAACACACTAAACATCCTATATTACTTGATGTGAGATTAGGGTTTTCAATGTAGTTAAGGAAGAAGAACTAGCTTCTTAAGTACCACAAGATTATCTAGATACTGTAGCACATTCATAAAATATAATCAAGAAACACGATTACACAAACATAAATATTTCATACTAGGGTGTTTCTTAGAGTGAATCCATAGAAATACATGCAATCTAAGGTCACCTCCTTCTTTAAGGCAATCCCTTGTTTCTTACAAACCATTTCTTATTAGGATTTTAACTTGCGAGGGACTTCAACCCTTGAGAATTCTGTCTCTACAAATTAAGACCATCTCTTATAAGAATTTTAACCCACGAGGGACATTAACCCTCTAGAACTTTGTCTTTAAGAGATTGTCTCCTATCGGGACTTTAACCCTCAAGAATTATCTCTCTCTTGAAATTCCTTTCTCTTAATGCTTCTGGATGAATTTTTCTTAACATTCTTTTCAAAATGAAGAACAATATATAAAATCCATACAAGAGAGATTCCATGTAGTTAAATCATATAGACAAATTAGGGTAAAATCCTAATTTGCTTATGGGAATCCCTTTTTGGTTTTGGCATCCTCCTTTTAAATAGTGACAAAGAGGAATACAATTTCACATAGAGTAAATGCCATATAATCAAATTACATCAATGCAGAGTACTTAAAAGTATGCAGACCACATGAGGAATATTAAATCAAGTGCTAAACAAATGACTCAACATGTGACATGAACTAAAGAAATCTCATCTACGTGAGCCAACATAGACCACGTGAAAAGTTGTACATAATAATAATCTAAGGAAATTGCAACCATAGGTTGCCTTAACAAATTCTAATAAAACCCTTTTTCTTATTATCATGTCTTTTATTGTTTTCAATGTTTTTAAAGTCTATAGTCTATATCAAGTCCTAGTCTATGTCAAAGTCAACCATGTCAAGGTAAAATAATAAGTCCAAATATACTTCTTGCATGGGGAATTGTATGAATAATTACTTCATTTAAGTTTCTCAGGTATAAGGAGAATTTAGTCAGGCGATCACATCTATGCAAGAATCAATCTCATATATCATGCAAAATTCTATTCCTTCACTTATTTGAGAATCACACAATCTGTATGGATTCACACAGCCAGACCATGTGGTTCTTAGATTGGCATAATGTGAGAAAGGCTAAGAAAATGCATGGGCCATGTGATTTTACATAGTCAGGCTGTGTACCTTTTAACTTTTTACATGCTGCTAGAAACACATGGCCCAAGTATTTTTACATGGTCAGGCCATGTAAATTGGAGAAATTATGTTCATCATCACACTACCCATGTGAAAATGCATGGCCAAGCAGTGCAAAATGCAAAAGCATGTTGGTCAACGCATAACTTGTGTGAAACACAATTATACATCAAGTAAAAACTAAAAACAAGCAAGAAATCAAACTAACTATAAGTATACAAAGATTGAACATTCATCTCCCCCTTATGACTTCTAAGGAGTTTTATGTAAATTTGAGAGAAAGGAGTAAGGAAAAGAGGAAGATGATTATGCATTCGTCATTTGCCAGACACAGGGAGTGTTTTTAACTTTGGATTGAATTCTTCTCCTCCTTTTCTTCCTTTTACTCTTTCTCTCTATCGTCTCTTTCATCTATCTATCTTTCTCTCTCACCTTCTCTACTCATTCTCTTCCTTTCTTTCTATGTTAGAGGATGTTTGTAGAAGAAGAGGAATGGCAAAGGGGTTGAGGAGAGTTACCTTGATTTATAGCTCATAAAGTCGGTTCTCTCTTTCTCTCTTTGTTATTGCTTCTTCTAAAAGTAGTCAAAAGATTATAGAAGTTATCTTGACTGCTCTGACTCGATTCTTATCTAATAGGAATTCCTATTTTGTTGGGAACTAGAGTTGAAACATCCCTTCTTATCCTTGGTTCTATGCCTTTCAGCTGAAGAATTTCTCAAAATTCAACATTTTAAGTTCTAATGAAAATCATATTTTGATCCCTTAAAGAAATTTAATCTTAGCAAGAACTATACTTCGACCCTTAAACTTTTGATATTTCTATTTTTATCCCTAAATTTTTCTCTAAATATTTTAATTTTCCTAATAAATTTTACAACAATCCTAGGGTATATAAAAATCTAGGAAATCACAAGAATTTACATAAATTAAATACACCATTTAGTATTTTCATACAAAATTTAATTTAAAGCATTATATTGGGCAAGAATTATTTTCTCAATTATGCAACTTTAAAAGATTTATTTTTTCCTTTTTTCTTTTTCTAACACTTACATTCATGTGAGACTTAACTTTTCATTTTATTAGAACAAAATTTGTCATTAACTTTTTATAGTAGTTATTACATACATCTTCATGAACCAAATTTTTAAGATAGTTATTACAGAATTTTTGTTATGAATAAGTTTTTTAAATCTACATGTGCATACTTTTGTATATATATCTCCAAAAACCTTAGTAATTTCAAAAGCAATGACATGGATGATCCTTTATGTTTAAGTGTTACAAGCTTTGTTATTTTGCATTTTCTTTTGTCTTTTGTTCTTAAAAACAATTTTTTAAAATTTTCATTTGAACTTTAACTTTTTTGTTTAATATAAAAAGGGTTTCTTTAGACCATGGAAGTTCTTAAACATGACCTAGAAAAAGTTAGTTTTAAAAATATTTTTTATTCAAAAATACACATTTTTCTATGCCATACTTTTTAAAATTTGCAAATTTGGAAACTTCAACATAGCCCTTTTATTTGCTTTAAAAGTCACTTAAGGTTTCAATGAAGAAAAGTTCTACATCTTCTTATAGAAAAAACTTAGGAAAGGGTGTTTGAACTTAAATATGATTCATAAAGGGTGTTAAACTTTGATCAGGCACAGACAAAGGTGCTTGAACTTGAACAACATACAATACTTAAGTGTGCCTAAACTTTGATTTTAAACTTCGACAATATTTAAGTAAGAGTGCTTGAATATCGATATGGGTTAGGTAAGATGCATGTACTTTGACCAGGTTTAAGTAAGTATCCTAAAGTTTGACAAGACTTACGTGAGGTGCTTAAACTTCAACATGACTTAGGTAAGTATTCTTGAACTTAAACTTTAATAGGACTTGGCTAAGTGCACTTGAACTCGAACTTTGACAAAATTTAAATAAGTCACCTAAACTTTAACAGAATCTAAGTATTATTCTTAAGACACATGTATGTATTCTTAAACTTTAATAGGTATTAGGTAAGGAAACCTAAATTTCCATAGAATTCAAGGATGACACTTGAACTTCCATAAGAGTCAAGTAGGTATGCTTGAGCTTTTATAGGGCTCAGGTAAGTGTGATTCAAATTTAACTTAAACTTTTATAAGATAAGGACTAAATCTTAGTAAATTATGATAGCAAGGCCACTCTATCGCTTATAATATTCTATTACGTATTTTAGTCATTTGTAAAAGATTTTACTTGCTGTTCGATAAGAAAGATTTAAGCATGTGTTATAAACTTTGATAGGACTTATATAAGGTACTTGAACCTCACAGGACTTAGGTAAGTATGCTTGAACTTGAACTTTGATAGGACTTAAATAAGTCACCAAAACTTTGGCAAGACCTAAGTATATGTTCTTGAACTTTGACATCTAAGCTTTTATAAGACTCAAGGATAGACATTTGAACTTTCATAGGATTTGGATAAGTGAACCTAAGCTTCTTTAGGACTTAGGTAAGTATGCTTTATCTCAAATTTTGATAGGACTCAATTAAGTCATATAAACTTTCGTTGTACCTATGTGCATGTTTTAAATTTTGATAAGACTAAGATATGTATTCTTAAAGTTTGAGAAGACTTCAATAAGGGCACTTGAACTTCGATATGACTTAAAAGGTAGATACCTAAACTTTCACAACACTTAAGTAGGTATGCCTAAGCTTCTATAAAACTTATGTAAATATGCTTCAACTTAAACTTTTCATAGGACAAGGGCTGAATCTCAGTGAATTATGGTAGCAATGCCATTTTGCTACTTATAATATCCTATTGCGTATTTGAGTCGCTTGCAAAAGATTCTACTTGTCATTCAAAGGGAAAGATACAAGTAAGTGTTCTAAACTTTGACATATTTAAGGTACTTGAACTTTTATAGGACTCAAGAAAATGTGTTTGTATTTGAACTTTTATAAGACTCAGCTAAGTGTACTTGGACTTGAACTTTTTACAAGAATTAAGTAAGTCATCTAAATTTTGATGGGACTAAAGCAAGAACACTTGAACTTCTATAAGACTCAGGGATAGACACCTGAACTACTATAGGATTTAGGTAGGTGTGCTTATGCTTTTACATGAGTTAGATAAATGTGCTTAAACTTGAACTTAAACTTTAGTAAGACTTAAGTTGGTGTTCTTAAATTTCAAGGGGACTTAGGTATGTGCTATTCAACTTTGAAAGGATCAAGGCAAGAACAATTGGACTTCCATAATACTTGAAGATACTCATGTAACAACCTAAAATTAATTAAGAATGATTATGATTAATTATGAAGTAATATGGGTTTAATTAGAAAAATTGATTAAGAGAGAAGGACATTAAATGAGGCCTTATAATTTATTTAATTATTGATTTAGGTTAAGTGTAGGAGCTTAATCTTAGCCTTAGGGAGATCTAATTCCATTTCTTAGAGGCCTAACATTTATTTGTGCAAACTCAAATGTAACTTTTTAGTTAGGCCTAACTCTCATATATGATCCATGTAATTTTATAATTCATAACCCAATAAGTATATGACTGAACCCGCTTGGATTTTGGGCCTTTAGGTTAGCCCAATATCCAAACTTAAACCTTAAACCCTTAGTAGCCCATTCCACCATTTTGCAGAAACAAAACACACAAGAAGTACAAGAAAATTCGGAGGTTTTGGAGAGAGGTTAGGGTTCTTAGCCAAAATCCATCTTCTTCCACTTCTAGAGTCAAATTCAGCCAAGGTGACAACTATATAATTTAATCCTTTTCTCTTTCTCTTTAATTTGACTTGGTTGGTTTCTCATTTAGAGCATTTTCACTACACCTAAAAAAAATTACACTTGAGGTAGCATTGTTGTTGACTCCCAAAGAATTGTCTACAAGTGAGGTAATTGGGGTTAATATTAAATTCTATACATATATCTACTTTAATTTTATATCTGTTGTACATGTATGATTTTAAAATGCATAATGAGTGGTTTGCTATATGATATATTGCATTTTGACCTTGTGAGTCCATGGTGGAGCTGTGGTACGGCTGCCACCCGTGTATTGTGCTTCAATCGGATACCAGATTATGATCAGACCCTTGTATGCACTAAGCCCAAGTTGTGCTTATTAGAGAGTTAGTGCCATGGACAAGCCTCTCTTAGTATTAATGGCCTTTAATATATGGAAATATAATTACTAGTATAGGATAGTAATCACTAATAGCCTAATTGTTTTATTTGTTGATATAACTAGTATATTTTTCTGATGCTTATTTGATTTCATGCATATATATTAATTAAATTGAAATATATGAATGAAATTTACCTTTGGTTACTGAGATTTGCATCTCACCCCGTTTCATCAGCTAATTATTTCAGGTGAAAATCCTTCGAGTAAGAATAAAGGGAAGCAAGTGGATGAACATCTATGAGATAAGACCATATGTGGAAAGTTCTGCACTTGGATGGATCTAATTTAGGATAGATGCTAATTTTTTTTATTCTTTTGTATAGTATCATCATCATGTAATCATATTACCAAGTGTAGGTATTTCGTGTTTTATTAACCTATGATGTATCTAATAGGGAGTTAAGCCTTATACAAATCTGGTATATAATGTATGTATTTATTTATGTCTAATATGGAATCTCCTTAGTATGAATGTATGACTTGACTCTTGAGAGCATGCTTTTATATCTCCATGAATGATAATATTAGTTGCTTATGGATCTTGCTGCTATTAATATTTCATAAATTTACTGATACATGATAGTTTGATGAACAAGAATCATCCTCTAAATCTTGAATTGGTAATGATAAGTATGTTAGGTAAACCAAATAGATGAAAGCTATTAGAGTCTCACAAATTAAGGTAAAGTGGCCTTGGAGTATTACTAAAGGGAGACTTGGAGTGTATAGGATGAAACTTAGGAAGAAATAGTGCAAAAAAGGGTCACGCCGCAGCCAACAATAGTTGAGCCGCGGCCAGGTGTCAAGCAGAGGCGAGGAGTGCCGGGTTGCGAGGTGTCTTGTCGTAGCATAAAATGAAAAAGTTACCCAATGAGGGTAACAGAGAGCAACCTCGTTGCGACGTAAAATTTTGCTGTGGCGCAGGTCAAGGAATCAGGTGATGAGTATTCTAATATTTTCGCCGCGGCACAGATATAGCTGCCACGACATGAATTGGGAAATTTGTTACAGTAGGTTCCAGGATTTTTTTGGCCGTGTCAAGATATGCGAAAATGTAAAAAGTTGAACTCGAGAGCAACTTCACCACGACACAAAAATCTTAGGCCACGATACAAGATGTGAAAGTTGATTTTTAGGTTCTAATAACCAACTTAGCTTACGCAAGGAAGGTCCAAGCCGCGACGAAGGTTCCCAAACTCTTATTTTTGACTTAAAGACCTTGAGATTTGCCATGATAATATTATGTAATAACTTGAGAATATTTATAAGATGTTTTTATGAGTTGAAATTAGTAGTAAGATGAATCAAATATTTTAAATGATAATTATGATTATTTGTGGATTTGATTAGTTGAGATTGTATAGCTAATGATCCTAATGATATCAAGGTTCAAATTTTCCTACTTTCTCCTATTTTAATTAATTATAATGACTTTAGACCTTGATTTACGATTACTAATCATGCTATTAAACTTAATTGCGATAATTAAGAATTAGGGTCATTACAACTCAAATTTCTACAGGACTCAAGTAAGTGTGCCAAAGCTTCTACAAGAATTAAATAAACGTGGTTGAACTTTTACAAGAACTTATAAGACTCAAATAACGACATATGAACTTTTATAAAATTTGAGGATGAACATTTAAACTTTCACAAGATTCAATTAAGTGTGCCTATACTTTTATAGGACTCAAGTAAGGACATCTAAACATTTATAGGGCTTAAAGATGGATACTTGAACTTTCACATGACTCAAGAAAGAGTGCCTATGCTTTTATAAAACTTAATTAAGGACATATGAACATCTGTAAGACTCACGGATGGACATTTAAACTTCCACGAGATTTAAGTATGTGTGCCTAAGTTTTTATAAGACTCAAGTAGTAAGTATGCTTGAACTTTTATGGGAACCAAATACATATTCTTGAACTTTGAAAGGACTTATTTCCACAAAACTCAAATAGGCATGCCTATGCTTTTATAGAACTTAAGTGAGGACACCTGAACATTCATAGGACATAGGGATGAACGTTAGAACTCTAGTTACTTGGAAGTGTTTAGATACTTAAATTTGAATCTTGTTGGATTTCTTAATAGCAAAAAGTCCATGTTTGGTTATCTGTTCCTATTAGCAGCAGGAGCAATCTTATAGAAAAGTGCAAAAGAGTTAATTGTTGCTACATTTGCTATGGAAGTAGAATTTATGGCTTGCTATGAAATAAAAAATTATGCATTGTTGCTGTGGAACTTTATTTCAAGACTTAGGGTTGTCAACACGATTACTAATCCGTTGAAAATTTTTCATGATAATGGTGTAGCTATTTTCTTCTCCAAAAACAATAAATACTAGGATGGCATAAAGCATATTAAGTTGAAGTTCTTTGTTATTAAGGAGGAAGTCAATAAACATAGAGTGTTTATTGAAAATACTAAAATTGAGGAAATGATTACAAATCCTTTAACAAAAGGGTTATAACCTAAATTATTTAAGGGATATGTATAAAGAATGGGTCTTGGGTGTTCTTGTAATTGATATTCATCATGATATGTTGATATTATAACTCAATTATTTATTTTTGACTTAAGTATGAATTTCTTGTTATTGATGATAGTGTACACATAATATTTATTATGGTTGATTTAACAAGAAAGCCTTAATAAGACATTACAATGGACCATGATATCTGAATATATGATTATTGTTTATAGATCTTATATAATGAGTTACAATGTTATAGTATATAGAAGGAAGTATATTACAGAAATTATAAACAACCACCATAACTCAAAATTGATGGTTTTCCATATTACAATAAAGATGATGATGGTATCAAATGGAATTTGTTCTTATGCGCTAACTAATATTAATGCTATTATGACATAATGTCTATTTATCAGGTTAAGCAGGAGAATGTTGGAATGTGGTCTGATCAAGGGTCCACAACTAGCTTAGTAACTTAACCTTGCCAAGTCATATTGGGTTAGGCCCAAACAAATTGATTAAACCAAGCTAGGCACTGAGTTAATCATATTAGCTAATCTTGCCTAGCTCAGTGCTTGGCCTAGCTCAATCATATATAAATATATGTATATTTAAAAATTTTACAAAAGTTTATATGAAAATTTTATTTTTTTTAGGGGCAAGCTATAATTTTATGAAGACTTATATAAAAACTTTATTTTAAAAAATCTTTTTTGAACTTTTAACAAAATTTTTTACCAAAAACAAGGCCAACTAGATCCAATCAAGCTAGCTTGCCCTACGTTGATGACATATTAGGCCAACTTGAGTCGAGCATTAGGCCTATAAAAATTTACTCAGTGGAAAACCAAGCTGGGCATTTGCTAAGCCTATATGCACCTTTAGGTTTGATAATGAGATAACTAATTATGTTTTATCTTTAAGTTAAATAATTGAATATAAATATGTATGTTTTATCTTTAATTTAAATAATTGAAGGTAATTATGTTTTTTATAGCTAAATAAATCTTAGCCATACATTTGGTTACGTGATGAATGTGTCAAATTAAAAGGAATTTAATATACACTTAATTGTTCCTTTTTTTGTCCATTAAGTGTTACATGCACAATTGCTAAAGAGACAATGTGTGAAATTTCAAGAGTGAATTCTCCGTCGCTAAAGAGAAAAAATTATGTTAAAGAAAAGGAGAATGAAGAGAAACCAATTCAAGTAAAGTTATTTTTTTTTTGGCTTCTTCTTCTATACTAGGTATATATCTTAATTTAATGGTACAATTATAAATATCTAAGATTTGATATTTAGGATTTTCTACATGATTGAATTTGCATAATTAATCTAGGATTGATCACTCAAAATATATGCATAACTACAAGAATGGTCACCAATGTTTAAAATCTGATAACATATCTTATTTTAATTAGATTTCATTTTTTATTTATGTTTATCTATAATTAAAAAAATATTTATAGCATTCACAATGCAAAAGTGTTCTATTTTCTAGTCTCATTAAATTATTCCTTAGCCATTTAGTATATTGAATTTTAAGGAAAGGTGGAGCATGATTTAAATATTTTGGATCCATCATACAATATGATGAAAAATAAAGAAAGATGTAAATTATATGATTCAAATAGGGTGGATGAAATGGAGAAGTGTTTTGGGTGTTATTTTTGATAAAAGAGTACCATTCAAGTTTAAAAGTAAATTTTGTTGTACAATTATAAGACCTACAATATTATATAGAATTAAGTGTTGGATAATAAAAAGTTAACAAGAGAATACGTTTAATATTACAGAGATAAAAATGTTGTGTTGGATGAGTAGATGTATTAAATAAGATAGAATTAGAAATGAATACATTAGAGAGAAAGTTGAAGTCACACCTATTGTAAAAAAAATTATAGAATTGTGTTTTAAATAGTTTGTACATGTATAGAGAAGACCTATAAAAGTCTCAATAAGGAGAATATATTAGATAGATAGTAGTCTAATAGTAAGGGGTAGAGAGAGATCAAGAAAAACTATAGGTGAAACTATTAAGAAGGATTTAGATTTAAATGATTTGTCTATAAACATGATTTATGATAAAATTTTATAGCATCGTTTAATCCATGTGACTGACTTCATTAAGTGAAAAAAAGGCTTATTGTTATTGTTGTTATTGTCGTTGTTGTAAGAGTATATGACTACTCTTAGCTTGTCCAATCATGTTCGATTGATGTTAACATTGTAGGCAGATAGAGCCTTAGTAATATAGAAGTTAATAAAGGCAGTTGCTGTGCAATCTTTGTCTTTAAGTGTTATGGGAAGTGTTACATTCCTTTGATTTGCAACTAAAAACCTTTAAACCCGTACATTATCTTGTTTATAGGTTAGAGGTCAAATTCAAATATGCCTATGTCTTTCAGGGCATCATATTGCAATATATTCACTAAAACTCTGTGTCAATCAAGATTTTTTAGACCATTTAATGGCTGATCATGGTAGTGATCATTATAGGGATTGGACTTATGACCTATCATCAACGGGTATTACTTTATTCAAATAATTCTCTGTGGCTTTTCGCAATTGTCAAGGTTGGGCTAATGACTCTCACTAGGCTTGGGGCTTTCACTTGATTTTGTAGCGGCTATGGTATCTCTCTTTAGCCAACTTCCTTAACACTCTTGTTGCTACAATGTGTCCATGTGTTATTTGTTCTTCCACTGTTGCCTTGTGCAACATAATTTCATAAAATGCCTCTTAAGATGAGGTATTCTATTGCATATTTGAGATATTTGTAATATTTTGTATTTGTGCTTGATGTCAAGATGATAGTGGTAGTAAGTGCCCTGATCAAGATTCTCCCTTAAAGTTCATGGTAGTTGGTGCCTTTTCTAGAACCTTTCTTTTTTTACATTCATAAAAAATTCAATAGGAGATATTGATATTGACATATTAAAATCATACCTAGGTTTTTAGATGTCTATGTCTATGACGTTAATCCTTCTTTTAAGTCTATACTCGACCGACTAATAAGGTTACTCCTTTTTCTTTGAATGTTTGGGCTTTCTCTCTTTCTTTCTCCTATCATCTTTACCTTTAAGGGAATTTTTCATTTTAATATGCTATGACAACTTCTTCATAAGCTCTACAATGGTTTCTAGGCACTTTTTAGCCTAAGAGAATTTTAACTTCCTAAATTTTAGGCCTAGTCATGATGACTGTTCTTAGATATAAGCTTCTAATGGTGTATAGCTTCTCATTGAAACATTTGAGTAATCTTTGAAAATTTCCTCTTCCTTTTAGTATATCCCTAAAAAGGTCAATGCATTTAAAGTTTGTATTCTATTAGTTGCGAACAGAGCTTGGAAATGTTCAACGAGCTAATCAAAATTGCCAATTGAATTCCTAGCCAGGTTATTGAACCACATTCTAACTCCTTTGAGAGTAATAGAAAAAAACTTACATTTGCATTTTGTAGAAATGTTGGCCAAATCCTTCTGGAGGGTGAAGTTTTGCAAGTGGTAGGTAGGGTCATATTCCCATCGTATAGCTTAATTGAAATAGGTTTGTACTTCTTTAAAGGGAGTGCCTACTATATGTTATTTGTAAACAGTGAGCTATTAAATCATACAAAACTCATGTCAGTAAAATAATTGGGTCATAGAGTATTTTTGCTCCCTTACTTCTAGATTGTTTCCATGGTGTCTTGCTTTTCCTTTTAAGCTCTCTGCTATTCTATTAGCCTCTTTAAGGCTTATGATGCTTCGTCATTGCCTTATGTGCATTCTCGAACTTCGCTTTAACACTTGGTTGGCATTTCCTCGCCTATGATTATGAGTTTTACTAACTTCTAGGTGAGCATTGCTTCACATAGTGATCTAGGATCTTGTATTGATGTTTCTTTCCACGTTTCTTACGACTCTTCTCTTTTGTCATTCTTTATAAGAGGCATCTTGCATGTTGTCTTTTATCTCACTAGATTCATAGTCTGTGTTATCTTTCTTAGAGGGTATGTAGTCTTCATGAATGGATGTTTCATGCATTTGGCTTCTTTCTCTATCTGTCCATACTCAACTTGTGCAAGAGTGTTCCCTTATTGCTTTGGGTGGTTCCTGCTCACGAACTATTTTTCCTTTCTGAATCCTCACGAGTTTGCTTTCATATGGGTCTTGCCTTGCAATGATCAACTCTTTCTAAATAGTTATCATGTATTATTATTCTCGAGATAGCCTTTTAAGGAGTTTGACATTGTTAGGTTGTGGGTTTATAGAAATTTTTGCTATTGTTGGATTGAAGAAACAATTTGTGAAGGAATGGATGGCATTTTCCTACCTTGCAAGGTTGATGTTGTTTTCCATCTATGCTAGAACCTTGACATTACTCGCCAATAGACTTGATCAAGGGCCAAACACATATAAAAAATAGGTTGGGCTCATGAAAAAAAAAATTGATGATAAAATTGAGCACAATCCTAGCTTGGTTAAAACATACAAGCTTGCCCTGACTTGCCAAATGAAAAGAAAAGGAAAAAAAATTGAACAAATGAGTGTTCCAAGTTTGGATAATAAAGAAGCTTGAAAGAATAAAAAATACAAGTGTGGTTACATTGGAAGGTGGACTTTATGAACATTGTGGCATCTTTCAAAATTACCTTTATAATGGTGTTTGGAAAATGCTTGGCAATAATCTCTTAGATAGTATCATCATTTAAACTCCTCATAGTGGAGTTAGTACTAGTGCTTTATTTTTTGATGCTTCTTCAACACACCAAATATTGATTCTTGTATCTTTAAAATTTTTTTTTTCTCTTTTTTGGTTTAAAATGAAACTTGAGCTTCTAGTAGAAATTTTTTTGAGTCTTCTTATATCAAATGTATTTTATTTATAAGGTTATAATTATTTAAACTTATGTATCTCTATTGCCAATACTTAAACTTTCATTTTTTAGTATGATAAAATATTAATATTATTGATTAATAATATATTAAAAAAGTTGAATATAAATTTAACCTGTTTTATATTCGAGTTTTTAAAAAATGAATCCATCTTTTATCAAAATTTTTGTCCAAGTTCATATTTATTTTTTTAGGCTAAGTGGACTTTCTAGCCTATGATTAGATTTACCTATCAATCTAATTTTGTCTTAAATTGATAGATGTGCCAGATTCTATGTGTTAAGAGGGCATTGGTTGTCATGGTTTTCATTTTTGCCTAGTTTCAAGGAAGAAATGGCTCAATAGCACTCTCCAAGACATACTTCACTTTAAAATCTAGTATTGTAGTAAACATTCTTATTCATAGAATGATTTCTCCTTATTTGTGCCATAAGCCTTGAAGGATCAACGAGTTTGAGAATCTAAGCCGCTTTAGTTGTTATTGAGGTAGAGAGTTAGAATAGTTAACTTGGTGCACCAACTATTGGTGCTTAGATTATAGCTAAAGATAGATAAGGATATTTAGTCCAATAATAACATGTATTATAAAGAATGATGAATGTGATTATAAGTATTTTTCCTTTATGTGCTAAAAGAAAGAAGAGAGATTATAGTCACTAGAGATTAATAGAAAAATGATCAGGTGATGAATTTAAGGAATTGTGTGCTAATCTTAATGTACTGTCTTCTTACTTACTTATGGCTTATTAGGATTCATTTCTCTTCTAAATGTAAGGATCCATACCCCTTGATATTAAGCCCTTTAAGATTGGTAAAGTTACTTTAATAATATATGTTCTAATAATATAAGTTAATTCATTATGAACTTATAAAAATATTATGCCAATAAAGCACCATGACATTGGTGTTAGAAAGATAAGGTTACTTGATTATAAAAATTTAAAATATTTTTTTATAAGCAAAATAATTTTTCATTATAAATGAAGATGTTCAATTGTTCCTTAAAAATAAAGGAGAAAGTACGCTTACCCAGTGGCCAACCCATATCGGATTCAGAAAGCAAGGAATTGGAAAACCTGGAGAAATTTGGATCATTCCATCTTGAAAGGTCTTTTTTCCTCTTCAGCTTCCTTTCCTACCTCGCTTGCTTGCCATGTCTAAGCCCGCCTCCACTTCCCTCTTCCAAAACCTGAAGCGTTTCTTCAAGAAGCCATGGGAGATCACGGGTCCGTGCGCCGACCCGGAATACAAGTCGGCATTGCCGGGTGCGCTCGAGTATCGAGTCTTCTGTCCCGCCACCGCCAGGGAAGAAGCGATTGTGCCCACATCCAATCCTGAAACCGTTTACGACATCAAGTACTACACTCGCGATCAGCGGCGGAACCGTCCTCCGATCCGCCGCACCATCTTGAAGAAGGCCGATGTGGAGAAAATGATGAAGGAGAAGACCTTTGACGTCTCGGACTTACCCCCTGTTTATCTGACTGCTAGGGTTGAAGAGGACGATAATGCTCGAGGTGGAGGTTACCAGAAATAGGTGAGCTCTGCCATTAATCTTCTGTATGACTTTGGATGAGAAGATGTTACATTTTCTTTTTAGGTTATGGTTAATGAGCATCTAAAAATTGGGTTTTCGTGCTTTGGGGTTTCGTTATTTGTGCCTGGGTTTGTTAATTTCGCGGACTTCAAGTCATGGTAAGCTAGAATTGCGCTTGGGATTGTTCACCGCTTTTCCAAATTCTGGCGACTGTAGTTATGCTCGTTGAAAATTAGGGATTTTGGATTTTAGAATGTGCTTGGTTGTTGCTATTATACTTGACTATGGTTCATGTGGTGGATTATGTTCTGCAATTGATGTTTAGAAGTATTAGCGTTTGGATAGAACTCTTCCCACAGAAAGTATTTTCTTTACAGGATGTAATAGCATGGGCATCAATGTTTGACAAGATCTGGGTTGAGACTGACAAACATGGAAGTAACAAGTTGCAAGGTATATGGAGTAAGTGAGTAACACAGGTAGGCTCTTTCGGGAGCTTCGTATGGGCTCTCTTGCTGGAGTGCAGTCAATGAACTTTTGAAGATCATAAATACTAGATGGGGAAAGTAAAGAGAAATTTTTTGCAGACTTAGAAGTTAATTTACCCATCTTTCTTTTGTTAGTTTTCTCTCGAGCTTCTAGATGTTTTAGATTTTGGAACTTAGCTTCAATAGTCCTTTTGTATCCTTTAGGTGTAAGCTTTGTTGTATACATAATTTGACCATAGGTATATAGTATACTATTCTGCTCTTTTGTCAGTAGTTTGATTTTGTATTTGGTTTAATATTCTGTTGTGACATCTGATGTGTGGTAATGGTTCATTCAATGGCTTTTTCTGGAAGCAATTTTGGTTGTGACAAGGATATTAATGTCATGGGGATAGGGGATTAGTGAAGCGTAGGAGGGATTTGCTGAAGAGTGACAACAGATTTAAATGCTAAAAGTTGTTAATGTGATCAAAGAGTTTGTTGAAGGTCCTTTGGAGTTTTGACTTGAGTCTTGTTTTATCCCTCTTTTGGCACTTTGTCCAATCTTTTGGAAATCCATTTGGTGCTGGCTTTACAGCCTTCTCATGTTGCTTGACTTGTATTAAGCTAAAGGGGGATTATCAGATATGGACAGTGCAAATTATGTATGTTTGTTTATATTTAATAGGCACATGCTAAAGTTAGGTTTATGATTGGAGTTTGTTGCAATTGATGATTGCTTGGATGGGAACCTTTTATTTCTTGCATTCTTTCCTTTGTATCCTTTGTGGGCACTTGATGTCACCAACCTTTTTAACCTTATGAATTGTTCATAGATTCATGAGTTACTGAGAAGAATGACATTTTTTGTATGATATAGTACTTGGACAGCTTCTAATGTAGGTGTTCAGTTAGAATTCATCTTAGAAATTCATTAGATTTTAGCTTTCCAAAATTTTGAGATGGGAGCCAAACATGTTGGCTTTTTTTAAATGCTGAATCAATGGTGAATCAATGTTGTCATGTAAAAGAGGGACGCTTAATTGGTGAATCAATGTTGTCATGTGGCAGCAGTTTGAGAATAGAGATAAACTGATAATTGTTATTGCCTTAGTTTTACTCTTATGGCTTTTTTGCAATGCTGCAGAGGTACTTCGTTGCCCTGCCTAGAAGAGTGTTGCTTTTTGAATGATTGAGTAGTTTTTATTATGATAAATAATTTGATGTTGGGTGATGAATGTAACCTACTAGATTAGACAGCTAAAATCCTTTGGACAGATGTCTGATTTATTAATCAAACCTATGAAATATAATCTACGGGATCTCAGAGGTAGCATTTTGTGGTTTTGGCATGTAGATGCTTTGAAGCCACCATTGTCAAATCATGATATGTATCGTGAACTGGAAAGTATATTTCTGAATTGTGAACTGTAAAATGTATCAAATGGTAAGATTAATTAATAAGTGAAAAATAACTTGAAATATAAAATATGATAATTGTATACCCTTATAATATGCATAAAATATTTAAGATAGTAAATCTAATCCAAGAGTTAAGAAAAGTTCTCAAATATAGGTCATAGATAAGCTTATTAGTCATAAATTTGTAAGTGATTAATTCTTGAAATAATATCAAGTAATGTCCTTTGCTTTTTCTATAAGAGGTATAGATAATACCTAATAAGAATACAACTTTGCCGTACAAACTCATTGTTTTCACACACTTCTGAATCATAGAATCGTGTAATTCTGCCATATTGCTTGAATTGCGTGATTCATGACTGATTCAGAACAACTTCCAATTCAGCCATCAATTCATATGGTTGGCTTTGGGACTTGTTACACATCATAAGATTCAAATTATGAATCGAACGATTTTGATAATTATGTTTCCCTGTAGCTTTTGATATTTTCTACAAAGGTCTAATAGAAATGCTGTTTCTTTTTACATTCCTGGTGTACTTGGATTGATGCCTTTGCATCTTGCGTCAAATTTTTGTATTTGCCATTGCTCACAGAACGGGACAAGGCCAGTGGAATTAGGAGCCGGTCCAGCTGCCAGACCAGTTCAATGCATAAAACTGTCATGGTCGAGAACCAGTTGGTTGAGTAAACCAAACTGGTTTGGCAGGTTTGCAATGAGGTGATGTGTTGGCTCCACAAGTGGCCACATGTCCAATGTAGAATTTCCTTTTTTTATTTTTGGGTTAAATGTTGGTTTGAACCCATAGCCTTAAGGATGGGATGCGAGGAGCAACAATAGCACACAATTTTGCTATGCTGCTAGTGATGATTTGTGCAAAGTTGCAAACTGATATATTTCGTATACACTATTGATAGTAGAAGTTAAAATACTTTGACCTCCCCCAGAATTAGGATTAAATATGTGGACTTCACTTATATTTAAATACACTATTATTTAGTATAAAGTCATACTTAATAGAAGCATTGACTGAGACATTAGAGCCAGCCAAAGGCTAGATTCATCAGTCGAGTTTCAAAACACACACTTGTTTATTGTATATACTATATAATGCCTTCAGAATCATTTTTGAGGAGCTTGAGAGTGAAGTTGTACATATTTTCCAAATTTGGCAGTAACTTTTTGGTTTCCATATTGTTAACCAAGGGTGTTTTAGGCGTTTGACCAGCAAATTTGGCTCTCTGATTAGTTTCTATAGTCTTAATCAATTGTTCTGTTAGGTATAACTTAAAAAATGGCTAAAGGGTAGCATGTTTTTAAAGTATAAGGGATGATTGTGTATATTTTCAAAACAGATGGCAGGTCCACATATTTATGCTGAATGAAGGCGAGGTCAAAGTATTTTACTCATTTTTATTTGGATATTTTAATGTCTTTGAATATATATATATATATATATATATAGGCATATATTTTTTAGAAGCTCTAGTTGAACCATAGTTAGACCATGATCAAACCATTTTACCACGATTTGCTTCCCTTTTTGGTTCCATGACTAGTCTGGTTTTCAAACTGTTGGTTTCTACTCTAATAGTTTTGCCACATTTTTCTTGTTAGCTAGAAGTCAAAGCAACATACAACAGGGAGTTGGACCTTCAGTTCTGGGCAAATCTTTTTGAGTGCTTAATTGTTGATTCTGTATACCAGACCATAGTCATCAAATTGTGATATGAATCATGACTTCAAAGGCTAGTTTTCTAATTGTGAATTGCAAATTGTATCAAATTGTGAGATTAAAAAACCACATGAAAAATAGCTTGAAATATATCATGTAAATAATGCATATATCGATAGCATAAACAAAATACTCAATATAATATATTTTACCCAAGATTTAACAAAATTACTTAACTCTTAGTCTCACAATCACAAGCAACATGTCATATCAACCCTGCTAACCCCTCTTTTTTGAAGCCATAGACATACCACAGCAGTAGTAAAGCAACACCACAATTTTAATGCACGCTACATCTCACAGGCTCACATTAGAAGCTAGAAAGTAGAAAGAAGCAACTCAAGCAAACTTGGTTTTGTATCGGAAATCCACAAGAGACAGAATCAGAGAACGAGATGAGAACGAGATGTTTCTTGATGGCAAAAATTGAGAATGGAATGGCAATGTAAAGCGTCACTAATTATTCACAGCAGATTGGACCTTTTAATGGGATTAAGGGTTTAAAATGAAAATTTTAACACAGCACTGTGTTTTGGGTTTCTAAAGGGTTCTAGTTAAAGAAAAGAAAAAAAAAAGAAAAAAGGCCAAAAATCTTGTTTTCCATATTCGGGTCATGAATGACCTGACTTTGTAACCTGCCAAAAAACATGCAGGAAATTGACAGAAACTGAATCAGATGAATTGCCAGTTTGTGCGATTTTTGTTTTCTGGCTTGAATTGCATGATTTTGGCAATTCAAGTGGTGATTCCATGCAAAGTTTGATTCATCCAGTGATTCATATCATAAGATTGCTGAATCGACTCAGAATTGCCCAAGAATTCTTGCACTTTTGATCACACTATACCTGACAATAACAATCAATTGATGATTTTATGTTTAAAAAATTTATTTTTCAGATGTTAATTTTTTTAATTTGAAGATTATAAATTAATTATTAAAGTACATGTTTAGTTGTTCATATAGTTCATGATAAAACCTTCTGCAAAAGGTTATCATTGTTAGAAACCTGGATTCTGCTGGTAGATTGTGAAACTGCAACGCATTAATAGTTTTGTTGTGCCTCCATAAATGTACATAGTCGAGAACCATTTCCCCCAGAGGCTTAAACTGTTAAGTGAAGGCTTATGAATAATATTATAATCTCTTGTATACCCCCTCACATGAAGACTTGTTGGGCTTTACGTGTGGACTAAGCACAAAACCATCATACCTTATGTTGAAAATTTTAATGAAGTGAATGGGGGTCGACGACAAAAATCGAATTCCTGACCACTTTGTCATGGAGGCTATGATACCATGTCAAGAACCATTTCACCCAAAAGCTTAAGGGTGTGTTTGGTTCAATGGAGGGGAGGGGAGGGGAGGGATTTTAATGATACATTGTTTGGTTCAGGAGGGGAAGGGAGGGAAAATAATAATATATAGACTATTTTACCCTTGTATATTTTAAAAGTAATGATAATACAATTAATTATTTTTTTATTTTTTAAAATTTAATATTTTTATCACCAAATTAAACAAATATTAGAAATTATCTATAATTATAATTATTTAAAAAAAATTATGAATAAATGAAATTAATTAAATAATTAGACAAATAAATATGAGGGCATTTTAGTCCAAAAAGTAACTTTCCCTCCTAATCCCCCCAAATTGGAGGGGAGAGGGGGAGGGGGAGGGGAGGGAAAGTTTAATGAAATTTTCCCTCCCCTCCCCTCTAAAAATACAAACCAAACAAGGGGAGGGGAGGAGAATCTCTCCCCTCCCTTCCCCTCCCCTCCCCTCCCCTCCCCTCAAACCAAACAATGGGTAAGTTTTTTGGTAAAGGCCCATGAATAGTTTTTTCACAATCTTCACCATGGATTTTATTATCTTGTGTTCCTTTCAAGTGATAGAATGGAGGTTATGTTTGTATTGCATGTGTGCTTGAATGAAAGTTTTCCAACTAGCATCAATATGGCATTTTTGAGTTGACTGCTAATTAGTTTTAGAAGTAGTTTTAAAGGGCACCCAAGTGAGGTGGAGAATTTTTCTCCAAAAGCTAACTATTGAGGTAAGAGAACCATCTTACTTAAGTATCATATTGAGCAGCCCATGCTACTTGATATGGGACTTCGGCATACCATATACGTTGGTCTTCATCAATTGGTCGCCTTGAAAAGTCGATATTTCAACGGCTACACTCTGCGACACTTTACTTGGTCTTTCACTGGTTAGAACTCTCCACACCCCCTTATCCAAAGTTGTCACCCACTAGCTCTAATACCAATTGAAAGACATTTAGGCAAGGTGGGGAACCTTTTCCCAAAAGCTAGCTATTGAGGTGGGAAAATTATTCTACTTAAGTGCCTCATTGAGTAGCCCATATTACTCTATGTAGGACTTTGGCATCTCATATTACTTTAGTTTTTATATAAAGAGTCTACTACTTATAAGGTGTATAAGAGGAGGCCTAAAGCAACCTAGCAGATGTAGGGTAATAGGTGGGGAAAGGTTTGTGTGAGGAGGAACCAAAAATAGAAAGATAATTGAGTGAGCTGGTTGGTTGGGGGCAGAAACGAAATTTATTGTTTGAGGTGGGTGGGTTGAGAGAGAAACTGGTTTGGTTGTAGATATTAAGTAGGGGGCTTGGGAGGAGGTTATCAATGATTTTTTGGTATGTGGGAGAGGGCCTGACCTCTTGAAAGTCGAGATTGCATTTTCTTTCTTTCTAAGTTTTCTTTTTTGGGTTCAAAAACTTTGTAATCCTAAATTCAGCCTACTCCTTCGTTCATTTTAGGAGTTGAGCTATACTTCCCTTATATAAAAATACCAAAAAGTTGGACTCCATCAATTTTGGTATTAGAGATAGTTGTGGTGGGGGTATGGTTGGTACAAGGAGCGAAGGGTGAGTAGATGCAATAGAGAGGAGTGTGGAAGAATTATAGAAGAGTCAGAGAGAGAGGAAGGATGAGCTTATTTCGGTGAAATTGGTGTTGATGGAATTAACGGAGTAGTTGGGTGAATTTTTAAGCTACCTTTGACCCTTAGTTGTGAGCTCGAATGGTGGTGGAATATGCCTAGAATGCACTAAAAGGAGCCAGGAGTGCCAACCTAGGAGTGAACGTGGCATAGAATGTGCCAATAATTGCAATGGAGGCAGGCCATCCTAGGGGCAAACTAGCACATAACATGCCAATAGTGACATTGGAGACTAACCCAATAGTTGAAGTGACAAATAACGTAGCAGAGAAGGACCCTTGGAAACATCGGCGATTAAAGCTTCCTCTCTTCTTAGAGGAGGATCTCACTGGGTGGTTATTTAAGGTTGAACATTATTTCAATGTGAATGGGATAACGGAGGTTGAGAAAATAGATGTGATGGTTGTGAGTATGGAGGGGAGAGCATTGAATTGGTTTTAATGGCTGGAAATGAGATCCCCTACTTGAAGTTGGAGAGTTTAAGAAAAAGGTGATGGATAGATTTCATTGTCATCAATTGGCGAATAGTTATGAGTGTTTAATAGGCTTGAAGCAGGAGAAAATGGTGGAGGATTTCAAAGAGAGGTTTGAATTACTCTTAGCCATAGTTATTGAAATTGTTTGATTTATGATTCAAGACGCACAGATTGATATGGTTCAGCTAGCCAACGATACAGTTTGGTGTTCGAATCAGTTTTTAGCCTGAATCGTGCTTCTGAATTGCCTAAATCACATGGATCAAGCTAGAATCTGCGATTCAAAGATGTTTGGCGATTCAGAGACCTGCATTGCATTGGGTCACGTAGTCGGGTTCTTCATGATCTGACGCAACTTGTGCGAGGAAGAAGACGCTATTGTTACTACCTCCCTTCTTTTTGTAAGTCCTTCAGTGTATGGTTGCTGCCTCATCTGACTAATGCACATGCATATGGGGAGAAAGTGGATCATTTAGCCTTCACGTCACTTGATTAGTTGAAAGGGAGATGAAGGGATTTGACAATTGAAAAGAAACGTTGTTTTGGTATTTGCAATTATTTTAAAATAAAAAATGTTTTATTATATTTTAATTTTAATTTAATTGAATAAAAAATTTAAAACTCATATCTTTTATCTTTTTTTAATTAGAAAGTTACAATTTTAAATTTAATAAAATAATAAGTTAAAAATTAATATCCTTTATCTTTTTTAGATAAAAGTTTTAAATTTATTAAATTAAAAAGTAATATCTCTAATTCTCTTTTAATTAAAAATTTGCAACTTTAAATTTAATTAAGTAAAAATTGATGTGCCTTATTCTTTTATAATTAGGCTATGACTTATAATTTTGTTTTATGAGACTTATAGATAAATTTTTATCAATTTTTAGTTTAAAATTATTATTTGAGCAAATTTTAGTGGTATATATTTTTTCATATATATATATATATATAACTATGTCTTTGAATCTTATGATTCGATACGATTTACGATTCAAAAATCAGCCTTCCGATTCACAATTTAAATCATAATTTGATAACTATGCTCTCAATTTCCTTGGAAGATGTGCCTGAAGAAGTGTTGATGGGAGCCATTAAGAATGGATTAACAGAAAAAGTTAGAGATGAGGTGAGGTTATTGCAACCAAAATCCTTAAAGTAACTCATGGACTATTCCTATTAAGTGGAGGGAAGGAACTTGATACTGCAAAAGGCTAGAGAAGAAAGGAAGTCATGAGGGTTGAAGGCTAGTATAGGAAACAGATGGAGTAGGAATAAACCCATTTTTTCTAAGTACACTAATATAGTGGAAGTACCCAAGAGTTTAGGGAGTGGATGGTTGAGTAAGAACCTAGAGAGTAAAGGACGTGATGACACCAAAGTAACTAGCAACAAAGTCACTATACCCATCACTACTACCAAAAGCAGCAGTAGAAAAAAATTGTTTGAGACCAAGATAAATAGGAGAAGGGAGTTGAGCCTTTGTTTTAAGAGGGATGAAAAATTTGGCCCAAATCACAAATGTAAGAACAAACAATTTCAGCTGATAATTTTGAATGAAGAGAACGAGGAGCCTAGTGAAGTTATGAGAAAAAGGGAGACGAGGCTCGGTATATGAACATGAGCTTATGGCCATAGTGTTAGTGGTGAAAAGTGGCAACATTATCTGTTAGGGCAACCATTTGTGATAAGAAATTATCAAAAGGTTTTTAAATTTTTGTTAGAGCAACATGTGATAGATGCTGATCAGAAGAAATAGGTTTCCAAGTTGATGGGATATAAGTTTGAAATACCTTATAAACAAGGGACTAAAAACAGGGCGGCAAATGCATTATCTAGGAGGGATAATAGCATGGAAATGATGGCTCTTTCACTATGGCATTATGAGGGGCTGGAGGGGTTTGAAATAGAAGTGAACAAGGATGACAAGCTAAGGGAAGTTAGAGAGTGAATCCTTATGAGAGTGGGAGCACCTAATGGGTGCAACATTAATAGAGGATGTTTGATGTATAACAACAAACTTGTGCTACCTCGCAGATCAGCTAGAACTTTAGAGATAATGAAGGAGTATCATGACTCACTCATGGGGGGACATTTGGGTTATTAGCGAACTTACATGCATCTAGCTGAAGTAGTCTATTGGGAGGGGATGAAAAGAGATATACAAGATTATGTGGCAAGGCGTGAGGTTTGCCAACAGAATAAGCATGGAACATTGAGCCCCGTGGGCTTATTACAACCCTTGCCTATTCCCTAATTGGTATGAGAGTAAGTTTGGATTTTGTGGTTGGACTTCGTAAGGCTAGAAGATTCAATATTCGATACTGTTATTATTGTTGTTGACTGGTATATGAAGCACAGTTATTTTATTCCACTTTCCCATCCTTTTAGTGCTAAGGATGTGGCTGAAATTTTTGTTAAGGACATGGTAAAATTCCATAGTTTCCTAAAACTATAGTGTTGGACAGGGATAGAGTTTTCATTAGCCAATTTTGGAGGGAGATGTTTGCTTTGGCTGGTACCATCTTCAAGTATAGCTCTGGTTATCATCTTGAGACAAATGGCCAAATGGAGGTGATGAATAGGAGTTTGGAGACTTATTTGCGGTGTTTTGTAGGAAACAAACCCAAGCAACAGGTTAAGATGCTTCCATGAGATGAGTATTGGTTTAATACCACATTTAATAGGTCCATGAGAGTGACTCCTTTTAAAGCTCTTTATGGGAGGGATCCTCTAACATTGTTTAAGTGGCAAGAGGACTTATCTAGAGTGGAAGAGGTAAATGAGCAGTTGAAGGAAAGGAATTTAATTTTAACTGATTTGAAACATCATCTTGAGATGGCATAGCTGAAAATGAAGGAGCAAGCTGATAAGAAGCATAGGGAGGTGGAGTTTAATTTTGGGGATATGGTTTACCTTTGTATCAAACCTTACAAATTGAGAGCCTTAGTGAAGAAACAGAATGAGAAGCTGTCTCCCAGGTTTTATGGCCCATGCAAGGTACTAGACAAGTTGGGAAAAGTGGCTTATAAGCTAAAACTTCCTAATACAGCATGCATACACCCAGTTTTCCATGTTTCTCAGCTCTAAAAATCCCTACATCCCTCTATCCCTATGCAACCCATTCTTATGTCACCTTTTGAGGAGATGGAATTGGAGGTGCAGCCTGGAACAGTACAGAGAGTCAAGAGTCTTGACTAATGGACGGCAACAGGCTCTTATTAAATGGGCAGGTCTCCCAGATTGTGATAATACGTGGGACAATGTTAAGGTGATCAAAGAGCAATTTCCCACTTTTCACCTTGAAGAGAAGGTGAATCTTGATGGGGAGGGAAATGATGAGCCTACTACTTTTAAGGTGTACAAGAGAATGCCCAAAGCAGCCCAGCAGATGCAGAGTAATAGGTGGGGAAAGGTTTACGTGAGAAGGAACCAAAAACAAAAAAGAAAATTGAGTGAGCTGGCAAGTTGAGGGCAAAAAGAAGAATTTATTGTTTGAGGTCGTTAACTCACTTTGTCGTGTTGTGGGTGGGTTAAGAGAGAGACTAGTTTGGTTGTAGATATTGGGTAGTGGACTTGGGAGGAGGTTATGGATGATTTTCTACTTTGTGGGAGAGGACTTGACCTCTTGAAAGTTGGGATTGCATTTTCTTTCTTTCTGAGTTTTCTTTTTTGGGTTCTAGGCTCTGTAATTCTATATTCAACCTTCTCCTTCTTCTGTTTGAGGGGTTGGAGCTGTAATTCCTTTACATTTAAAAAAAAAAAAGGAAAGTTGAGCTGCATCAGGTTCAAATTAGGAGGACTACTTGCACACTAAATTGATTTAAAACCATTTGGAACAAATGGGACTCTCAGAAATTGCAGGACACTACATTGCCCTTGATTAGTTTCTTCGCCCCTTTTGTTGTTTGTTTGTGATTCTGCATTTTTCTTAGCCATGCTGTGGTTTGCTATTATTTCTGGACTGAACTATTGTAGTGTGAATAGAATTGTTTATGATAGACTACTCAATATCTGTTGGCTTTGGTCCTAGTGACTGTCAATGACTAATTGTGTTTTGCATGCCACCAGGTATGTGCTATCATGGAATGGCGTTCATGGTTCAATCACCTTTATGTTTTAGTCAGTGAAAAGTCTGATTAGTGATGTATGTGAAGGCTGTCCATTTTTAAGAGTGTAAGCATCATATGTCAATAAAGCGTAGCTGGCTGCAGTTAAGTTCGGCTTTTTGTTTACTTCTTTCTGAATGTTTATCAAAAGGCAATTACTTCAGTGAACTGAAAATGCATAAATTGAATAATTCCAGACGTTTTCATGTTTTTATCAGTGAATCTTTGCAGTGGATTGCCCCAATGCTTCTAGCATACATATGAGTATGCAGCATTTGACTTTCTTGAAATTGACTCCAATTTCTCTCATTTTGATTAGTGTCTCTCAGTTTATCTGGTAGTGGTGATCCACTTGTCTCATGTTGTCTGCTGCTCCATTATTGGTTGTGTTACTTAATTAGCTCTTCCGGTGAAGTATTGTGCATTGGTATTGGAAGGAGAGATGAAACTCATGATTCAATTTAAGAAGCTGACGCTCAGGCTAGTAATAGGAAAACATGATGCAAGGAGAAGCGATATGGATGGGTCTGTAGTTCTATACCAGATCTAGCAAGCTATTTATTTGCTGTTGTGAAAGCAATTTTTCCGCATAGATTTGCAGAATTGCAAATTTCCTGTTGGGTCTTGCTTTCCATGTTTCTAATATCTGTGGCATGTACAATTTCTCAAAATTCTCAGTGGATTTTAATTTTGTCATTGGGGCCAGGAGTTGCTTTGGGCATAAAGTAGCAAGACCTGATTTGAAACAACTATCTTGTGGCATGTCACCTTGCAGAACATGACTGTTCCCTTAGAAAGTAGCTATGATGAACCAAATAACTATTTTATGGAAGTATACGTCATTGTGTTTGGTACCACTGAAATATTTAGGGTGTATAGTCAAAATGTAAATGTTATAGCAGATCTGGCTTTAGCGGATTGGGATTTTCTTCTAGATTTCTGCATTTCTTGGAGAACACAGCATGTGACTTTACTCTCGATTGATCCCATTTGTTCTTTTAATTGGAGTTTCATGCATATTGTGTCTTTTTCGCTCTAAAGTCTAAAATGTGTACCGGAAATTTCCATAGAAAATGTAGAGGTTCAAATCTGGCTGTAGCGGTGTCATCAAGAGCATGGTTACTGGCCGGGTCCTTACTGTAATCAGTGACTTAGTTGGAGGTTATCTCAAAGATTTATTTTGACAATGTGTGGTGATAGTGTATATCTACCATGGACTATTATGTGCCAATCTTTCCAAACCTGGGCTTTTATTTTAAACCTTCAAACTGAGCTTTTGGGGTGCACAGCACGGCGCCGTGCATACGCTGCACAGTAAAAAAATTTGGTTTTGTCTTGTGGGGCCCCTATTTTTGTTTTTTTTTATCTTCCCCTTGTCTAACTTGGGTAGAAAGTAGTTTCACATGAAGCAGGACAGCGATCATTTGGTCAAAGGACAGCTCAAAAGGGGTAAAGCATCCATGTCAGTCTAATATTAGATACCAGTTGATGCTAATTCTGTCTTGTCTTCTTCACTGTCACTGTTCAACTTGTAACGATGCCCCAACGGGCCAACACTATGAGAATGAATGGAAGTCACAGTAAATGACTCGTAGTTTAGCGCATGGCCGCTGAACTGAGAGCGAAACTTTTGCAACAAGCGTGGCTAAACAAGCTCTCAGAATTAAGTCACTTTGTAAATTATTTGTAGTGGTCTATAGGACTGGAATTCTCTTTATTTTCTGTTCTCAGTTGAGGTCATGTGTAATTTTAGGCTGTGAGATATCCAAGTAATAAAATCCTTGGAGCTCAGCGTAATTCCAAGCAAATGAATGAGTCTAACCATTTTAATTGTGTTTGAATTATGATGCTTGCCATTTGTTCTATGGTGGTCAAAGTAATAATTGCGATGTGACCAACAATTATAACTTTAGGTTAAATTATTTGTTTGGTCTCTATGGTCATTTAAATTAATAATTTGGTTTCTATAATTTAAAAATTTGTAATTTAGTCTTTATAATATAAAAAAATTAATTTAGTTCTTACTATTAAACTTTTGGTAATATTTTATTAAATTTTGTTAATATAACTGATAATATGCTATCTTTATGTTAACAAAAAGCTAGAAGTAGATAATTAAGTAAAATCAATTCATATATGGTATATAATGTAATCTATGTCAAGTGACTTGGAAAAAATGATTTAAATTATACATATTTAAAGTGATAAGATGATATATAATTAGTTAGGTTAACAAAATTTAATAAAATATGCCAGGGAGTAAATTAAAACTTGTTTAAACTATAAGAACTAAACTAGAAATTACGTAAAATTATAAGAATTAAAAATATAATTTTCTCCTTTAATCTAGTGATAAGCATTTGATCATGACAATTGATAGCAAAGTGAGATTATGGCTTTGAACCTAGGGGTACGTGTGGGCCGAGGGGATTGTCGGCAAATCGGAAGTTAGTCATCTCATTTATAGCTTTTGGCATAATAGTAAGCATATGATATTTTGCAATATAGGGGTTTTCACGCTGAAAGGAACGTCTGGGAATGCGACTGCTGTTAGCTTAAGAATAGTCGCAAATATGGGTGGAGCTTACGGTGTTGCGCAGTGACTTCATCTTTACTGAAGGCAACCTTTGCTTATTCTTTTTCCAATTGCATGCCTCTTCGTGACAGGACCACATCCATTATTGTTCTTACTGTCCTTTTTGCATGATTAAAGAAATCTAATTGCTCTTCTATAGAATCATGGATCAACTGTATACCTATCCATTCATTATTCGTTAATTCACTTTAATTTTGATAACCTGAATTAATTGATAGTGTTATCCTACTGAGTTGTTTCATTTGGATCGATGGGAAGCGAAGCCTTTGTGTCTTGCATTCTCTTTTCTTTTATTCCGTCACGTCGCTTTTGCTGTTTTGCGGCACAGTGCAGTAACTGCCTGACCAAATGGGGGCACCTAGTACAGAAACCCTTAAATCACTCACTTGTGCCTCTTTTTCAACTCAATTCAAACCCACTCTTAATCATGTCTTTCATCATTATACACATATATATTTGCATATTTGTTCTTTACATGCAACTCTACCCTATCTATCCTTTTTCTCCTTCTTTATTAAATAGCTTTGGTGTACAAAAAATTAAAAAATCAGATTAATTATGTCAAAAACAGATGAATCCTACTAAAAATTGTACAGTTTCCCCTAGAACGAGTTATGCCAATTGATGGTATGCCAAAACAAAATGGTATTTCATGTTTAAATGGTAACTGAATAATTAATGACCTCATTTACGTTATCTCTATTAATTATTTATTAATAAGTTTAATGTGAAATATACAATAATTTTTAGAAAATATATTTTTTAGTTCAACTATTTGATCCTTGAATTCAAAAACTGCCTAATTTATTTTTAGAAAATTATTCACTTACTACTATTTTACCTTGATAGCTTATATATTTGTCTTATTTTTGCCCTACTTTTTATTGAGGGGACTAATGATTAGTAAGTTAAAATTTTATTAGAACTGAGTCATGTATTTTTCATACTCAAGAACTAAATAATTAAGGCATGTACAAAGAATTTTTTTTAAATAATTGAAATAAAATAATTAAATTTTGAGAAAGTTATATTTCTGGAATATCAAAATATTAATCCAATCAAAATAAATTTTCTGTGTTCTGCATAGGTTCTTCAACCCAACAGGCAATGGGAATTTGGCTGTCTCTCTCGTTTTTGAAAAGAACCTATTCATCGATCGATCTCTATCTGACCAACACACACATTTAATGAATGGGTCATCTTGTTTTTAAATAGCTGCCATCATACAGAGATGATGGTGATAGTATTCACTAGAGGGCAGAGGCATTCACAACCCCTAACTTGTTGCACTCTTGCAGTTATTTAATATGATATGGCGTTTTCAGTTGCATCAGAAACCTCCACATGTAGAGAAAATTTATGTTTTCTCACCCACTTAATTTATGTTACAATTAATAAATGCACTGGAGCACTTTAAACAAGTATTATAATAAAATTGGTGCATCAGAATTACTAGTTTAAATACGTAAGTTATATATAACCATATGTATGGGAGGAAATGTAATTTTAGTCCTCAAAAGATATGCTTTGATTATTTGGTTTTTGAATCTTAAAAAATACAGGATTCAGTTTTTAAAAATTTTATTTAACTCATTACTCATTAATTAGTCCCTATCTTTTTATGTTTCAGTAACTAATAAATAGAGAACTCAAAATTTTTAAGAATTGAATTATGTATTTTCCAGATTTGAGGAAGTTGAAACATGTATCTTGGAAAAAAATTAAATCGTGTATTTCTAAAATTTAAATATCAAATAACTGAAACATGTATGTTTTAGATAACAAAAAGTAGTATATTATCCTAGAAATATTGGTTTATGATGACTCAATCTGTGATTAAGAAAAGAATGGTCCAGATTGTAACTACCGGAGCATCAATATAGTAATAGTTGGTTGAAGAGAGGTCAGAGTTGTCTGAGGGGTAAGGCCAAGGGGAGGGGGGTCAATTATTATGTCATCCATTATGGTGTTTTCACAGACAAGAATTCATACCCCTTCTCGTTAAGTCCACCACTTTTCTCTGCAATAACTTGCTGGTATTGAAAGATAATAATGCCCAGATCCAGACGTATGGTAAAACAAAAACACACCCTTAACCAATGGACAACTAGTACGTCGATTTGAAAAATAGATAAGTAAAATATTAATCAGTGACCATTTCAATTTAAATCAAATTCCATAAATAATAAATTTTCTAATTTAATTTCAATGACTACTCACAGATTTTGATATAATATCAAAAACTATTTTAATGTGTTAAGTCAGGTCTCGTATATAAAAAACATTTTCAATTAACCTTGGATACACTCTAATCCAAATATACTCAATACTTTCTCTCTTTCGGTGGTTAACTAATCAAATTTAGGGTTACTATTGATAAAATGTTCAAGTATGATGATCTAAAGAATATGTAAAACAGGCATTTGGCGGGGAAATGAAGAATGTGATATTGAATTATTGTTGATGGGGTTGAATCCAATTAGGGTTTCATCAAGTATATAAAGTAGGGCTCAGCTTTTGACCAGTAGTGTACAACTGCAGCTGCAGCAAGTGTAGTGGTGTCATGAAGGTCTCTCAATTATTCTGGTGAAGATTCCTAATTTCTAGAAATTGTTTAGTGAGTAGTCTTGACTCTTGACACTCTTGAAGAAAAAAGCTGCACCCTCTCTTACTCATATTCTCTCTCCTTAGATCCAGCACACAAACTCTAGCATTTTCAGGATTCTCGAAAGCTAACTATTAGTATACTGTGCTGTTTAATTATTAATTCAGTTTAACTTTTTATGGTGAGTGATGAAAGAATCAAGAAGGTAAGTTTCCTCATCAGTTTTTGCTTTTCTCAAGTTTCCAGTAGCAGCAAGACTGAAGAGCCTGCCTGGGTTCTTCTTCACTCACTCACTTGACATTTTCTCTTTAAACGGTACTGATTTTTCACCCCTAACTTTTTCTGTTGAATTCCAAATATATTCCTTTTGAGTGATGCTGTTATGAAATCAAGCAGGTCAGACATAAAAACAATCAAGAATAAAACAATATTTTGTTCTTTTTATTATATTTAGTATCATAATTGTACTTATTAAATACACAAAAGTTAAATCAATCCGAGATATTAGTTATTAAATAAATTAATATTTTAAATAATTAATTAAAAATATTTGATAAATATAAATAAAATATTATTTTATATTTAATGGTTATTGCAATAACTAAATTCATAATAGAAATGAGTTCATAGTATTATGACTATTTTTTTATTTGATTAGGTTTTGTCCAAATTTACGTTTTCCTTAAGATTCTACCCTGAGAGTGCATCCAAAAAGAATTAAACCTAAATTAATAAAGAGAGATGACATCTTCTTTTGTCAATTGAGCTCTACCTAATTTGGCTTTGTTGAACCCCTTGTTTCAGCCCTAAGACTATGTCTCAATTTAGGCAATAATTGTCTATTAGGGTTCTTGTTACTTTTGGACTATATATGGAAGGCCAGCACAAGTTCATAGAGATGAAGGAACTTCAACAAATTCATATATGAAGAATATAATATTCTTGTATAGTGATATAATTAATTATAAGAATAAATTACACTAACTTTCATTGAGATTTAATTAAATTATACTTGATATTTCTCTTATTTTAAACATTACATTCAACCTCTTTTTAATTTATATTTTGTCAATAAAATTTACCTTTTGCATAATATGTGTTTATTACGAAAATAAAATTACTTAATTATCTCAATTTATTATTATATTAAGAATTAAATACACTCATATTAGAATTTAATATTCACTTAACTTTTTTTACTATCATATTAAAAAAAATCACAATTTCATATTATGCACAAATTAACTTCTTTAACAAAAAATAAATTAAAGAGAAGATTTTTACAATATAAATCGAAATATCACGAGAGCCGAATATAGTTTTGAAACCAAATGGATATTAAATGTAATTTTTAAGAAGCAGATAAAACAGCAAGGAGAGCTTAGTTAAACTTGGAGAACACACTTGGCATAGGCAAACATTAACTGGTGTAGGATGAAAGTTATATAGAGATCAGAGTCCAAGTTGTGCCGTGCAAATCTCACTGCCATCTGCATGTGGTCCCTTTTTTTTTTTTCTTTTTTTTCTTCTCTCTAAGTTGAGTAGTGGATGCTTTAAAGAACCTAAGTTGGTCCCTCCTCTATAATGCAGCAACCTAGCTATCATCTATCATCTAATCCAACTGATCAGACTCCAATATCATACACCACAACTTTTGGAAGCTCTGTTATTAAGACTTACCTACTTTATTTTTCCACAATATCATAATTTAGTCTGCTAACTTTCTGTAACTGGTTGCAAATCCTAGTGTTTATGATCACAAACAAGGGAGTTATTTTTGTGTAGGTTCAACCTATATAGATTTATTAATTAGTGTTTAACACATGATTCAAGATATTTCACCATATAAAAATTGTAATATTTTATTACTGATTCCATTTATTTGTGAGTAATTGTTAAATAATGTGATAATTAGGCTAAATCTATTTTAAAAAAATCCTCATAAAGCAGATATTTTCATAATATTGTAGAACTATTTAAATACCAAGAGGAAGAATGACACTCATCATTAATTAATTAGGTTTTATTAGTATATATTGCTTCTATCCAATCCAATTAAAACAAATTCTTCAGTGATGCTTTGGGGAATTATATATTTGCTTAAGACATCTGTATTTGTCTAAGAGTAAACCCTCGTATTTTTTCTCATGTTTCCCCCTTCTTTTCTTCTTTCTTAATTCAATATAGTGAAGTTCAGAATCTAGCTAAACAATTTGAATATAATTGTATTTATAACGTTTAATCATGAAGCCAGTGATTGTTCAGTAAGTGGTATGGACAAAATTAACCAGGATTACTGGTGGCAGTACAGTTGACGTACGTGTCACACTTACATGTTGCCACATGGCCAGTTGGCTACAATTCTATTCCATTCACATTGTGGTGCTGTAAAATTCAAACATTTCTTTACTAAAGTTTTCATTTCTGTATATAATAAAATATTCTTCTTTCCAGAAAAAGGTTTAAGACTAAGCTTGAGGCCTCATCTGCTCGACTTATTAGCATTGAAGAGCTCCTTTTGGAAAGACTTTGCTGCTCCCTCCTCTCTTCCTCTTCTTCTTCCCCCTCCTCCTCCTCCTCCTCTTAATTTTCTTGACTATCGTGGAAAGCTTAACGAAATAGCACCCCAGGAATTTTCTCTCTCTCACGTAAGTTTTAATTAATTATAGTCTCTTGTGATTTCTAACGTAAGCCTTTTACATATACATTACGCTTCTTCGGTTGTGAAATCCTTAAAATTTCCGTCCAATTAAGGCATGGTTTTGGTTTCAACAATTAATTGTGTTTTGCCCTAATTTGGAGCGACCTAAAGTTGAAGAATTCTGACATGGAATTGAAAAACTGATTTCAGTGTAGAATTTCCATTCCTTGAAGAGAATTTTTCTTAATTTATGACACATATATACTTTTGGCCTTCTATTTCATGCGCATAATATTCACATATAACTGAAAATGAGGATAATTCTCTGTCAAATGCACATAACAATCTCTATATAATTTTTTTTATAATTGATAAGTTTTTATAATTGGTTTGCTTGCAGCTATTGCGGGATCCATGAGAAGAGTATTTTAGTAATTAAGATGATGATTGGAAATTCAAGAAAAGGTTATCAAGGGAATCAAGAGGGTGACAGTAGTACTACTCATCATCAACATCATATCATTAATAATAATATTGGGAAGTTAACTACTTCTTCTTCAAGACAATGGTCAGGGCTGAGAAACCCAAGAATCGTTCGAGTCTCTCGTTCGTTTGGAGGAAAAGATAGGCACAGCAAGGTCTGCACCATTAGAGGGCTTAGGGACAGGAGGATTAGGCTATCTGTGCCCACGGCAATTCAGCTATATGAGCTTCAAGATAGGCTTGGACTGAACCAGCCCAGCAAGGTCATTGATTGGCTCATTGAAGCCACCAAACATGACATTGACAAGCTCCCACCCCTTCAAATGCCTCTTGGTTTTCCTCAATTTCATCACCAACACCAACAGACCCTACTTCCTGATCATGAATCAAGTTCTTCCTCTCAGCCACCTTCTCAATTTGGAGCTTTCTATGATGCTAATAATAATAATTTCATGGATGCAGTGTCTAGGCTGAAAGGAAAAGAATTAGATGAAAGAGGAGGATGTATATGGGAAAAAGGGAAGTGGGTGAAAACAACTAATGAAGAAGATGGAATTGGTGGTTCTGCTCAGAATCTTTTCCCAGCTGGGAGTACTTCTTCTCACTCTTGTTTACCTATGGCATATTATAATTCCTACCATTCGGAGCCTTCAAATTTTCTATCTTTATTTGGAAGCCGTGGTTTGTTTCCTAATAATCCCCAGGTTGATCCTGGCCATAATAGTGCGCAATTTCCATCTTCTTCTGGTTCCCAATTGTTGTTCTGTCCAAGTACGTGTGCAACGACAACACCATCACTTTTTGCTCCGTATTATGCTCCATATTCCTCAGTCTCAGTAGAAAATGACCCAAGAGCGCAACAATTGAACCATCTTCAGTTGATGAGCTCATCAAGTACTCATCAGGTGTTGCCTCATCATCATCCTCTCATTCTTCCATCTCTCAAACCCCTTATTCCAACAGTACCTTTTAGTTCCAGGCTTCTGGATTCAAATGATAAGGAGACTACTCCTTCTTGAACGACAATGGATGTGCTAGCTAGCTTCCTTGAGATATTCTTCATGGCAATTAATTATTGATCAAGATGCTAAAGCACACAGCCTACTGCATGCCTTTGATGTATTTATATACATTCTCGGCAGCTAAACAAGTGATGAATTCGTTCACGTTTGTAAGTATGACAGTGCTATATATTTATAGGGTATTTGTGCTTGAATCCTTATGTATACCAGCTTGACAAACCATTATGATTATTTATATATCAAGCTCAAAATAGCTAGTTTAAATCAAGTTATTTAGTTATTTGTTGTCAGATTGTTTAATAAATAGAGAATACTTTTAAAAAACTTAATTATATAATGTCAAGTTTCAAAAAAATACATGTCACGTGTGTGTGTGTGTATTCCTCAATTTTTTTTTCATTAATGTAAAACAAAAATTTGTTCATTTTTCAGTTAATAGTTGGCAATGAATCTCACAACTCTGCATCCTAGTGCATGTAAATGAACCTAAATTTATTTAAAGAATAATTGTAGAATTTCATATTGGCTACTACAACCAGCTGACAGTAGTACCTATTTATACACATTAGACAAAATATTGAGGATATCATAAGAAGAATCCATGGCAGATGTACATATAGCTAGCTTGTATGTGAATTCTGCTTGTTTTGACTAGGCGTTGCTTAAGTTGTGCTAATATTTTTTTGTTAATGCAAAGAAAATGAGTCATCTATTTATGATGTACTCAGAATTACGCAAACGAAAAGGGTCGTTGGCAAATGCTGGTTGGCTTATACATTTAGATGTTGGTCTTCATGAAGCATACACAGTTAGCTACATATATAGACATATGCTATATATATACGTTTTTGTCAGTAATTGCTTCAGGCTTATTAAAGATGAGATGTATATCATGATACCCACATATATAATAAAATTGACCAAGTCAGACGATTATTTCTGAGGCAATTTCTTTGGAAACATTTTCTGGGGAATGACTAACTCACCCGCGTTTTTGTCTTGCAACTGTGGGATGGTGGGTCTGCAGTTTTTGTCATAAATCTGTTTTAGGGTTCCGATGATTTTTTTGTTTGTTGCCTCAACGCCACTATATATTTTTTCAAGTGTACAATAAAAGTATTTTTGAGTCAATTTATATATCAACACAGTCTAAATTCTTCTCCAAACAACCTTAAGAACGCAAAATAAAACTGTAAATGATAACTAAGGTCAAACAAATCTCCTCCCCCCCCCCCCCCCCCCCACAAAACCAAAAAACAAATAGAGACCCATAAATATACACACACTTGTGTGTGTGTGTGTGTGTGAGTAAGTGAGTAATTCATCAAATTCCCTTAAACCCTACCCATCCCACATATTTGTAAAATTCAAATTAAAGCACGCACGTATATGTTGAACAAGCTTTTGCACCGTTTGTTACATATATTCGTCCTTCCTGCAAAAACTCTATCATGCATGCATGCAGCTAGAAATATGCAAGCCGACCTAAAGAGGTCCATCTACAAACCTATAACTGTAAGTTTCTAAAGTCGACAGCTATACAGAGTTAAAGATGGTGAGTGATCAAGAGGTACCCTACGTGATAATCGTCTTCGCAGAAAAAGGGAAAAAAATGGATCTTTTTATAACCTAATGATAAAAATGACCATTGTGAACTCTTCGAGACTTGGAAAAAGAAAAGCTGTGACTGTGAGGCTGCTAGGGCTATAGTCCGAAGTTTCTGTCTCTCCCTGTCTGTGTGTTTATATATACACCTATGAATATAATTTAGGTGTATTTTTTTAAATATTTATTATTAAGTTTTTTTATTTAAAACATAAATATAACATGCTGATATTTTTTATAACAAACATCACGCGATTCAGAATCTTTTTAAAATTTTATATGTATTATATTTTTATTAGAAAATATGATAATAAACTCCAAAACAATTTATTCAAATTTTGTCCGATACGTAAATGTTGTGCGAAATAAAGAGGGAGAGAAGACTATAAGTCTCATCTCATATCTATCTTCATCTTTTGTGCCCTAGGAATGGAAACATCATCCATTCACGCAAAGATAAAAAAGTGAGAAAATGTTATAGGATCTGCAGTTCTTCTGACGATTGAAAAGGAAGGAACATATAGAATCACAGGCAGAGGCTGAATTCGAAAGCAGTCTGTAGCTATACGTAATAATATAGCACAGGATCCAAGATCAATTAATTAAAGGAGGAGGGAGACTCAGTTGTTGCTGCTGTTGCAAGTTGGGTTTTTTAAAGGGTCCTTTAAAGTTGCATCAAAGAGAACGACCAAAAGTTTCATTTGCCAGTGGTCTTTGTTTTATGTCTATAATAAAACTATGAAAGAAATATAATTAGAAACAATTCATACTACAGACGTATATATTGTGTATAAAATGGTCGATTTTCAGCGGAGTTTAATTACCTTAATTATATGCAATCATGCACTTTCAAAGAAAGAACAGAACAATCAGAGTTATAAAATAATGTATTATAAGACAGTGGTGAAAATTAGATGATGACTATTAGTTGAGTACATTTTCACTACTTTAGCATTCACTACTACTCCTATTTTATATATTTTTTAGATAATTTAATTAGTGTTCTTGGTCAAATTTAAACATGTAATATAATTTTAAATCTTGGTTAAGTTGAATCTTAAATTTAAACAAAATTACTTATTTTTTATCAAAATATGAATATTTGTAGTACTCAATTTTACGGGAGTATACTATGAATACTTCTGCTTAAAGTATTGAAATTAATGCGTGAGATTTGTGGAGTTGATCATGAATTGATAGTATGACATGTTTATAATTCTTTTTGGTAGAAGATATGTTTATAACTTTATTTTGAGTAATTCCTTTGAGGTGGGATCTAATGAACACTAAAATGAATTTAACTATTTCTATTTTTTTTAACATATTCAAAAAATTAGGTAGAAAACAACTGAGTATCACATGTTACTGTAGCATGGTAGGATGAGAATATTATATATGAAAGAATTTCTGATCATATCACTGGTAAAGTTTATATTACTAAACAAAGCAAATATATATATATATATATATATATATGATCTGTTTAATTACTTGTCAACTTTTTTTGGTTCAGTAAAAATTAAGTGTCAGATAAGTTATTTGAGTTTCAAAACAAGCATAATGCAATTAGTAAATATTTACCAAAAAAGAATACCACAATTACTTTGTCACCAGTTCCTATCAATTCTTTAATTGAAAAAAAAAAAGAGCATATGTGCAAAAGAGTATAAACTACTGATCAATATCTCTTTTTCCCTAAATGATGACATGCTGCTGACTAACGTTTTAGTATTGGACAATGATTCTACAAGGTCAGCCAAAACAATTATTATGTAAATGGTACTCTTAATACTTTCTTCTTTTTTCCCAGTTTTTTTTTTTTTTTTTTGGGGTACAATATGCTCTTCTGCAAACTTTTAAGTACAGAGGAGACATGGTCCATATATAAATGATATATTAAGATTTTTCAAAATCATAAATTAAAGACAGAAAAAATAAAAAGTAGGGTGAGTATACAGAGAGCTCAAGCTTTCTACTGTTCAATTATCCCTCAAAACTTATACATAATTATACTATTATTTTTTTATGAATTTTAAGATAATTGCACAAATCTTTAAATGATCAATGAACTCAAGCTCCATCACCAAGTCTTAAAAGTTAATTGCTGGAGCTTTAGTAGATTAATTTGGATAATTTGCTTTTAAGAGATAAATGTATGATGTGTAATTGGAGAGAGATAAATTAAGAATTGTGGGTATAAGCACTTTCTAATATTAGAAATTAAAAAAAAATTCAATATTAGAAGTTCTTTTTCTCTAACTACATCCTATGAAATACTATAGAAAATGTATTTACTTTAGTAGGTAGGTATGTTGCATGCGCTTTGTAGGCGTGCAGACGAGTACTTCTTGGCCTACCATCGAATTTTATGGGACTCGTGGTCCTCTATATATATACCTTATGATTTAAAGGACCACATTTGATCTTTCTTTCTTGTTTTTTTCTTTTTTTTCCTATTTGTTTTTAAGAAAGATGAGAAATGGGAAAACCACTTGACCTTGCCATAGAGAATGGATTTAGATTAAAAAAAAAATCCTTTAATAAACTATCGAAATATTCTCTCATCAAGCTAAATAATACATAGTAATTTATTATGAACAAACCACGTTATAAGCCAATAGTGAAGTTATATAATAGCATATTAGACATTCAAATCATCCAGAAAAGGATTTTTTTAAAAAAATCCAAGATGGAGTTGCTTTTAATTAAAAAAAAAAAGGAACTTTGGAAATGCTTTGTAGGGCTCCAAGTCATAATTGGGAGTTGGAAAGGAAGAATGAGCCTGTCAAGACAGCTCTTGGCTCTTGGGAACCAATTAATGATAGTTTTATATATTTTATACGCTTTATCACTGATTTAACATCAAATAATAAATGCTATGAACAAAGTATAACATGATATAACATTTTGTTGGCCTTATCTTACATGCAAAAGAATGTGTAGAAATGGTATAAATTTGATAACTCGAAGAAATAACATCACTCTAGATGAAGTTCAATTTTGGGCCATGAGTTAAATCAAATTACTATTACTGCTTGTTTGGGTTTGGGCGAGCATCACGTTTACCTTAGTTTGGTTCGGGGGGTAGTTTTACTGTTTACGTGAATTTAAATTTTGTTAGATGAATTTTGAGCTTCTCATCTTAATAATTAAAAAAAATTAACATTAAAATCTCAAAATGCATTTAATGGTGTTAAAGCTCAATGTCTTACTAAATATAACTCTTTATATCATTTTCCATTCTTTTATTGTTTTCGAGACCCCAAGGATACCATCTGTGTAGGAATAAACAAATATTACTCTCTCAAGTACTAAATTTATTTATTTTGCCTTGCTTAGTTAATATTGTCATAAATAGTTTAATGAACTTAGACATCCTATACATATTGCATGTCACACATATGATGTTAGAAAAAAAATTCAATTTTCAAAAATAAAAATCAAATGCAATAGAATTACCACTAAAATTTTAATTTTAAAAAGGAAAAATTAAAAAAAAAAAAATCTTTTTGAAGAAAAATAGTTTCCAAATCAGAAATAGATTCAAAAACCAATTATGCGTGGAGAGAATATTAGGCATCCCATAGATTATCCTAAACTAATTATGTAAAATTGATATAACCTTAATCATGTTTTATTACTCTTATCAATCACATGCAAAAATAATAAGATGAAAAGAAAAAAAGTTAAGAAGAAAAATAAAAAAAATATGTATTTATAAGAGCAAATTTGACCTAAGATAAGAATATATGACCTATATATTATTTGGAAAAGATCAAAGTCCATGTAAGTTGATTGGCAGAAAACTGTATTTGTTAGTTGATAATTTTTAATTTTGTGAATTTTTTAAAAAAAGGTAAAAAATTAATTTTTTATTTTGCAAACAAAACTATTTTTTGATGTTAGTTTGTGTATTTTAAAATTGTAAAAATTGAATATTTCACTTCTTTATTCTTTTCATTTTTTCTTTTGCTTTTTTATTTTTTAGAAATGACATTTTATTTCAAGTGAAAAGAAATTTTTATTTTTTTGTGCAATATATATATATGTGTATATATAAGGAAAATTTTTTAATTTAATGAAAAAGACTTTAATTTTATTTTCGAAATGAAACTCTTAAAAATTTAAAGCATTAACCTTTAAATTTAAAAAGTTATTTAATCTTTTTATTTTAAGAGATTAACATTGAAATTTAAAATATTTTTTTATTTTTCTTGCTTCTCAAAGAGAAAAGTTAAAAAAATGTTTTTAAACAAACTAATTTTCACATTTTTACTTTTTGAAACACTAATTTTTAAATTTAGAAAATCTTTAAAGAAAGAAAATTTATTTGATATATTTTTTTGTTTTAAAAGATTTAATTTTGAACTTTTAAATATTTTTTAATTTTTATCTTTTAAAAAATCTTAAGATTTATTTAATTTTTCTTTTCTTTCATTTTTTTCTTTTAAATCTTAATAAAATCCAACTCGATTTCTTTGCAACTGTTTGTAATTTTTAGAAAAGAATTTGAAAAAATGTTCTTATAAAATTAAAATCTAACCTTTGAACCTCTTTTGAATATTTTCTATTTTTCACTTAATTTTAAAAGAAATACATCTTATTTTCTAAAAACTATTTTTTAAGAATCTTTGAAGAATATTTTCTCTTTTCTCTTGAACACTTTTAAAACAAAATTGATTGTATCTAGGTTACTAGAATCCAAAATTTATTAAAATATAATTACATAACCCAATAAGTACCTATAAAGATTTATTGTCTTACATAGTTCTTCGGTTAATCTTTATATACTTGAAGAAATAAAAGGTCCCACATGGCGCATCTTTAAAAAAATAAAATAAAAAAATATTTACAAGATATTTATGAATGTGTGTGTTTTTGTGTACCCAATCAAATAATTTTATTACTCCAAGAACATATTACATCACATTAAAGAGAAAAACTGATGAAGCATCTCTTCTAGCCATCTCTTAAATTTCTTTGCATAGCTTCTTATACTAGATCCCAAATGTCTGAATCAGACAAACTTCCATGACTTCCATGGTTAATAAGCATTTGCAATAATAAAATATCTAAACTTCATGATAAGTCTAGCTTCTACTCAATTTGATAAGTTTAATTTTAAACCTTCCTTTTTTAAAAGTAGAAATCACTTACAAAAAGAGAAAACAAGCAAAAAAATAGCTTAATTACATTCTTGTCCAATTATTTTCATTCAAAGGGTCATTTTGTATTCACATCAATCAACATGAAATACTAGAGAGCCACAGCTCCATATATCACACCAATCAAGCATCATGATGGAAATTCATAGCCATTAAAAATTAACATGTCACTAAAGATGTTGTAAGATTCATCACCAGCTAAATACAAGGCATTAGAACTTCATTCATAAAGCACCCAGCCATGTATAATCATAGATAATATAGATTAAATCTAACAGAATAATCAAAATCACAGCAAATGGCATACTACCTCTCACATTACATCAATGCCAATTGATTCTATTTATCTAAAGAGAGTTCAATGCTTCTTCACTTACTACAATAAGACCAACTCAAGTTACAAAGCCAAAACAAATGAAAACAAGATCTTAAACAAAATTTTTGAAATGAATCTCTACCTTTCCATACAACACAGAACATAACAACCCTTAACCATTAAATTCAACTCCTTCCATGTTTCATATTCAAACCAAAGTGGAAATAGCAAAAGTTAGCCAAATCTTATTTAACATTCATCTTACATAGTAATACCCCTCACAATTAAAGCGTGCCTAGATTCAACTCTAACCTAATCACAAAACATTTACATTACACAGCTTTAACCATAGCTTACACAGAAAGGGTAAAGCATTAAGCAAAGCAGTAACACACATTAATCCAACAATTTTCAACAAACCATCACATGAAGCTACATTATATTAGAAAAATTGATCATGTGGGCATAAAAATGGAGCTTACCTTTAACAAAGCTCAAAGGTTCAAATTTCGCAACCTAAGTCTTGGATTCTCTTCCTCTTTCTCTTACTTAGCCTTCCCCAATGCTGATCCTTCAATCCAACTCTCTCTTCCTATGCTTTCTCCTCCTTTGCTCCATTTCATTATCGTTCTTCCACTCCAAAGGAAAAGGCTCATTGCTTCAACGTCTTTCTTCCTTTCAAAAAGAAAATAAAAAATTTGAGCGTGATTTTCACTCTCTTGATAAGTGAACCTAAAAGGAGATGAATATGATTTATTACAAAAAATAAGATAATTAATTAAAAATTAAAGCAAAATTGTAAAAATGAAAATCTTATAGATAGAATAAGATCTTGTTGATAGCATCTTCTAAGAACTAATTGAATAAAAATAGATGGAGGCAATAAAATAGGGCCTTATCAACAAGGTTCCTATACTGATGCCAATACAAAAGTAAAAACAAAGAAAAGGAGATAATACATCTAATATATCTTAGTTCAGTCCATTTAACCTACGTTTAGTCCCCTCGCAACTTACCAAGAGATTTTCACTATGTAAAATCAGAGTACACAACTAAAAAGTTAGGTGTGAACACCGTATTTTGTCCAGATAAAATACAAAAAATATAACAAAATCAAATTAACAAAAATACAAACAAAAAAAACAAGATAGAAAATTAGGAGAAAATAAAAAATAAAAAAAATATTAAATTAAAAGCTTTAGAAAACAAAGAAAAAGTTGGAAAAAAATAAAAAAAAAAAAAAGGGGAAAAAAACCAAAGCCGTAAACAAAAAAAAGAAAAAATCAAAAAATAAGAAAATGAAAAGAAAAAAAAGAAAATTTAAAGGATTAAAAAAATTATTTTTATTTTAGAAAAAAAAAAGCCCAAGCCTTTTTTCCTACACAGACCCATTTTTACTAAACCCTAACCCAAAATTCAAAAAATGGCTGTAGCCCAACTCTCTTAAATCTGATTCACTAGTTTTAAACAAAAATAATTAAAAAAACAAAATAATAATAAAAAAATCAAAATAAAAAAATTTTTAGTTGAGGTCAAAACGCAAAAACCCTGCGTTTTGACCCTAACATTACTTTGGAGCATCTGCTCGTGCCAGAGGAAGCAGAGAGGCAAGGGCTCGAGGGAAAGGAAAACACAGAGAGAATAGGGCAGAGGGGAAAGACGGGAGAGACATCATGGGGCAGAGGAAATGAGAAAGGGCTGAAAGGGACGCATCAGAAGACTGAGACGAGGGAGGCAGCCACAGGGGCTTCTACTGGAGGGATTTTGAATCAATAAAGAATCGAGGGAGACAGAAGGGATCGATTGGAAAAATCGAGGAGGGAGACTTGAATAAAAGGGGGAGCCTTCTGATTTAAGGGGGGAATTCAGAGGAGTAAAAGGGGGAGCCTTCTGATTGAGGGGATTGAAAAAAATTGAGAGGGAATCCGAAAAAAAAATTGAAGAGAGAAACAGATAAGAGATTGAACGGGAGCCTTCGGATGAGGGGACCGGAGGGAGAGAGGAACAGTTTCTGGAGCAAAGGGGATCAACGGAGAAGAGGCGGAGATTAGGAAATAGAGTTTGGAAAATCAGAGGGAGGAGGAGGTTCAGATCGGCTTCGAGAGGGGAGATTGGAGAAAGGGTCCGAAAAAAAAAAAGAAGCAGAAGGGGCTGAGATTCGAGAGAAGGGGAATCCAAAACAGGAGAGGGCAGAACCAATAGAAAAAAATTTGAGAGCAAAGGGGATTAGAACCCGAAAAAAAAGAGAGAGAGTGGAAGGGATTCCTCGAATTGAAGTCCTGGGGAGAGCAGGCGAGACTGGAGAAGGTGAGAGGATTTTTTTGAGGAAGGAGGAGGAACCAAGAACGGGGAAGGTAAAAAAAAATGAGAGTAACAGAGGATTCAAGACAAGGGAAGCCTTCTGATTTAGGAGATCGATCTGGAAAAGGAAGGAGATTCGAGCCCAAAAAGAGCAAAACCGAGGGAAACGTGGAGCAGGAGGAGTGTTTGAGGAAGAAGAAGGAAGCCCGGAGATAACCCTTCTTCTGCCAAGACTCCTGCAGGTAAGATACAAATTTTCCATGCTCTCCTAGTTTGTCAATGAAACTGCTGTGGCTTGCTGCTGGTGAAAATGCGAATGGAAGATTGGGTAGCATTCACACACAACATAGTTAGAGATGAAGTATGAAATATCATGATCTGTAATGTCCAGTAGTATGCACAGTAGATGCTCGATCGAATGCCTGAGAGAAATTTGAATTAAGTTTTTGTATTTGATTATTGTAATTTGTTGCTGGATCTGTTTGGATTTGCCCCTGCCATGTTTTGTTATAAGTGGTTGCATGTTTCGAAGTTGGTATTTGGCATGAATGTCTTCTGGGGAACGTTTAATTTGCATCTTGTGTTAATGAAGATAGCAATGTTGTTAGGGAATCCATAGCTGGGGTGGGCATAATTCGTTACTAAGATTGTATGAGCAATTCGTTGTCAGTATTGACGCCAATTCCATTTCATAACCTCTCTTTGTTCAATGTGAATGTTTTACATACGGATTGGGTAGGGTATTTGGTTTATTCCTGGACGAAGGATTCCAGGGATAGGATAATAGTCCCTCCGATTCATTGCTTTCCATTCGCACGATTGCAAGAGGTGTCTAGGATAATAATAGATATCCAAGCACCAATTATTTGGCTATCCATGCCACCATTTGGGTCATTTTTATTGTGTTCTTATTTGTAGTTTTGCTTATTTTGTTTTTTTATTCACATTATTTCCCTCCCAGGATTGTCGCGTGGGGTTTCTCGTCCCCTTAGACTTATAGATCTATCCAAGGAGCCGTGTGGGGCAATAAGCCTCCTCAGAGTTCACTAGATTTCCTTGTTCGCTTGCTAATGAATTTTCGGGTTTTCAAGAGCCCATGCGTGATTTTGCTTTTTAAAAAAAATGAAAAAATGACGCATGATTTCAAAAAAAAAGAAGAAAATTTCAAAATTATGTTTCTGATAAGATAAAAGTAATAAGTAAGTAATTTTTTTTTTCGAAAACTAATTTTGAGAAACTAAGCCTTTATAACTCCTCACTATAAAAGTAAGAAAAAAATGATGAGCAAAAAAACTAATTGAACTCTTTTTGTATATGTTAGAATTTTCCTTCCACTTTCATTCGATAAAATTAAAAATCAATATATGCCTTATGAAAATTAAAAAAAAGAGAGGTGTTTCAAAACCAAGGAAAATCAGGAAAATTGAAAACAAAAAATAATGATAGCTACGCAAAGAACTGAAATACATACGTATACGTATATTATATCAATAAAATAAAAAAGATCGATAATGGTAAATCAGTCAAAAATTAAAACCAAAGAGAAATAATAACACAAAACAAAAAAAAAATCAAATCAAAAATCAAGACAAAAGAAATATAAAAAAAAAAACAAGAACAAAAATCAAACCCGATAGAAGAGTTTCATCAAAAAAAGAAAAAAAGAAATAATGAGAACAAAATTCAAGAAAAAGAAAGAAAAAGAAAACCCCAAATAAATAAATAAAAAACAAAAACAAAACAAAAAAAGACAATAAAAAAAAGAGAAAAAAATTGAAAAACAAAGAAATGATAATGGAAAAAAATTTGAAAATGCAAGAAAAGAAAGGTTAATCTTTATCTTTAACAAATCAAAACACATATGCCAAATTCAAAACTCATTTTATTTGTTAAAGGAAAAAATTGATTTTTATTTTCTTGGCCTTTTCATCAAAAAAAAGAAAAAAGAAAAAAATCAAGACGATTAAAAAAAAAAACAACAAAAATTTAAGAAAAAAAGAAAAGAGATCAAAAAAAGGAGAAAAAAATAATACAAACAAAACAAAAACAAAAAAAATAAACCCAAAAAAAATCATAACGAATTAGATAAAACTAAAAAAAAAAGATGTAGAAAGAAAAAAAATCGAAAAAAGAAAAACACAAAATCGAAAATGCAAAGAAAGTAAAAATTAAATTCACTCTTGACAAATCAAAACATGCCAATCAACTTCTAAATTCGTTTTATTTGTTAAGGAGAAATTAAGTTTTATTTTCTTTATCTTTTCACCAAAAAAATAACAATAAAAGCATGGTCACTCGAAATAGAAAACAAAAAAAAAAAAAATCACAAAACCTAAAGAAAACAAAAAAAAAAAAAAGAAGAGGAAAAAGTAAAATTAGTTATGCCTTTTGCAAATAAAAAGACCTCAACCAACCTCAAATTTGTTTTGTTTGCAAGAGTTTAAAACTCTTTCTCTCTCTAAAAAAAATAAAAAATCAAAAAATCAAAAATCAAACAAACACAAAAAAAAAAAACAACAAAACAATAGAAAACAAAAAACAAACACTAAACACCTTCTGCTCGAACTACGTAGACTTTGATCTCCTTCAGAGGATACGTAGGTCTTAGGCTTTCATCCTAGGTCAAGTCCGTCCTTGTAAATAAAATTTTCTGCTCAATTTTTATTTTCTTAAGTTCTTTTATTTTATTTTGTTTTCTAATTTTGTTTCTTTAATTTCATTCTTTTTTTTAAAATTTCATTTCTTTTAGTTCTATTTCTTATTTTGCATGTGATTTGTTAAGGGGAATTAAAATAGAATAGATGCCATATTGATCTTGCACAATTAACTTAGGGTAACTGTTCTTAGTAACGGGTGTAGTGGGGTGCCTAACACCTTCCCCACTCTCAATCGACTCCCGAATCCAAATTTGGTTTGCAGACTACATTTTTTTTATATTCCAAACTAAAAATGTTTTTTTCCAAAATTTTGTCTTTTCAAAAAATAAAAATTTGATAGCAACTCTACTTTATTTTTAATTTTGATTTCGATTTGGCGCCGCGCAATCGCATTTTCGGGTGTGACATTAGGTTTTCAAACTCATTTAGAATTTTTACAAGTTTTACAACTTACACACAGCTTTATTCTGCTTTTTAAGGAAATTCTTTCGCACAACTACTATGAAATTCAAGAACCCTTATAGACAACAAGGAATTACAATAAAACTCACAATTTAGACTCTCAATAATCAGATAAATCAGACACTTGGCAATAATAAGGACTTGAAATGAGAACAATGAAGACTATAAAGCTAAAGAACAATCTTAGTTTTTCTAGTGGTATGCTTTGTTCATAGCTTATGCTTCTTATATAGGCTTTCATAAAACTAGCAATTAGAAAACTTTTTCTAAGATTTGTTCGTTGAGGGGTTAGATTATCATATGATTCATGTAGTTGAATTTTTCAAAAGTTCTTAAGATGCTTTAAGTTCAGCAAAGCATAATTTTCAGGTATCTTTCATGGTTTCTGCTTCCAGCCAACATGTTCAAAGGAAAAATGCACTATGGAGAGTATTTCTAATTGTCTTATCTTAATTAATATTCATTAATGCTATTTGAGGGCTTAAGGAAAAAGACAAAGTTGACTTTATAAAAGATTAGAGATAGATATACAACAAGATGAAAAGTAGAAACAACTTTTGGCTTTTTAACAAGAAGACAAAATAGTGCAGGGTGCTCAGCCAGGAGAAAATGTACTCCTTGATGGTGTGGATTTATGCACCACCATTTTTGTTATTGGCATTTTTAAGTTGAGGAGAGACAAGTTTCTCGAGTTGCTAGGGTTTGGAGAAAACCATAGACGAGTAGGAGCAATTTTTGAAGGGGATAGATGAAACGCTTTTTTATCACGTCAGTTATCAACATAAAGAGAGATTATGTTGGGTTGTTTTATTTGACATGTTAGACCCTGAGCACTCTTTCTCATAATTGCTTTAGAAGAGAGAGAGAGAGAGAGAGAGAGAGAGGCCTGATTTGAAAGCACAGAGCATACATGATATTCTAGTTAGTGAAGAAGGCTGTTCAGTATTTATGGCGCACTACTCCATGATCAACATATTTTTAACTTTTTATGGTCTTGGAAATTTTGTCGACAAGGTTTTCAACCAGTCAACAAAGTTTTCAAAAAAAAAATATAAATATACACATAACACATAATTTATTTATATGAAATATGGTTAATCATGCCTAGGCCTTTTCTTAGCACAATAAATCTATTTTCTAATAGAGATTTTGTAAAGATATCAACCAATTGGTGTTCAGTTTGCATGTACCGTACTTCAACATCTCCTTGCTATACATGATTTTGGATGAAGTGGTGTTTAACTTTAATATACTTGGTTTGATAGTGATGTATAGGATTTTTGGTTAAACAGATAGGACTAGAGTTGTCACAGAAAATTGGAATTTGTTTGAAGTTAAGGGAAAAATCCTTAAGTTGTTGTTTCACTCATAGAAGTTAAGTGCAACAACTTCCCACTACCACATGCTTCAGCAGTTGATAGAGCCACTGAGCTTTGTTTCTTACTAAACTAAGACATTAATGTTATTCTTAGAAATTAACAAGTGCCAATGGTGCTTTTTCTATCAAGCTTGTTACCTGCACAATCAGCATTTGCATATCTCACTAGTTCAAAATTATTAGATCTTAAATATCACAAGCTAACTTCTTGTATACCCACTGAATATTTGAAAATTTTTTTATAGTAGTATAGTGTGATTCTTTAGGATTGAATTGAAATCTAGTACATTCACATACACTAAAGATGATATTTGGTCTACTTGTTATGAGATATAGTAAAGATCCAATCATACCTGTGTATAACGTTGGTTGTGAGACATAGTAAAGATCTAATCATATCGTTGTATAACTTTTAATCAACATTCTTACCATTTTTATCTTTGTCAAGATTTGGTAATGGACACATTGGAGTTCCCATAGGCTTTGCATTTTCAAATCCATCCTTTTTTAGCAACTCCTTAGTGTATTTTGATTGATTGATAAAAATTTTTTCTCATGTTTGTTTAATTTGTAATCCAAGAAAGAAGTTTGTTTCTTTCATCATACTCATTTTAAATTCACCTTGTATAAGCTTAGAATATTCTTAATAGAAAAGTTCACTAATATTTTCAAATATAATATCATCGACATAAATATAAACAAGTAAAGAGTTGTCTCCATGGTAGTTAATGAAGAGAGTGATTTCAATTTTCTCTCTAGAGAACCTATTTTGTAAGAAAAAATTGTTCAATCTTTCATATTAAGCTCTAGAAACTTGTTTCAATTAATAAAAGTCTTTTTGAAAATTTATAAATATGATTGGGTAAATTTTTATCCTCAAAACTTGGGGGTTGTTTGATACACACTACCTCATAGATAAGTTCAGTCAAAAAGGCACTTTTGACATCCATTTGATATAATTTGGAATTCATAAAAGAAGCATAGTCTAGTAACATATAAATATATTCAAGTCTAGCAACTAGGGCATAAGTTTCATCAAAGTTAATTCTTTCTAGTTGAGAGTACTTTTGGGCCACAAGTCTACCTTTGTTTCTTATAACTTTTCCTTACTCATCTAATTTATTTCGACCTATCTTATTGTTATTATTGAGGCATTCTCAAAAGGTTCTACTAATTTCCATATCTCATTTCTTTTGAATTGATTCGGTTCTTCTTCCATAGCAGCTATCTAGTCCTTATCTTTCAATGCTTCCTTTACAGTTCTGGGTTCAATTTGTGAAAGGAAGGCTAGGTTATTTTGCTTGAATGATGCTTTTGTTCTTAATCCTTTATTAAGATTTTCGGTAATGTACTACATAAGATATGATGGGCAGTGTCTCCATTCCCTTAGAAGTTGCAAATCTGTTCTTGGTAGTTTAGTATTCATAGCTTCTGGTTTATTTGAGTTTTCTGCTTGCTTTTACATATCTATTTGACAAGGTGCAGGATCTTGTTGACAATATCTTTAATTAGACTCTTCAGGATTTTCTGCAGGACCTTCATTCTTCTTTTCTTCTTCATTTCTATTTGACTTTGCTTTTTGCATTGAATTTTGAGATTTATTTAAACAATTTTGCACCTTCTTCATCATTTAAATTTAAATTCTTCTTTAAGAGAGGGTTAGTATCATCAAATACTACAGGTATTCTTTAACCATTAAGGTTCTTTTGTTGTATACCCTATATGCTTTGCTTGTTGTTGAGTATCCTAAAAAAATTCCTTTATCACTTCTAGCATCAAATTTTCTTAACATATCTTCATCATTATTATGTATGAAGTATTTACATCCAAATGCATAAAAATAGCTTATGTTAAGTTTTCTTTCCTTCTACAATTCATATAGAGTTTCCTTGAGAATGTGTCTAATAAAACACTAATTCAAGATATAACAAACAATATTTATGGCTTCAGCCCAAAAGTATTTAAAAAGATAATTGTCAATCAACATGGTTTTAACTATATCTTGTAAAGTATGATTTTTTTCTTTTAACCACCCTATTTTGTTGAAAATTTTTTAGAGTAGAGAAATTATGAGTAAAGCCATGTTCATTATAGAAGTTTTCAAATAATTTATTCTCAAACTTTTCACTGTGATCACTCCTAATATTAGAGATTAAATATTCTTACTCTCTTTGAACCATTTTAAAAAAGACCTCAAAACTCTTGAAAGTTTCATCCTTATGAGCTAGGAATAGAACCTAAGTGAATCTAAAATAATCATCAATGATAATAAATGTATAATTTTTACCTCCAAAGCTTCGAGTTTGTGTAGGGCCAAAGAAATCCATGTGCAATAATTAAAGTGGTCTTAATGTAAACTTAAAGGAAGATTTGGTTTGTTTATCCAATTGATATGCATTACATATATAGCCCTTTTGAAAATCTAGCTTATAAAGACCTCTCACAAGGTTAAGTTTAGAAAGTTTGGATATCAGATTCATGTTTGCATGGCTAAGTTTCTTATACCAAATTCAGAGATCATTACAAATGGAAGAAAGACAAGTTATATTATTGGAGAAAGCATCTCTAGAGGTAAGAATATAAATGTTTTCAAATCTTTAGCCAACAAACAAGGCTTTGTTATCTTGTCAAATACAGTGCAATGCAGTAATTTTAATTCAACTTTATATCCTTTATCACATAATTGGCTAATACTAAGGAAATTATGCTTGAGTCTTACAACTCGACATACATCATCAATGTAGTGGTTTTTGTTCAGGCTTACCTTTCTAAAACTTACAATTTTACCTTTGTTTCCATCTCCAAAGGTAACAAAACTACCATCTTTTTTATTGAAGGAGAGAAATTTAGAGTAGTTACTTATCATATGAGGTGAACAATTACTGTCCACAAACCAGTTACTTCCTAAAATCCTTCTTTTGAGATAAACCTATGAGTAGATTCAATTTTTTTTAAGTAACCAAACTTTCTTGGGTCCTTTGTGGTTAGTGTGGTTTTCTTTTATTACACAAGTACTTTTGGGAACCCAAACAAGTTTTCTTATTTTGTTTTTGCATTTATAGCAAGCATGACCAATTATGTTACATTGAAGACATATGATAATGGAGCTTGAGTTATCTGATTCTTTGAGAAAGAAATTCTTGCAGAATTTAACATTATTCTTTCTATCATAGCCTACACCTGATCTATCAAACATACACTTTTGTTGTCCTAATAATAATTTTAGATTTTCTTCTCCCCTTACAAGTCTTTTTAATTCTTCTATTTCTTTTATAGAATTTCTTAACTTTATTTTTAAGTTACTTGAGTTTTCCTATAACTTAAAGTTGACTTAAATAAGAGTTTCATACTTTGCAAATAATTGTTCAAAATCTACCAGAAGTTCATTAAAATCATTATGTAAATCAAAAGCTTCTATTTTAGTTGTTACCTCAGTTTCTTTAGTAGTTATGAAGCACATATTTGCAAATTCTTATTGTACTTTAACTTCTTCTTCTTCTTCTTCATCGTCACTCCAAACAGCCATAACCTTCCTTTTTGCATGCAACTTAGCAATTTTTCTCTTTATAAATGGGTACTCTAATTTGATATGACTATTTTTGCCATATTCATTACATGTGATAGTGTTCTTGGCTGTTTTGTTATGTCTCACAATGTTGTTTGATGAAGCTCATTTGATTTTTTCCATCATCTTCTTTCTTACTAGCATAATTCTCTAATTTCTTTGAAAAGAATGTTATATCTTGTGCATCAAGTTTTCCTTTTTCTTCTATGATTTGTTCTTCCTTTGCCAAGACTTGTAAAGTAAGAGATTTTCTTTTTTGTTTTAATTCATGCCCTTTTAAATAATTTCTTTCATAGGCAATAAGATGACTACGTAACTCATCAAAGAGCATTGTGGCGATGTTTAGACTCTCTAGGTTGTCTACCTTCGATTGCTATATAGGAGGAAGACATCTTAAAACTTTTAAATTCTTCTCTAGGTTTGTATATGTTTTTCCAAGATCCTTCAAATCTCCTACAATCTTATTAAATTTATTAAACATTTCTTTAATGTTCTCATTCTCCTTCATTGGAAATAACTTATGCTTGTACACCAGTATATTCAACTTGCTCTCCTTGACTTTCGATGTCCCTTCATGCGTCATTTCAAGTTTCTTCTACATTTCTTGAGCTAGGTCACAACTAGAGATTTTATCATACTCCTGCCCACTTGCAACATAGTATAAAATATTGATTACTCTAGTATTGCTTTCCACCATCTTGATATCTTCCTCTAACCATTCATCTCTGGGCTTATCAATTACTTCTCCTTTTTCATTCTTCTTTAAAGGAAACTTTGGACTATGCTAAATGATTTTCCAAAATCGATAATTTGTTGATTGAATGTAGATTTTCATCTTTACTTTCCAGTGAGTGTAGTGATTTCCATTAAAGTAAGGAGGTCTAACAGTTGAGAAGCCTTCAAGAAAACAGGATCCTTTAAGTGACTATTGACTCGTCTTTTTCTACAAACATAAAAAGATCTTTTTTTTAAACGATTAAGCAATAAAAGTAGTGAGACCTACTCTAATACCAAATGATAAGTGCACATAAAGGGAGGTGAAAAGGTGCTATTGTAGAAAATAAGATAATTAATTAACAATTGAAGTAAAACTATAAAAACGAAAACCTTGTAAACAGAATAAGATTTTGTTGACAGAATCTTTTAAAAATTAACTGAACAAAAATAGATCAAGAAGATAAAACAAGACTTTATTAATAAGGTTTCTATATTAATGCCAAAACAAAAGTAGAAGCAAAGAAAAAGAAAGAATACACTTGATATATCTTGGTTCAATTCATTTGACCTACGTCCAATCCCCTTGAAATTTACCAAAAGATTTTCACTACATAAAATCAAAGCACACAATCAAAAAGTTAAGTTCCTAAGTTCACCTAAAACTTTTACAAGTTTTATAACTTACACACAGCTTTGTTTTTCTATCTAAGGAAATTCTTTCGCACAACTACTTTGAAATTCAAGAATCCTTATAGACAACAAGGGATTACAGTAAAACTCACAATTTAGACTCTTAATTGTCAGATGAATCAAACACTTGGCAATGATAAGGACTTGAAATGAGAACAAGGAAGACTATAAAGCTAAAGAACAATCTTTCTTAGTTTTCCAATGGTGTGCTTTGTTCATAGCTTTTGCTTCTTATATAGACTTCTAGAAAACTAGCCATTGGAAAACTTCTTCTAAGATTTGTCTGTTGAGGGGTTAGATTATCATAAGATTTGTGTAGTCATAGTGTAATTGAATTTTTTAAAAGTTCTTAAGATGCTTTAAGTTTAACAGACTATACTTTTCAGGTTTCTTTCGTGGTTTTTGCTTCCAACCAACACGTTTAGAGGAAAAATGCACCATGGAGAATATTTCAAATTGTCTTGTCTTAACTAATGTCTATTAATGCTATTGAAGGGCTTAAACAAAAGACAAAATTGACTTTATAAAAGATCAGAGATATAGATACAACAAGATGAAAAGTAAAAAATAGCTTTTGGCTTTTTAACAAGAAGACAAAATAGTGCAGAGTGTCCAACCAAGCAAAAAAGTCTTCATACTTTCTACAGGACACATAAAAAGCTACAATAAAAGAAATCACATAGTAGGCCTTTATCTGATTTAGGCTTCTAGTACCATTAAACACAAGAGAGGTTAAAAGACAATTGGGCTAGCATCCTTCTCTCAAACGTGTCACTCGTGCCAAGTTGTTGGAATAGAATCATCCCTCACGTAGCTACTCTCTCGACAACTTCCTTTCTCTATTTGTTGAAAATCATGATCGAAGGGATAGTACAAGTTTTGGCTTTTTTTAACTCTTTTTTTGTTTTCATTATTTTATTAATTTTTTCATTATATTATTATTCTTTTTTTATTTACTTATTTTTTTTTATTTATTCATTACTTTTTACTTTCTTTTGGATGTTGAGGTTATTTGGGCTTGGATTATTTGGACCGAAAGAAATAGATTATATGAGTGTGCCTTGTTTCTTCTTTTCTTTCTTTCAAGACCTTTTTTCTTAAAATCTTTATTTTTATTTTATTATATTTTATTTGTAATTATTTTATTTATATTATTTAAAATAATTATTTTCTATTTAAAGCTGAAAAATATGACTCGGACTAAATTAAATTATCATTCTAATGACTTTTTTTATGACTCAAATCATTTTTTATTATCTTTGTATGTTAATTTTTGATTATTTTATTAGCTCAAAATAATAATAAAATGGTCCTAATTCAATTCAATTTATTATTATTTTTAAAGAAAACTCTAACAAAATACTGTATTCATATTGGATATCTTCTGGGACATGTAATTACTTTTATATCTTTGTAATAATTGCCACGTATTTCAACTACAGAAATTCACCAAGGTCCTTATATAACCAAATCCCAAGGCTCCCTTTAAAACTCAAACATGCCGGCTTTTTGACAGCAATATGTAAAATAAAAAAACAAAAGACTCAAACGCTGCGCCGCAAAAACGTTTTCCTTATATGCTTACGAATTTTTTTTTTATTTTTTTTATTAATGAGTCGCGGCATCTGAGATGCCGCGACTCATTTTTTTTTAATTTTTTATTAATTGAGTCAGATGCCGCGACTCAATTTATAATTTTTTAATAATTTTTTAATTTATTTTAAAAATAAATTTAAATTTAATATATTTATTATTAACTTTAAAATTATTTATAAAAGTATAAATTAATTTTTTTTAGTTTTAATTATAATTGAAATTATTTTAATTAATTTTAAAATATATAATTTATTATTATGATTATTTTTTTAACATTTTAAAATTTTTCATTTCAAATAAATTATTAGATTTATTATTTTTTAAAAAATTGAATTGAATTATTTTTATTTTTATTTATCATCTAATTTTTACATTTAAACTTTCTATATTTATTTCATTCAATTTTTTAATTTCTTCATTTAAATCAATTAGAGACTTTAAAATTTTTTCGCAAAATTTTGAATTTAAAATTTCTTTTTCTTGTTGATATGGAATTGTGGATGAATTATACAAAAGAAAGATAATAATAGCTCACTTTTGTTATTAAAGGCAAAAATGAAAGAAAAAAATTGAAAGTTTTAAATAATATCTATTATGTTTTTATAATTATTACTTAATAGTATCTATTTTTTCTTATTATTTTTTAAGAGTAAGAGTATGCAAATTATTTTTTATTTACAAAATTATCTCTTTTTTCAATTTGTATCCTTAACTTTTTTATATATTAAATGAGTCTTAATTGCATGTGTTGTTTGGGTAAAGAGGCAATGGTCGGTGCATTTTTAAACTAAGTGAGTCATTCTACTGTGAATCATTTAATTTTGTGCAAGTTTTAGTAAATTAGAATTTTAAATTCAAAATTTTGCAAAAGAATTTTAAAGTCTCTAATTGATTTAAATGAAGAAATTAAAAAAATTGAATGAAATAAATATAGAAAATTTAAATGTAAAAATTAGATGATAAATAAAAATAAAAATAATTCAATTCAATTTTTTAAAAAATAATAAATCTAATAATTTATTTGAAATAAAAAAATTTAAAATGTTAAAAAAATCATAATAATAAATTATATATTTTAAAATTAATTAAAATAATTTCAATTATAATTAAAACTAAAAAAATTTAATTTATACTTTTATAAATAATTTTAAATTTAATAATAAATATATTAAATTTAAATTTATTTTTTAAATAAATTAAAAAAAATATTAAAAAATTATAAATTGAGTCGCGGCATCTGACTCAATTAATAAAAAATTAAAAAAAAAATGAGTCGCGGCATCTCAGATGCCGCGACTCATTCATAAAAAAATAAAAAAAAATTCTTAAGTATATGAGAAAAATATTTTTACGACGCAGCGTTTGAGTTTTTTATTTTTTTATTTTACATATTGCTGTCAAAAAGCCCAAACATGCCACTAAAGTAAAGAGCTCTTGGCTCTTTTCTCTCATCTTTCTCCTTCTCTTCTTGGGCTTTGGACCCTCGATTCTTCCCAGCATATTGACTCTATTATATTAATTTACAGGACTTACACGCCATTTGGTATGTCGCTAGAAAGGGAGAAAGAGGTGGAATTTGTCACCAAATTGTGACTGGTAGGAAGAATGGGTCTCTTCAGTCTAAGATGGAAGAAGCGTTGATTTTTGTCCTTTTTTGGTTCATTTTGCACACTAATAGAAAAGCTTTTGAGTCAAAAACTGATTTGTCCATTTTGTCTCTTTTATGATTGCAGTACATGGTGGAAGGAAAAAAATTATTTTATTACATTTTTGACTAGGACAATTTGACATTATTTTTAATTTTTAATCTTTAATTATTTTTAACTAACTAAACATACAAATAAAAAAAATATTCTTATTTTTTTATATTATACCAAACAATATCCCTTCTATTTCATTCACATTATCGATCTTTTTTTAATTTACATTAAATACTACTTTCTATACCAAACGAGACCTTATGAAAATTTTATACTATTGGAAACCAACTCCACTCGGCCGAAAACCAACTAACCAGAATATGATTCGACATTTTTGACATATCAGCTTAGTGTGAGTTCCTAGGATGTCCACTTGCTGGCGCCAAGTAAATCTTCTATAATATTGCATCTTGTGCAATGAGAGAGAAAAAAAGAGGTACAAACAAGGGAGTTCCACCTTGTATAGGGTCCACACATTATTTTTCCCTCTCTCCAATTGTATACCTGGAAAGGATCCAAATTATAGCTGGCGTAATCAAGTAAATTGTGCGGCCACATCTTGGCATATTTGCCGTAGGATTAAGCACTAGTGAAAGGGACAAATGAGTCCTTGATTATTATCCGCATCTGAATTTTTATGTAAGGTATCGTTGGTTAGAGATTTCCATAAATGAATGCATTTTTATTGAGAAAAGCTAACTATATTTTCTAGATATGCCAAACACATTTTTTTGTGGATAATTACCAAGGAAAATAATACTTGGACAGAGATTACCTGAGCAATTAAATCCACATAATAAGATAAAAATTCATATACCAAACACTCCTTAGTTAAGACTAGTTTTAAGACAACATATTGTTGACCAACATCTAGTTCATGCTTCAAATCTAATAACCTCTCCTACGAGAGAATGTATTAGAAATGATAATAAAACTTATTTGCAAGCCTTCATTTACTAACTTGAGATAAAATAAGGGGGGACATCTGTAACATTTTTATGGCAATAAGTCAGTGGTAGTACTGGAAAACAATAGCATTCTGACCTGGTTTGTGACAGAAAGAGAGAGATTAGAAAGAGAGTTTCGCATCTTGAATTTTGATAATATATATGTATACTGTAAATCCATGGTAAGTCAAGTTCTTTACACATTAGCAGAAATAATCGCAGCTCTAATCTGCAAACTTTTATCTTGACGAGAAAAAAATAATAAAAATGTGAATGACAAGAAAATGATAGAACTGAGACGGTGAAAAACAGATGAACTGAACAAACTACATACCAAACAGCTTCCTGCGCCTACCCTGCTTGATTCGCAGACCAGCTGCTCCACCAATCACAATCTCATCAACCAAGTCCTTAAATATTGATCTCTCAACATCCAACACAACCCCAGATATTTCACTATGGGAATCTATCCAACTCTCTGCGCCATGCGTCACATCTTCCCAGAGTATGCTTCTGAGACCATCCTCATCTTCTAAACTGCATTCTGGCTTCTTCGATTGGATTTTTTCTACCTCAAAGCACAGTTCTTTAAGAAGCTTTTGCGCGCTGAGGGTTTTCTTAGTGAGTCTGCTAGGCTTCACCCAAGGTTCAGGAGAAGAGCCAACTAAACCTAACTTTACACCAAGGATCTCATTCACGGCATCAAATATGAGTTTTCTGTGAAATTTCTCTGCATTTAGCTTCAAGCAAGCAACTTTTCCAGAGCCACATTCTTCTTTTGGAAGGAAACTACTTGCCTTGGTTTGCTCCAACACAAAAAATAACTCGGGGTTAATGGGATGACCTGAAGAGTGAAGTTGAAATGTCAGCAGCTCAGAGCTCAGGTCTCTTAGTAGGAGACCTGAAGCTAACAGTATTTCAGAGATGTATCTTTGGTCAGGATTTGTATTTTCACAAAGGGAAGCAATGTAATCAATTCTAGATTCATCATGACTGGAGTTCACCCTTCTAAGCTTCTGAACAAGGTGATCTATGCTCTGCAGTTTCTTGCGATTAATCTTTCCAGATCCTGCGCTGTAAATTAATTTATCCACAGGTTTCCACCAATCTTCATTCTCATTTCCTTCATACTCTTGGGCATCATCAGCTGCAGCATTTAATATTATAATCAAATAGGAAGGCAGAACAAATCATCATATCATTTCTAGACTATCATAGGTAACAATTAAAATTCAAATTTCTTTCTTTTGTCATTACTTTAGATTAATTTTTTTTTAAAGTGCAGACTAAGGTGGGAAAAATGGACAAAGGCTAAAGCACCTTAATGAAACGCCCATCACAATTTTAGTCATTATGTCTATATGCATACATGAAAAGTATGTTCCTCGCGATGAACATTGTTGCCATTGACAAATTCTTGACATATATGCACTTTGCGTGTGACTTAAAGCTGGTTAAAAAACAGTAGCCAGCAGAACATCTTAGGTAACACTGTATCTATATGTGCGAAATCTGACATTTATATATTATTTTGTTGTCTAAGTGCCAATACAAGTACAATTAACTGATAGTCTCAACTTGTTGAGTCCCTCATAAAGAAGATTCTCAATTCATTCCTTGAGTAAACAATTAAAAACAAAGGAGTCAAGCATTCTTAATGTTCAAAATTTTAAATTTTAATCAATCTTGATAATAATCTGATTTTCAAATAACGAGAATCTGCCCTACAGTTTTACTGTACCCTATCAGGTTTTGTCATCACATGGTCTGACTCTATATTTCCAATCTCTTACAGACTGAATTTGAAGTACCTTTGGGAGTATCAGATATCTGCTTTACTGGAGAAGGCCCATCGTCTCTGTATACAGAGCCATCAAGAACCGAGACAGGGCTTGGATGTTCTTGGGAATTTGCTGCAAGATCTGCAACTGACTCATCCTCATCCAACCTCGGAATTGATTCCTGAAAATAAAAAATGCAAAATATACACGTCAACTGATAATTGGAAGATTTAGTAGTAAATTATTTATTTGTCATTATAGTTTCAATCAGAAAGCTTGAATCAAAAGAGATGATCAAGAGGCACCTACCTTCTGCATCGATCCTGAAATGGATTGCTTCAAAGTTTTCATGGATGGGCTCTGGCTATCATTAGTTTCAGCAGATTGTAAACTGCTGCTGACTTCCATATCCATCTTTGAGTCTGAGACCGTGATACTGTCAGATTGCATAAATATTTCATCCCTTTGGCAACTTAATGCTCTTGATTCATTTATTATCTGACTAATTGTGTTGTCACTGTGCTGTAAGTTGGGGGATTTTGGTCTCAGTTTTCCACCTGGAGAGCCTGAATCTGTCGCTTGCTTACCAGATTTCCTTCTGGGTTTATTTGAACCTGATGGTGGAGTTAGTGGACAAGATCGCCTCTCAAACTCTAGCTTCTTCTGTTGCATTCTTGGGCTCACAGATCCTGAGTTCTTCACTGAACTTGGGCTATTGTCTTTCAAAAATTGTTGAGACCTTGGTTGAGACTCTGCAGATTTTGCAGTCTTGCTACTACTAGCTTTCCTATCATTGGAACCGGCAGTAGCATCCCTGCGACTGTTTTTAGGAGAGTGATCTTTTGCTATTCGACCAGAGGCTGTAATTATTTTCTCATCTTCATTTGCACCATTTTCTAGTTTATGGGAACCAGAAAGTCCGCCTATTGGAATTACTTTAGAAGCAGAAATCCCAGTTTTCTGAACAAGTTTTGCTGGTTTCATGATCACGATTGAAGATTCACAAGCCCTTGCTGAGTCTGCTCCCCTCCTAGAGGAAGATGGAAAATTATTGCACTGTGGGTTTTGTTGCCTTACTGATATAGAATTCTGAATCAGACTCACAGCGTTTGTTCCATTGTCTCTTTGACTTCCAACTTTTAAAGCTTGTTCTTCTTCTGTGGTCTCTAGCAGTCCCTTTACCTGCATTGCTTCCACTATCTGTTTAAGCGCTCTGAGGTCCCTTCCAGATTGTTTGAATTCAAGATCCTTCATTCTCTTCTCAATTTCACCATAAACTGAAGGAAATGAATCTGGTGCTCTTGCTGGAGCACTCATGGCCTTGAAACTTGGTTTCTGAGAGCTTCGAGTTCCATCCTGCTGCTTCCATGGTGCTGGCTCAATGGGAAATCTTGAACTTGAAATAGGTTTCATAACCAAATCAGGATTCTTTTGCCGTGGTGAAGTTGGGTCTTTCAATGAGCTTTTTGGGGAATTAAAAACTTTGAGTGGCCTGATCAGTCCAGTTTTTGATGATTTTGAAAACTGACCATCATATTGAGTTGAGAGAGTTTCAGTCCGATTCAACTGAATATCAGCGGCCATATAGGAATCAGGCAATGCTTCCAAGCCCATCAATTTTGCCACAACATTAGGAGGCCGCCTCTGCTTTGTTGAAGACTGTGGTAGACTACCGATTTTGTCATCTGAGATGGAGATGCCACTGCCTAGACCCCTTGAGAGGTGATTGGGTTTTGAATCAGAGCCATAGGTGCACCATGAGCCTTCCCTACTGTCCAGGGAAAGTCTAGGCAGCTCTGTCAGCTTTGGTGGGCCTTTGATTGTATCTCTTGATTCAAAAGATAAACGACTTATTTCTCTTCCATCATAAGAAAACCGAGGAGCATCCTTTGAGATTGAATGCCAGCGTCCATCTTTTACTTCACATGATGATCTTGGAATTTCTCTAGGTTCACCACAGAAACATGGTGCTTCTCTGAGTTTAGCAAGAACTCTGAGAGACTCCATTAGATCAACAGGCACACTTTGCTTCCCATCTATTCTGACTCCATAAGATCCATCATCAACAGATTTGGACACCTGAAGTGGTCTTGGGGAGCCCCTGTGCTTCATAGCATGAATGACAGCTTCTTTGGCTGCAGCCTTCACTGATAGTCCTCTGGCCTCCCTATACATAGAATCCTTCACCACATCCCTCAGGTCAAGGGATTGCTGTCCTAAATGGGGAGAGAGAGTTGTTTTGTTCATAATTGGTTCCCTTGAAGGAGTTTCAGGATAAATATTGCGGTCAAAGGAAGCCTCTGCTTGAGCTCTGCAATCCAGAGAGGACACCGATGATGAACATGAAGAGGAGAAAGAGGCTCTTGATGACTCTGTGGAAATCTTTTGTTTCTCACTAACACCCTTGTTTAAGCTCACATCCTGCAATAAATTCTTTAACTTGCATGAGTTCAGTTTAAAGCAACTTCTTCCATGTTTGTTTCAGATAGTAAGAAGCATGCCCAAGAAAGATGCATGCAGAACTAGAAAGTCTCTAGAATTTGGATTTACCCAGAAAACATATAACAGAATACAGATGGCTGTGCATAAGTGCAGTGAATGGATGAATACTTAAAATGATTCTGAGGAGGATATTGATTTTTTAAAGTTCTCAACCTTTACATTTCACCCAAATAGATGGTAGTCAAATTGATTCAAGAGCCCTGGGTAATTAATCACTGATTTAGCATACGCAAACATGTTAAAAAATGTCCATGCCTCAATTCAAAGCCTTATCCAAATTTTATTGAACTGTAAAACAGTAGCTAATCTATCAAAGATAAGGGGAAAAATTTCTTACAGATGCTGTTTGTTGCTGGTTTACGTTATTAGAATCTTTTTCCAAGCTGCCATCATCGAAGTGAGAATTCCCACCTATAATTAAAGAAGCATTAGATGTGAATATAGTCATACACTAAAGAGTTTAAAGCATAAGACCAAGAACCAACACTAAATGGTCCAATATAATGGTGAAAAAGCATGCCTTAAGCTGACCAATTCATGGAGAAGGTCACCATCTTCTCCATACAAAAGTTTCAAAATTAACTTTAAAAATGATGATTGTTGAATAATCGATCATAATATACCCACATGTTGCACTCTTCTTGAAAGCGGAGAAAAATTCAGAAGACTTCCCAAAAAAAAAAAAAAAAACTAAGTTTGGAAGAGGCAGGAAAAAGATCAAAGATCTAGAGACCTAAGCCCTTAAAAAATCTGCTGCTTACAATGAATTAGGAAATGCAACTAATATTTTATCAGAGATTAACCATAATGTGCTAAATCAACTATTAATCAACATCCCAAAAAAATCACCCATTAATCAGTGCTATGAGTAACTCAATAGCTCAAATGATAATCATTCTGAGACTGATAAGGGAAAAGATAAAGAAAAAACATGTTCAAATAAATAACTAAATTAAGCAGGGCCTACTTAGACGATCAGCAGGAGGAGGAAGCCTCTTCTGGTTAATTCCTCGAGCAGTAAGAATATGATGACGATTAAAAAGCTGGAAAATCCCGGTCATGCATCCTATCTGCTTCTGTAAATCTGGGTTGTCATCTGCTAAAGAGTGCAGGAGCTTTGCCGCCATATCCACCTCTTCTTAAATATACTCAACCCCTCAACTACCAGAAACAATTACTCCCAATTCATAATAGCTTTATCATTTACTATCAAAGCTACTCATACAACATAGCAAAACCCTTCTGAGAGGGGATTTTGATTCAATTAATACAATATGGAATACATAATTTTAGACAGCTCACAGAGATCATCGCCATCCAAAAATAAAATTCTTAGAGGTAAATAAATGAACCTTCTGTCTCTTCCTTCATCCTTCACCCTCAAATTCTTTAGTCCAGGCCACAGCTTATATTTTCTTAACCCTGATAACTAGAAGAAAACATAGCAGATTCCTCATTTCTGTAGTTCAATTTGCAGAATCCAAAAAGTGGCTTTAGCAGCAGCATACAGGAACCATATAAACATTTTGTATCGTATATCCTCCAGGTAATTACATCAAGATCAAATTATATGGCTTTGGCTTGTCTTAATATCTTACAAATGTGAAAACAAAACAAAAAAAGCAAGCAAACGGTACTTCTACCGACCGAGCTGGACTCCTGAATTTTTCCAACTTCGGCTCCACAAAAAATTTTACCCAATCTCAGTACTTACAATAGTGTATCCCAGAAAGCTTAATCAATTAGTATCACTGTTTGATGAAAACATTATGGCTTTCATAAAACAAACCAGACAATACCTTAAATGACAATAACCATAAAACAAGCCACAAGAAAAAGGAGGGACCAAATTCCCCTAGGAGAAACAGAGACTAATAAAAGAATAGGAACACCTATAAGTTAATAATAACAATGCAGAGACGGTAAACGAATCTCTGCAGATCCAAGAAGAATTGTCTGGGTGTTCTCTTTCGAGAACAATTGGAAGGAAGGTTTATTATTATCATCCAAATGTGTAGCCAATCTGGGGAGGGCTGGCACGAAATTTCCCCCTTTTTTGTTTGTAATAATAAAAATTTGATTTTGGGGGAGAAGGAGAAAGAGGGTGAGAAATGTCTATGTGGGTCAGATGCTATGCTGTAGAGTCTTTATATCTCACAAATCCATGTGGGATGAGTATTTGTGGGTCTGGATATGTCTGCATTTGCATGTGATAGTGTCAGAAGAGGGAGACAGAGGATGGGGAAGGTGAATGTGAGAGGATTTGAAGTAGTGGAAAAAAAGGGTGAAACAAAGACTGAAAAATTATAATTAAGAATTTTGAATTAAAAATATTTATACTAAAAATTTTAAATGATTTAAAAATTAAAATATTTTAATTTGAGATTTTGAATTATAATTTTTATTCAATTTAAATTTTTAATATTTGTATTTTTTTAAAAAAAGATTTAAAATCTTTTAATATAAATATTTTTAATTTGAAATCTTTAACTTTTTTTTAATTATAAAAATCATAATTGTAACTTCTTACCCTCTTGTATCTAGGATCAAAGAAAAAATGTGAAGCTTTAAAAAAAAGAGGAACTTTTTATTTTGCAAAAAAATAAATTTTATGGATTTTTTTGTTTTCTTTTTGTTGTTACAAAAAAAAAGATCCTAAAAGGAAAAAACAAAAAATGTATAATGAGTGCAATAATGAAATTTTTTTTAAAAAAATAAGAGTGGCCTTTTATGTTTTTATTTTAAAAAATAATGAGATACTATTAAATAAATAATTATAAGAGTAAAATAAATATTATATAAAAATAATTCTTTTAATATTTGAATTACCAAACACATAATATAAATACATTAAAACCTTTTGATACTTATATCCGAAAGAGAGATATATCACTTAAATCAAAACTTAAAAACAAAAAACTTTCACCCCTTGAATTCTCTAAACTAATATTGAGCAAAAAATTAGAGTACATGTGTGCGCGCTCTCTCTCTCTCTCTCTCTCTCTCTATATATATATATATATATATATCCATTAACAGACCCTTTTTTTTCGTGGTAATTGATCATATTATAAAATGAATATTGTGATGTTCAGTTTTGTTTTTTTAAATAAAAATTTAAGTTTATTATTAATAACTAAATAAGTGATATATTTTTTAATAAAATTTTCTTTTGATATATTTATTTATTTTTTGTAAATTGACCTAATAAATTTTTGGATTTTTAATAGAGTACTATTTGTAATAAAAAATATTTATTTCCCAAAAAAAAAACCTTTTGGTGGATGAAAAGCTGTTGTCTTGCTAATATTTACACGATAATATAATAGCAGATTGTTACATTAATAATATTATAATTCCCACCAACAAAGATGGTTGCTTAAATGATAAAAAGAGCATCAAAAGTCTTCATTTATTGACCTAACACAAGTTTTAATGAGACCTTGAAGAAAGAGGAAACACCATTTATTGGACGTTCTGTTAAATGACAAAAACAAAAACGGCTTCTTCGGGCATAGTAGACCATCGTACAACTATAGGTATGATCGGACATGTAGAATAGAATAATACCAGTTTACTATGAAAAAAAAAAAGTATTATTTGTCATGTCAAACTACTATACTTACAGAATATTATGTAATATAAGGGCTTGTGCTTATTAGTATTCTGACTACATGTCTGCCATCTAAATTGTTTACCGTAATTCTCTGCTTATAATCACGCTATAACGTGATATGTTCTTTACACATCTTCGAGGGGGTTATATATTTTTGAAGTAAGAGTTTTTATTTATATAATTTTTATACATTTTATGTTTATTTTTTAAAAAAATTTATCAAAAATTATAAAAAAATGAAAAGATCTAAGCATGACCATTATTTCCAATTCTAAAATGTCTAATTCTAATATTGTTTGTTTAGTTGAATGAATGTTAAATATATAAAATATATATATAAATGAATAAGTAAAATAAAAAATAATATTTGTGACCCCTATTTTTGAAAATATAATTAAAAGATATTTATTATTGAACGGAGACCCAAGTATTAATGTAACGTTGATTCTAACATCTAAAGTTAAGGTCAATAATGCGTTATGCACATTATATTCAAATATAACGTATATAGTGTATATATACATATATACTATATCTTTCTTTTAAAAATGCATTAAAATAATATTTTTGAATAAACATTATCCACCACGTTGGTTATAAATTATATTCACAAATAAATTTATCACATAAAAGTCAAAGAATGCTACCATTTTAAATGATTAATTGACATTTCAAACATAAAAGATCTCATTGGAAAACGCACATATGGAAGCAGCATGTAAGTGAAGTAGATTTAAACTATTCAAAACTAATTTAGATTTAGATTTTTTATTTTTAATCATTTATTTCTTTATTTTAATATTTTTTATTTTTTTAAAAAGTAAAATATAAGATAAAGATAATTTTTTAACTTTAAAATAAAAAATAAAAAATTAAAATGTTTAAATTTAATTTAAATAATTAGAATTTATTTTTCTTGCAACAGTTTAAAAAGAAGAAAAGAAATTGGAGTCGCTATGCATGCATATTTCACCGCTGCTATCCCGCCCGTTCATTGATATCTGGCTTACATTTCAGGGTACCCTATACTATTATTTTATTGATAAAATTTAAAAAATTACATTCAATGATTTAAATTTTATAAATTCATAACAAAAGATCTTAAAATTTAAAATTATTTTTAAGGATTAAAATTATTATCAAATTTTAAAAAATTTATTACTAAATTTTAGATAAATTATTACTTTTTTAAAATTTAGTAATAATTTTTTTAAATTTAATAATAAATTTTTTAAGATTTTATAATAATTTTAATATTTAAGATCTTTTATTATAAATTTTATAAAATTTAAATATTTAAATGTAATTTTTTTAAAAAAATTTATACTTTTAATCTATTTAATATTTATTTAATAAATTTGTAATTAAAATATTTATATGTTATAGAGATTTGATTCTTTTTACACGTCAATTCCTCGGAAACATAGAAAAGGCTGTGTCTTTTGACATGACCAATGAAATAACATCTCGCATGACAAGTAACACGATATATACATGATTGATTAAAAACCATTTGCAAAATGTGAGCCTCATGTTTTACACTGTCCATTATTGTAATCATCGTCCTTTTTCTACCTTATAATTAAGTACACCGGCCCTCAGTTTTTCTTTTAATTATAATAAAAGATTATATCATATAAAAATTATAACGAAATGTTTTAAAAATTAAAATTATTATTATTATTATTATTATTATCAAATTTTAAATAATTTATTATCAATTTTAGAATATTTATTATTGGATATAAAAAATTTTAATATTTTCTTACACTCAATAATAAATATCCTAAAATCAATAATAAATTTTTAAAACTTAAATGATAATGATAGTTTTTGAAAATAATTTTTATTTTTAAATTTTTTTATTGCAAATTTTATATGATATGAGTTTTTTATTGTAATTTTTTTTTCTTGTTCTATTATTTTCTTGTAAATAAGAAGCAACGGTACATGTATATCTTTCCACTCTTTCTTCTCTTCTTTTTTTTTTTTTTAAACAAATATTGAAAAGAATTCAAGTCTGAAATATTGGAGGATTTATTTTGACAAAATAATTTTTTTTAATGATCAGTGGTCTAATAAAACTAGTAAAAAGTTTTGACAGCTTGAAAAAAAATGATAATTTCTCTCTGACTCACAGGAATAAAAACTAGTGGTAGATCTAGATATTTAATTCAATTAATGGCATCTTTTGTACATTTCTTTGACCATTGTCCAACCAGATTTTTAAGTCCAAAATCGGTTCTTTACAAAACTTTGTTTTGAACTATGTTGTTGTGAATATGCCAGTTTTAACACAATCTTCTCGGTGACCTAGTCCCATTGAGACGCTAATAATGTGTTTGAAATATTAAAGAAATAGGTAAGCATTGAATTGAGAGAATTATCTCCAAAGACTTGTGATCTTTTAAGAAAGTTACTTAGCTAATCCTTGAACATTAAGAAATTTGTTTGGAAAAAATTAACCTCCACACAAAATTATGAGCTGAAGAGGAGAATCAAAGTCTTCATGAGAATACAAAGACTCAATACAATTTCTTGCAATAATTGAACCAACCCAGGCGGACAAGCCACCTTTAGTGGTCTTCCTACACATCACATCCTCATTTTTCAGCCTAGTAATTAATATTCTTGGTGAACTTGTTTGTTGCCTTTCCCATGTCAAGCTAATATTCAAAACTCAACTAGACTTATATTTGGCTATGACAGTATGTGAAGTTTGCCTTTATTTATTTATTTTTAACGTTGATATTATGTTTTTAGAAATATTATATTTTTTAGTTATGATACAATAATTATTAATATAAAAAAATTTTATTTATTTTAATAGATTTATTACTATAATTATACTCAATAATGATATAAAATTCAAATTATTTTTTTAAAAGTTATTAATTATTAAATAATTTAATATTTCAAGTATGTATTTAATAAAATATTATTTCATATTTAATAATTATTACATCATAATTAAGAAATATAATGTTCTTAAGAACATAAGGTGGATAAATTCTACCTTGAATAATCCCATTATTATCAAAGATCAAATCTCTGGCTTAGACTTCCAGTATTAACATCACAAAAATTAAAAAAAAAAAAGTTTTGGTTCAAGTTTAAGAAAAAAAATCAAAACTAATGATCAGCGATCTAGATCCATAATAATATGAGGTTATTTGTTGTCTTTTGATCTCAACAACAAATACAGAAAACAAATATACATAATGATATAAGAGTGGGAAGTTAAATCATTTATTTTTTATTTTTATTATTTAATTTTAAAATATTAAAGATTAAATTCTGATTGATATTTTCACTTCAAAATTATCTAAAAATAAATTTAAAAAAATTGACATGCACTCACTGGTAGAGATTTACAAATGCAAAAAGTCTCTTTAAACTTTGAGTGATTTACAAATAATCTCTTAAAATAGATTTTTAAATTTCACACTCCATGACATAGATCCTTCTACTTTTTATAGAGATTTGGTATGAAATTTGGAGTGATTTCTTTAAGTTGAAGTGGATATTAGTGGAGATAAATAAGAACTTGTCATGTTAATAATAATAAATAGAAAAATCTTAAGTGACATTTGAGTTAACATTATTAAAGAGAAAATAGACAAAAGGATCTTGTTTATAAAGCTTGAAAATTAAGGAGTCTATCTTTTAAATTTGAAAATTCAAAAAATTATTTATAAGTGACTCAAAATTCAAAGAGATTTTTTTTAATATGTTTCTATTTAGCTTTATTTTACTTTAAAAAATTATCAAAATTCATATTTAAATCCTTCAAACATTAACACAAACAAACTCCCAAACTATGAAATTGCATTCACTCACCTGCTCTGCTAGCAATTGAAAGTGATAGTGATGTATAGAGACAAAGATGGATTAGGGTTAGGCCTACCTAACAATGGAACCCCACATGCACTGTTAAAGGAGTGGGACCCCACATGTGGTATGTGGGGCAGGACCAACAAATATAAGAACCCTAATCATCACTAACCCATATTGTTTCAAAGAAACACACACTAACCCTTTGATTGCCAAATCATGCCTTACCTTTATGGAATTGAGCATCCCCACCAATAATCAGTGCAAGAATTATAAGCTACCAAAGTGGCATCTAACCCATATCTTTATCCAACCAAGATAAAGAAGCAGCTATGGCCAACAGTTCTCAAAAGTATATTAGATATTCCCAACATAGAAGATTTGCTTAGCTAAAGGTAGGGTAACAATACTAATAATCATCATTTGTAGGTAGTAGAGACAACTCTTTTGTAAGCTATAAAGGTGAAATTTTATTATTATTTTCAATTGCCTATCTCGATAATTGTAAAATCTAAATTGATCTATATGTTAGAAGGGATTATGTATTAGGAAAGAGAAACAGTCCCTCCTCCCAAAGTTTGGATATTGTATGATTTAAGGATTAATAATTTTTATTATTATCTACAAGATTCAACTTTTTGTTCTTCTAAAAGATAGTACAATATATCCCGACCCCATATTATTTTTTTTCTGATTCCGTCTCTATATATCCTTATACCATGGATATTGAAATCGTTGAGAGATAATGAATTCCTTGTCATTGTGAATTGTGTTTAGTATGTGAGGGAAAAAGAAAAGGCATGACTCAAATCCGATTCATTTGAGTGGGCCTTCTTTCATTCTCTCATCTAATGAATCATGTTTGACATACAAAAGATTCTAATTTGAGAGAAGAGAGAAGAAGCCTATAATTAAAAAAAAAAAAAGACATGAAAATTCTTTTATTGTTTGTAATTATTAAGTTATTCAACAAAAAAACATAAAGTAAAAAAAATCTAATTATATAGAGTTGGCTTATTAAAAGATCCTTTTATCATGGTTTCATTAAAAAAAATAAAAAAATAGTACTTAATTTTATTCCTCCAAAAAGTCTATATATCAGATTGTGTAACCACGAAACAGGGTTCCATATACTCGGAAGGGAAAAACTGGGACTTACTTTATGTTCTGCTTTTTTAAAAGCTCTGAAATGAACAAGAAAGTCAAATATTTTAGATCTAAGCGTGGATTTGAAGTAAAGTGGCCGCTGAATCAATAATTGAACTGTTTCTGCTCCATTTCTTTTTAATTAGGAAAAGATCAAAATAAAGAAAGAAAGTCTGATCCTCCACTATCTTTCTATTTTAATGGGAAAATGTTTGTGCAAATGCGCAGCACATCGCCTGAATTATTTTATTCCGCTGATCTTTATAGTCTAACTTTATTTTTTCAATTAATCTAATCTATCTTATTCTATTTGTTTCCTAATTATTTTTATTTAGCTATAATGAATGATTTAAAATTTTATATTTATTTCTCTACGCATCTAAATATATAAATTAGAGTTGTAAAATAGACTCGACAATCCTGCCAATCCCAAGTTGGACCAAACTATCTTGGTATAGAGTCAATTATGCTAGCATGTTTAATCCAACTTAGCTTGATTCTATATATTTTAATATATATATATATATATATATATATAAGAATTTTATTTTTTAGAGATAAAATATAAGTTTACAAAAATTTATAAAATTTTTTAACAGATTATTTTATAATTTTATCAAAAAATTTAAAAAATAGTGGTTTTGCTATACTCGACCCTTCTTATTGCTAAACCAGATCAGGCCAAACATAAAAAATTTAGCTCAATGCTAAACCAAATGGGGCCGTATGTGTGTCGGACATCAAGTTAAACCAACACCTAATCTAACAAATCCCATATGCACCCCTAATATAAACTAAGTTTAAATGATTATAATAAGAGTTGATTTGATTAGTTCATTTTGATTATTATTTATTTTAGAGATCAAACAACGTATTTAACTCTTAAACTTTTAGCGAGAAATTTTTTTTTCTATGTAGTTAGAGTAAGAGCATAAATCTCATTTATACAATTTTTTTAAATAATAGTAAATGATATCTTACTCAATTTTATTCATCTGAACTAAGTCAAGTAAAAATAAGAGAATTCACATACAAAAGCTAACTTTAAAATATTGGCATAATTAAAAGTTCGAACATATAACAATGTTTTTAATTACAAATGACATGCTCGTTATATACAATTAGGTCAACCCTTCCAAGATAATGGATATTGTATTTTGATATATGGCCAGGCATGGGTTAATACATGCCTCATTTTTTTTTTTTCATAATGCGAATTTCATGTTCAGCAGTTAATACGATTAAGAGAGTACAACTATTTGGGTTCTTCACAGGTTGGTCAATTCAACTTCAAATATTAATATAGGGGTGGGGCAAAAAAGACAATCGAGGGGCATACTTCATCTGTATTTGGTATTCATTTGATTACGTATAATTGCAATTTACAGCTGAAAATGAAGTCTCTGCTGTTTTGAACAATTACTTTTAACCCTATCAAGATACCTTCAAAAGGGGTTTCGTTTTTATTTCCATGCCCTAAGTTCTGTCTTTTATTTGGTGATTAATCAACACTCTCAATTAGAGATGGACCTAGGTGGTGGGATTTAGGGACACTGGCCCATCAAATTTTATATTTATGATTTAATTAGCACTAAGAAAAGAACTGAAAAGTTAAAATTGTACAAATGTCCAATACACTACGTCCCTTCCCCATATTTTTTTTTTTCTAGTTTTGCCCCTCCTCTCAGTCTAATCAAAGACAAGCTATTCATAGTGAAATTATAAATTCAATTATTATATATGTAAAAACTTGTGAAAGCCGCATTGTAAATAAATCGTTAACGGTGTAGTTTTCACGTTGGGCTGCATGCATTGTCAGACTTTTTCTTTTTGTTTAATTTCCTTCCATGATTTTACTCTCAATTTGTCACCTTTTCTTTCAATTCCAATCAAAATCTTCTAGTTTGATTAAAAGTATGTCATCCACGTTGAAACTAGATAATTCACAAAAAAAAAAAAATCATTGCAGCTTAACAATTATAAATTGGCCAAGCCAAATTTCGAGCACATGACAAGGCAACTAACCATAAATTATATGTTTGTTCCCACCCCTAGATGAATCCCCAAGAGTTCAAATTGAGACAATAGAAGGAGATACTTCATCTGTATTTGGTAACTTTTTGATTGCGTATAATTACAATTAACAGCTGAAATTTTGAACGATTACTTGCACCCTATGAAGGTACCTTCAAAAGGGGTTCAGTTTTTTATGCACATTGAAAGGGATTTACGCAGGACCACACTGCTAGTTTCATGAAAATAAAACGAAAGATTACAAATCTAAAAATGGATACGAATCAAGAAAACTAGGATGAACACCACACCCACTGTATATATGGGAATTGGTATGCCAGGTACACTAAATCACAAATCTATCCGTATGTATGAAGCACAGGCCAAGTTGATGAATATTAGAGACCAAGTTACCATTTACCAACCATTTCATTAATGAGTTGGGTCAGGTGAAGACACCAAACCTAAGTTTTTTCATTTGTAGTTAGTTGAGTCCACTTCAATTTAAACTTTTATTGGTTTTTCTTAGCTGTTTTTGGAAAATTAGCACACACAAAATTGGGACCATTTCTTTATTTTGTATAAAACTTAACTGAAGTATCTTAGGTATCTGTTATTAAGATTTTATTATAATAATATAATTGTTGGTGCTGAAAAGATTGCAAAACAAGAAGAAGATGGTTTAGTTGAGTATAAAGACAATGTCTTGGTTAGATTACTAGGGATACAAATTCTTTTTATAATGAGTTAAGGGGAAAAAGAGTGGTTTGTAGCTGTCAATAGACAGTGATATTTTTGGTAAGGTAATACAATTTTAAAAGTTTCTCAAATTGACTTCATTTTATAGTTAAGGATTTTGTATCATTTGTGTTGACTTTTTTTAGGGTCATGTGAGTTGTTCTATTTATGTGGTTAAATTATTTTGGGTTTATAAAAATATTAGATAAGATACTTATAACAATAACATGTAGGGATTTTTTTTTTAAAGAATCAGTTATATATTATTGAGCTGTAAAAAATATTCGTAACATATTTTTATTGAAAAATTTGATAATATAGATATAAAAAAAGCTACATATATATAATTCAGTTAAAGACAGGTCATTCATGTTAAAACTAGAAAATCCATTCCTATGAAAGGCTTGCAGGCCATCCATGCTGGAACTAAAGAATTATAAGGAAATTACTTGAAACATTACAAAATTGGCCAAGTTAATTTGAATTCAAATCTGTGACAGGTCGATTAAGCTACATATCACATACTCGCTTTCACCGCTAGACAAACCCTGAGAACAAATTGGGACCATTTTCTAGCTTACAGTTGGAAACCAGAATAGTTAGTGGACCCAAGCAATGTATGCATTAGAAAATGAAAATGAAGACGCTCTTTAAATAGTTGCAGGCACATGGGGATAGAAGCCTTGTAAGTATGGAAATGTCAACACTGAGAAGCACATGCCATTCTATTCATAGCAGAAGCTTTGGAGAAATGGTAGTTGGGTTACAGAATTGCTTAACTGTCACTTCCAACTGCCTGCATGAAGATGATCTTGAAGATGGTGACAGTGATACAAAATAATGGACTTTTAGTGCCAAACTTCAAGTTTATTTATCAGCCTATAACATAGACTGCCATAGCTACATTTCATCATCAATTAATGCTCAATAAACCATTATGATTGAGTTGATGATTGTGTGAGAAAAGATAATCGCTTGAGACGGAGTTTAACGGGAGAACTGAGTATATTTTACCATCATGTCAGAATATACTGACCACTGTTACCACAATAGTATGATAACTACTTGTCTAAATGAGTTGACACATAAATTCCTTTAAAACTTATCTTTTTGTCTTGATTTTCAAGTCTAGTCTTAAGTTTCACAACCAAAGTAATTAAAGAGGCAATAGCGTAACTTTATTCTCGTGATTCGAAAGAAATTTATTTTTTGGTGAAATTTAAAATATAAGGACTGAAAATAACGCATTAATGTCTCGGAAGTTTATTAAACTTCAGCTCAAGCTTGGTATGACCATAAAGAAGTATATTAATTGCATACCACTTAGGAGCATTTATGACATAACAAGACGATACAACTTGAAATTCAATATTTTGACCATGACAAACCAAAGAGTCATGAGGAGATTAGAGACTCAAATGATTGACTCATAAATAGGATTAATCAAGAGTCAAATCACAAACTTGACTTTTTGTCAATTTTTAACATTTAAGTTTGAAATCTAGTAATTTTAAATTTATGTAAAATAAAATTCAGAGAGGATTTGGCTTACTTTTTAAGATATTCTTTGATCCTTTTGCGCATGAGTATCTTTAGATTCAAAAGTCTCCCGTTATGATGTCTGGAATACTACAATACTATAACCACCACATGCATTAGAAGGATTAGCACATCTTCGACCTTTGACAACTCAGGCCAGCATGTTCTTATTCACGGGCTCCTTATATTTACGTCTAACAACTCTAATCATAAGACTCCAATTGTGTTAGTGCAGAGATTACGACCATTTTTATGCTTTATTTACATTGATCTTTTGTCATTGATTTAATTTACAACTAAGAGTGACACAAGCCACTTTGTAGAAAAAATACATGAATATTGAAGAGTTCAACCTTTTTCTTTTTCATTATATAACTAAGAAATATACTCTGACTCTGCCGTAGTTAACTAAGAAATATACTCTGACTCTGCCGTAGTTAAATCCTTTTTCAATGCGATCTTGAGAGTAAATTAAAAGTTTTGCTTTCAAAATGCTCTTCAAAGGATTTAAACTCAGATTACTAAAGTGAGTTATTATTTTTTATCCAATTGAACTATACTCTGTCTGATACATAAAATAAAATAAAATGAAATAGAACGAAAAAAATATAATTAAAAAAATAACTATTGTATCTCTATTTTTTAAAAAAATAATAAAAAATGAAAATTATTAAGTAATAATCACAGAAATATAATAAATATGGCCCCCAAAAAAGGAACTCCCAAACAAATGGGACGTAGCTCCTTTTGGTCAAAGTCCATTAAAACTGCTAAAAATAAATAAACCAGAATTTAAAAAATAAAAACAAAGTTCCACTATTTGTGCTCTATGCTTACTAGTCAGTCCAATACATCTCCGGTAACAAGAAGTAACGAGAAATGAAAAAATTCACTAGGCCTTGTGTCGAAAATTTTCTTCTATCAACTATCAAGTAGTAAAATGAGCAGAAACAAAATTCAAGGGGCGCGTCACAGACAATAAAGCTCTGAGCAGTTCACTCACTCTACGCCTGGGTTAGGGGTTGCAATTACGTTTACCTATAACCCTACGATAAAAATCCCAATGTGGGTCTGCTTCTGTTATGGCCGGTTGACCAAATGGATGTGAAGCCACGTACTCCTGAACATTCTCAGCCATAGCCAATCCTTCAAGATAAACCCGAAGATCACCTCCAGGTCCTGCGACAACCAAAAGAGAATAGGTGCGGGCATGTTTCGAAGTTGGGAGGAAAAAGACAACGGAAGGAATCCAAAAAAATAATGGAAGGGGAGAGAAGGAAAGAGAAGGAATGGTTAAATAATTATTTTTCTACATCTTGTTTGAGGAAAACTTGCTCTTCCAAGATCCTCCAAATTGGAGGAACTCCAGAATATAAAAGAGAGAAGACTTGGGAAGATTTTGAAAGTTTAGTTAAACATACCCTAAAAGCAAGTAACAATAAATGACCATCTAGGTTATCAGGAATTGTTAGTCACACAATAGATTGCCAGTGGACCATGCCGTATGATCACGAGATGACAAACAGTAAGGAACACTGACAATCTTAGCGGCATATCAAGGATGTCTAAAGCATTTATTATTTTGAAAAGCCTTTCTGTATACTGCAATGTCAACCCAAGGACATAGGCTAATAATTTGAAGAAGGGGATCGGAGATTATCTCACCTAATGATGTGTCATTGGTGTCGCTGTACTGGTAAGAATAGGGAAATATTGCCGTGTGCATCTGAATATAATTTGCATAAGTGGAGCGAAAAACTTGCAGAAATAAGATATAACGCAAAAGATTGAAGTCAAGCCTTATTTTACGAAAGGAAAATCAAACCAAGAGCGGCTTACTGGATTACGTAGTGCCTTGTAAGGGGAGTCATCCAACAATAAAGTGTTCGACTCATTGAACTCTCCCTTTGCCCACGGAAGACCGGGTTTAAGCTTTTCCCACAACTTCCTAAGTTCCTTCAGCACAAGGGGCTTGTGCTTGTCCTCGATGGTCCGGAATTTTGTCCTAGTACAGTGATATAGATTCTACAGAAACCAATCATAGTAAGACTCAGAAGGGTGAAATTCCGTGTATAAGTGAATTCCCAACAATAATTATTTAATCAGCTGCATCTCATCTGCCCAAAAAACAAAATGAGCTACATCTTTAACAAGATTAATTTAAAACAGAAAGCAATTAATTTTTAAAATATTCAACAAATATCCATTTGGCTCAAAAATAAAATTGATACAGTTTGAATGAATATTGAGTTATCAACCACAACTACCAGCTTGCTTCTATTTTGTAGTAATAGAAAGAAATTTAACAATAAGGAAAATGCTCCACAAGAGGATACACACAAGTCAGCTTGGTAGCACAAGTATAATAAGTTATAATAGCAGAGATCTGAGAAAAATCAAATAGGTAACAATCAATCAAAAAAGCATTCAGACATTCATATAAAAGCTTTAAAAAAGCCTAAAAAACGGAATGTACAATAAAGCAGACTGCAAATCAAGAATCCTGTTCTGCATTTTTTTTAAGGGCCAAGGGCAGAAGCAATAACTGACGTTTCAAATTCTTCTAGTACGCTCTTGATTATAGTTCAGCAATTCCATTTTTATTTCATAATAATTTTTTTTTCAATAAAACTGAAGTAAAAGAAAATACCCATAAAACGGCAAAGGCGTATGTTTACCTTAAAAATGTTCAGTTTTGACAATATTTGACAGAACAAACATACAGACAAAAAGGAAAGGAGGATCAGGTAAAACTGTATATGTTTATCAAGAAGATTTCCTATTATTCACAGCAACAGAAACAAACACAAATCTCAGTCAGAATTCAACCTCTGGCATCAACAAAATGCCATTTAAAGAAAAACAGTAAAATACACATAAAGTACAAATAGATGAAATTGAGATGCATCCTAAGAATATCTTGAGGAAAAAACTTTTCTATAATGTGATTAACTAATTAAATTGACCACAAACTCCCCAAAAAATATAAATCTGCTGCTGAAAACTAGAGAAGATTTTACCCAACTAAAAAGCAGTTTCGATGCAGAATTCCTCATAAGAAAATTGACTGCAGCATAAACATTTTTCCTGCAAATAATTATATACAGGTGTCAAGTCACAACATGCACCAACTTATAAAGTGAACAACAATGCTGAAATTCTAACCATAATGGCAAAACTGCCTCTTAAAATTCATTGAACTAACAATCACAAGTAATAAGGTAAGATCAATCATAGATTGATAAATACCCTTTTCTTGATGACCAAATGCCTACATGAAATGTGTCAAAGCAGAACTGTAGAAAATCATCACAAAAAGGCCTCTTGAAAACTGCAGAAAGCAAGCAACGTAACAGTCAAATCAAATCAAGATATCGATTGACATGAAGGCTAAAGCCATGAGGAGACAAGATATTTGATGATTATGACCTCCTTTGCTAGATATCTTTCCGTCTGGTTTATATCCCTCAGGAACAACAGGGACAAAATCAGCAAGCACTCCATTCAAATCAAGGACAAGAAGCTTCTTTTTTGAGTAGCTTGTAACAGTTCTACCAAGTGAAAAATGTGATACCTTTGAATGATCATCTTGCTTGTTGACTAAGCTTAAATCAGCAATGTCACCTGCAGAAGACATATCACAACTTGTAACCAGAAAACAATCCAGCTTTCTACCATTTTTTTTTCCATCAAGTTGCACTTCAGGAATATCTACTACAGACACTTAAGTCACAAATCTTAGCTCACAATTATCCTCTGTTGTTAACTTTATTTCCTCTGAAGAAACTCCAGGATATAAGGGAACTTGGTCCTTTGAAATTTTGTTTCCAACAGTTCCACTGAGTCAACCGTCAATGGTTCACCAGAAAATGCATGTGAATTATCTCTATTACCATCCTCCATAATTGGTTCCTAGTTATAACGTACAGGGCTAGACTTAGTGCTGTACCTCCTATCATAGGTATTGACTGCTCTTCCCCCCCCCCACCCGGTACAAGTTAAGTTTCTGAAATTTTTGTGACGTAATTAACTACTGGATAATCATGTTTCTTCATTAGGTTAGCATTGTTTACACTTTACACAACAATTCATAGTATCAGGGTTGGAACAGCTATAATTTATACCTTGCACTGTATTCAATTTTACAATTTCTGACATGAACTCTTTCTCAAAATGCCCAGAATTTGCTACAGCTGAGCCAGGGTTGCTATTTTTTATCTCAAGGTTATGCTCTCCATTGCTGCTTGCTGATCCCTCATCAAGCATATTTTGTTCCTTTCCTTCATTTTCTTCCTGAGATTGTCTCATTAATGGCTCCATGGATAAGAACTGAGCAGGTTGTGGTGAAAGCATAAATAAAGCAGGAGAAGTTTCAGTTGAAATGGTATCTTTTGAAACACTAGGAAGATTGACATTGCTTTGTAAAGCATTACATCTTGTCTTCTGCCTCTTCCTCCCTTCATTTTTCTTTCTTGAGTTCACTTCTGCACTTGTCATAGCTGGAGACCCATCTGTAGCCTTTTCAACCATATTCTGCTCCTTTCCTTCATTTTCTTCCTGACATTGTCTCGTTACTGGATCCACAGAACATGAAGCCAAAAATTGTGAAGGCATATCCAGCATAGGTGTAGAAGTTTCAGGCAAAAATGTATCTTTTTCAAACTTCAAAATGTTCCTGAGATTATATCTAGTATTCCTCCTCTGCCTCATTTTATTTTTCATTTTCAAATTTACTTCTTCACTTGTCATGGCTGGAGAGACATTTGCAGCCTTTTCAATCATATTCTGCACCTTTCCTTCATTTTCTTCCTGAGATTGTCGCATTACTGGATCCATGGAGTATTGACCTGGATGTTGGGGAGGCATATCCAATGTAGGTGTAGAAGTTTCGGGTGAAAAGTTATCTTTTGGAACACCAAAAAGATTAACATTGGTTTTAATGTCATTATGTCTCGTCTTCTGCCTCTTCCTCTTTTTATTTTTCTTTCTTGAATGTGCATCTTCAAGCACATTATTCTCCTTTCCTTCATTGTCAGCCACAGATTGCTTCTCTACTGGATCCACAGAGTATTGAGCTGGATATTGGGGAGGCATAGTGATAAGAGCAGCTGTAGAAGTTTCAGCTAAAATGGTATCATTTGGAACACCAGAAAGATTACCATTGCTTACAATAGCATTAAGTCTTCTCTTTACCCGCCTCCTCCTTCTATTTTTCTCTCTCAAGCTTACTTCTGCATGTCTTGTGGCTGGAGACCCATCTGTGGCATTTTCAACCACATTCCTCTCCTTTGCTGCATTTTCTACCTGAGATTGCCCTGTCACTGGATCCACGGAGCATTGCTCTGGATGTTGTGGAGGCATAGCAAAACCAACTGTAGAAGTTTCAGTTGAAAAGGTATCTTTTGGAACACCAGGAAGATCACTGTTGCTTTCAATAGCATTATGTCTTTTCTCCCGCCTCCTCCTCCTTTTATCTTTCTTTCTCAAGCTTACTTCTGCACTTGTCATGGCTGGAGACCCATCTGAGGCATTTTCAAGCACATTCTTCTCTTCTGCTACATTTTCTACCTGATATTGCCTTGTTATTGGATCCACAGGATGTTGAGCTGGATGTCGTGGAGGCATAGCCAAAGCAGCTTTAGGAGTTTCAGTTGAAAAGGTACCTTTCAGAACACCAGAAAGATTACCATTACTTTCAATGGCACCATGTCTACTCTCCCACCTCCTCTTCCTTTTATTTTTCTTTCTCAAGCTTACTTCTGCACTTGTCATGGCTGCAGACCCATCTGAGACATTGTCAAGCACATTCTTCTCCTTTGCTACATTTTCTTCCTGAGATTGCCTCATTACCAGATCAACAGAGTGCTGAGCTGGATGCTGTAAAGGCATAGTCAAAGCAGCTATAGAAGTTTCAGTTGAAAAGGTATCTTTTGGAACACCAGAAAGATTGCCATTGCTTTCAAAAGCACTATGTTTATTCTCCTGCCTCCTCTTCCTTTTCTTTCTCAAGCTTCCTTCTGCACTTGTCATGGCTGGAGACCCATCTGAGGCATTTTCAAGTACATTCTTCTCTTTTGCTGCATTTTCTACCTGAGATTGCCTCATTATTAGATCCACAGTGTGTTGAACTGGATGTCTTGGAGGCATAACCAAAGCAGCTGTAGAAGTACCAGTTGAAAAGGTATCTTTTGGAAAATCAGAAAGATTACCATTGCTTTCAATATCATTAGGCCTACTCTCTCGTCTCCTCTTCCTCTTATTTTTCTTTCTCATGCTCACTTCTGCACTAGTAATGGCTGGAGACCCATCAGAGGCATTTTCAAGCACATTCTTCTCCTTAGCTGCATTTTCTAAATTAGATTGCCTTGTTACTAGATCCACAGAGGGTTGACCTGGATGTTGTAGAGGCATAGCCAAAGCAGCTGTAGAAGTTTCAGTTGAAAAAGTATCTTTTGAAACACCAGAAAGATTATCATTGGTTTCAATAGCATCATGTCTTGTCTCCTGCCTTCTCTTCCTTTTTTCTTTCTTTCTCAAGCTTACTTCGGCACTTGTCATGGTTGGAGACCCATTTGAGGCATCTTCAAGCCCATTCTTTACTTTTGCTGCATTTTCTACCTGAGATTGCCTCGTTACTCGATCCACTGAGTGTTGAGCTGGATCCGTTGGAGGCTTAACCAAAGCAGCTGTAGAAGTTTCAGTTGAAACGGTATCTTTGGGAACATCAGAAAGATTACCATTGCTTTCAATATGATTAGGTCTACTCTCCCGCCTCCTCTTCCTCTTCCTTTTATCTTTCTTGTTCAAGCTTACTTCAGCATTTGTCATGTCTGGAGACCTATCTGAGGCATTTTGAAGCACATTCTTCTCCTTAGCTGCATTTTCTACCTGCGATTGCCTCGTTACTGGATCCACAGAGGGTTGACCTGGATGTTGTAGAGGCATAGCCAAAGCAGCTGCAGAAGTTTCAGTTAAGGAAGTATCTTTTGAAACACCAGAAAGATTGCCATTGCTTTCAATAGCATCATGTCTTGTCCCCCGCCTCCTCTTCCTTTTTCCTTTCTTTCTCAAGCTTACTTCAGCACTTGTCATGGCTGGAGACCCATCTGAGGCATTTTCAAGCACATCATTCTCCTTTACTGCATTTTCTACCTGAGATTGCCTGATTACTGGATCCACAGAGCATTCAGCCGGATTTTGTGAAAGCATAGCCAAAGCAGCTGTAGAAGTTTCAGTTGAAAACGTATCTTTTGGAACACCAGAAAGATTACCATTGCTTTTAGTAGCATTATGTCTTCTTGCCCACCTCTTCTTACTTTTATTTTTCTTTGTTGAGCATACTTCTCCACTTGTCATGGCCGGAGACCCATGTGTGACATTTTCAAGCAAATTTTTCTCCTTTCTTTTGTTTTCTTCCTGAGGTCCTCTCATCACTGTATCTATGAATAAGCATTGAACTGAATCCTGTTTAGGTATAGCCAAAGCAGGTCTAGAAATTTCATTTGAAAAGGTATCTATTGGAACACCATAAAGACCAATATAGCTTTCAGTAGCATTATACTTTTCTTATGCCTTTTCCTCGTTTTATTTTTCACTCTCATGCTTATCTCTGTACACAGTCATAGCTAAAGACTTACTACACACAACACTATTATAGTAGCATCAATCTCCATTAAAGATTTATACAGGGAAAAATCAGGACATTTCTCTTCTTTCTTTTAGATGAAATCAGGACCTTTATCTTTATGCTTAATGACTTTATCCACTCATGGGTTTACTTCTGTGGTTTTCAGCAAACCACCCAAATTAGTCATCACAGGACACTCTTACACATAAATTTTTTACTGTATATTTTCTTTAAGGCCTCCTATACCAAAAAGCTGCATAAGTTACAAGTGACTCCATTGGTGCAAAATGTTCACGTTTTGGAGCACCTCCCAGAGCAGTATTACTTTTTGGGAAAAGAAGAGAGAAAAAAAAAGAGGGGGGGGGGGTCCAACTATTACTGTAAAAGTAGCATTAATTGACGGATTACCCATAGAACCGTCTTATTCACACTTCATTCATTATATTTTCTGGAAAGTCTAACTTCCTTTTTCTTTTACTTGACTGATCTATTTACCTGTCTTGAGTAGAGAAGCCAAATGCCTATTTACCATATCCTCAAAGAAGTAGAATTTGTTATTTCATTACATAGTTCTCACCTGATCTTTTGTTTTGTAGGTCAATAGTTTTATGCAAAGACTTACATCTTCTTTCTTTCTCCCTTCTATTCTGGAGATAAACTTAGTTCTTTGTCTCATTGCAAGAGGTAATTTGTAAATGTCGTTCATATAAAAGGAAAAAAAAAAAAAGCTTCTAGATCCCATCACCGTCACAAATATATATCTATATATATATATATATATATATATTTACTTATAAAGCATTCCCCATACATTAATTATTGTTCATATTATTATTAATCAGAAAGTATGACCTAACTTACCAAGTCAATTCCAAGAACATAAGATATTAATGGCTGCATCCTTATCGTCCTTCCAGTAACGAAAGATCAGTCTAAAATGGGCACCAAGCTTTCGAAGTCCTCCCTCCTAGTCATTTTCTACCAAAAAAAAAAAAAAGCCCTATTAGTAATAGCATACAAAGGCACCAAATATTAGCCTATAACACCATCCACTGTAGGAAAATTTAAAACTAATCAATATCTTCAGGAAAAATGTTATTTGAAAAGTCAGAACACGTATGATATCATAAATAAAATGAGAGGCAAAACACAGGAATACAAACTAATATATATCAAAAGCCCATTCTTTCATGATGCTTAATCAATAAATTGCTCCCCATTTAGTTTCTGTCATTCCCTCTCGCTAACACAGAGTGACACCCTTTCAAACGAAAACCTGTAAATGCTTTCCATAATGGCCAAGGGGGAAACTAAATTTATTACGGGGACAAAAAAAAGAAGTTCCAGCTTAAGTTACTTGCTTTTTCTTCTCTTTAAAAGCCAGAAGATACCGGTGAGGGGCTTAGATTCAGCAAAAGATATTTCAGTTTTACCAGCAAACTAACGGAGCTCAATAAAACCAACACCGACAGAGACAGAAAATAAGTACCAGTGAAAATCCACTTGATATTTCCAGCACTTTCACTGGAAAACTCAAAGGAAGTAAATAGAATAGAAACGTTTGCATATTTGATCGCTGAGATGGGAAAAAAATGGCTCCTCCCTACAATAATTTTCCGCAGGTACCGTAACCAAACTAAAATCCCATTTCTGTAACAATTTCAAGTCATCTTCACAATATAACTAAGCAGACCAAAATCAAGAAGCAGAGAATGAAGCAAAAGTTTTGCAGATCGATACAAAATATATATGTAAGAAAGGAGATAGAAAGAGAACCCCCGCGGCTGAAGCAAATTGCGGAGAGAAGCAAACGAAAGAGCCAACCGAAACATGCAGAAGACGGACAGGAAAAGTACCAGTGACCGAGAGAGCGATAGCAGCGAGAGTTGAGCGGAGCGCACGTCAAATTAGGGTTGAGACTTACGTCGTTTAATTGAACAAATTTAATGTGTTATTTGAATTTTTTTTATCTAATAGAAATTTTAAAAAAAATTAATTATTTAATCTTATAATTTGTATCAATTTTTAATTTGATTCCCATAATTTATTTATTTTTTATTAACTCCTCCAATATTTTCTTAAAGTTAATCCTTACTTTTGTAAACCATTAACAATATAACCCCTGCCATCTCCAACCAGCACACAGATGGCAAACGGGGGTATGAGATGAGGCATTCATACAGAGTACAAAGGAAGGAGCGAGTGAATATGGCACTAAAGCCACAACTGATATAGGGATCGGCTTCTTTGGAGTACTTGATGATTTTAGTCTCATAGAAGGCATCTATGACAAGTTTGTTGACAAATTTCCTTTTATATTGGCATCACGAAGCTCATGCCTCTTTCTGCATGGGTTGCAGCTCCTTTGATCTTTTTATGATCCTTCAATGTTAATGACGATTTATTGGCATGCGGGAGGCTATGGTTCAGTTTGCAATCCAGTCTTGTTCCACTTTCTGGTGTCCGGCATTGTTGTGGAGGATGTAACATTGCCTGGTTCCGTGAAAGGAGAGCTTGGGGGCCCTAGTCAACGACGGGTGTCCATTTCTACCACCACTGTTGTATTGCAAGCAGTAGGTTCCATCTGCGCTCTAGTTATCATTGGCTAACTGACTCTTCTACAACAAAAATATCTTGTCATAGTCTGAGCATAAAATTAAATTTAATACACACATACATATATATATATATATATATATATATCAACAAACTTATATTTCACTGAGTATATATATAGTTTTGCAACCAATTACCTTATGGCTCCATGTCAAGTCAAACCAAGAAAAAAAGTAAAATTGGTCTTTACGTGAAATTTCAAAAAATGAACATTGTTTGCTTTATCTTGATCTTTTATACAAAAGATATGAATATCAATTCATTTACTAATATATCAATCCTTTTTTAATTGTTTAGTTAAAAAAAATTATTTATGTATATATATATTTTTTATATTTAGATATAATTTAAAAATTGTTATGTAAAATATTTATTATTTAGTAAATAATATATACTTATAGAGATATAAGTATATATTTAGAAATTGTCTTGACCTTTGATTTTTTTAAAAAGCAATTTCACTAAAATAATTAGTTATATGCATTAATTTTTTAATATCAGTTTAACCTTAATTTTATATAGAATTAGTTATTCAATTAATTGATCTAAAACTAATAAAATTATTTAAAACATACCTTTTTTCCTATATATATATATATGTATAAATTCAAAATAATTAATTTATATTTAAAATATAACTTCTTTTCTTCAAAATATTCCATTTATTGATAAAAGTTATTAATATTGAATAATAACAATATTATTGTTTTTATAAATTAACAAGTTATCTTTTTGCTGTATTTTTTTTTCATCCATCCATATACATAGAGAGAAAACATTTTTTCTTTAGTTTTCTCTTCTTTTCCTTTTCTCTGATCAATTTTCTCTCCCTTTAATTTTTTTGCCATCTAAACAAACCCTAAGATTTAAAGTGCATGCATGTTCTTGACTTAGGCAGACAAGTGCATAGGTCAGACATAATTTACCTTACAGTTTATTTTCTACACAGAATTATCCTTTTTTTTTGGGGGGAACAATTTATACCCTTTTACAATACTAAAATTATACTCATTGATTTTGGGCTTTTTGAATCTTCTTTAATTAAATTTCAGCTTGGTGGCTTAATCAAAATTCTCATATATACTGCATATTGTGAGTTTATCAAAAATGTTATTTTGATTATAATTCATTTTTAACTTTAAAAAAAATTAATATGCACTTTAAATCAAGCCAATCCCATGTGTGTGAGACCATGCTGCTAGGAATTGTAATTTCAAAAATGTTCTTAGCAGTAACTGCGTCTTTTGGTTGATGAAATGAAATCTTAGTGGTAACTGTAAACAGTTGGATCCCAAGAAAAGCCTCAAGATCAACTCCAGACAATCCTACATACTAAAAGAACAAGCTTCCCCTTTAAATGGGTCAAGAACAGAAGAGTAACTTCAAATGCTTTGAAATTCAAAATATGGCACAAAGCTACCCACAAAAATGGTCTCGCAATGGCGAGGAGTACGTGATGAATCAAGGTCGTTCCCTCAAAGAATTAATACAATTGGCGATTAGGCATTAGAGTTCTCATATTCATTTTAGTTAAACAATCAATTTGCAATTGGATTTATGAAAATTACGTAAATACAAGTAATAAACGATGGTTGTAATTGAAAGTGTGCAATTAGAAACACCTTAGGAATTTTAATCCCTTTTATATCAACTTTCGATTATTTCCCTTTTAATTAAACGGCTTAAGGCAATTTTTAGAGTCAAGGTTGAATTAGGTGCAATTGTCATTCGATCCAATTGAACCCTTATATCCACTTACTCTTGATGTCTCAAGGAGTGGTTAGTAATTGATTAAGTGCAGACTTTCTTTCGACTACCTAGGGCCCTTGAGGGTATCTTTATCTTAAGTGCAAATTAGATTATATTTAATCTTAAGTTGTTTAACCACTGGTCTATAAGCAATTCCCTTCCTTCAAAGGTTAATTACTCAATCCACAATCAAACTAAAGGAGGCCACCCAATAGAATGAAATATACTTCAGATTAAATACTATAATTTTCAATAATCCGCATAATCAACAAGGGAAAACAATCTCCACAGATTAAAGGTTCATAAAATCCCTAAGGATTACAAAATTTAGCCGCTCATGACTTGAAATCCATAAACAAATTCAGCAAACATGTTAACTATCATCAACTAAGAGGGAAGATGGAGTAGAAACACCAAATCGGAAGGAAAATCGATAGAATTGATGAATTCCCGATCAAATTGAAGCTCCTCCAACACCCTTGATGCGTTTTCTTCTCTCCTAGTCGGCCAGAATTTCCTCTGTATGTTGAATGATCCAAACCCTAGCCTTCCCCCGTCTTTTTTAGCTTGCTAAATTAAACTGTGCGTTTCAGGGTCCGATCTCGCTATAGCGAGACTTCTCGCTATAGCGAGAGCTCTTAAGTTCCCAGATTTCTGCTGTTCTCGCTACTGCTACGCTGTGGCGAGCTTTTCTCTAGAATTTGTATGCTTCGCGACTTCGCTATGGCGAAGTGCCTCACTCGCTATAGCGAAAGTGTATTCTCGCCATAGCGAGTTGAATCCAAGCTGTAGCGAGGAGGTTTGTTCCACTTGTACTTTCTCACTTCTCAGCTTCTCTCTCTTTTCTTAATTCTTTCTTTCTTCTTTTATTTTTCCTGAAATTGAAATCAATCATAGAGTGAGGCTCAAACTGCTAAAGATAATACAATAAAACACTTTCTTTATTTTGTTTGATTGAATCCATTTTTAACTCCATTAATCAAGAAGAAAGTGCTTGCCTCCCTAATTTGATCTCAAATATATTCTCTTTTTTTATCATAAATTAGGGAGTCATCAGGGAGCAGCAACAGCTTCTGTGCAGTGTCCATGAGATGCAGAACCGTCCCCATGAACACCATCTGCTTGTCTATCTTTCATTTCATCCTTCTTAAGCGCTTTAAAAGTCTTTAATTTGTATACATTACCTATTTCACCAGCAGTCCTTTTCCTGTTTTGAGAATCAAGCATAGGTTATAACAAAATATTCCATAAACAGGCACTAATATTGGAAATTGTTAGCAAGAAAAATAACATACCTAGTGGAAGTATGAGAAGCTGGGTGCAGAGAGACTAGCTTGTTTGAAAACAGAAATCCATGAAGATGCTTTCCATCAATAACAGTTTTGATTGTGAATCCCCCTGAGATGCTTTTAGTAATTTTTGCTTGAAACCTTTTCCCTCCAGAAGGCAAGGGTTGATACGATATCAGTAGGCATGCCCATTGGAATACAAGAAGTTTGAGAAGTCTTCATCCATCAAGAAACTAAAATCATGAAAAAGCGTATGATTCAGGTTCAAATGGCTCATGAAAGGATGACATATGCTCAAGAGGTCCAAATTATGCTAGTATATGTCCAAAAATCTCAAAGAGCTCAAGATAATATCTATGTTGGACGTCGGCCCAAGTTTAGAGCCCAAGATCTATATTTGATCAATTCGAAACATGCTGAATTGAATTTTGGACATGAGATTTCCTTAAAGATGCAAAAGTGGAAGTCCAAGTGGAAGCCCAATGTTCTAAGAAGGTCCATGGAGATGTTAAAGGCCCAATGTAGTTATACACATATAAGAGGAGTGTCAAGGCCCAATTGGAGTCCAATTGCAAGAGATTAAGAATCATGTGTTAACCATGTGATTTTTAATGAAACATGTGCATCTCATGTGACTACTTAAAGAAGTTAATTAGTTTTGACTAGGATTCTTATGAATTTCATTATTATTATTTTTAGACTTGGTCAAGGAGCTTATCTAGGAGATTAAGTTAAAATTAATATCCTAATCTTGTTCCTTGATTTTAGGCATTATTTAAAATATTTCTAATTAGATTTTAGAGTTTTACTTTTATTAGGATTTTAAGTCTTTTAGAAATTTTGCCTATAAAAGCCCTCTATTGTACTCTATTTTAGAAGATCATGAATGAATGAATTTAAGTATTATTCAATACTTTGTGAGGCTTTTGCTTCTTCGTGTTCTTTGAGAGTTCACGTGACTTATCAAAGGATTGGTCTTCCTTTGTGGCGTTTGAGGCTAGGGTTCTAAGAGACAAGTTCTCTTAGAGTCTTTCCTTTGACCAACATTCTTGTTTCTAGCCGGTCCCGGGCAAAGTTTCAAATTGTTGGAGGTTCTTTAGGGCATGTTCCTAGTGGGTCTTGCATCAAGGGTACTGTGATATTTATACCTGCAGTTAAAATGCAGATGGTTAGCTTCAACTAGTAGCAATTTATGAGCAAATAGTTAAACATATTTTGTTTTAATTTACTCCTAGCTTGTACATAAACAAAAATTATTCGAAGGGAGATAAGGCAGGACAAGAAACAGAAAAAGAGAAATAGCAAAACAATAACTCAAATAAAATAAATTCACTCACTTTATCATAATAATCGGGATAGTTATCCTGATTCACTATAGGCTTATTTATAGGCAATCCTAAAGAAAGCAATTCAAGAAAATTCAAACATAAAATCCTACAAGAATACTACTAGTGGAGAAGATATTTTCGAAATGATAATCCCTAATTAATGATAAATAAATCCTAAATTACCCACATTTGTAATTACAGTCAAATCATTAATTAATAAACTAAACAATATTTTTCCTTCTCATAATGTATTATTCTCCCTGGTTGAAGATAATTTGTCCTCAAGTGTTGAAAAGTAGCCTCAGCAACATTAGGCTTCATTGGTGTACTGAATACAAATGCAGGCTGATAGAAGAAGGTGAACAGGAGACCATGCCGGTGCATGCTGGCACATCTAGTGGTTGTTGGGAGCAAAACTTTAGTGGCAAGCAATTAAGGACCTACTGAATGTCTTAGTAAGGTTAATTACTAGAAACAAAGGCTCAAGTGGCTAGATCTAGCTGGAGGAAATTTTTCCGGTTAGATTTGGTATTTTAAAGTTTTTCAGTCAGGTAAATATCATATCAGGGTAGATTGGGCTGTTCTAAGTTCAATTGTGTGCTTGATCACTAAAAATCTTGAAATTGGTAAAATTACATTTTTCAAGGCACAACAATAACAATAATGAGGGATAATTTTCCTAATTGACGACAAAACAAAAGAATTTCTAATAGGAATCAAATATGAAATCCTTACAAGAATATTACAACAGGATAAGATATTCCTTTATTGCTAGTCCTTAATTAATGATAAATAAATCCTAAATTACCAAAAAGTCCTATCACATCATCAATAAAATAAACAATATCTTGCCATCTCACTCTGCATTAGGAAGTCATAACTTTAGACTTTGAGTCAACACTAACTTGGCAACCACATATCTAGGATCAGCATGTATTAGTTGGAATTATCAAATTCTACACTAACACTAACTTGACTAGTTGAATTTTACCATGAGTTCAAAAACGCTGATTCTCACTGCCTAAATTTGATCTAAATGGCCCAAATCTTTAGATGATATTGAAAATTATTGCACAAGAATATGTAAATAAAATCTAAAATAAACCTTTCTAGAACTTCCTAAATTTGGCACAGTATGGATGATATGCTAAAATCCTAGAACCATAAACTTTAACATATTAAGGCAAACCCATACTTGGCTGCTTATGTTGAAACACCATCACAGGCGGGCTATTATCAGCACCAACTCCATATCTAACCGATGCTCGGTCTTGGAGAGAATTGAGATTTTGTTCTTGGCATTTTAGCTTCAATTGCTTCCTCAAAGATAACTTTTCTGGTCTCTGTTCAGTTCCACTAGCAAAGTCTAAAAATCAAAATATATCAGATTAATAAAAACATTATTGCCATATACTTGATAATCTCCAGAAATATCAGCACTAAAATAATGTCCTGACAAGTTAATAATAGGAAAAATAAGAAACTTTCTTCAACCTGTATATAGGTAATACATATCATCCAAAGCCTCAAGACTTTTATTACAACCACCAATGAACACAAGAACACCACTCTTAAATGGGCCTAAACAGCCGCCAGCCACAGAAAATCTAGCAGAAGGACCATGGCCTGTAGTTGTCACCTTGGTCCAAATACCAGAATCTGCACCCGATCAGAAAAAAGAAAGGTGATGAAAGGATACAAAATAAATATTAATTAACATATCATGCTCCTTCTATCACAAAAAACAAAAAATTATTCATTAAATATACTCTATCTTTCCAAGTAATGACAAAGTGACCAGAAGAATTAACTAGTCACCAAGGCTAGGTTTATATGAAAAGATGGAGCAAGTGACCCCATTTTATCAAGCTCAAACGCTAGATGTCAAACTCTCATAATTTGTATGATCAACTAACTTTTAAGAAAATTGTTTAAAATATTTGCACCAATACAATATGCAAAAGAATAAGGTTGTTAAAAGTCAACAGATCCACCTCTGTTTCATGAGATGAGAGCAAAAATCATCTACCTCCAACTATGATGAAAATGTTGAAGTTGTTACGCTGACGCAGTATGAAGTTTCTAAAGACAGTTTATCATAGTATGCTTCTCCAAATATTAAACCTGAATATGACAAATTAAATCAGAACTTGAAAATTGCTAGATAATATATTATGCATACCGACATCAAGCTTATAAAGGTCATCATATAAACTTTGGGCATCCATAAATCCCCCAAAGACAAACAAGTTCTTGCCCAAAGCAACTGTAGAATGACCAGCTCGAGGTGGCAACAACTGGCCTGATGTATTCAGCTTCCTCCAAATAAGAGCATCTATCAATAAGAGAGGTTCCAAAGCAAATTATAAAACAGCATGTCATATTCTGATAAATGTTTTTTTCCTGTATATTACCAATTGTTACAAGAGTATATATTCTATTGATAAGATACCTGTATCAAGGATATGGACATCAGAGAGATAATAACCATGTCCATCTTCACCACCTATCACAATAACTTTGTTTTCCAAAGATGAGCAAGTATGGCTATCATGAGGTGATGGTGGAGTGCCAGATATGGCAGTGTACTTCCAAAAAAATGTCTCTGCATGCGAAAGAGTGAAAAGGAATTATCAGCATCTTCCACATCTGGTCTAATAAACCAAAGCTACAGACAGATTTTCGACATAAATATAAATTTATATCAAATAAAATGTTCAATAACTTAAGCTTAAGCACTCCAACCCCAAACCCTACTTCTCACTGAGTTCAAACTCAATTTCTCTCATTGCATTCACAACAGAAATTATCACAAATCTACAATTCAATCCCACATCTTCTCAACAAGAATCAACCTCTTTACAAGCAAGCTAAACAGTGTGACTGTGCGACAATTAGGTAATGCCTTCATAAAATAATTAATGAAGTTAGAAAATCTTGGTCAATTTCAACATATAAATGTCAAAGGTATATAATGTGTAATGAACTAGCCTGATCAATAATTGGCAATATGATTGGGAAAATCACCTGTATTCAATATGTAAAGATCGTTGTAGTAAACCTCTATATTATTTTCTGCAGATTTTCCACAACCACCAAATATAAATAGCCGCCTGCCAACACATGCAGCACTATGACCCTCACGTGCCTTTGGTCCCTCTCCTCTAATAGTTGGAGACATCCATGTATGTGAAGCTTAAAATGATTTAACATCAATGAGTACTACATGTTGAAACTGAGAGCGGAGAGATAAAGAGCATGCAATCAGGCACAAGCAGCAAACATTTTACTTGAGCATTAATTTCTGGGGCCACCATCAAAGAACAAAGCAGATCATACATTTTGGCTGAGAATCATGATGAATATTTAAATTAGGCCAATTAGTACAGTGAAGATAGCAGAATGTCGACTCACAAGTGTCTAGTATGTGTAAGTCCTCGAGTGGGTTCCTCCCATCTGTACCCCCAAATATAAATAGATTATCACCAACAGCTGTGCAGGTATGGCTGTCCCTGGGAGAAGGTGGGACGCCTTTTATCACAGGTTGGCTCCAAGTCTGTTTCTCTGTAAATCAGCAAGGAGTAATGAAACCATTTACGAAGTCCACATTAACTAGCCAGAGTACCAGAATAAATGCATGCCATAGAAACGTAAAATAAATAAACACACTACACAAAAACAAACCAACCATGCAACAAGTAATCTACTCTTTCATACCCACATCCCTCACAGAAATAGAACTAAAAACTCGTTAAGGATTTCCTTAATCAAATAATAGAGAAATCTAGCTTGCAAGAAACCTGAAGACATAGCTCTTCTAACAGGACACAAAACAAATCATCAAAGAGAAAAAGAAAAGAGATGGGAGTCCGTGACAGAACGCATGCAGAGTATAAGTACTTACCAAGAAGGCAAGAATCTAGCATAGCATTCATGCAAAATATTGACAGCCAATAAAAGCACGAATAGAGGATAAAGAAAACAGAAAGGAGCATAGACGCAAATATTCGAGTGCAACAAAATTCCAATACCTGGGTACGTATATCAGAGAACATTCAAATTTCTATCTCAGAACAACGAGTAAACAACAATGCGAAATCAAGGTTTCACAAATTCCAGAAACACAGAACGCGATACCCGGGGAACTAGACGAGACCTACCAGTGTCGAAGACGTGAACTTGGTTGGTGTGGCAGTTATCTTGGCCGTAACCGCCGAAAAGATAGAGAAGTTCGCCTCCCTTGATGGCCTCACAGGTGTGTCCCCACCTCTTCCCTGGCCCCAGTGCAGCTTCACCTCCTTGACCCTGTATGGGGTTCACCTGCACCTTTTCCCACCTCATCATTTTTTAGTAACAATTTAGAAAGAAAAAGATGCAATTGACGAACGCACTAAGTAACCAGATAAAAAATAAAGCTTCCTCCTTTTTTATAATGAAAAGGAAAAAAAAAATGGAATGGGATGCTTGTGGTTTTTTTAATCCAAACTGATCAACTGCTCGCGGGTTGAGTCGGGTACAAATTTGTTCTGCAAACCGAACCAACTAAACTCGTGTTTGTTTTGTTCGGATTGGGTTGGCAGGTTAACTTTCTTTCTTCATTTACTTGTTTTTTTTTAAAGGATGTTTTGAATTTATTTCCTTTCTAAAACTTTTATGGATTTGTAAATGCAAGTCATGCAGCTAAAAAAGTCCAAAATTTTTTGTTACAGGACATAGACTTAATGCACTTTTTATATTTTTGTTATCAAATTTTTTAATTAAAATATGATAAGTATATAATTTAATTAGAGAATTATAATATAAAAAGTGTATACTTATTATATTTTAATTAGAGACTCTAATAATAAAGATATAAAAAATTATATATAATTTTTTTAAAAATTTCTAATCAAGCTTACAAACCATTTTACATATCTCTGTTACTATTTTAACCATCTGCCTAGAAAAATATAAAAATGTTTAGAGTTGTATGACAAATAAACATATGAAAAGAAAGTACAAGACATGAGATGGGGGCAATTTGATTCATGTTGCTATTGGTTGATTTTTAACCCACAACCTAATCCACTTGTTAATGAGTGAGAGAAAACTAATTTGAACTAACCTATTAACCTAATCTAACTCAACTCATTTATGAAAGTTTGATTAGTTTTGTTAGATTGACCTAACTTAACTCATTTTAACCATCTGCCTAAAAAAATAGTGAAATGTTTATGATTTCTTTTTTTTTTTCTTAAATGAGAAAAGTCCATGCAAAAGAAAAGAATAAATTCCCCTAAATAAGTGTCATAGTTATACCTGAGGGGAAGTGAAAAAGTTGCATATAACTAATATTAAAAAAACAAACCAACAAAATGCACATTACTTTTTTCAAACTTAGGCACTTTTCAATTTTGCTCTTCCATCTTCAGTCCTATAAACTTTTAAATTTTTGCAACATAGCCTATCCATTATTGATTTTATCCAAAACCCTAATGAAAGACCTTTACCTAAATTTAAGAGTGCCACCTTAGTTTCAATAATCATGCCACTTCACTCTAATAAGTCCATGTGTCAAAGAAATAATTTTTTTTGGGTGATTTTCTCACTTTCTTCCATCTTTTTATTCATTTTTTAGCTTTTTTTTTTTCTGTGATACTCTTCCAAATATGGACTAAGTTGGGATAGGAGAAAAGGCGACATAAAGAGTTCACAAGATAAATATACCTTCATAGCCTTCGGAACCATATGTCAACAATCACCTATTGTAACAGCCAAGAAAAAGAAAAAAAAAAGAAAAAAAGAAAAGAAAAGGGAAAGAAAAGAAAAGCTAAAAATTTTTGGAAGCTGAAAATTTTCTAAGTCTGCTAGCTACAGCCTAGCTATAGCGAATGTACCTGTTCGCTATAGCGAGAAATGGTCTAGCTATAACGAGACTGCCTTCTAGCTATAGCGAGAAAGCTTCTAGCTATAGCTAGAAAGCGAGTTCGGGCACCCCCATACAAAATCCAGGGAGTTGCTCGCCGTAGCGAACGCCATAGCGAAGGCAGAGGTCTGAGACTTATTCGAGCTCACCGTAGCGAGGGTTATGGCTCGCTATAGCGAGGGTTAGTCCGAAAAAGCGTGAAAATAGAGAATTTGACTTTTTAAACCATCCCAACTCATTCTTTCACTCTGTGACCGACTTAAGCTCACTTTAAGAGAGAGAAAAGGGCTGAGGAGAGAGAGAGAGAAGCCTAGAGGAGGAAGGAAGAATAAGAAAGGTAAGGATTTTCATTGCTTTTCTCTTAGTATGTTGCTCTTCTCCCCTTATCCTCTCTTTCTACGGTTTTAATAGTTAAAGTAGCCATGTTTTGAGGTTGGTTCAGAGGAGGGAGAGTGGAAAACCACTCTTAAGGGAGGTTAGAAGTCATGTAGCCCTCTTTTCCTTGCTTTCTCTTCTTAAGAGTTGAGAGCTTGAGAGAAGAGAAAGAATAGTTAATGAATTCTAGTGAGAGAAAGAACCCTAGCTTGACATGCTTAGTAGGGTTGCTAGAAAGAGATCCCTAGCTTAAGAATCAAGTATTAAGGTATTAATTCCATGCTTTTGTGTGGTTAGGCTCAAGAGAAGCTCTCCCATCTAGAAGTGGTAGTGAAATCCATAAGGGAGGAGTCAAGTGAAAGAGGAAGTAGTGAATAGCTAACAAGGTAGTTCTCTCCACTTTCTCTCATGCATAATTGTGTGTTTACATTGTCTTGCTTGTGTGTATGAATGATATGAGCTATGAGAAGTGTGTTAGCATGATGATATGTTATGAATTGAAATGATGATTTACGTGATTTGTTTTGGTTTGCTTGAGGAAATGGAAAAGCCAATAACCCTATAGCCAAGGTGAGGATGATCCAAACCCCTAAGTTGGTTGAGACAAGAGTAAAAGGTCTCCCAAAAGTGAGGTTGACTCCCAAAGAGTAAGGGTTGAGTCTAAGGACCTCTAAAGAATGGGTAAGGCAAATCCAAAAGCCACAAGGGAATGGGTGAGGCTAATCCAAGTACTTAGCAAGCTCCTAAATGTTATGTGTGGCCTACTCACATGTTGAGAATGTTTTCCTTATGCATGGCCAATTCATATGTTTTAAATGTTTTCATCATGGTTTTATATGCTAACATGCCATACATGCATAATGAGACTTGTTGCATGCGATGTATGTATGATTGAATGAGAGTTGAACTACTGGGATTCCATGAATCTCACCCTCCCTCTCCACCATCCAACCATGCCAGGTGGACCAAGTGAGGCTAGAGATGGGAACCACCACCAAGCATGAGGCTAGGGAAGCTAAGGAAGAATTGTACAAAGGGACTTTTTGCAATATGTTGTATATGAGAATTGTATTTGTAAATTGATAATGATGTAAATGATGTAGTCCCTAAGAGTATTTGTAAGATAATGTAAGTATGAATGATGAATGTATGAGAATGAAGTCTATGATGAATGAAGAGGCATGTTTTAATGTGAAATGCTCAATGTTAGCATAGGCTATATGGGTGCATAAGTGGGTATGGGGTAGTGAGTTCCTCCAATCTAAGTGACTAGACAATTGAGACATGATTGATGGCCCCTAGAGATGCTTTCTCATGTGCTCAAAGAGTCATAGAAGTAGAAAAACCAAGATTGGACCCTATGAACCCCACTTTTGGCCAAGAAAAGGCCTTCTTGCACATGATGTCATAGATTAGCCATATGACCTCTTCTTGTTATGAGATTTGACATGTAGCTAGATGATGTTTAGAGCTTTCTGGAAAGCTAGAGTTCATGTCATTTAGAGGTTTATAGCATTTTCTATGATTTTTCAAAGTTGATATCAGAAATTCGGATTTCAGAAAACACTGTTCATTTGGTCAGTTTAGAAATCGTGTCATCTGAGGGGCAAACGTAGTCCAATGGCTATGAAATTTTATACACAGAAATGAGATGGTCACAGTGACTTGTAGGAACTGGAAGCACCTCATTTAGAGGTCTAGAGAGGAAGTTATGCAATTTCGAAGTTCCTGCCCAGAATCAAACACCCAACCAGACCCGAAGTACTGTTTCATCAGTTTTCGGGAAATTGGCTTGGTGAGCTGATCTGGAGATATTTTTCTCCTCTAGCTAATATCCACATCTTTCTATAGAAATATTTTTTGTAAGCATTGGATTTTTGTGGAATTAGTTAGACATTTTCAAAGTCTATATCAGTAAACTGTGACAGCAAAGGAGCCCCCTCTGACCAGTGAACGATTTTGATGTCAAACGCAGAGTATGTGAGATATTGAGACTTCTAAGTATTTTTAGTATGAAGTAGACGTCTCAAGATTTCTAGAATAACCCAGATCATGTAGTTACGATTTTTCCACATTTAGTTATGGATTTTCAAACTTAGCCCAGAAATGAAGCAAAATCTGCCAAGAATGAAAATGCATGTCTCCAATCCCTTTTTGCTTTCCATGAGTTCAAAGCATATAGTTGGGATTGACATAAGTCTCAATAGTGCAATTGAGCATGAGGATGCCTAGAGAGAGCTCAACCGGTCCATATTACTTCTAAGTGGATCTCTACCCATACAACATGCCTTAGAGAAAGAGCACTAAGGTAGAGAAATCATCTCCCTTGTAAGCTTAGCATGAGTACATGAATATGTGGGCATGATGGGTATGAGCTAGAGGTTAAGGTGTTACACCTATGATGCTTACAACCTAGGTTTTTCTACTCTTTCTACCATAATTTCTAAGAAAATTTCCATTTATCTAAATTCATATGTTGAAAATAGTTTGAAAAACTAAGAAAATTAAATCTAACAAAAGACCAATCCACTAATCCAAAATGCTCATCAACTAGTGCATTACAGAATTAAGAAGCTTCACTTTTAAAAAATAACAATTGATTAGTTAAAAAGGACTAGTCGACTGGACCATTTTTTAGGAGTCCCAGTTCAAGTCCTATAAGTGTTAGTTTACTAGTTTATGTAGCTAGTTGATTGGTTCAAAAAGAGTAGTCAATTGGTATAGGTTGAAAGATCACTAGATTGATTTTGTATAGTAGCAGTCAATTTAGACTAGTTGACTAAGGCAAGTATGACAAATGACTAGTCCTTGTAAGTAGTCGACTAATTAGCTTGAAAACTTAATAAATTCAAATATTTATCAGTTTATTAGTGCTTCTTGGTTCAATGGATAATGTTCTTTCATGCAAACAATCAAATGATTGTTAGAAATCTAATGTTAAATTTAATTATTTGCATTAGAAAGATTGAATTTAAAATTCAAATCTTACAAAAAGACATGATAGTTCAAATTTATTCTATAAATATTGATTCTAAACATATGAATAATGGCATAAAACTATTCTCTTTTGTTCTCAATTCTTTGAAGCTTTTACATATTCTAGAAAGAGAAAGTTCCACTATTTGTTAAGTATAACTTCCTAGGGTGCTTTAGATTAATCTTAGAACTAAATTTGTTATTACCTTGTAGCATTTTATAGGGGGTAAATCTTGCTTTAAAGATAATGTCAATTTTACACATTTTAAAGCCTTTTACTTTTTTTTTTTGACTTCATTTTTAAACATTACATTCTAACAATCTTAAAGTAAGATCTCATGGATTTCACTATTGAATCTACATTCAAAGTTATGAATCAAGATTTTGTCAAACTCAATAAGTTTGATAGTGTGAACTTCAACTAATGGAAAGACAAGATGTTATTTCTTCTCATTACAATAAAGATAGCATATGTCCTTGACTTTTACCTTTAGCCTCTACCAAAACCATCTAACAAGGACACTGAACAAGTGAAGGTCATAAGGAAGAAGAGGATAGAGGATAAGTTGTTATGCCATGGTCACATCTTAAACACTTTATTCAATAGTCTATACAACCTTTTCACACTGATCATGTCTCTTAAAGAAATTTGACAAGCATTCGAGTTCAAGTACAAGGCTGAAAAACAAATGATAGATAAATTTTTAATTATGAACTACTTTGCCTACTTTATAAATGATAACACTTCTATCATGGTTCAAGACCATGATATGCAAGTGTTAGTGTCAAAACTCAAGTATTTGAATGTTGAAAATTTTGAGTCATTGCTAGTTAGGGCTATTATTGCAAAATTGCCTCCAACTTGGAATTATTTTAAAGAAGTTGTTGCATACAATTGAAACCTTTTCTGTGGAACAAATTCTAAAGCATTTAAGGATTGAGGAACAAAATAGAAATTTACAAAAGAAGCATTTGGAATTTGTTTCTAAGGTTAATTATGTAGATGCAAATAACAAATCCCATTTTACAAATAACAAAAGGAAAAACCTTAAGCCTAGTTCTTTAAACCACAAGTTAAAGAAAACTTTAGAGTCTTGCTATCATTATGGGGGAAAAAAGGGCATTTTAAGAGAGATTGTAGATCTAGAAATAATAAAGATTAGTTTATACTAATACAACAAACATGATAAACATTGAAAATAATGAAATAGTTGCCATAGTTTTTGACTTACATATTAGTATGATATTTGAGCTGAATATGGCAACAATTTCCAAGACCTTTGATTGGCTATATGATTCTAGTGTAGCCATACATGTATGTCATGACAAGAATCAATTCAAGTCATACGAAACTATGGAAAAAGGAAAAGAAGTGCTCATAGGCAATAGAAATACTACAAAGATGCTTGGAAAGGATAGTGTAAAACTGCAATTTACATTTGGAAAGAAGTTAGTGTTGCTAGATGTACTACATGTCCTTGACATTAGAAAGAATTTAATTTATGCAACACTATTATGTGAGATGAGTTTAAAAGTTGTCCTCAAATTTGACAAGATTGTAATCTCCAAAATGGAGTGTTTATAGGAAAAAGATACTCTTGCGATGGGATGTTCAAATTGAGTAATAATAATAATATTACAAATTTAGTTTATATTATTAAGTTTCCTATTTCTCTATAGGATGATAGATTAGGACATGTGAATTATAATTATTTATTATATATGTCCAAATATGGTTTAATTGCAACAAATGTCAATTATCATGACAAATTTGAAATTTGTGTGCAATTAAAGATGACTAGGAAAATGTTTAAATTTATTTATAAAAATTTTGAAATTTTAGGCTTGATACATTCGGATATTTATGAACTCCATGGTGTTCTAAGTAGAGGAAGTAATATATATATTTCATAACTTATAATGATGCTTACTCTAGGTATACATGTGTATTTAATGAAAACCAATGATAAAGCTTTTAGCATGTTTCAAGCCTGTAGATTTAAAGTTGAAAATAAAAAAGAAAATAAAATAAAAATCCTAAAAAGTGATAGGGGTGGAGAATTTTTCTTTAACGAGTTTTCAACATACTATGAAGAACATGACATAATACATCAAGCAAGTACTCTATATACACCACAACAAAATGGTGTGATGAAGAGAAAAAAATAAAACCTTAGTAGATATCGTAAATGTCATGTTATTAAATGCTAAGGTGCAACCAAATCTTTGGAGTAAAGCCTTATTAATAGCTTGTCACATACTAAATAGGTTACCTTTTTTAAAATTCCAAACCATACCATATAAACTGTGGAAAGGAAAGAAATCAAACTTAACTTATTTTAGAGTTTAGGGTTATTTAGCAAACTATAAAGTTCTTAATCCTAGATGAAAAGCACTATTTAGATGAAAAGCACTATAAGGGGCTTTTGTTGGGCAAGTTGAAAATTCAAAAGCATACAAGTTATTAGACGTAAAGTCTAATGTCATAGTTAAATAAGTTGATGTAGAATTCTTTAAAAATAAGTTTATCACCAATTCTACAAATGAAGAAAGTGAACAACTTAATAACCAATTAAGTGTGGGCTTTTTTCTTCTAGTGGGAAACAAATGACTAGTTATTCTTCCAATGAACCTAGGAGAAGTCAAAGAGTTAAAAAAGAGAAACACTTAGGATTGTATTTCACATCCTTACAAGCTATTATCTTCTTAATAGAAAGAGATAAAAATACAAGTTTAACTCAAATACCTTATGTACTTCATATAGAAGAGGATCCTAAAATTTATAGGGAAGCAATAGCATCAAGAGATGCTAGTTTTTGGAAAGAAGCTATTAATGATAAGATGGATTCAATCATATCTAACAATACTTGAGTATTAGTCGACTTACCTCTCAAATCTAAACCAACAAGATATAAATGGCTATTTAGATGAAAATATCATACTGATAGAATAATTCAAACTTTTAAAGTTAAGCTAGTGGTTATAGGGTTTAAGAAAAAAAGGTATAGATTACTTTGACACATATGCACCATAGCTAAGATAACTTCCATTAGGATACTGATTGTGTTAGCATATATTTATCATTTGAGTGTACATCAAATGGATGTAAAGACTATATTTTTAAATGGTGAATAGATAAAAAGGTATACATAAAATAACTTGAAAGGTTTGTGTTACTTGATCAGTGCATTATAGAATCAAGAAGGTTCGCTTCTAGAAGATAACAATCAACTGATTAAAAAAGGTTAGTTAACTAGATAAAGGAGACCAAGTTTTAGTCCTACAAGTGGTAGTCAACTAGCTTATACAGATAGTTAACTAGTTTAGAAAGAGTAGTCGATTGGTATAGGTTAAAGGATCATTAGGTTGATTTTATATAGTAACAGTTGAGTAGCTTGTTAGACTAGTTGGCTTGATAAGCACAACAGTAAACTAGTCCTTGTGAGTAATTGATTGATCATCTTGAAAACTTTATAAATTCAAATGTTTGTCAGCTTATTAGTGCTTGTTGGTTCAAAGGATCATGTTCTTTCACACATATAGTCAAATGATTGTTGAAAATTTGATGTTAAATTTAATTACTTGAATTAGAAAGATTGAATTTAAAATTCAAATCTTGTGAAAAGACATGATAATTCATATTTAATCTATAAATATTGATTTTGAGCACATGAACAGTGACATGAACTATTCTCTTTTGTTCCCAATTCTCTAAACCGTTTATATACTCTAGAAAGATAAAGTTATACTATTTACTAAGTGTAACTCTCTAAGGTGCTTTAGATTAATCTTAGAAGCAAATTTGTCATTACTTAGGGGGAAAATCTTGCTTTATAGACAATGTGAATTTCACACATTTTAAAGCCTTCTACTTTCTTTTTAACTCCATTTCCAAACATTTCATTCTAACATCATATTTAATACACATTCTACTAGCTTTACTGATACAATCCTTTAGTTCAGTGCATAAAAGCTACCGCCCACTTATTTAGATGTTCTTACATAGAGAAGATACAACGAATGCAAGAGAAAGAATGAGAGTTAGTATATTAAAGCAAGAGCTATTGACTTTTTCTCTCTCTACATCGATTCTTATTACCTATTGTGTATAATCTCTTTTCTCCATATTGTTGTCTATGTGTTCAATCAATGCAAGAGAGTCTATTGTAGTAGTCCATATGTTTTTATGATTGATGATTTTGTTAATTCATATGTTCTAGTGATAAAGAAATTAATGAGTCTAAAAAATATGAATTTTATAAAAAAAATTTCAAAGACAAAATAAATAGAAACATTACATTGAAATACCACTTCAAACAATGTGAGTTAACATAATCAACAATCATATAACCATATACTTTGCTATAATAGACTCTCATTGACTGATTGAACACATAACCAACAACATGAAGAAAAAAGAGTATATATAGTTAAGAATGAAAACCAATGCAACATAAGAAACACACTATAGCTAATTAGCTATTGCTTCTATATACTTATTCTCAATCTTCCTTCATATTTTTTGTTCCTCTTCTCTATCACAATCTGAATAAGTGGGTGGTAATTTTTATAGATGAAATTGGAGAATTGTATTGGTTAGCCTAGTAAAATATGCATTGAAAGAAAATTTGGATAAATGGAAATTTCCTTAGAAAGATTGGTCTTATTAAGTTAGAAAGAACATACATACTCAATTGTAAGGTGTCATGAGTGGTTGATAAAGGATTTAGAAGGCTATTAAGGTGTACTATCCTACAAAAAGGTGAGGAAGGGAAAAAATTTTAAAAAAATCATTATTTGACACATGGACTTGTGGGAGTTGAAGTCCACTTAGATTCTTTGTTGCTTATCTTAAATAGATCTAGATCATTTATATCTAATCTAGATGGTCCAAATTTTAAATTATCTATTTATTTATTTTATTCTCAATCATCTATTTCTTTTTTATTTTGAAGTTAAAGTAGAAGTAGATTTGAATGGTACAGATCTGTGTATCTAATAGAAGTTGGAAAATTATTTTTATCCTACATTTTGCTTCTTTCAAAATAATACATACATATATATATATATATATATATCAAAATAAAAAAAATGAAGAAGTGAACTATGCCCACCTAGATTATATTTGAATGGCCTAGATTTATTCCCCTTGGAGTAACAGAGAATTCAAGCGGGGGTTGAAATGGCATTCTTTATTCAAATAGAAATCCTTGTTAAGATTTTGGACAAAATTAATAATGGAGAGGCTACATTGCAGAAATATAATAGTTTGAAGGACTAATTGTAAATTTGGAAAGGTAAATTTTGTGAGTCCTTAAATTATAAAATTATGTGCATTTCAATTTTTTTAAATAAAAAAACAAGCATATGTTAAATCCTTTTAATAAGATTTTAAACTTATAACCTTATCATTAGACTTTAATAGTTTTATTGTATCTTTCCATTTATTGGATGTTAAAAACTATCACCAATCTTTTTAATAATCTAAAAAGAAAAGCAACTCGGGATTGTGACTAATTTACATAACCATTTTTCATTTCTTTTCAAAAACTGGAGTTGATAAAAAACTAAAAAAAAAACTGAATCAATCAATGCAGTCTAAGATTAAAACTTTATCTCTCTAATTAAAAAATGCATCATATCAATTTAAACCTCATGTCCGAAAAAGATCAAATGGAAGATTGGTTTAACATTGAATACATCTATATTTAATATCAGCAAACATGATGATTTATAGACATTGCTGATTAGAAAAATTTGAAAGGAAATGGTGAACATTTGTTTAAAGGTTAGAAATTGTTATGACCAATCATAGATGAACATATTTTTAGTGAAACTTGTTTTTGATGTGAGTATAAATTTTTTCATGATTGACTTATTTAGATCAAATCTACTTAAAATTTTTTTAAGATGATACAAGGCCATTTACAACAAATTGGATCCTTTTCGTTTGGCCTGCTAATTACATTCCATGCAGTTAGTGTATCTTAGCCATCCAATCCAATCACACCTTTCGCTGTGCAACATCTAGTAAACCCATTTTTTTTACTAAAAAATGTTGCCAAATGCATTGTTTCACTTAAATAAAATAGTGCATCTTGTATTGTATTGTTTTGTAATATTATGCCATTGAAGCAAAATGCACCATTTTGCTTTAAGCACCAAAATTTTGAAACTAAACATAGTATTAAACAATATATATCATCCAATAGACTTTCAATAGCAAAATGAAACAGGGTAACTTCCTTCTTTTCCCTTTTAATGACAAGTTCTTTTCTCTTTCACATTGGCTGAGTTATGATGGACTTCACTTATCTTTTAGGACTTCACCTATGTTGTTTCTACAATTGAAGTCTCTTCCTTTTCTTAAAGTATCTATGCTAAATTTCAAATTTTTTTTTGGTGATTTTGATTGTGATGAAATGCATTGTGCTAGAATTGTAATTCGAGATTACACCTTGGCTTGTAAATGCACTTGACAACAACTTTGTTGATAAAAGCACACCAAATGTTTAATTTTTTTTCCTAAGAGAGTTTAATTTGTTTTGTGCACAATTAATTTGTGTAATGGATATATGAGTGTAATAAAGACAAATTTGTGTTATAATGTTGTAATGGACATATTTGATGTTGCAATGTTGTAGTGGACGAATTTGATGTTGCAATGGATAGATGATGTTAAAGATAGATTTCTGTTATAGATTGCATTTAAGATATTACAAAGCTATCAATGTGATATATAGAAAGCTATGATCTATAAAAATCAATGAAGTGAACATAGTGACTGCTTTCTTTGTACAAAAAATCAATGAAATTTGAACATTATGTTGATTGTTGGCTAAATTGAGAGTGCATTTGACTCAAAGATTCATTGTCTTATAATACAATGGATAAGTATAAACATTCAAATGATAAGTTGTTAAGGGAAGACAAGGATGTGAATTAAGTGAATAGGTATAAGTATAAATCTAAATACCATATACTTTTGCATTTGTGAATCATTAACTATGAGAGAATTTCTTCTTCTTTTCAAGTTAAGATCCATCTAACCCTTCATGTCCCTCTTCCTTCCTAGACTAACTTTGTGCTTGAATCCTTTTGCTTGTGACATGGTCTCCTCAATCGATGCTTGATTAAATGAATCTCCATTGTTATTGTCCATACTACCTTGTTATAAATGAATCTCCATAATTTGCTTTCTCAAATTCTCCATCACTTTTTCTACCAACATGCATGTTTCTTCACAATGGAAGACCTTAATGGCTAATTGAATTAGCTGTGAGCAAAGTCATTTGTACTTTTTCATGCTAGCTAGCTTAGGATATCCTTTAACCTCATTTCCCTTCACATCATATACATAACCATATTGGGCCTCTCTTGTCCATCTCCTTATGATATATTGCTCTAGAACTAGCACGATGTCATTTACCTCATACACCTTCAAGGCATTTTTTTCATGGGTTTTGTCTTGATAAGTGGCATCATATACATTGTGGAAAGCTTCTAATGAGAAAATGCCAATCATAATAATAGACTCTTTCAACAAGTATCAAGCTTCTAATAAAAGCAACCAATTTTAAGGGAAAAGAAGGGATTTTATTTCATGGGCCTTTTTATATTAGAGGCATCATATATAAGAGAAGAAATAAGCAAGCTTACCTCTAAATGAAGGATTTTCAAACTAACACTATTGCAAGCTTAGGAAGAGCATCTAAGTGAAAATGGTATAAAGCTTATCTAAAACAAGAGGATGCATAGCTAGGAAGAAGAGATTTGGCACCAAAAATCAAAATTTTCATATGCTTCAATCAAATAGGAGTAGTAAATTGCTTTGGGTTTGCTTCATTTGATGTAAAGCACTGAACTTTGGGTATGTCATGGAGCCAGTAAATTTCATAGTGAAACACATCATTTTACGTAAGTTAAAATAATGTGTTTCATTACTCAAGCAAAAAAATAATACAAATGGTACAAAAATGCAATGTTTTACTTATGTAAAACAATGCGTTTTGCACAACATCTAGAAATTAAAAAAAAAGGATGCAAAACGCACCTTTTCACTTAAGCGAAAAGATGCATTTTGCACTATGTATGGCAACATATTGGTAGCTCAATGGCTTGATAAAATGGAGGCCACAATGGATTTGAATGCAACATCTGTAATCATATATTTGATTACAGATGATCTATTTCACATTTACAAGGACCAATCATTTCTACATTTACAACAAAAAAATGACTATCATAGTTGCAGATGATTTATTTTGCAGCTAGTGAGTTTAACCATAGTTTTCAAAACCACAATAAATCCATTCGCAATGACTAGTTTAACTGTGGTTATCCCACAACCTAACCATGGTTTTGAAAACCATTGCTAAACCATGGTTTAACTACAAATTTAAAACTATGGTTAAACTAAAGCTTAGTTGTAGTTTAATAATTGCAATTAAATTATGGTTGAAATTGACATTTTAACAACAATTTAAATTGTTATTATTATCATCATCATCATCATTATTTTAAAAAAATCTAGTAACTTTTACATTGTAGTGGCCACCATTTATTTTTATTCTAAATATATTTTCAAATAACAAACTTAAGATTAAAATGAGAAACAAATTGAACTGAAAAATGCAATTAAGAAATTGACTAAAGATTGAAATGTAGAAGTCAAGATCTAAGGATAAGAAATTAGCATTTGGTGCATATTATAGCAAGAGGACAATCCAAATCCAACCTCTTACAAGATTCACAGCCATCTTATTCCAAAGTGGAAGGAAGTTCATTTTGTCTTGGCTTTCAGACTTATAAGACATAATAAATTCCTATGACACACAAGCCTCACTTTGAAAATTGTTCATACCTTTTAGGAAATGTTCATCATATAAGGTCAAAAAATAATGTGAAGAAGCTTGTCATTTTATGTGCTCATATTCATAAACATTAAGCTTATGTCCATATGCCATGAACCTTAGACAAATACAGGCATAAAACACAAAGTGATTATAGGTAGCAAGAAAGTGTAATGGAAAAATGATATCCAAAGTGAAAAATTCATTTAAGCTTCATCAAACACTATAGTACCCCAAAACACCCATATTTGGAAGTCCAAAATATGAGTAACTATTAAAGTAAATGCTTTATCACAGTGAAGAATTCATCATAAGCGAATCCAAAGTGCAAGAGGAAAAACAAAGTTGATCTCTATCAATGTATAACTATGACAATGAAGCTTCATTGGAGTTTATCCATAGCTCATGATAGTTTTCATCATTTAGAGATCAAGGAAAGAATTCTCTTGTCAAATCAACATATACAAGTTAAAACCTTTCAGCCAACAAAGAGATTTTAAAATAAGCATTCCAATAAGAGCTAAGATAATACAAATTACCATTTTATCAATCAATTATCAAATGTGTCTTTAAGGTAGAAAAAAATGAACTATCACTCTAAAATCAAATTGGATATAATGGCTTAAATTCAAACTAAAAGTATCAATTAAAAAGGCAATATAGTAATGTGTAATAAAATGCAAATTATCCATGTGATTCATGCTTGAATACTTATAACCATGTACAAGAGAAAAATAGTAATTGATACACGCTTTAATGCTTACATAATAAGCTATTATCAAACCAGTGAAGTTGCCTCCTACAACCTTGAGCTTCATGCTAAACCATCCAAATCTATACCTTTATACATAAATGCCAAATACAAATCATTAGCCCTTTTCCATTGTTAATAATATGTATAGAAAAATGGCAATGGAGCAATTCAACCATTGTACCTAACCTACATAAGGTCCATCATCCTTATTCAATGATATTTCAAAGACAGAGTAATAAATATTCAAATTTAGAGTAGCCATTTCCTTATAGCAACTAATCTAACAAAAGAAAATGCAATTACATAACAAAAGAACTACATAAAGTAATAATATACTTAATTGATACTATATGAAAGCAATAGACAAAATGTAATTATATAACAATTCTGTATGACATCTTTTAAACTAATAACAAGGAAGGAACCCAACTCAAAAAATTTATGTATCATTATTACAAAAAATAATTAATCCCTAATGTCAATATATTATTGTTAGACTTATCATTTAGCCTTAGATATGATGTTATATCTTATACCATCAATTGCTTCTTCCCTCTTCGCTCTAAGCTTTTTTTGTGATTGCTTCTTCCTACATGAATGATAGATTGAGTCTAAATTGCATGCTTAAATAAGTTTGAATTAGACAAAAATAAAAGGAGTATGAAAATTATAAAGAAATCAAAAGCTACATCAGAAGAAGGTTAGTGAGATGAGGTGTACAAAACCAAGATTTGAAAAGTAAGACAAAAAATATCTTACTTTCAAGCAAATTACTGATTGAGAACAATGTCAAAGAAAATTGCAACTTCGAACAAGGCACTAGCAATGATGAGATGGCAAGGGTAGACTTGTTGGTCCTCTCTGTTGCCAGCAACATGGTCCATGTATGATGGCATGGTAGGGGGAATGAGAAATTTTTCAAGGGAAAAGGTTGTTACGGCTAAAACAAAAATGGGGGGTTTTGTCAAAAGGGAAGAAGGAGATAAGTTAGGTTTTTATTCCACTTTTGATTTGTGTCCTAACCATAGTTTTTAAAAATTACGGTTAAGACGTTAGTTTTAATTGCAATTAAGAAAGCCATGTTTAGCTGCAGATTTTGGAACCATGGCTAAGACACCGTAGCTAAATTACCCTTTTTTAATAGTGGTTTATCTTCTAATAATCACCGAGATAAAGGGTATAAAGCCATATATTCAAAAGTCAAATCATTTAAAATCTTACATACAAGGATGGCACCACTTAGAAGGCACATATAAGAGGGAAACAAGATTTCTAAGAATTCAAACAAAATTGTCATTGCATAATAACTTTATTGTCACACATGACAATCTATTGGGAGTCAAGTGTAATGCAAATGGCTAAAAGGAAAAAATAAATTGATTCCCAAAAATGATTTCAAAAATCAATTTATTTGGAGTTCTTACCAAAATTTTAATTGAAACAAAAACTTTGGGAAAAACCTTTTTGAAAATAGAAAAAGAAATGGTGGTTTACGCATCAAAGATGGAATCGGGAATTAGTTGTGTATTGGAAAGGTGTTAAGCACCTCATAGTACTCATTCCTAAAAGCAGTTATCCTAAATTAACTATACAAAATTAATATTGTCTTAATTTTATTTTAATTATTCTTCTAATCAAAATACATGGCCCAAAAAAAAAGAAAAAAAGAAGGGAAAATAAAATAAGATAAGATATTTACAAAAGGTAAAAAAATAAAAATAGAAATGAAATATTTACAAAAAGGAAAAAAATAAATAAGATAAAATATTTTAAAAATGGAGAAAATAAGATATTTGTAAAAATGAAGATAATAAAATATTTACAAAAATGAACTTGACTTAAGAAAGTGATATAAGGTCTATGTACTTGATGATAGGATCAAAACTCATGTTGTTCAAATGAGATAAAAAACCATGTGTAATTTGGTTGATGATTTTTAATTGTTTTTGTGTAAAGAAAAAGAAAAAGAAAACTAAACTTGAATTCATAAACAAAACAAATTTGGAGTTGATTGAGATGTTCTAATTCATGAAATCCAAGTCAATCCTTAGTTTCTTACTCCTTCATTTTTTTCCCTTTTATTTTTTGGATTTTTTTTTCAAAGAGCTTTTTTCCTTTTTTTTTTTTTTTTAATGGCAAACTCTAGAAAGGTGAATAAAACCAGAAATAAAATAAACGAAGAAAATAAAATCAGACAAGCAATTCAATGTGCATGTGTGTGTTTGTGTTCAATCGAATACCATGCATTCAAGGGCGATCACCAAGAAAATGTAAATCGTGGCATAAGAACCAATCATGTCCTTTCGGGCTTTATACCTGATATGAGTGCAGTAGCAAGATAATCGTAAATCAAGAATCACATGCTTTCGTTTACACAAGTCTTGGCTTGACGTATCTATAGTATTATAGATATAGCACACGTCTATCCAAGTTAGAATCAACAAGATCATAGTCGTAATAAACAAATAATTCCCTTTAATTGCATTCCACACTTTGTACTTCATGCATTTACACGTGTTACTTGAATGAAAAACACATACCAAGTACTACTCTTCTGGTAACATCAATCAAGAGATAAAACATGAAGTATCTCCTCCTCCCCAAACCGAAACAGTGAGAGCAACGGGGAACAAACACTCACTCAAAAATCATATGGAACTTTACAAGGAGGGATTTTAAACTCGCGGTGCTTCTATCTTAATCGTGAAGGCCCCGTATAGAGATCAAACCATTAAACTTAGAACAGTCATTCGCATACCCCAAATCAGAAGCCGATTTCAAGTTGCAAGAGAAAATTACAACAGCTATAATAGGATATACCCTTTTGTTACCCTGTGCCTCTCTCACACTCCCCGCTTCTGTTCTCTTGTCTTCTCCTCCTCGTTCTCTCTCTCTGTTCCCTCACTCCTTTCTTTCTGTCTCCCTGTCAGCTCTCTGTTCTCACTCTTCTTCTTCTTCTTTCTCGCTGTCTCTCTTTCCTCCTTCTCTTTCGCTCTCACTCCTCTCTTTCCCGTGCTCTCTCCCTCTCCGTTCTCTCACACCTCTCTGTCGTTTCTCTTTCTCCGTTCTCTTACCCCTCTGTTCTCTCACTCCGCTTTCTCGTGTTCTCTTTTTTCTCCCTCGCACCCTTCTCTTATGCTCTTTGTTTTCTCAACCTCGTTTTCTCATTATAGTCGACGACCCCACTCTTCTCTGTTCATTTATATCTAGGACCCGTTTGCTATAATGGGAAAAAATAAGAAGGAAAATTTTTTTGGTAATTCCTATTTTATTTTTATAATTATTATTTAATATTATTTAATAATTTAAAATTTTTTAATTATTATTTAATATTGATTATTATTCAATTATTAAAAATAGAGATATTAAAATTATTTTTTATTTCTAAAATCATATCATTTTTATTTTTATTTCTATATTTAATTTTCTTCGTGCCAAATTTGTGTGCCCAAAAAGAATTCCTTGGATCACTTCAGCAGTTCCTCCAAGATCTCCACAATCTTTGCTTTCGTCCTTGCTTCTTTGTTCGCAAGCCAGAGAGTTGCCTTTTCTATTGACAGAGGCGTGAACTGAAGCTGCACAAAGGTCTGGTTGCAACGTAAGGACTTTGTGCATTTTAGGGTCGTTTTGGTTGGACGATGGAATAGGGAAAATAATATAAAATATGAGTACGTGTGGGTAGGTAAGATATAAAATAATTTTTTAATTTTTATTTTTAAAAGGATGATTTGATGGTTAAACTAGTAATTTAATAAATAAAAAAAAATAAGAGTATAACAGAAATTATATAACCTATGTAAATAGAATGCGATCGCATAGCCGCAAACCAAACAGAGCACTAGGGTCTGGTGGTGTTGGTCAATACGCAGCCTTCCCTGTGTTTTAATCTCTTTGTTCCCCCTCATGGGTTATCTTTTTCTTCTTCCTCTTTTTAATTAACTTTTCTTTGGTTCCTTTTTTGTTTTGTTTTTATTATTATTGATTTAAAAATTAAAATAACTCAAATTAAATTAAAACTAACTTAAAAATTACTATGACTCAAATAACAAAATAACTATAATTTTTTCTAAATCATTTTTTGGAATATTTCAATAACTTAAAATGAAATTAAAATTGACGCAAAATTAAATATGATTTAAATAACAAAATGACTTAAAATTAAATTAAAATTGGTTAAAAAATAACTATGACTCAAATTATTTCAAAGTTAACTAAAGATGATATTGTATAAAAAATTGAAATTCAACATTTTTAATTTAATGTATTTTTTATGTTTTTGGAGAATACCTAAACAAAATATGGTATTTACATTTATAAAGATAAATCTAATTAAGTATAGATAAACGAAAAAAAATTATACTTTAAATATTTAATCATAATTAAAATCATATTAGCAGAAAGTGGCTACTCATCAATTTGTCATTCTATAAACATGTGGATTAATATATCATTTAAACTTTACACAACACTAATCTCAACCTTGAAGATTAAAATGAAGAGTAAATTATACTCCTTTTCTTTGAAAAATATTTAATTTTCACTCTTTTATTTCAAAATCAAAAGATTTGCTACATCAACCTATCTTGCAGCCAAAATAAAATAAAATAAAATTACACTTATTTTACCAAAATATTCTTATATTTATTATTTATATAATAAAACAAGCGTTAGATATATATTTGACCAATATAAAGATAGGTTAATTCTTTAAATTTAAAATAAATTAAATTTGTGGATTTCAATACAAAATAAATAATAATGAAATAATTTTAAAATTATTTTTAATAAGTTGTATTTTTCAAAAGATTTTGTGTATATTTTTATAATTAAAAAAGTTGTGTAATTTAAACATCTCTTCGAGGAGGAAAGAGTAATTTATTCTCAAATGAAATGTCTACCCTTGTACCTTTTCTCACTTTCTACTCTCAAAACCATCTTTTATAATCATTTTTGTGTAGATAACCTCCATCATTAGCAAAATTTGTTAATTTACTAATAAAAGGATAATACATTTTAATTAAATGGATCTTTTAGACTCTATTTTTTGTATAAATAATCCTTAAAATTTTAAGTTATGTATATATAACTCATTTGACATGTCATGTTTTTATTAAGGAAATAGTGAGCTCAGTAATAGTAAGAAATTACTTGCACATAGTCTTAAGTTTAGAGGGTCTATTTTAAACTTTTGACAGTCTTTTAAAGTTTTATCTATATATGACCTTAAATTTAGAAAAATTTTCTACATTAACAAGGAGTAAATAATGCCAAAATGATACACACACACACACATATTGTTCACAAGATGTTTAAGCCTTGGCTTTACCTTAATGGCTGTGCCATCTTATTTTTCTTTCCTCTCTCCCTCTCACACACTGTGTGTGTGTATTGTTTACAATCTGTTTAAGCCTTGGCTTTACCTTGATGGCTGTGCCATCTTTTTCTTTTTTCTTCTCTCTCTCTCTCTCTCTCTCTCTCACACACACACACACGTAATTTTTTTAATTTCATATTTTTTCAAAGGGGCCCCACCTACCTAGTTTACTAGTAAAGTAGCCTCTACTAATTGCAAATTCAAACTTAACCTAATTGTGATATATTGAGAATTAGAAAGTAAGATTTATAAGAGAGTTAATTTTAATTTTAATTTTTTTTTAGAAAAGAAGCTTTGATCAAACTTGCCATAGCTCAATTGGTCATAACCTTAGGATTGCATTTCTAAGAATCCAAGCTTGAATTGAGCAATTATCCCACTTTCCTTTCTATCATTAAATTTTTCCAAATACAGCTACACTTTTTCAAAGCTTTTGACTCATTTAAAATTCTCATGATGTCCTTAGCCCCACTCCAGCTTAACTAATTGGTTAGCATGTTAAGGAGATGGCATGCCTATGTTTTAGGGCTTCTTTGGTTTAGCAAATTGTTAATAATGTAATTGTAAAGGGAATGCTAAGGTAAATGCAATTGCATTGTTTGTGTTTGGTATGGCATCAAATAAAATAAGAATACCTTTGCATTTGCATATTTGGTTAGATAAAAATAGTAAAGAAATGGAATGTAAGCTACCAATTGACAAAAATGCCCTGATTTTAAAAAAAATTATTTTGAATGTAAGCTAACAAATGACAAAAATGCCCTTGATTTAGAAAAAATTATTTAGAAAGACAAATTTTCCTGCTTTCATTGGTCAAAGAAGCCACCACTAAGAATGGTGTAAATCAACATTCAAAAGCTTTTTTGAAGTTTGGCAATTTTGAAGTTCATCAAATAATAGCCAAATCACATTTGTAGAAGATAGAAATGAGAAGGAGGAAGGAGACCTAAAAACAAGAAAACATGGTAGGTCGCACTAGATTCAAAAAATCAACATGAATAGGTTGCACTAGATTTAGTGATTGATGACAAATGGTGATCGTCGATGTGAATCAGCGTGAATCATTAGAATGTAAGGGTGGACAATCAGCAACAATGACAAATAATGACTTTGGCATCAAACTTAATGTTTGCTCCTAGGGTGTCAAATGTGTTTTGAATTCCAAGGACAAATGTGTCTTTCTTCCTTTGGGCTCCAAACTTGCCCCATTTTCATGCTAAAGTGGCTTTGCAACCTATTGCAGAGAGATGATTGCATTGCAAACCCTAACACTCAACCAAATGATATTTTGCAATGTAATACATCCCCTTCTGTGTTATATAATGCTTAAGCAAATGGGACCTTAGTTTTCATGCTATCCCATCCCCAAATTCAACTCATGTGCTTAGCCTTTGGTAAAGGGAAAAGAAAAAATATCTTAAGCTTCTACACTTTCCATCTCTCTCATTTTAGGATTTAATCTATTAAAATCAAAAGATATACTACATTAACTTACTTTTTAGCAAAAAAGCTACAATTATATTTATTTTATCTAAATATTCTTATATTTATTATTTATATAATACAATAAGTGTTAAATATATATTTGAGCAATATATAAATAGTTAATTTTCTAAATTTAAAACAAATGAAATTTATAGTTGTCATTACAAAATAAGTTACATTAAAATAATTTTTTTTTAAAATATTTTCAATAAGGTATAATTATTAAGAGATTTTGTGCATATTTTTATAATAAAGATAAAAGCTATATAATTTAAATATCTCTTATAAAAAGAAAGAGTAATTTATCTTGAAATAAAATATGCGTTGCACCTTTGCTCACCTTTAACTCTCAAAACCATCACTTCCATCATTAGTGAATCTGTTAATTTACTAATCGAAGGGTGATACATCTTGGTTAAATAGACCTTTCAAAGTCTATATTTTGTGCAAACAACACTGAGGGCTTTGCGTTATGTGTAAATAATCCCCTAACATGTCACACTTCTATTAGTGAAATAGTGATCTCACTAACAACAGGAGGTTACTTATACATAATCTCAAGTTTGATGGATCCATTTTAAGGTTTTGAAGGTTAAGAAAGCTATCTATATATAACTTAAAAGGTTTAGGAAGGTTATATGCATTTTAACCTTAAAATGATAACTAAGTGCCAAAATGGTACAACTTTGCCATAGATAAAAGAAATATATATATATATATATATAAACTTTCAAAGAGATTTATTATGGTTTCACTTTTTACAAGAAGTTTAAGCCTTGGCTACACCTCGAGATTTGTTCCATTTTTTTCCTTTCTCTTTCTCCTTCTTTTCTTTTTCTTTTTGAGAATTCTGTGCTTTTACATAAGTGCTCCACCTATCTAGTTTGCTAGTAAAGAAGCCCTTGCTAATTGCAAATTTAGACTTAACCCAATTGTGATTCCTTAAGAATTAGAAAGTAGGATTTATAGGACGGTTAATTTTAATTTTTAAAATTTTTAATTAAAGTAAATAAGCAAAAGTATAAGTTAAAAGAAAATTTAGAGAAAAGAATCTTCAAATAATGTTGCCATAGTTCAATGGATTTTAACCTTAGGCTTGCATCTTCAAGAACCGAAGTTCAAATTAAGCAATAATACAACTTTTCTTTCTTTTATTAAATTTTTCCAAATACATCTACACTTTTCCAAAGCTTCTAATTATTTCTTATTCAAAATTCCTGTGATGTCCCTAGCCCCACTTTAGCTCAACTAATTGGCGAACATGTTAAGGAAATGGCATGTCTATTATTTTTTTTAGTTTTCATGCAATCCCATCCCTGGTGGATTATTAGGTTACGCATGATGGGTTGATGCAAATCCATTTATGTTACCTAGGAGAATTAATTAATTAAAATTAAAGTTCTTTTTTTTTAAGAATTTTAAATCTAGTTATTAGTTAATGGGTTTCAATTAAAAAAAACTAACAATTAACGTGCAATGTGTGATCATGCATTAAGTGGGTTTAAGAGAAGCTTGAAATTGATAAAAAAAATTTTTTTAGAGAAAAAAGACAAACAGAGAAGAACTTCTTCTTCCTTTCACTTCCTCTGGTAAATTGGTGCATCTGTTGTGGAACTAAGGTTATAGTCTAAATTATGAGTGTCATCACACCACATGGGGCAATAGATTAGAGCAAAATTATTTGCTACAAAAGGTAAATACCTTATACCATCTTGTATTTCTATCGTTGGTATTAGAGCCTGGTTGGCTTAGTTTATTACTTTCCTATGGTATTTTTATGTTGGCTAGGCTGATTTCAATGCATTTTCTATAAAAGATCATGAATTAAGGATAGTTCAAAATTTGGACCTTAAAGGCCATTAGTGGCAAAAAATTGTATAGACATTATTGGCAACAATATTCACGCCATAGAAAGCCCACAAAGGGAAGATCTTATGGCAAAAATTTAAGAAAAAAACTAAGACTACATTAAAGGTGTAACACCATATATTTTTAACTCATTTCATACTAATCTCATGCCTTAAATCATGCTACTTACACAAGAGGCAAGAAAAATAACATTAAATAATGGATCTCTTAGCATTTTGTCGTGTACAGGATTTTCATTTAGTGTCTTGTGGACCATGTGAGCTCATGTATCATATTCTCATATTTAATTACATGAATACAACTCAATTCCATCCCCAAAATTGGCCTAGAGCTCATGTATAGCAAGGGGATACATAAAATTCATGAACGCATTTTCGACCAGAATTTTCTCACTTCTATCACAAACTTTAGAAAATCATAACTAATTTTAGAAAAATCAAAATCATGTATTCTTTACCATTCTGAAAAGCTAAACATGTCTACTTTGTACTTAAAATACGTCCAAGCCATGAAACACAACAAAGAAAATGTTTGACATTCAAAAAAGTGTAGAGGTCTGGTTATCCACTGGTACTGTCACAAGTTTTTGCAGAAAATTTTAAAAATGTCCAATTAATTTCAAAAAATTCCAATTTATGCAAATGATACCAATCTAGAAAGTTACAGATGTTATCTAGAAGGAAAAAATAACTCTAGACCACTTCACTCATGCCTAGACCTCGAAACCTAATCAAACAATATCTAAGGTTAGTTTGAGCACCTAGTACTAGATAGGATCTTTAAAAATTCATATCTCCCTCTCTAGACATCCAAATGAAGTGCTTCTAATCAGTACAAGTCATTGAGAATGTCTAGTTTCTTCATATAAAATGTCATGACAATTGGACATCATTTGAGTCATGTGTGACAGAAATCATTTTCCGACCAATGTTATAGTACTAGTAACCAAAATCAGAAAATTTTTCAACTTCAACAACTCGCCAAATATTCCACAAACCTCCGAAAATTTCATACTTTAGCTTTTCAAAAAGCTCTCAATGAGCTCTAGGTGCATGCAAAATTTTAGACTAAGAAGAGCTCATTTGGATAAAAAGTGATATAGCCTCATGAAATGGTCATTTTTGCTCCCTATCAAGAGTCACTTTAGTCCAAATGGCCTCCTCTTGAGTTTGATAACTCTTGGGTAAGTTTAAAAGTATAATTATAACTTGTAGGAACTGTCTAAGTGGTCCCAAACCCCATGCATCTTAATTTAGCCACTCTACATCAAATAATATATATGTATCCATAACCACACAAGAGGCAATTTCCATGATTTGCATTGATTTAATGTTACACATGGGCTACATAATATTCATACATCATATTAACATTACTCAAGGTCTTACATTACCAAAATAATATATACAAGACCACTTTGATATTTAAATACAAAGAAAACTACAACATCTCCCAAGTGTAGCTAGTTAGAGTTCTTGGCTTACCTTCCTTGTATCTTGAGAGCCACCTAGATATTTCAAGATGGAAGGGGGAAGGGGAGTGAGATTCCAAGAATCCAAATAGCTCACACACACCCATTCATATACATTCAAGGCATACATACATCAATGACACAATTATGAAACATAAGGTGTGCAAGGCTACCATTTCATGCCACATCTACACATCAAGATCATTCTCATGCTCTAGGGACTTTTGGTTTTGCCTCACTCCAATTTTAGGACTTTTAAAGTTGTCTCACTCTTGGTTTAGGGACTTTTGACTTAGTCTCACCCATCCAAGGAACTTTTGGTCTAGTCTCACCTATGCCTTGAGACTTTTGGCACATCCTCACCCACTTTAAGGAACTTTTAGCATCATCTCACCCTTATGAGACAATCTCACATTCAAAGGCATTCAAGAGCACATATTGGTACCAATGTAATTCCATGAGATCATATGGCATATTACCAAATCATAAAAACATATACGAGCACACAATGATATACATATGCACACAAGAAAGTATGAAGAATAAGGTGGAGAACTACCTTTCAATTTATGCAAGCTTACTTTGCTAATTCCTTCCCCTCCTTGATTTCACAAGAGCACTTAGGTGGTTGGTTGTTCTCTTGGCCTAGGCATCACAAGGAACATACAATCACATACTTGAAGCAAGCCAAGACATTAAACTAAAGCTTAAATACACACTTGGTTTCATACTTTGCATTATGGTTCCATAATTAGTCTAAAGAAGCAACTCTTGGAATTCAATTTCTGGGTTCCATTCTCTTGTTATTTCTAGACTTCTTGGACTCATTTAAGGTCCTTGGAGTTATCACACATTCACTTGCACAATTGGAAATCCAAGGTACTTTACAAAGTACCATTATGGACACCATTAGTCCATCTCTCATTCCATGATTCTTAAATTTTTTCCAATGGTTCCCCTCATCTTCTAATATCATATGAAGTCTCAAACCAAGGCTAGAATAGATTAAAACACTCCCTAGCCCTAGAAACTATGCTTGGTCGAGGCACACCCATCAAAGGAGGTTTTTGGAGTTCAAATTTTTTCCTTGATGGAAGAGCCATTTGGCGAGGTTTTTAAGGGTCTTAGGAGCTCAAGAAAACATTCAAATAACCAAGAAAATATTCACACAAAATTAGATTTTACAAAACCCTAGAAAATTTCACACTTTCCTAACTTGATTTCTATTAGTTTTTCTTGGAATTTCTTACCATATTCTATCTCCCCAAGGTCTAAAACCCTTGTTTCCCTCTTGGTTTTGGACAGAAAATACCTCCCCCATATGGTTCTAGTCTAGGCCAAAAATACCTCAAGAAAGAAGCAACAAGGAGAAGCAACACCAACAAGTAGTTACCTTAGTTTTAAGTTTCTTTTCAAAACTTTTCTTTCTTGGTTCTCTTCTCCTTGAAAAAATTCAAACTCTCCCCCTTCTTTCTAGACCAAAAACAGAACCAATTATCCAAAGAAAACCATAGGGAAAAAGCCAAGAAGGAGAGGAAGAGAATTGGAAGAAAGAAAAGCTTAAAATTCCATGAGATTACCTAGTTTCTCCTTGGTTTTCTTCCTCTTTTTCTTCCCCTTTTGGTGTGCCTAAGAGAGCAGATAAATTTCTGTATTTTGGGTAGAAAATTTCGTGCTTAAGAAGGTGGGAGAAGAAAGGAGAAGTGTGTGGGAGTTTCTAGAAGCATACTTTTCCAAAAATTCTAATTTCATTCTTTCATAATGGCAATTTTGTTTCAACTTCATTTTACCTCCTTTTTTAGAACCATATTTTTCATCATAAAATTTAGGATCCTAATTTAATAAAATGCATTTGGAATCACTCAATTTGGAGCTAAAACCTTACCGAACGACTCCATCAAAGTTTAAACTCACTGACATTGGAGAACGTACATTGGAGGGGGTTTATCAGTGCCGGGGCTTCCTATGGTTTTTGGGGACTTTGAGAACCTTGGGAAACTCAAAATTTTCATTTTAAAAGCCCTGCTATGTGTTTTTCCCAAAGTTGCACTTATTTACGAAAATACCATTATGTTTCGTCAGTTTTCGTCACAAATTGTTTCTCCCATCCTAACTCCATTTTTCTTTCTGTCTGAGTCTAAAATTATCATTTTTAGGAGTCTAGAATTCTACCCAAATTTTTTGGGACATTATTTAACCTATTTCAGAAGACTTGCTTTTATATAGCTCATTTTATCGTTTTACGAAAATTATGTTTGTTACAAAAGGAAACTATAAACTTTTGGTTTTGATTAAACATGGTTGAACAACCTTCTTTCAAAGGTTGACATTCTTAGCACAAAGCACCATTAGCTTTAAGCTTTACATAAATGGAAAGCTTGTTCTACAAGCTTTCAAATGCCATAAAAATTGTTCAAAATGGATGAAAAAAGGGTGATATTTGAAGCCTTAAGGTTGGCCTCTTGAACATCTAATGTAACACCATCTTTCCTAGCTCATACCCATCATGCCTTATATGCTCATATGAGGTATTGGAAGAATAAGGTGAGATCTTCCTCATTGGACTCATGCACTTTCTTAGAGTTGTGACATGGTTAAAAATTCATTTAAGTGTCACATGGACCATGTGAGCTCATTCTATGCATCCTCATATTTAATTGCACCATTACAACTCATTTAAATCCCAAAAACATGCTTTTAACCCATGGAAACCAAAAAGGGATATGAAACATGCATGTTCATTTTCGGCCAGGCTTGGCCTCATTTCTGGGCGAAGTTTAGAAATTCACAACTAAATATAGAAAAATCCAAAACATGCAATCTTGGTCATTCTGGAAAGCTTAGGATGTCTAATTCATATAAAAATATGTGGAAGTCTTAAAATCCCACAAAAAAAGCATTTGACACGCAAAATCATCTGGAGGTCGGAGTGGGTCCTGCTACTGTCACAATTTACTGATATGAACTTTAAAAATGTCCAACTAATTCCACAAAAATCCAATGTGTGCAAATGATGCCACTATGGAAATATGTGGATATTAAATAGAGAGGAAAAATGTCTCTAGATCAGTTCATCGAGTCAAACTCTCAGAAATCCATGGAACAGTACCTCGGGTCAGGCAAGATGACTGATGCTGGGCAAAAATTTCGAAAATACATATCTTCCTCTCTAGACCTCCAAATGAGGTGCTTCTAGCTACAAGTCACTGTGACTGTCTAGTTTTTGCCTATAAAATTTCGTAGCCATTGGACTACGTTTGCCCCTCAGATAACACAATTTCACAACTGACCAAATGAACAGTGTTTATGGAGATCCGAAATTTTGATACCAACTTTGAAAAATCATAGAAAATTCCACAGACCTCTAAATGACCTGATCTTTATCTTTTCAAAAATTTCTAGACAAGATCTAGTAACATGCCAAATTTTAAGGCAAGAAGAGGTCATTTGGTCAGACTTGGACATCATGGGCAAAGTGACCAATTTCTTGTGTTAAAAGAGGGCTATTGGGGTCCAACTTTGCTTCTCCTACCTCTAAAGCTCTATGACGTGGGAAAGCATCAATATAGGATATCAAACATGGCTCAAATGTCTAACAACCCAGATTTGTAAAACTCACTCTCCCACACCAACACGTACAACATGTACATAATGCCAAGATCTTACTATTCATACCGAAACTTGCTACATCATGCACTATAAGTTTAATTCTCATACATATACATTAAGTACATCCATTTACAAGTATTCCTAAGTGCCTACAACATGTACATCATTAGATTACATCCCTTGACTTAACTACAAAATAGTGACAAAATGGCTCTTTTACAATTTCTTCACCGAATCCCCTAGCTTCAAGCTTGGTGGCTCCCATCTCTTATCTCACTTGGTCCACCTAGCATGTTAGGATGGTGGAGAGGAAGAGTAAGATTCAAAGAATCTCAATAGCTCATCTCTCTTTCAATTATACATAAAGCATGCAAACAAGTCTCACAAATGTATGCATGGGCATATTAGCATGTGAAATCATAAGAAAAGCATTTTCAACATTTGAGTAGGCTATACATAACATACAAAGGTTTGCCAAACTAGTGGATTAGCCTCACCCATTCACTTATAGATTTTGGACTTGCCTCACCTATTCTTTAAGAGGTTCTTGGACTCAACCTTACTCTTGGGAGTCAACTTCACTTTTGGGAAACTCTTTACTTTGTCTTAACTAACTTTAGGGTTCTTAGCTCATTCTCACCATGGCTAGGGGGTTGTTAGTTTTTCCACACTTAAGTAAAGCAAAGCAGTCACATAAAACATCATTGAAATTCATAAGACATCATCATGCTAGCATACTTTTCATGGTGTAAAACATACATACACATATACAAGACAATGTAAGCACACATCTATGCATGGAAGAAGGTGGAGAGAGCTACCTTATTGGCTAATCACAAGCTTTCCCTTTCAATTTGTCTCCTCCCTTGTTGATTTCACAATCACCACTAGATGGGAATGCTCCTCTTGAGCTTAGACACACAAAAGTATGGAATTACTCTCTTAACACTTTATTCATAAAGCTAGGGATTTCTTTCTAGCAAACCCTACTAAGCATATAGAGCTAGGGGTTCTTTCTCTCTCTAGAAGTTCACCCACTATCCTTCCTCTCTCAAGCTCTCAAGAAAGGAAAGCAAGGATGTGAAGCTACATGAATTCTAACCTCCCTCAAGAGTGGTTTTCCACTTTCCCTCTTCTGAACCAAGCCCAAAACCCAACTACTTCCACAACCAAAACCATAGGAAGAGAGGGTAAGGAGAGAAGAATAATATTCTAAGAGAAAAGCCATGCAAATCTTACCTTTTTCTTGTTCTTCCTTCCTCCTCTAGGTTTCTCTCTTTCTCCTCCGCCCTTTTCTCTGTCTTAAAGGGAGCTTAAGTCGGTTACAAACAGAAAGGAGGAGTTTGGAGGCTTTAAAAAGTCAAATTCTCTTTTTTCACGCTTTTTCGGACGAACCCTCACTATAGCGAGTCATAACCCTCACTACGGCGAGCTCATATCAGTCCCAGACCCCTGCCTTCGCTATAGCGTGCGCTACGGCGAGTAACACCCTGGTTTTTGTATAGGCTGCCCGCACTCGCTATAGTTAGAAGCATTTTCGCTATAGCTAGAAGGCACTCTTACTATAGCTAGAAGGCACTCTTGCTATAGCTAGACCATTTCTCGCTATAGCGAACATGTACATTCACTATAGTTAGGTTGTAACTAGCAGACTTAGAAAATTTTCAGCCCTTCGAAAAATTTCAGCTTTTTTTTTTTTTTTTTTTTTTTTTTTTTTTTTTTTCTGGTTGTTACACCTAATTTCTATAAATTTTACATTTAGAAAAATTTGGAGGTTGAAAATGAAATGGAAATCACACTCTTGGCGGTGGCTGTGAGGCTGCCCTACCACTTTTTGACCAAAACTTGGTAAAAATGCAAAGAGGAAGGCAAGAAGGAGGCAACGATGAGGTCACTATCTCTGGTATAGCCTTGGAGGGCAGTGCATGGCATATACGTGCCACCTTAAGATCTTGAATGTGCTTTCCTTTTTTTTTTGAAAATTTTTAAAGTAAAGAACTTATGACAGTGAGTGAAAGCATATGCAAGGGAGTTTGGGGCTAGTTTTTAGCTTTAAAATTTTTTTAATTCATGAGTTTCAATTTGGTATATAATTTGTTTTTGTTTGGATAAGTTTTAGTAGTGTCCAAAAAACACATAAAACACATTGAAGACCTTTTTGACAAGCCTCAAGATGAAAATCATTTCTCATAGGTTCTAAGTTTGATCAACATACTTTCAAATGATGTTTAGTAAGCATCGATCAATGAGAACCTTGAAGAGAAATTTTTCAAAGTCAAATAAAAACAAAAAATTTATCCTTTAATCAGTGTTCATAAGAGAGGGAGCTTTATAAAGAATATTATGTTGCCACAAATGTTGATAAACTAATCTGCTTTCTCTTTTTTTCTCTTTAAACACAAGAAATACAAGTATTCTTTAGGCATAATGCATATGAAAAGAGTATTCATTATAAGAGATTGATCAAATATGTAAAGCATATTTCCTTATATATGTTGAAGTGACCCTTGTAATTAGAAGTATGCTTTTTTATGTCTAAAAAGAAAATTTTTGAGATGACAAAATATCTTTAGGATGAGATCCCTTTAAGATATCATCTTGATTATTAATGTACTATATGTATGCAATAAATTGGAAATAAGAAAAATATCCTATTAAGTGAGAGTTTTCTGATGGGAAACTTGGGCTCATTTGAGAATTAAATTTAATAAATTTAATAGAAAAATGAAAGAAAATATTTTATTGAGTGAAAGTTCTTAGACTAGTGAACCTAGGGTCATCTAAGAACTATAATAAAAAAAAATTGTACATAAAGTCAATAGAAAAATGATGAAATCTTTTAAGATACATATGATGGAAGTAAGGCAAATTTAGACTTCCGATCATGAACCCAATAATGTCATTGTTAGTTTAATCAAAGTTTATTACAAATACATGGCATTGTGCATGTATAGTTATTATTTGCTATATCTATGTAGAAATTATACTATGATTACAACCATTGAGAATATCACTACCTAGCTTATTAAGAATGACAAGCTATGTTGTGTTAGTTAGAATTTTTTTTTAACACCATAAGGTTCTTACATCCTTAAAGAATAAGATGCTAAAAAACCTTTGAACAATGTTATATAAGAGTTTAAATATAGAAATATAATTGAATAAATGAGAGATCTAGAATTTTTTATTTAAAAGGAAAGAACAATATTATTTGCATAACAATGTTGAGCAATATGGGTGATAACCTCATGTATGAGTGCAAGTCAAATCCAATTGTTTAAGTCATGTGAATAACCCTTAAGGACCAGTTTATTCATACTTTTATAACCAAATTGAGAAGATTGACAATCAAAGAATTGAAGTCAGTCAGTTATATCCTTACTAATGAACACTAAGTTTAGGCTATCATAAAATCTCTTCCTTTTCAGTTAGGAACATATGAAAGTAAATTTAACCAACAAAGAGAGCATTGTTGTTTTTTATGATGTTGTTCTTATATAAAGCTTGGAGATGAGCACTTAAAAGTTGTTAAACTTTCTGGACATGCCTATGTGATTGAGATCACTATGACTTCAAAGTCCAAGTACACTAAGGACAACACTTTCATAATAATAAAAAAAAAAAGGCCAACATTTCAATAAGGCCAAGAAAGTTTTTAAGGAGAGAAATAAGCATGGTGAAAATAAGCTTGATATAGTTAATGTTAAGTATTATATTTGTCAAACAATAAATCACTTCGCTTATGATTGCATTGAGTAAAATATGATTCTTATAGACTATGTAGCTAAGAATTGAGAATCATTTGTAAAATACTATAAGCTACTTTTCAAAAGTAAATGATTTTATGCAGGAAGGAATGCAAGAATTGAATTAAAGGGTTTGGAACATGCAAAATTGATTTTGTATAGAGGATGATCTACATCTTACATAATATTTTATACACTTTAATGATCCAACAAAGCCTAACCTCTATTATTTCTCTTCTTAATTCAAAATTCAGCATTAATTTTCCATAACAACTCTACTAACATTTAAAAAAAGACAATGAATATGATGCTAGTTTCTTTTATGATGGTTTTATTATGCTAGGCACAATTTTGAATATGACTGTTTTACCTAATACTATACTTCCAATTTAGCTTTAGATATGAATGGTTTATACATAAGGCTAGGCCTTATAGGCGAATATAGAATGAGTAGATTAGTAAAAACAAGAAATGCTAGGATCCATTTTTACTTTAGAAATGTCACTATACAAACATTTTTTAGCAGGTCAAGAAATTAGAAAATCATTTGAAAAAGAAACTAAAAGTTAAAATCTATTACAATTAATTCACTCTCATATAGGTGGACTGAAAAATGAATATGAGGGCAAGGCACAAAGTTCAAAATTTCATTATATCTATTAATGATTATTAAGTCCATTTAATCCCCATAAGTTAGAAGCACTTGAGTGCTTTAGACATTATGTAAATATGATTGAGAATTAAAAGCATAAGAATATTAAAACTTTGAGTTATGATCAAAGATGTAAATATTTATTAAATTAGTTTTGAGAAGCTTTGTGATAAGAAAAGAATTATGAGATAATTAAAGATTTTTAACACTTTGCAACAAATGGAGATGTTGAGAGAAAGAATAAAAAACCTTACTTGAAATGGTTAAGTTAATGATGATTCAAGCAAACTTATATATTTCCTATTAGGATAATGAGTTAATGCTTTCAAACTTAATCGAGTGTCTTCCAAATTAGTTATTTCCATACCTTATGAATTATGAAAAAATAATGACCTATTTTTAAGCATCTTAAGACCATAGGGTTAGCTATTTATGTCAATGATAATTCTTGCAAGCATGGGATAAAAGGGTAAGGAATGTATACCTTTATTAGATACTAAAAATAGTCAAAGTGATATATCTTCGTTGGTAAAAATAAAGGTAGAAGTATAATTGAAATTGAATCAAGAAATTTCACATTTAGAGAATGAATTTTCTAATAGGAAAGAGATTGATAGGAATAAATCTTTTTATAAGACACAAGATCAAGATAAGAAGGATAAGTAATAGTACTTCAATCTATTGATCCAAGTGGAAGCTTAGTGCAAATTGAGAATGTTGCATAGAAAACCCCACTATTTAAGAGTAACTATGAAAGTGTGCCTAAACGTTAGTTTGAGATTGAAAGGGCAACATTCAAAGGTACTCAACTAAACAATGAGAAGCCAAACATATTTCAATAGACTCAACCATATCTTATTAAAGAAGATTAAATGAAATTAATAGAATAAGAGATAGATATGATGAGGACAAATTATATCTTGGACTCAGTTGATCGTCGATTTGATTGAAAGGCAATGAAGAATAAATGGTTTTTAAGATAAATAAAAAGACAAATGGATTAACTAAGAGATAAAAGACATACTTAGTTGCTAAAGGGTACACATAATAGAAAGTATATGTTACGAAAATACCTTTTTACCTGTTGTATGATCCAGTTCAAATTAGACTAATCCTAACTGTAGTTACAAGTTTAGACTTAGAATTATATCAAATGTGTGTGATAAACTACATTCTCAAATTAAGAACTAGATAGAGAAAGTACATGCAATAACCCTTAGGTTCCATTGAAAAAAGAATATAGCATAAAGTTTGTATATTTCAAAGGTTCATTTATAGACTAAAACAATTATCTAAACAGTGACATTTGAGATTTCATCAAGTAATAACCTCGTATGGTTGTCAAATGATCAATGATAAACATTGTATTTATATTAAGTGATTTGAAGGAAAATCATAATATTATCCTTTATATGGATAATATGCCATTAGCTACAAATAATCAAGATTCTTTAGTGGTCATTAAAGAATAGTTATCCATGAATTTTGTGATGAAGGATATGAATAAAATAAAGTATATCCTTGCAATTAAGATGCAATTGTCACACCCTGCAGACAATGATGCGACCGGCATAAAAGGTAGCCAATTTTTTTTTGTGAGCCTTCACTGCCCAAAAGTTCTATCAAACATTAATGAATATCCCTAAGATTTAATTTCCAAATATCAGAACCCAATGAAACAATTTCAAATCATATATGCATTACATAAATTTAGTTCTAATGGACTCTTGTAGAAATTTTGGCAGAGTCTCCCCTGTAAATTGGACCTTTCGAAATTTCTACAAATCAACCAACTAGTTTAAAACATTAAAAGTAAGTTCAGTTATCAATCCAGAATAAAATACATCAATTTTTAGGGATAGGGGACCCTATCTGTGATTCAGTAGATCTACATTCACACTTTTTTTTCTAAGCAAAATAAATCACATCAACATTAACAAAATATGCCTAGATGAATAGGAGCGAGGCTCACCAAGAAGGGTGAAAATTCAACTACTTCTATATTGCTGAGGATGGACCAAGGTCTGCATTGCTATCTAAAAAAAATGTTAAAATACACGGAGTGAGTTTAGTGCTCAATGAGTAAATAATGCTAACTATAGTGGTATGATTAAACCACCTAAATAGTTATAGCTAATGCAAGAATATGCCTTATGTGAGTCATGCTTAACAGTGCATAAGGAGCATCTAAACAGAACCAAATGGAACAGACATAGGGCACACAACTTGCAGGGAAATTAACCACAAATGTAGAGCATCTTGCTCGCGAAGAACAAAGTAGATCTATATGTGGTGGCCACTCACAGGGGCTAGTAACACTCTTGCTAGCTGGGGTACAGTTCATGGTGTACTAAGACTAACAACTACTATTGTTAGCTGTAGAGTTCCATAGTAAATAGCTCCCATAAGAATGTTTTTCAAATTATACATTTAAAATGATTAAAATTCATAATCATATACACATTCAATCAAAAATAAGGATTAGAGTAATTCCTTAGGTGCCTCAGGTATAAAAGTCAAAACATATCTACCAGAAATTGTTACTTTCAGAAAGAAAATAAGATCAAGGAATGGTTTGTCCCCAGGATATAGTAAAATCTATATACGTAGCAAGTAATCAAATGAAGAGTAAATAAATAAATGATGGTTATTGTATAGGGTATAATCAACTTTGAAGCAAAGAAAGGAAATTGAAACTATATCGTACTTAGGGTTGGCATTATTTACTCACCCCTTAAGATGACATTAGAATAGTTTCCTATCGCATCCCTTTGCCAAATTCTTAGTATACTTATTTCTCCCTAAATATCCTACTACATGATCTATAAGGTCTTAGTACTTGAATACCGATAGTAAAAAGAAGAATTTCTCTTTAGACATGATGACTCGTCAAATCCCTTTAACCTAGTATTGATATGAACTTACTCGTTTAAGTTACAATTTCAATTCTCAACACTTCATCTCATAATTTCAATCACTATTAAAGTACACCTGCTTCATCTATGAACTACTTGATGCTTTTGAAGAGTCTCAACTTAACACATAAAGATTTCACAATACGCTTAAGTTCGAAGATTAAACAATAGGCTGGTTATCAATGGAAAAAGCTTTTATTCCTTAATTTACTTAACAAAGTGGCACTCTTAGTGATAAGGACTAATCATACCCATCTAGAAATGCAATTCATTCTCTCTCTATATATATATATATATATATATGTATATGCTTCTTTTGATATTTGTAATACCAAATACATAATATACTTTCCTAATTACTCATCTTAATTAATTTTCTCCACAAAATTTCCAAAATTCTTATATTCAAAATTTTGAGTATCTATTCCCTTTGAATTATATATATATATTCTTTTTTTTTTATCAATGACAACTCAAGATAATATGGTGTCATAATACCCAAAAACTCATTTGTCTCCTTTTTTTCCTTTAGCAAAAGTTCATATTCATATATATATATATACACACACACACAATTACACAGCTCATTATATCCTCTCTACTTTAGTTATAGTAACACATATGCACACACAGAGCTCATGGCAGCAGATACCATAAATTGAAAGTATGAAATGGGAAGAATTTATACCACAAGAAAAGAACACCTACCTAAAGCAAGTTTGAATTTGGACCTTAATAAAAACAATGCAGCTCTTTCTCCTTGGTTCTCCAAAACAAGTAAATTATTCTCCCATTGTTTTTGCACCAAAAAAAAGAGATTCAGAAAGGAAAAATGAGCTATAATGGCCATGCTTTCCCCACACAACGCCCTATGATAAACCAGTCAAGGCACACACACACACACACACACACGCTTGAGTAACCTACACTTCCTCTTATTTGAGAAGGGCGTGGACTAGTACGAAGCAATTTAAATACCCAAACCAATACAAAACATGGTTGAAGGGAGGCAAGTTGTAGGGAAAGGATTGGTAACTAAGAAGAACAAGGGAGCATGGCGCTGCAACAATAAAATCACACAAGAATAGTAAAAAACATCACACAGCAGCTAAAACACCTTAAGGACATGGTTGCTACATGAACAAGGCTATAGAAGGGATGGTGTTTAATGGCTCAAACCTGTTTTGGCAGTCTAAAATGTATAGGTTTGGGGAAAGCAATGTGTGGCAGAGATATAGCATAGAAAAAGCCAAAAAAAAACCAGTTTCAAATTATATTAGTGGGGGGGGGGGGTTTTCGGTATTTAAGGAATGAGAGAAAGAAGTAAAAAAAAAAAAAAGATTATATGCTACTACTAAGGCTTGAACCTATAACCTATAAGATGTAAGTGGTTCTCATATGCCATCTAATCCTAGCCTTAGCATTAATCCCCTTATACTTAAGTTTATATTTATACATGGTACTTACATAATGGATTGCTCAAAGAAATCAATTGCTCTTTCATAAGAGCATTACTTATGAGAAGTCTTTGAGCAGTTCAACATAAAAGATTGTAAGCTCATCGATATCCTTATAGTAAAAGTGATCTATAAGTTGTAAGATATGTCCTTAAATTGAATCTACTTTAAAAATTATGTAGAAAGTCCCTTACTCCAACATTGTTAGATATTGTATGTAATGATGTATACACGGTCGAATATTTATTCCCAACTGACCCTGTGACTAGCAATAGTCAAATCTTAGTCAATAAGATTAAAATACTATTAAAAGAATCTTAAGATACTTGTAAGATACAATAAATTATGCATTGTATTATTAAGTAAGTGATTAACTTGAAAGATACTCCAATTTGAATTAGAGAGGAGATCCATATATATATATGAAAATTTGATTTAATGTAATTATTCTTAAGCCTAAATAAGTGTTTGGATGAGCTCTTGATATCCCTAGAAGGCTCTTCATATGCATCTTCCATCAAGAAAATGAAGCAAGCATACTTGGTGCTCATATGAAGTATAATTTTGGCCTAGGCTAGAAAGAGTACCAAAAGGAAGTTTTAAATTGTTCCAAGCTTAGTTTTGAGTCATATATAATGGAAGAGGATGAGAGAAAGCTTTGAAAAAATTTTAGAAGCCATGGATAGTGAGATAGCATTATAGGTTCCATATTATGGCTTAAAGAAGCAACACCTAATTAGACTCCATGATTTGATTGTGTGATGACTCCAAGAGGTTTAAATGGAGTCAAGAATCATAAATAGATGGAGAGAATGGAGCCAAGATGATGTTTTCTTAAGGTTGCTTCATTAAGTGCATTATAGAACCATAAAAGGGTTATATGAACCACTTAGCTTTTCTAATGAATGTATGGCCTTAGAATTTGATTCAAGAGTATAATTAGCTTCCATATGATGTGTCTAGGCTAAGAAAAATGATCTCCACCTTCTTGTGCATGTGAGGTCGAAAGGCTTAGGGAAAAAGTGTGCTTATGTGGCAAAGGTAGCTCTCTTCAACTTCTCTCATGCATGAATGTGTGCTTACATTGTCTTTGGATATGTGTTAGTGTGTTTTAATCAATGAAAAGTATTTTAGCATGAGCTTGTATTCCATGGTACCATGATGATATTTTATGCATTCAAATAATATTTTATATGCTTGCCTTAGTTTGCTTAAGTATGGAGAAGTCAAAAACCCTTTAACCATAGTGAGGATGAGCCAAGAACCTTTAAAATTAGTTGAGACAAAGTAAAGCGTTTCCCAAGAGTGAGGTTGAGTCAAAACCTCTTAGAGAAAATAGATGAGGCAAGTCCAAAACCTATAAGTGAATGGGTGAGGCTAGTTCACTTACTTGGTAAGCCTATGTATGCTATGTATGACTTGTTCAAATACTAAAAGTGTTTCTTGAATGCTTATACATGTCATTATGCTTATGTAAGCATTTTCAAGGCTTGTATTGCAAAATTTATGTGTGATTGAAAGGGAGATGAGCTATTAGGACTCTTTGAATCTCATCCCCTCCTCTCCAATGTCTTAACATGCTAGGTAAAGCAATTGAGCAAGGTAATGGAAGCCACCAAATCTAGAAGAAGGAGATTGACATCAAAGTGTATGAAAATCTAGTTTTGTCTCTTTTGTAGCTATGCACATGGCATATGATGTAATTCCATGATCAAATTGTTATATAATCATATGAACATATGTAATTACCTAAATGTTTGATGTATGTATGAGTTTTAGTGCCAAATGAATAGTGATGTGCAATTTGGGTATAGAATGGCAAGACTAGACTTGTGAAATCTTATGTATGGCATAGGGTGAGAGAGTGAGTTTGAAAAATCTGGATTTATGCACATTTGAGACAAGTTTAGAGAGCTATTTTGGTACATTCCCATGTGCTCAAGTGGTCATGGTTGCCTTAGAACTTGAAATGGACCATTTGAACCCTTTTGATAACATAAAATGAGCCATTTTGCAACTCAATGTCAAGATCTGACCAAGTGGAGGAATTTGCCCATGAAATTTGGCATATGTATAGATCTTATCTAGATATTTTTGGGAATCTAAAGACCAGATTATTTAAAGCAATGTGTAATTAATTATGAATTTCCAAAGTTGGCATTTTTCTACTGAACTGATGCAGATACTATTCATATGGTCAAAAATTTAGGTTGTGTCATTCGTAAGTCTAATGATATCCAATGCTCATAAAATTTTACAAACATAAACTAGACATGATGAGATTTCTATGGCCATTAAGATCACCCCAATTGGACCTCTGAGCAGGGAGATATGAATTTTTGAAGTTGGAGGTCGAGTACCAGTAATAATAGTCGACCTCTAGTATTATTCCATCAATTTCTGTGGTTAGCAGCCTTAGTTGTGATCTAAATTTATTTTTAGCATAAATTAGACATCTATATATTTCTAGAATAGTATAGTGTGCCAAATTTTGATTTTTTTTAAAATTAGTTATGATTTTTCAAATTTCAGGCATAGAATCTGGAAAAACAATTCGAGGCTGCACCATTGTATTTTGTGTATCTACTCCCTTTGCTTGAGGTATAGGACCCTTCTTGAGTTTGTTATGAGTTTCATTTATGTATTTAAATATGAGGATGAGATGGATAAGTCCATATGACCCACGGGACACTAAAAAAAAATTTACCTGTGATGAAATACAACTTTATCCATGATTTCCAATGCCATTATATTACTTCCTATAGAACTAGCATGGGATAAGGCATGGAAATTGCATGAGTTGAGCCTTAGAATTATGGTGTTACACAAAAGGGTGTTACTCTGTAATATATCTATGCATAAAATGCTAGTTGATCACCTAATGAAACATATACCTGGACATGTGCATGAGAAAGACAAAAAATCTCTTGATATGCATAAAACATGGAGTATCAAGCCCTATGTATAACTTAATTGTTAATTGAATAGATGTGTTATGCTATAATTATAGATAGGATATACACAATAATAATATGTCATATATGTTGATAATGTTGTCTCTCTCATACAAGCAATTGCCTTTAGTGCTTATGAAAAGTGAGCAAAACATAACATATTTGTACTCACCATGCAAGGCAATGGAAGCACTAATATGACAAAAAAGGAGGAACATAAAATATAAACATGTCACATTAACAAAAAGTGAATAAGAAAGTCAAGGTGAAATCTAAACACATAAATAAATAAATATATATATATATATCAAATTATAGATTTCCACTATTAATAATACTTATAGCCAAATGTGAATTCTCTTTTAGTTATTATAGGAGACAAATGGAATGTTAAAATTCAAGTTAGGCACTATGCATGTCTAAACTAAGATCTGTATGGTGTTGATAAACAAACCAAAATGACATACATTTTTATAAAATAAGAGAAACACCATGACATGTAAATCATATCGTATGAGCTTAATAAGCATAATTGATCTAAATGGTATGTGGGCGAAAAGAAGACTACTTGACAAATGAACACTTGTGCTAGCATTTAAGGCATGCCCATTATAAAGTTGTTTTAGTAATATCATAAGTGTGGATACGATGTATATGAGAAAGATAATCTAAGTAAAATTAAACAAAAAAGAATTAGATTTACCATGAATATAGAATATGGTGTATACGAATGAATCTATGGCATCCAAAGTACATAAATATGAGTGCATTGTATATCTAAGGGATGCCTCTTTTATATTAGTCTTATAATAGAATTTCTAATATAAGAACTCTAAAAAATTGTGCCAAGTGATCATGGTAGAATGCTTGGCATGAAAATTTAGGAAGAGTAAAGAGTTCTGTGTTTTTATCCTTATGCATGAGTAGAAAATGTTAGATTATTGAATTGTCCATAATGGGCTAACCTAAATTCATTTATACAACACAAGAGAATTAATTAATTAATTATGGTAATTAATTAATTAAATTAATTAATATTAACATTCATTTTTTGGAATTTTAAATTTGATTATCAATTAATGGATTTCAATTTTTTTAAAAAAATTGAAAATTAACTTACTATGATCATGCATTAAATGGGTGACTGAGAGAAGCTAGAGATTGATAAAAAAGTTTTCTGAAGAAAAAACGACACAAATAATTCTTTGAAGGAGACATATAGCAAAGAACTTTTTCTCCATGCCATCTTGTATTTCTATCAATCCCCAAATTCAATTCTCGTGCTTAGCCTTTGGTAAACGGGAAAAAAATCAGAAGCTTCTACACTTTCCATCTTTCTCATTTTTGGATTTAGGCTCTCTTTCTCTTCCATCTAGTTAATCTTCAACTTCCCTTCATCACTATTACTTTATAGTGTTTACTACTCCTTTCTCCAGCCAAGAATCTATACAAAATAGTGGCAACTTGGTCTACAACTCCAACTCTTCAATCCTTTTGGTTAGTAGATTTCTTCTTCTTTTTTTTTTAGCTTCACGTCTACTCTTTCTTTTCCTTCAGATTTAAGCTATTGTCCATGATTTGAGGCTTCTTCAAGCTAGGGGATTTGATCAAGATTATTTTATAACTAGTAGTAACTAAAATTCTTGGCCTCACTTTCACAATCATTGGGCATTAACTACTAAATTTAAAAGCATAATATAGTATACAAGATTTTTATTATATGATTATATAATAACGATGAAGGATTTCTATACTAAATTTCATGTCTTTTCCCTTGACTTCAAGTAGATTGATTAGATCATAAAATTTCTCTTGACTTGGGATTGAATTAAATAAGAAACTTGTTTGTGTTTATACACTATTTTACCTTGATGAGTTGATTCTCCCAGACAATTGTGCAAGTTTGCAATTAACAAGTTTTACATAGCCAAGAGGAGAATGAACTATAAATTAATTAGTAATTTAATTATACAACAAAAGTAAGATGATCTTAATTTAAACGAAGTATAAATCAGTTTTACATAGCACTAATTTCTTTGTCTTACCACACAGGGCAAGGTGTGGTAAGCTATTGATATTACTATGTAAGTTGCTTGTGCTTGAGAGTATGTCTATGGCTTTCATCCTTTTGTTAGCAACTGCTTGTAACTTAATTAAATTGATGTTAGTTGCATAAGGGACATGGGTTATGGGTTAAGTTATAAGAAATCTTAAGACATTGAGGATTCTTAGAAGGAGTGATAGAAAGTATTAATTCTATGCTTAATGCACCGTGACTAGATAACATCCCATCACATACTTTCTTATCTTATGATCTCATATTTTGCATCTTTGTATTTTGTAAAAGATTAAGGCTTCTTAAAATTCTTGAAAATATATTTACATATATTCTCAAACAAGAAATTTTTAATTATATTCCATCTCTTCAATTGTAAGTTGTTGATACATGTATAGAATCAATAGAAGTTATCTTAAGAAAATTTTAAAAATCTCTTTATTGGTTACTTATAAGAAATATTTATAGGCAAATTGAGTTAGTATGATTCCAAAAATGATAGTAACATTTTATGAAGAGACTAATTATAGAACATTAGTTGCCAATAATAATTCTATTAGCCTTTTGTACACTCTAACTAGTACCTCAACTAAAAAAGAGGTGCAAAAGGTGCTAGCCTCATGTGACAACCATCATACATGGAACAAAGAGAAGTGATTCATGTAAGTTGAAGACTCATGACTATTGGTTATTTACTCATTGTGTTGTGTGCATGATTGTCTAGTTACTTATTCGTATAGATTGTGTGCTCATGACTATTATCTTACTATGAGGAAAGTCCTTCTAATAAAAAAGTTCAGAAAAAATTTGGTTTTAAAACACTTTAAGAGTATCTTAGAATTGACCTAATTTACATTATTGTTATTTTCACTTATTTTTGACTATGTGATTGTCATAATGCAATAGGCATTTCATATTTGAACCTTAAAAGATTTATTCACTATATGGTAAAGCATAAGTTCAGATTTTAAATCGATGAAAGATATGTGCATAAGCTACCCTGATTTATTTGTTCATTTATTTAATTATCCATGTTTTTATTTCTTAAATTTTCAGATTTTTTTTACATGTTTAATATTTAATATTTCCAATAATAGAGACAAGTCAAGATTTTCTTCTGCGGGTGAAGGTCAACATATCTTTTGGGTGAACCCCGCTTTCATCTACATGGGCAACATATCTTTTTTTGACATCGGTATAACTATTTGTGATCTAAATGTAGCTCTACAAATTTCAAAGGCAAGATCTCCCACCCTAATATAAATTGAATTGGTCATTAGAAATTGAGAGTAGAATTCCCCTTATATTGCTACTACTGACTATTGTAAAAATTGAGATGCTTTACATTTAGGAAATCCTTTGTTGAAATTTCTATAAGGAAAATGAGAATTCTATAGTGTGATCAAAAGTTTTATATTAATGAATTTGCATTCTAAATAAATGAGTTTTTCAATTGTATCTTCTTTCTGTTAGTATTTTTATATTGTGAGAGTAAATTTTTGTTTGTTGTGCTGAGTTTACAAATGTGAGATACATCTTGTATTCCTGTTAGTCATATCTTTGATTTTGAAATGTGACACCAATAATACCAAAATTAGGGCAGAGAGAAGGTATAGCAAATGAGAAATGAAAAAGAAAGAAGGGTGCATGAAAACTTAATGGTGATATATAACATTAACAACTCAGAAGAGTATTAGTAATAAGCAAATAAAACTCCCTATTTGCATAGGTAAGAAAGAAATTAGAATCTTCCTTTTCGAACTTGTGCCCAAGCAATGGCCGCAACTGCAACACCCCCCAAATATGCAGATCCTGATACATGACTCTCTCCCTATAATGTGAAAACCAACAATGTGTTTTAGTTATCTTGTCATTCTAGTGATAACTAGAGTTTAAAGATATACTTGAAGCGAGGAGAGTAGAAGATAATAAAAGGAAAGGAAAGGAATATTTGACATAGATATTTTCCTTAATTTAGATCGAAATCAAACATTCCATTCTCTGCCATCCAAACATAGCCTAAAAGCCATGCAAGCGCCCATCAATTTTCTATAAGATAATGGATGATCATCATTAGAGAATGCTTGATAGGAGTGAAAATAGAAGAAGTGAAAGGAGAGAAATTGGAAACTAGCAAGATAGTAGATACATTGCCAATTTCCACCCCTCTCTACCCTCTTCATATTCAACTAACCCTGCCCTTAATTAAAGGAAGATTGTCTCGGCTAAAGTCAATGGCATCAAGATGGTAACAAAAGATGTCAAGAGATAGACATGGCACAAACTAGTGATTTACACAGGAATTTTCATATGACATTCATCAGACCTATTGTGTGACATATGTTTAGGCTATAACATACTTAATTTTAACAGCTTGTTGAAATTAATGTTAATGTCATTGAAACACTAGTTTATGATTAACTGATCATTTTCCTAAAAGAGAAGTTGCTTAAGCTGGAAAATACAAAGAAAGATGTTTGGTGAATAAAATAAACAAGTCTAGAACTAGCAAAATTATGACGACATAAATGGTTGCCTTCAGAAAGAGGAATATATGAAGCAGCACAACTGCATTCACAGCTCCATTAGCACCCTAAACATGGGAAGATTCCATTCATATTAATTTATACATTCACAATTGACCAATGTTCCAACTTCCAAGTGATACAAATAAATAGCTATTTTCAAACCATATATAGAAGTAATTTGATGATCAACCTATAATTTGTTGAAAAAAAAAGACTTTTAAGAAGACATAGCATTATAAAAATAGATATTTCTTACAACTTAGGAAGCTTGGTGGAGTTTCCATGGCCAGCATATAATTGATAATTTTTGGAGGATTGAGGACAACATGTGATAGATAATAGGAAAACATAGATATGTATGCCTTAAAAGCAAAAGAGACTCTAGAATCAAAATGGGATAAAATCAATGACTTTGATAAATTATAAACCAAAAAAGAACTTTCTATCCTGAAATACTAAGGAACAAAGAGAAATTAAATGTACAAGCATGAAATTTTGTTGCAACATTCTCTTTCACATGATTTTTGCTTTGAATTATGTTCAAAAAAATAAAAAAGATAAAAGCAGATATAATTCCCAAAATATGTATTGCAAATCAAGGATATAGTTGACAAGTCATTCTAACAACATTTGTTATCAAACACGATGTCCCACTCCTTGAAGAGGAGGCTCAAGGCCATTATAGAGTAGTTATTAAAAGCTTACATACGTTTGTTGCTTCGAAACATTTGTACCCTCTGAACCTTGTATTAGAACAAAAAGAAAGGTTAAAACTCACTCAAAAAATTGAAGAACTTATCACTTGTCTTGCAAAATAAAATATTCAACTAAACATTTTAGGTTCCAACCTAGAAGAGAATAAGCCATCATGGTACTGTTAAATGCAATTTATCATTTATTATTGATCAACTTAGGCACAACCATGTTTATTATCATTGTATACTATATAAAAAAGATCCCTTTTATTTTGGTTTTCCTTTCCACATTATTTATAAAACTTATTTCTGAACCAAAGTGAACCAAACATTCGTCAACCAAAGATTTAGCATTTAACATTTTAGATTAGAGTAGATATTTAAAGAAGGCATCATTGAACAATAAGTATAATATTTACTTTTTGTATTTTTTATTTTTTTGGCTATGGTAGTGTTCAAATCTAAATTTTCTTCATTTTCTTTTACCCAGAAAATGCTAAAATGTTTTAAATTTAGTTTGGTGAGAGACTAGTAAATATTTCACTCATTGTTATCATCATTAGACCTTTTACGTTTGTGCCTTATAGGCTTGATGCGCCAAGTAGAAAACTAAACCACCAACTGCCCTAGCAAGATACAACTTCAACAAGCATCTAGCTTTGAAAACTCTACAATCTGCCTAGTGGAAAAAGTTAGAGTATTAGAAGCCAATGTAACAAATAATTCATTAAAAACAAGAAATAAGAAAGCAAGCAAAAAAGAAAGGAATCTAGATAATATGTTAGTAACAAATAATACTAGACATATATTAAGATTCTTAACAAGCCATGACATAGGAAAATATATATCTTTATAACTAATAATTAAATTTATTAATTATATATGCCAACAAAGAAGGAGGATATGGGATTAACAATAAAATATACCAACCACCATAATTGTAAAGACCTAAATGTGCATATATATATTTATTAAAGGATAGCATTAGCTGAGGGTGTCTTTGGTTTAGTGGCAGACAAGTGAATTTGATATTCCATGTCCTATGTTAGAATCCTGAAGCATGCCAATATTCACATTTTTTTCCTCTTCTGTCATTTTTCTGTTATTAAACTCTGCCTATGACGAGCCTTGATGCAAATTATTTTTCATAGCCAGTCTCAAGCCTGGAAAAAAGAGGAGGGTTGTGTTAGGCAATCGACAACCAACGTAAAACTTTGTCGAATCTTTATGACATGGACAATCGATATATTAAACGTAATGCTAGGGCGTTGCCCAGAAGTAACGCACTGTATAGCTCGAGTACAGTGACAAATGAGCAAGAGTCGCTGCATCGTCACCTGAGTGTAGTGAAAAATAAGCAAGGGCTTCCACATTTTCATGAACGAATGTAGGTAAAGAAGTTAGTTTATGAGAGTAGGATTCGTTTTGGGACTTGGAATATAGGTACACTTAGGGTAAGTCAATAGAAATAGTAGATACCATGATTAGGAGGAAGATTAATTTTATGTGTTTACAAGAAACTAAATGGGTAGGAGAAAAAGTGAAAGAATTAGACACTTCAGGTTTTAAACTTTGGTACACTGGGAAGGCTAAATCTAGAAATGGGGTAGGTATAATTGTAGATAAGTTTTGGAAAAATGTTATAGTGGATATAAAAATGTTAGGAGATAGAATCATTGCATTAAAGTTAGTAGTGGAAAAGGAAATCTTTAATGTTATTAGTGCCTATGTACCACAAGTAGGATTAGAAGAATATCACAAAGTAAAGTTTTTAGAGGATTTATAATGTTAGTTCAGGAAATATCATTAGGAGAAAAGATTTTTCTAGAAGGGGATCTAAATAGTCATGTGGCAAGTGTATCTTCAGGTTACGAGGGTGTTCATAGAGGACATGGCATAGGGGAACCAAATGCAGAGGGTAAACTATTTTAGACTTTACATTGACGTTCGATCTCATATTAGCTAACACTTATTTTAGAAAGCGTGAGGAACATCTTATCACGTACAAAAGTAGAAGGGTATGTTCTCAAATTAATTTCTTTCTTATAAGGAAATCAAATAGAAAACTTTGCATGGATTGCAAAGTTATACCTGGAGAGAGTTTAACTATTCAACATGGAGTTTTGGTTATGGATGTACGAGTTAGGAGGAGAGTAAAAAGTAAAGGCGAAAATAGGGTGTTAAGGACTAAGTGTGTCACATCCCACAATTTAAGTATGTTGACATAGAAGCGAAAAAAATAAAGTGAATAATTATGAACATCATTTTCTAATCATATACGTTTTTCTTTTAGGTGACTTTTGTAGAAATTTCGACAGAGTCTCCTTTATAATTCAGACCTCCCGATATTTTTACAATCTGTCAGCCCAAGACAATACACCCAAAAAGGGCAACCCGAATTCATTCAGACCAAAAGAAATTTTCAGGGAGTGGGGATGCCCTATCTATGATTCAGTGGAGCCAACTTTACAAAGTTCAAAACAAAATACACATACAAACAAAATACACCCACATGAGCAACGGCAGGCTCGTCAAAAGAAGTAATCAAGAGATCGACAACTAAAAGGTTGCTGAAGGTAGACTAGGGTCCGTACTGCTATCTGAAAAAAAAAACATATTTAAAAAAATGAGTTTGATACTCAATGAATAAGCAATGCCAACCCTTTTTAAAATAAAGGTAGGGTCACAAATATATATGTACATATTTATAGATATACCGCATAAAACATGCTTTATGCAACTTCTTTCTTAAAATGTACTGAAAGCATCTGAGCAGAACCAATTGAAACAGACGCAGAGCACACAACTTGCGAGGAAAAATTACTACAGACACAAAGCATTCAGCTTGCGAAAATAATATGACTCCACGTGTTGTGGCCTACACATGGGGCTAGTACCACCCCTGCTAGCTGAGGTACAGATCATGGTGCACCAGGGCTAACATCCACTGCTGTTAGCTACAGGGTTCTGAGCAGATAACTTCATAAAACAATGCATTTTTCCCATTTAACATCTCAGACAGAATACCTTCCAGATTGATTTCATAGTAAAATTTCCAAATAACTCAAACATCGGTCAATTTGAAAAATTCATGTTCGAACCGATTTTTGGTAAACATGCATATGACAAAACATTTAAATATATATCTCCATAATTAGATCATCGAATTTTTGAACACTGCAAGGAAACTTAGTAACAAAATAAAAATTTCTCGTTACTCACGGTCCGCATTTCTTACTCACCTGCCAAGATTTTATAGAAATTCCCTGCCCCTTTCTCAGCTATGCCTCAATCTCTTGAATACCCTACAATACCCGTTCATCAGATTTTAGAGGGTGAATTATTCCAATGATCTCATACAGAACTTATCTTGTTTTGAAATTTATTTCTCTACTAATTTTCACGCCTTCCGTACAATATATACAATATACATATATTGTGCCATCTTTTCCCTAATTCCCTTTAGGAGCTAGACTCAAAACCCAGAAATAAAGGAAATGCATACCATCTTCAATCTGCAGCTACACGTTAAAGGGAAGCTTGTTCTGCATAAATATAATTTGACAAGTAAGAAGAAGCACAACGAAATTGTGTCTTAATTTAGGAAATATATATGCAGAAATTGAGAGGAATTAGTGTGTAGGAAAGTGGGTATACAATTTAGCATGAAGGAAGTTAGACTTATTCAAACCAAAATCATCTTCCTGCACCACCTTTTTCTTCTGCGCAGGACCTCCCTTAGCTGGCCACCACAGAAAACGCATCACATAATTAAGAAAACAGAGGAGGGAGACGTATGAAGAGGAGACCAGAAGAAGCAATACATACATCAGAAACTCCAGGCCTAAGGAACACTATATAGCATTACTCTCCAGCCACACACACAGCCACGAAGCTCAGCTTAAATGAAGAGGAAGCAAGCAGCAATAAAAATCGAACCAGAAAAAGAAACAAGGTAGCGCTGAACAAGGGAGAGGAGGCGCTGTGCAGAGGAGTCCAGTAGAACCAATACACATAGCAGAACTTGCAGCTTAGGGAGGGAATTTTTCTGGCGTACTTTCACTAAAACCAGTAGGGAAACTTAGTAGCAACTCCAAAGAGAACTCTGCAGCAAAAATTCAAAACAGAGACGGCAAAAAATGGCGCTGAACAGAGGAGAAAAATTAAATTTTTGATCAGTACCAGCCTTCATCCAGCAGAAGCTTTTATGCGATTAAATTAAAGTAACTTACTGAAGATGCAGTAAAGAGTAACTCATAGCTCGAAGAAGCAGAAGGGTAGCGTCCAGCAACGTCCAGCGAAACAGGGATGAAGATGCAGAGTCTCTGGTCTGTTTTGTGATTGCTCTGCTGGAAAGGATATGTGTTGCAGAAATTTGAGTTCTAAATGACCTACAAACCAGGCTGAAAGTAATTATAAGGGGGCATATATGGAAGATCAGAAAATGGCAAAAAGGGAAGAAGGCGGTGCTACGTGGTAGTTTCACAAATCTTAATTTGAAAAGTCAAACTTCCCTCCCAACACATATATATTCATGCACGTTCTGCACGTAAGTTCTTACAATCTCTCCTCCTAAAAAAAAATTCGGTCCCCGAATTTATATATATATACTAACCTCAGTTTTCAAATAAATAGGGGTATTTTGCACGCATTTCGCTTTCCATCTCCCATGTAGCCTCCTCTGGGGTATGGTGACGCCACAGAACTTTCACTGACATAATCTCCTTGGAACGTAACTTCTTTGTTTGTCTATCCAAAATTGCAACTGGAACTTTTTCATAAGCTAAACTTTCACTTAAAGAAACATCTTGGTTCTGCAACACATGAGAGGGATCTGATAGATATTTTCTTAACATTGAAACATGAAATATTGGGTGAATATTAGATAACTCCGGTGGCAACGCTAACCGATAGGCTACAACCCCAACTTATTTTAGGATCTCAAATGGTCCCACATATCTCGGGGTCAACTTTCCTTTCTTCCCAAATCTTATCACACCTTTCATAGGAGACACCCTGAGAAACATATAGTCCCCAATCATAAACTCCAATTCACGGCGTCGACGGTTCACATACGCTTTTTGCCTGCTCTGAGCTACTATCAATCTCTCCTTGATTACTTTCACCTTTTCTAAGGCATCTTGCACTAACTCAGGTCCTAATGATTTAACTTCTCTAGTTTCAAACCATCCAATGGGAGACCTGCACCGTCTCCCATATAATGCCTTGAAGGGTGCCATTTGTATACTAGCTTGATAACTATTATTATAAGCAAATTCCACCAATGATAAATAGTTATCCCAACTACCACCAAAGTCCATAACACACAACCTTAACATATCTTCTATTATTTGTATAGTTCTCTCAGATTGCCTATCAGTCTGAGGATGAAAGGCAGTGCTAAGATCTAATCGGGTACCCATAGCCTCTTAAAAAGCTCTCTAAAACATAGAAGTAAATTGGGGTCCTCGATCAGAAATTATAGACATTGGTATACCGTGAAACTTCACTACCTCATTTATGTAAAGCTGTGCATAGTTTGCCACATTGTACGTTGTTTTTACAGGGAGAAAATGAGCTGTTTTAGTGAGTCTGTCCACAATCACCCAGATGGAATCATAACCCCTTACTGTTCGAGGTAGTCTCGTTACAAAGTCCATAGTGATCCTTTCCCACTTCCACTTGGGTATTTCCAGCCGTTGATGTAATCCTGCTAGTTTCTGATGTTCTGCCTTAACTTGTTGACATGCCAAACAATGAGAAGCAAAATACGCTATATCTCTCTTCAGGCCTTCCCACCAGTATACTTGCTTTAAATCTTGATACATCTTTGCAGAACCTGGATGGATCGTATACCTAGAACAATGAACTTCTTCCATAAGTTCTTTCTTCAATTCATCCACATTTGGCACACACAATCGAGTACCGAACCATAAAACGCCATTTGAATCTAAAATGAACTCATTTTTCCTTCTACTTTTGACGTCATCCACCAACTTACACATCTGTGCATCCCTGGCTTGGGCAATTTTCAACCTTTCAAATAAAGATGACTGAAGCTGCACATGAGCCAAAAACATTCCTGGCTTTTTAATCTCAAATTGGATTCCAGAACGCTCAATCTTATGAAGATCTAAAATTAGCGGTCTCCGTGTCTCCGCAATATGGCTCAAGCTCCCCATGGATTTTCTACTCAGAGCATCTGCTACTATATTAGCCTTACCTGTATGGTATAAAATAGTATAGTCATAATCTTTGAGTAGCTCCATCCACCGCCTTTGCTTTAGATTCAGATCCCGCTGTTGGAAGATATATTTAAGGCTTTTATGATCTGTATAGATTTCACATGTCTCCCCATATAAATAATGTCTCCAGATTTTGAGAGCAAAACCACTGCCGCCATTTCTAAATCATGGGTTGGGTAATTCTATTCATGCTTCTTAAGTTGTCTAGAGGCATAAGCAATCACATGACCATGCTGCATCAATACACATCCCAGGCCAATCCTAGAAGTATCACAGTATACAACATAACCTCCTGATCCCGAGGGTAATGCCAAAATTGGTGCAGAAGTCAAACAATTTTTCAATTTCTGAAACCCCTCTTCACACAGCTCAGACCATTGAAATTTCACATTTTTCTGGGTTAGTCTTGTTAGCGGCGCAGCTATTTTTGAAAAGTCTTTAACAAACCAACGATAATAACCTGCCAAGCCCAAGAAACTGCGAATCTCTGTAACTGTAGTAGGCCTCGGCCATTTTTGAACCGCTTCCACTTTACTTGGATCTACTTGCACCCCATCTTTCGAGATTACATGGCCTAAAAAGGTAATTCTTTCTAGCCAAAATTGGCATTTAGAAAGTTTAGCATATAGTTGGTGTTCCTGTAACACCTATAGTGCTATTCTCAGATGCTGTTTATGCTCTTCATAACCCTTAGAATAAATCAAAATATCATCAATGAACACGATAACAAATTGATCTAGAAATGGCTTAAACACTCGATTTATCAAGTCCATGAATGCAGCTGGGGCATTGGTTAACCCAAATGGCATCACTAGAAATTCATAATGACCATACTGGGTTCTAAAAGTAGTTTTTGGGATATCTTCCCTTCTGATTCGTAGCTGATGATAACCTGATCTTAAATCAATTTTTGGGAAGTATTGAGCTCCCTATAATTGGTCAAATAGGTCATCTATACGAGGCAAATGATACTTATTCTTCACTGTCACTTTATTCAACTGTTTGTAATCTACACATAAGCGGAGAGAACCATCATTCTTCTTAACAAAAAGGACAGGTGCGCCCCAAGGAGACGTACTAGGGCGAATAAAACCCTTGTCCAACAGGTCTTGCATTTGATTCTTTAGTTCACTAAGCTCCATAGGTGCCATTCGATAAGGAGGAACAGATATAGGCTGAGTGCCTGATAACACATCAATACAAAATTCAATTTCCCTTTCAGGAGGTAATTCTAGTAATTCCTCGGGGAAAATATCAAGGAATTCTTTTACTACGGGAACCTATTCCAATACTGGGACTTGTAGTTCTATATCCCGAACCATCGCTAAATATCCTTGATACCCCCTTTTTAAGAGCCTCCGAACTTCTATTGCAGATATTAAATTGTTTGGTGCTTCACTTCGATCACCCTGAATGACAAAAGGAGATTTACCAGGAAAATTACACCTCACCAGCTTAAGATGACAATCTACCACTGCATAGCAGGACGCTAACCAATCCATTCCGAGTATTACATCAAACTCTGCTATCGTAAGCACTATCAAGTCAACTAACGTCTCGCAATCGGCCAGTGTAATCACACACGCCTTATATACCCATTCAACCATTACAGATTCCCCCACTGGGGTGGCTACAAGTAACAGGCACTCTAACTTTTCAGAGTCCTTACCAATCTTCTTTGCAAAGTAGGGAGATATATAGGAATGTGTAGAGCCAGGATCAAATATGGAGTAAGCAACATGTGAACAAATCGTAAGTGTACCTGTTACCACGACATTAGATGCTTGTGCGTCCTATCTATTTAGTGCAAAACCTGAGCCTGACCTCGTCCTACAGTCGCCTGTCCTCTGCCTACTATTGTCCCACTGCTGCTACCTCAACCACTCTAAACTGTAACTATACCGGTAGATGGAGTCCCTGTTGAAAATTGCCTAGTGGGTCGAACTGATGTCTGACTAAAATTAGGGTAACGCTGAGGACAATCTCTCACCAAGTGTCCCACTTGTCTGCAACGAAAGCATGCCCCAGTCTCTCTATGGCAAGTGCCTGAATGTATCTTTCCACAAATGGAATAGGGGCCTCTAGATGGACGAGATGGAGTAGTAACTGGGGTAGACATCGTGCTAACCCCTTGGAACGATGGCCTATACCTGTCAATACCGGTAGAAAATAAAGTCGGAGGCCCGGTAAAAGCTTGAGTCAGTCTCTGATGACTCTGAGGTCTGAGACCATAAGAGGGTCCAGCTACAAAGGAACTACCTCCCTGTCTCCCATCACTGTCATGCTTCCTTTTTCTCTGAGAAGTGTCCTCCTCCTTATCTTTCATCTCTATCATACGTACACAATCCACCACAGCTGAATATGAAGGAAAGAGGTTCCTCTGTGGAGTAATCACCCTATACAACATGCGAGGTAGCCCATTCACAAATCGCTTGATCCTGTCCCTCTCAGTAGGGACTAGATATGGGGCGTAGCGAGACAACTGTGTGAACCGGATATCATAATCAGAAACGCTCATGCCTGGAATTAATTTAAGACCCTCAAATTCTCTGGCCCTAGCATCCCGGACACTCTGTGGCAAAAAGCAATCCATAAAGAGTCCCTTAAATTCTTCTCATAACATTGGGGGAGTTCCAATCGGCCTTTCCCCCAGTAAGGTCTGATACCATATGTACGTCGCATCTTGTAACTGAAACTCGGTAAACTCAGCGGATTTTGCACTTGGGCAACTCAAAGCTCTGCATATCTTCTCAATACCATCAATAAATAACTGGGGATCCTCATGACTTTCTGTCCCGGAATAAGTGGGAGGCTTCAATTTTAAAAACTGGGAGAGGGTTACCAGGACCTCCCTTTCCTTCCTCATCGCTTGGGGCCCTACTGGTCTTGGCTAAACTGGCGGTGCAATTTCCTCCACAGGCTGTGGAGGCTCTACCCTGTTCGCAAGTGAGGCCTGCCTAGGGGGCCGAATAGTTCCTCGACCCTTTCCCCGACCTCGACCACGGCCTTTGACAGGTGGGGTAGTTTGTTGGGCTGATGCACTTGCAGAAGCCTCATCTACAGCTGCTAATCTATTAACGGAACGAATTCTGGGAGGCATATCCACACTACAAAAAAAAATATGATCATCATTCAAATCATTCTCCAGATTGGAAGTAACATTCAACAAGACAGTACACTTGAAGGAATAACTTAGGACACCCTATAAGATTTTCAGTGACACCTCAAGTATAGTTACGCTCGAGTTCATAACCATAATTGAGATTCCACCGAAAACTCTTGCTCCACAGGACCACAGAAAGACCTAGGCTCTGATGCCAAACTGTCACATCCCATAATTTAAGTACGTTGACGCAGAAGCGAAAAAATAAAGTGAATAATTATGAACATCATTTTCTAATCATATACGTTTTTCTTTTAGGTGACTTTTGTAGAAATTTCGACAAAGTCTCCTTTATAATTCAGACCTCCCGATATTTCTACAATCTGTCAGTCTAACACAATACACCCAAAAAGGGCAACCCAAATTTATTCAGACCAAAAGAAATTTTCAGGGAGTGGGGATGCCCTATCTATGATTCAGTGGAGCTAACTTTACAAAGTTCAAAACAAAATACACATACAAACAAAATACACCCACATGAGCAACGGCAGGCTCGTCAAAAGAAGTAATCAAGAGATCAACAACTAAAAGGCTACTGAAGGTAGACTAGGGTCCGCATTGCTATCTAAAAAAAAAACATATTTAAAAAAATGAGTTTGATACTCAATGAATAAGCAATGCCAACCCTTTTTAAAATAAAGGTAGGGTCACAAATATATATGTACATATTTATAGATATACCGCATAAAATATGCTTTATGCAACTTCTTTCTTAAAATGTACTGAAAGCATCTGAGCAGAACCAATTGAAACAGATGCAAAGCATTCAGCTTGCGAAAATAATATGACTCCACGTGTGGTGGCCTACACACGGGGCTAGCACCACCCCTGCTAGCTGAGGTACAGATCATGATGCACCAGTGCTAACATCCACTGCTGTTAGCTACAGGGTTCTGAGCAGATAACTTCATAAAACAATGCATTTTTCCCATTTAACATCTCAGACAGAATACCTTCCAGATCGATTTCATAGTAAAATTTCCAAATAACTCAAACATCTGTCAATTTGAAAAATTCATGTTTGAACCAATTTTTGGCAAACATGCATATGACAAAACATTTAAATATATATCTCCATAATTAGATCACCGAATTTTTGAACACTGCAAGGAAACTTAGTAACAAAATAAAAATTTCTCGTTACTCACGGTCCGCATTTCTTACTCACCTGCCAAGATTTTATAGAAATTCCCTGCCCCTTTCTCAGCTATGCCTCAATCTCTTGAATACCCTACAATACCCGTTCATCAGATTTTAGAGGGTGAATTATTCCAATGATCTCATACAGAACTTATCTTGTTTTGAAATTTATTCCTCTACTAATTTTCACGCCTTCCGTACAATATATACAATATACATATATTGTGCCATCTTCTCCCTAATTTCCTTTAGGAGCTAGACTCAAAACCCAGAAATAAAGGAAATGCATACCATCTTCAATCTGCAGCCACACGTTAAAGGGAAGCTTATTCTGCATAAATATAATTTGACAAGTAAGAAGAAGCACAACGAAATTGTGTCTTAATTTAGGAAATATATATGCAGAAATTGAGAGGAATTAGTGTGTAGGAAAGTGGGTATACAATTTAGCATGAAGGAAGTCAGACTTATTCCAACCAAAATCATCTTCCTGCACCACCTTTTTCTTCTGCGCAGGACCTCCCTTAGCTAGCCACCACAGGAAACGCATCACAGGATTAAGAAAACAGAGGAGGGAGACGTATGAAGAGGAGACCAGAAGAAGCAATACATACATCAGAAACTCCAAGCCTAAGGAACACTATATAGCGTTACTCTCCAGCCACACACACAGCCATGAAGCTTAGCTTAAACGAAGAGGAAGCAAGCAACAACAAAAATCGAACCAGAAAAAGAAACAAGGTAGTGCTGAACAAGGGAGAGGAGGCGCTGTGCAGAGGAGTCCAGCAGAACCAATACACAAAGCAAAACTTGCAGCTTAGGGAGGGAATTTTTCTGGTGTATTTTCACCAAAACCAGCAGCGAAACTTAGCAGCAACTCAAAAGAGAACTCTACAGCAAAAATTCAAAACAGAGACAGCCAAAAATGGCGTTGAATAGAGGAGAAAAATTAAATTTTTGATCAGCACCAGCCTTCATCCAGCAGAAGCTTTTATGCGATTGAATTAAAGTAACTTACTGGAGATGCAGTAGAGAGTAACTCACAGCTCGAAGAAGCAGAAGGGCAGCGTCCAGCGAAACAGGGATGAAGATGCAGAGTCTCTGGTCTGTTCTGCGATTGCTCTGCTGGAAAAGATATGTGTTGCAGAAATTTGAGTTCTAAATGACCTACAAACTAGGCTGAAAGTAATTATAAGGGGGCATATATGGAAGATCAAAAAATGGCAAAAAGGGAAGAAGGCAGTGCTACGTGGCAGTTTCACAAATCTTAATTTGAAAAGTCAAACTTCCCTCCCAACACATATATATTCATGCACGTTCTGCACGTAAGTTCTTACAGGCACAGACGAGAGAGAGAGAGAGAGAGAGAGAGATCAAGGATAAATATTCAACTCTATGTAAGACTAACGTACATTTCTCCTAAGAAGAAGAGTTCAAACATTGTAGAAAAGATATGCAGAGTATCGGTGTGGCTGAATGCATTGGTTATCAAAGTGTGCAAGCGTCCACACTTGAAATTGTACAAAGAGACCTGCTCACAGAAAACACTTGAATTAGCAATCCAGATGAAGTATAATCCATACAGACAAATAGATTGAGATTATATATATCTCTCAAGTCTGTCCTTCGACAGCATGTAGCATGGATAATGAGTTAGCTATTATATCCATAACCAACAACATCGGTAATCATTATATTTTATACTGATATTACATAGTTGCAATACCAGTTAGCATGTTGTAAAAAATTTCCTGAGAAACATTTAATGTATCCGCCATGTGGATGGAAATGCCATACAAAACAAAGGTCTGGCAAATTATATCTATCCGTCGCATCATCAAGTACCTAAAATTTTATAAATCAAGAAACTCAACTGTAAAGTTTTCTGACATAAACTTTTCATCTGCTAACTTCCATAATAGAAAAAAAAGCAACATTACCTATAATCAACCCCAAAACCAGGTCATTACTTGTTAGTCCTTGGAACCATGATCTCCAGCAAACAGGAGAAAATATATTATTGGCATACCATATTACATGTAAACTATCTAAGTTATGGATTTCTGCCAACCATTAATAATAAAATTTGAAAATCCCTCAATTTTCATGCACTAGTTGAAAAGAGTGACAAGATAAAAGGGAGAAATCTATATATTTATAAACTTTGTAGGAAGTTGGTTACTGTTCATCGACTTCGGAATTTTTTATTCTTGGGCTGTATGTAATTTTTTTTTTTTTTACATTCTTTTGATTTGTTTTCTAAATTTAAACTTTTTTCATATTGGGACCCGTGCTAATATTAGGACCCATGCTACCAGCGCAAGCCCCTTCTAGTTAACGGAAAACAAATAGAGTTTTATCAACCACGGCATTCTTGTTGGTCACGAGCATGCACAACAGTTGCAAATAGTATGATATGCATATTGTTAAGATTTAAGCAGTCAGTATACATGCAAGTATAAAAACAGTAAGAGGGACAATATACAATACACAAAGCTTTTTTTTTCTAATGCAATATAAAAAGGCACAAGAATAAAGCGACAGTACTTTTGATTGTCAGATTTAATTGTGGAAGAGATCTGAGGTATTGCTGCACATTATATTTGAAAATGGCATGGTTTCTATATAAAAGTATTATATGCTTTTTTTCTTCCTCTGTTTTTACTTCTTTCCAAAAAATCAGGCATTACTTACAAGCACATAATATTGCTTAAAGAAAAAGGTAATAAAGTTTAAGGAATTGAACTTCGAAAATAAAGAGTTTAAAGAGAAAATTATCATAAGTATAAATATGTTGGCATCCAGAAATTTCCAAATTTTCTGAGCACATAACCATATAACTTTGCAGTACTGTGCTAACAAATGCTAATGAGAAAAATTTAAATTTCACATGGAAAACAAACCAGAACAGAGAAAAAGGTTGTGGATAAGATGATCGTCTCCAAAATCAAGCATATCAGTAATCAACAATATTAAATAATCGAAATGCATTGCAACCAAAAACCCAGAAGCAGTGAGAATAAACCGTTAAGAAATTAAAGAACAATATATACATTGCCCCAGGATCCTCTGTAGTACATTCTAGTCTGGATCTCTTGCATTTAGTAACTAAATGCAGAATGCATGGGTAAATTTAACGAGAGAAAGAGACAAGAGAGAGAGAGTGGGTGGGACTATGGATCCAATTTGAGTACATTCAATTAGCAAAGACGTGGGTCAAAGTATTATTTATTTACGGCGTGAAATGCAATCCAACTCACTCATTAGTTTAGCATTAGATGGTTTAAAAAAATAATAATAATAATAAATTACTTCCCCCCTTCTTGTGGAGATGACGGACAATAGGAAAGACACAGTTCATTATAAAGAGTAATAGAGAGAAAGAAGCCAATACATTGGATATTTTAAGAATCCAAAGCTTCCGTTCAGACAAAGTTCATGTGAATTTCTCATAATTATCAGCAAGCTTTCTATAATAAGTTGTAAAAAATGTTACTAGTGGTTGGACCTTTCTCTAAATCAATTTAAAATGTCAAAACTGCGAATGACTTTCATTTTCAGCGAGGACTTCTGAATTATGACACTAATACTTAAAACAAGGGTGACTCATACAGGTCATTGGTACGTCCAAGGTACTTTATGAAGTATTCCTATCCCAAAGCTATGTTCTTTATCATGAAGACTATTTCCGCAAGAAAACCAAGATAATTACCATCCATCAATGCGCGAACTAGAGTTTTGATTGACATCTAAGCTCTTCCCATGAAATTGATCTCCCGAAAGCTTCGGCCCGGAACCTCCTACCCTTCTCCTTGAAACCCCGCGGAGAGAGTTGGATGAATTCAACATGAAGTGACGAGCGAACACTGAGCCTGAGATGAAACCACGAAATTTCACAGAAACGGTGTGCTCCACGCGTCATGGGTGAAACCGGTGAAGTTGGTGACTTAGAAAAGAACCAGAAATGTGGGGAGGTGAAGGTTTGGGGAGAGAGTGAGTGTGGAAAATACGGTGGGTTTTGCCTGAGAGTGACACAGTTTTGTGAAGAAATTTTAGCATTTTGATGACCTTTGAAGACTAATAAAACTGTCAATGGAGGCAACTTGGAGTGTGATCGGGTAGAATTGTTTTCTAGCGGAACCGGGAAATGTATTGAATTAAACTTCAACATCAACATCGTCTCTATTCCAAAGCCCGAACCGAATTTAAAAATCAAAATACATACCGACACGGACCCGACCCTTGAGACGTAATAGGAAGTGTACTTCCACAGCTTTTCTCGTGCACCTTTCTCTTTTGCCCAATTCGTGGGGGATGTTATGCTTCTTCTGAACCGCATTCAACAACCAATGCGCCCCGGGACTTGAGTTTGAAACACAGGATGTAAGTCGTCTACCTCAATTTTTAATTTGATCTAAAACTAGACGTAACTCCCATGTAAAAAATTGACTCAAAACTAGACATGGCTTTTATGGGTCCTATGCACAAGTCAGTTATGTGACTTTACATTTAATTTAAATTAAAAAAAGAAAATAAAAAAATTGAAAAAAAAAGAGAAAAAATTTGGGGAAAAAAAGTGAAATCTCTGAACCTGTTAGTCACAGTATTTAAAATAAGAAAAGTAACAATGAAGTTTCCATATATATATATATATATATGATTACAAAGAGATTCATTGTTTTACATTGGAAATTTTATCTAATAATAATATAAATAAATAAATTGTATAAAATTTTTTAAATTTTTGTTGAAATTATATAGACCTTTTTATTTTTAAAATATACAAAAATCTCATCTAAAACAAAAATCACTTTACATGTTTAAATTCTTTTATTAAAATACTTTTTATTAATATATTTCTTTAAATTAAAAAATTTTAAATGGAATGTATTTTTATAAAAAAATTTAAAATTAAACTAAAGTGTAAAATAATTTTTTATTTTTGAAAAAATATATTTTAAAAATAAAAAATTTATGTAAATTCAACAAAAGGAAAAATTTATACAAATAATGTACTCAAAATATAAATTCAAATGAATGCAGAGTTGGTATTTCATAAAAAATTTGTTTTAGTGCTCGCTGTGTGTTGCTCTTCTATTTGGCTAGCACCGTGTGTTGATTGAGATGGTTGAAAGTACGCATAAATAATATGTATTGCATCTAAATTCGATCCTTTTGTGAGGATTTAGTTAGAGAGTGTATATGTTATTTTCTCTTTTTCTTATCTATTTTTTTTAATTTATAATCTCCATTTATTCCTTAAATTAAGAGGACATGCTCTCCTCTTACATCCGTTTTAAATAATATAAAAATAAATCTTTTCATATATAAAGTTTTTCCACATTGCAATATGTGTCGTATAGAGAGAGAATGAGAGAGGAAAAGAAAGGATGTATAGATGGGACGTGGATCCTGTCTTGAATAAGAGGGTCCTATATAAATTTGTTTTGTTATTTTTGTCATACAAATAAATAACAACATGAAAAATAATAATATAAAAAACAGTAAAAGAACAATAATAACTTTCTTTTATTGTAAATTCTTATTAATTTAAACATGAATGTTATTATAATAATAAATAAATAAATAAATAACAAATAAGGAGACAAAATATTCCAAAAATATTATCAAAATAAATGTATTGATAGAACACTAATTTAACAAAGCCAAATCAATTGGAAAATGTTTAACTTCCATCATATATAAAATCAAACTTATAACTTGTCCATCATCTCTAGCATCACATTCACCGATAAAGACCCTTCAAATATATATAACATTCTTCAAATATTGTCCACTGTAAATCCAAAAATAGATTTGAACCAGAATAAGCCATTCGCAACACTTCTAGAGAATAACTCTAACCTCTTGGTTGTCACATCCAGAGAAAAAAAATAATGCCTACTATCCTTATCAACATAATCATCTTCATTCTCCATGGGAAGTATCATCAAGTCACCAACCATATGCATAGGTTGATATTGTTATATCTAGTTTTATCTAACTCATTCATACAATACATCATGTTTAAGGTAAAGTTCTCATCCATTTTTAGGTTTTTTTATAACACCAAAATCGATCCGTTTACAGATGATATAGAGTTATAGGGGTTCAAATTTAATTTTTTTCGTTTCCTTTATTTATATTCATCATAAACAAACTTAAATCAACCCATTTTGTACAAATTTTGAAAATTCATAACTTAGGTTATATAACTCCGATTCATGCAAATTAAATGTTTATGAAAGTTTAGAATGTGAACCACGTGTAAAAAATTCAGGTGAAATTGAATACATTTACTCCACAAAATTCAATGGAACAGTACTTGACCTCAGAAAAGAACTCATGTAATAGACCCTAAATTTCAAAAATACATATTTTTGGCTACACAACTCCAATTTATGTGATCTCAGTGGCTACTGAAAGCTTATAATGTCAACTATATGTTTGTAAAATTTCATGAGTATCAGAGTTTATTTGACCCCTCAAAGATACAAAAAACAATATCTACATTAGGTGAACAGTAACAAGACTAATTGAAAATTTCGTAGAATTTCAAAAATTCATGAAACATTCTATACAATTCTGAATATTCTAATTCTTAACTTTTTAGAAAGTTCTAATAAGAATCTAAATGCATGCCAAATTTTAGACTCAAACTAGGTTATTTAGGCCACTTTTGATATAGGAGTTGTTTAGGCCAAATTTAAGACCAACTTTGGGTTCACTTTGAACCATTTGATGTCCAATTAGTTTTCTTTTACTTTGAGCACATTTCATTCATCCTAATGACATTTCTAACTATTATATGACATGCCATAAGGGTTGAATCAAAAATTGACCCCTTGACACGCAAATATACACACATACATAATGGTGTCAAACATGATAATTGCCACATAAAATCTCATACCTCACCACCAAAATGGCCTACATTCATAATCTCATACTTTTACATATAATCTTATCATAAAATATGGGATATCATCATGAAATACATTATAAGTCCATAATAATACAAGTAAAGTGTCATATGAGTATATATATCAAAATCTTTCCTAACTTTTATGCCTTCTCACGGTCTTGGTTTTGGCTTAATAACCCTAAAATGGTAAGTGGGAGCATGGAAGTGAGATTCGAGGAGAAGCTCAGTAGCTAATCTCAACCAAATTAATGCACATACGAATACTATGAGTGAATACCATGCATGTGGTGCAAGAATGTTATACATATGCATTATGTAAGTCAAATGTATCACATAGCATAAAAACTCATTCATTTGGCTGATCTTAGGTCAGGGCATACCTCTATGGTATCAGAGCCTTCGCTTTTGTGAGATAATCAGATTAGATTTGCTAGTAAAAAAGAGTAAGAAAAGCTTGTTCCAAACATGTCGTCCACATAAGACTCTTTTGAACCTTTTCGGCTTCTTATTCCCTTTCTCTACCTAGATCTATTCCTTCTTCTTGTATATCTCATGCCTCTAATAAAATAGATAACCTTATAGAAATCACCCATATCCCTGAAGAATCTCATTTAGAAGAATCCATCACCCTTTTCCTTAACTCGTATTAACTCGATCATCAAAGTCATTCTTTCACCAGATCTATCCATAAAATTCTCTCTCCTAAAACAACCCCATCAAAGAAATTATCCAAAGTACCAAACTTGATCAATATAGGCTACAGTCTACCCAAGTTGAATAATATGTTACTTTGGAGATCCCAACCAGCTTCATCTCCTACTAGGTCCGACAAGAATATACTCACCTTCATCTTGGAGCTATAAGATTAGTCCTTACCCTTCATGGAGCTACAACTTATATCTCCCTCCTTGATACTGCATACACCTCCTTTTAGAATGCTCTTATTGGAGCTACTTTTGTTACTTTAAATGGTGGTAGTTGATCCTTACTATTGTTCCAAATTTCAATATCAAATTGATAGATCCCACTCTTCCCATCAAATTAAAATGCTATCCTAGCAACCCTTCATTACCAAATGATCTATCGCCTTCAAAACCATTTAGTTGACCTTCAATTTCAGAACACTATTAATGATGTTCTTTACATGGTTTTTGATAGACCGGACAATACTACTATCATTCAGATCCCAAAGTAGATTCCTAAGGAAGACCTACTCCAGCTCATCCTTCTTGAATGGGTTACCAATTATGAGAAGGAGTTTTATGATGAGTAGAAGGCTTTTCATACCTCTTCCCCTCTTGTTCTTGAAAAACTCTCTGATGGTACTGTTAAATCCACCTTCAAGAGACCTGGATCTAATGAGGGTACTTCCTCTGGTTCCTCTTGAAGACTTCTCAGCCAATCCATGATGATGACTCCTGTTGTCTCTTAGAAATAAGAAAAAGGCCTTATTCCCATTCATTAGTTTTACCCTAATGGGTCTTATGCTTATGTTGGCAAAATCAATGGTCACTTCCTTTGGGATTATAATCCATCCATGTGTGATCCTGATTGTGGTTGTTATGACCTTGAAAAATAGAAAGCCTCAAAAGATAATGAATGGAGACCTCGTGATTCCTCTGTTACATATTGGAAGAAAAAGCATCCATAACCATCCTGAAAATCTAGCAACTGCTCTCACTATAAATATGATTTGAGCACAAATGATGATGATGACCAACCACTAAAACCTAAAGGTATTAGAGAGCCTAAACCACAACCTAGAACCATCCATGAGTTACTCAAGGAATTAGGTCATGAAGACTTTCTCCCTCCTCCTCCACTTGAACTGGTTATTCCAATACCAGCATAATTTCAGCTTGTCCCTTGCACGATTTTCTCATCCGCATTAAAGGCCTATGACTTAGACTTTTCTCCTATGGAAAGAAGGACCAGTCTTGAAACAAATGTTACATATAAGCCATTCTCTGTACTCATATAAGTTACACCAAGTGGGACTACCAAGCCTTTTATGTGAAAAAATGCTCAGAACAAAAACGTGGCAAGAAAAGATTAGTCATTGACTATAAACCTCTCAATATGTTTTTATAAGATGACAAGTTCACATTACCAAAGATTAGTTCACAAATTAGTCTGTTAAAAGAAGTCAAAGTGTTCTCCAAGTTTGATCTTAAAGTAGGCTTCTAGTAATTAGGAATTGATCCTATAGATAGGTACAAGACTGCCTTTTACATTCCTAATGCTCAATACCAATGGACTATTATGTCATTTGGTCTGACGGTAGCACCATCCTTATTTCCAAAGGCCATTACCAAAATTTTTACGCCTATCCTCCACAGTATGCTCATTTGTATTGATGATATTTTGCTTTACTCAAAAAATGAAGCAGATCAAAAATAGCTCCTCTAATAATTCCAAGATCTCACAAAGCAATATGAAATAATGCTTTTAGCCAATAAAAACCAATTAGGTCAAACCTAGATAGAAATTCTTGGGATGCATATTTTCAATGGGCATTACCAACCAGGCCTGTATATTGCACAGAAACTACTCACCTTTCCTAATAAAAATCTTTTTGTAAAGGAAATTCAATAGTTCCTTGGCATCATTAACTTTATCCAAGACTTTATTCCAAAAGTGTCTAATCACACCAGCCAGCTGTCCAAACTCCTTAGAAAGGAACTCCCTTATTGGGGACTAGTACAGACAGCAGTAGTTTGACATCTTAAGAGGGTCTCTCATGTACCTTTCCCTTTAAAGATTTCTAATAAGGGTAAGAGGATACTTTAAACTAATGCCAGCAAAGAATTTTAGGGTGCAATACTCCTTGAAGAGATTGATAAAAAGCAATATTCCTATGGCCATGCTAGTGGATAATTTAAAGACTTTGAAAAGCATTATCATGTAATCTACAAAGAGATTCTTGCAAAAAAAAAAGGGATCGAGAAATTCAACTTTCATTTATGTCCATATGAATTTATTGTGCAAATAGATGATTCCTCATTCCTTAAGATTTTAGAGTCTAAGAAAAAAGTTTCCAGTGTCTTCATTCTCCACCATCCATACTAGATAAACGACATAATATGCTTATCACAAGAAATCATGCTTATGAGTATAATACATTCCTTAACTAGCCAAAACAATCCTATGATGCATTAAAGGCTTTAAAATTATTTTTATGTGAAATTAATAATTATCAGAACAACAAGTTTATCTTCTGTACTTCACTATGTCCTTATCTTGGAGAATTCATCCTTGGAGAACCCAGACTCCAAGAAGTGAATCTTTCTAACATTGAGATATGGACTCCCATTCATATGGCCAATTTCCTTAAGGGAACTAGCTCTCATACCCCAAGAGCTTTTTCTTTAAGCACATCTTTACAACCACCTCAAAATATTCAAATGCAAGACTCACAGGATCCCAATGATCTTGGTGATCTTGATAAATTTGAAGAGTGGTTCTCTAATCACGTTGAAAAGTCAACAGTTGATGACCTTGATGCTAACGACATTAATCATGATTTGAATATGTCGTCATCCCATGAGTCTATCAATAAAGGATAAGGCTTATCCTCGAGCTTATGCTTAACAGCATATCCTTTATCGTCTTATATAATTATTGTTTGTTTATTGTTTTGCATGTGAATTGCTTTCTATTCTATAAAAGCTACTTTTATGAAAAGTGTGTCTATTCGTCTATTCCTTACTCTTGTAAAAGTTATTTGTTTGTATCTTATAACTTTGGCTATAAGTAGTGTAAGTCTCTTTGAAGAACACAGACTTTAGAGACACCAAAAACTAAGTTTGAATAAACATTTTGAGTTTTCCCCTGTCTTCTCTCTAAGTTTCTCTTTTCTGAAATCTTTTATCAGTAAATCTCTTACGATTATCTTGTCCAATATAAGTATGCTTTACACTTGCCTCATCTGAGGATCTTATATATCAAAAAGTGTTGAAGAAGATATAATCTGGTAGAAGTAATTTCCTTGTCCATGAATTCTTTGCTAAAAAATTTTCTAGTAAGATCAAAAGAATCATTGATCCTAATAGGCCAGCCCGAGAAGAAAGCCTTGAGGAAGAGAAGATGTTAGGGTAAACATACTTGGAAAAGGATTCTATTGAAACTAATTGGGAAACCAGAATAGATTATTATTTTTTAAAGAGGCAAGGCATAGAACCTATACCAAGAAGGTTAAGGGATAAGTGCAAGCACCATCCTGATTACGTTTGTCTAGATTATGATCTTATTACTTCTGAAAAAAGAAAAGAAGTAGATAAAATCTCTCCTCCTTTCCCTTTAGAGTATTTTCAAAAACATCCAGAACTCATGATGTTTTCTTATAATATTTGGTCTTTTAAAAATGTAAGAAAACGCGAGAAACGTAACATTCAGTTTTTCTGTAAACATACGAAACTCACCAGATATAAAAAGGAAGTCTCCCAAAGAGAAGGGTTTAAGGTCTAACAAAATTGGAATAATATTCTAGACTTCAAATAATGATAATCCAAGGCTAGAGGTGCCCTGAAACCGAAGTTAGAATAACCAGATGGAATTTAACAAAAATACAACAAAACGTGATGGCATTTTTTGTAATTTTGGGTACTTTCTAGAAAACTCAAAGGATAAATTTTTTTAAAAGGGAAAAATGAGTTTCTCGTGGTTCTTAAAGGGCCTAAAAACTATAAGAACCCCCAGAACAGTAAAAATCCCTCTGATTTATGATTTAGAATATCAGTAGACCTAAACTTTGACCCTTTCATTTAGGAAGGTTTTAGATCTAATTTGAGTGATTCCAAAGTTGTTTTAAAAGTTAGAGAACCTAAAGTTTATAATGGAAAAGACCGTTCTTGAAAATGAGTTGAAATGAGCCTAAAATGAAAAAACCAAGAACGAAGGCCAAAATTAGAAATTTGAAATGTCATAAATGGTCCTTAGCCTATATATAGCATGCCCCACTTCTTCCTATCACCTTGGCTGACTTTCCTCTACACCAAAACAAAACCCTGAGCTCCTTGAAGTGGCGCACCAAGAGGAAGGAAGAAAGGAAGAGAAAACCAAGTAAAAAGGTAAGAAAATCGATGGTTTTTCATGCTTCTTCCTTCACCAATCTTGCTTTCCTCCTTTTCCTCTTTCTTTCTATGGATTTGTTAAATTTTTTAGAGTAGTTTTGAGGTTAGACTAGAGGGGAGAATTGTGAAATTGGAAAGGAGAATCTAAGCAAAAGAATAAGCATCCAAAGGAAGCTAGGAAATCAAGGTAATTTGGTTATTTTCAAGCTTGCTTTTCTTTGTTCTTCTTCTTGTGTGTTTCGCCCCATGTATGGAAAGACAAAAGGGATTGGGTTTTGAATCAAATCAAGGATAAATCTTAGAAATTAGAGTGTGGGGAATAATAATATGCAAAGAAAACAAAGAAAGAACCATGATTTTCTAAGATGCAAAACAATATGCAAAAGAAACAAAGAAAGAACCATGATTTTCTAAGATGCATAACCTAGGGTTTTAGTTGTACCTTGGCTTGTAAGATGAGTTCTAGCCATAAATTAAGATGTTTAAGAGTTCACATGAGTTCTTGAGACATTAAGGAAGCCTCCTACATGCTTCTCCCATTAAAGAAATTAAACAAGCTCCATTGGTGCCAATTGGAAGCATAACCTCAGTCTAAAAGGGTTCATGCACTTAAAGAGTATTTTAATTTCTTCCAAACTTATTTTTGCATCATGTATGATGAGGGAGTATGAGAGGAAACCTTAGAAAAATTTTTGAAAGCCTAGAAAGTGTAATGGAGGTGTAGGTTCCATATTGTAGCATAATGAAGTAACACCTAACTAGACCCCTTAAAATGGATGTGTGATGGCTTCAAGGAGTTTAAATAGAGTCAAGAGTCATAGATTAAGGGAGAAAATGGAGCCAAGATCATGTTTTCCCAAGGTTTCTTCATTAAGTGCCTTATGGAACTGTAATTGAACTATATGAGTGCCTATGTCATTCTAATGTGTGTGTGGCTTTAGTGAATGTTCCAAGAGTGTAATCGGATCCCATTTCATGTGTTTAGGCTAAAGGAATTAAGCTCCACCTCTTTGTAGGTGTTTGGTCGAGAGGGAGGAAGGAATTTGAAGAGGTTAAAGTGTGTTCTTATATGCAAAGTAACTCTCTCTCCTTTCTCTCATGCATTTATAGATGTTTTCTTGTCTTTGAATATGTGTGTATGTATATTTAAACCATGAAAGATATTTTTAGTATGTATTTATATGCCATGGTACCATGATGCTTTGCTTATGCACTTGAATGATGTTTTTATGAAAATAAATGGCTTGCTTGAGTGTGGCAAAGCCAAAAATCCCTTAGATAGGGTGAAGATGAGCCAAAGTCCCTAAGAATGAGTGAGACAAAGCCAAAAGCCTCTAAAGAGTGAGGTTTAATCAAAAGTTCCTTAAGAAAATGGGTGAGGTAAGTCCAAAAAAGTCAAAGAGAATAGGTGAGGCTAAACCATTGCTTTGGCAAGCCTATGTATGTCATAAGTGACTTCTTGAATGCAAGAAATATTCCATATATGTTTATGCATTTCAAGATAGCTATGTATGCATTTTTAGACTTGAATTTATATCCATTATATGTACTTGAAGAGAGAAGAGCTATTAAGATTCCTAAAATTTCACTCTTCCCTTGCCATTACCTAACATGTCTAGGTGGATCAAGAGAGCAAAAAAATGGGAGCCACCACACTTGAAGACATGAAGATTAGCAATAGAGTTGTAAAATATTTGTGTTATAGCTATATGGTTGTCAAATGATGTATTTTCATGATGTATATGATGTTAAGCTCTTGAACATGTATAACTATATGAATATGTGAGGTATATATGAGAGTTGGAAGCAAATGTATGATGTTGCATGGTTTTGACATTGTATGACAAGAATAAGCATGTGTATTCCATATGTGTATCATTAAGTGGGAGAGTGAGTTTGTAAAATCTGGGTTGTTTAATAAACTATTTTCATACTTTTCCACATGCTTAAATGGCCCTAGAAAAGATAAAAGCAAAAATAGACCATTTGTAACCCTTTAAGAGGCCTAAAATGGCTAAATTGCTACCCTATGTCAGGATCTAACCAAATAAACGAATTACCTAATGAAATTTGTCATCATATAGATCTCATCTACAACTTTTTGGAAAGCTAAAGACCAAATTATTTGGAGTTTTGTAGAATTAATTATGAATTTTCAAAGTTACCAAATTTTTGTTGAACTGATATGATTATTATTCATATAGTTAGTTTCTTCTCCTGTGTCATTCGAGGGCCAAATGGTGTCCAATGCTTATAAAATTTTACAGACATAAACTAGACATGATAAGTTTTCTATGGCCATTGAGATAACCCAATTGGATGTTTGAGTAGAGAGATATGAATTTTTGAAATTTGGAGTAAATACTAGTAACACGTAATACCTTTGGTACTGTTCCATTGATTTCCAGTCATTAAACATTTCTATTTTGGTCTTGACTTACTTTTAGCATAAAGTTAACATCTGTAGCTTTCCAGATTAGTATAATGTGCTTGATTTCAATTTTTTACATTTAGTTATGATTTTTCAAAATTGATGACAGAAATCTATATCAATGAACCCAAGGCTGAACTTGTGAAAATGTGTGTGGATGATCCAAGCTTAGGAATTTTGTGACATTTTAAGATGGTTTTGAGTTGTATGAATGTATTTTAATTGGAGAATGATATAGGTGAGCTCGTATCGGCCACAGGATGGGAGACAAAAATTTTGAACCTTACGTAATGCAAGAAATCCTATTATTTTAATGAATTTTTCCTTATTCTCTAATGAAATCAAGCACATAAATATCCAAAGAGGATCTAAAGAGGTTAGTGTAATATGGTGTTATATTTCTGATAGGTATCTCTCTCAAGAAGATATCTACAATTTTGAGATTCTTAACAAAGAGATGTGGAAATAAAGGTTGGCTGATCTTAGGTCAAAAAGGATCATAAACTTGTTAGACTCAATTAATCTCAATCCGGGGCTAAGGAAGAGTTGCTGCACTCAGTTCCATGCCATAGAGAGTTAGAAGCCATCTCATTGCCTTTCCATACACATATAGCTCATTTAGAAACATAACTCATGAAAGCATTAAGCAACAATACACACAAGCATTTAGATTCAATCAAGTATTCAAATACATGCAAGAAAGGGCGATAGAGGTACCTTGAAGTTTGTTAAAACTCAAAATACCACTAACTTACTAGTCTTGCCTGTTCTCTTGGCCTTCTTTCACTTGGCATTTTCACTTAAGAGTATTTGAGCCAGATGGACCTACACATCAAAATTTCAAGACATATTAACCCCATAGAACTCATTCTAAGCTTTATTATTATTTTTGAATCTCATTAAATCCTAAAGTGATACATAAAACTAGTTTTAGAAGCTACTCTTGGTTTTTGCTTTCCAAACCCTAAACTCTTATTTGCTACAAGTTTTATAACTCCTAAAAAACTCATTTGAATCATTTCATACTTAGTTAAAGGGGTTTAGAACCAACTTATTTCATTAACCTCATTTAGGCTCTAAAATTTCAACTTTCATTTTAGGGCTCCTAAATTCAATCCAATGCTTCCATAATTATTTATTCATCATACTTAACTCTCTAAATTCATTAGAATTCAAAGAAACACTCCCTAGGTTCCCTTTCTATGTCTTGGCCAAGACACCAATTCAAGGGAAGCAATATGGAATTTTATTATTTCTTACTAAGAGTTTGATGCATACCTGTGTTCCTTGGTTTCTCTACAATTTAGTCATGAATTCATATGGCTAAAAATACCTTTCATTGATCCCAAAATTCCTAAGGTGCAATCAAAATCTTAATTTTCATATCTTAAATTCTATAGCTTTTTAATTGATTCTAATTGCATATGCTTATTTCTCATACCTCAAAACCTTTGGGTTAGCCTTGCTATGGCCGAAATTCATCCTCCTCCATATGGTTCTAGGTCTAGTCAAAACTATGAAGAAGGAGAAGGCAAGGTGGAGTAAATTTTTACCATGAAACATACCTTGTTTTAAAGCCTTTTAAGAGAGAAGTTTGATGCTTGATTTGTTTTCTTAAAACTCTCTCCTCCCTCTAATAAATTAGCCATAAAAAATTCTTCCTTTTAGAAATCAAAACTATCAAAAGAAAGAGCTTAAGAAAGAGAACCAAGTTGGTAAAGCCAAGAGCAAGAAAAAGGAAATTTTTCTTAACTTTCTTTGGCTTTTTTTCTTTCTTCTTCCTCCTCTCTTTGGTGTGCCTTATGGTTCTAGTTTAGAAGCTATGGAAGTTGGCTATTAGTCTCTAGAAGTGGCATGGTTGATATAAGGAGGAAAGGGAATGAGTTATAATAATATCCATAATTCCTGTTATATCCTTCAACTTATATTTTATCGTTTTTACTCACTTTAGCTCATTTTTTAGAGCTGTCTTTTACATATAAAAATGAGATTCTCTAATTTATTAAGAATATTTACTTTCAATTTTATAAGGTTTGGAGTCATCCTAAATCATCTAATTAAAATTCGGGTCAACCGACGATCTAAAATGTACATTGGAAGAGTTTTGACCATTCTAAGGATTTCTATGATTTTTAGAGCCTTTGAGAACTCTGGGAAACTTATATTTTTCATTTAAAGCTTCCTCTTTTGATTTTCTAGAAAGTTATTCGAAACTACAAAATTGCTACTACATATACAATTAGATTTATTTAGCCATTATAGCTCTGGTTTTGTGTCATCTTTAACCTTGTATTCTCATTTTTAGATGTCTGGATAGTTATTCTAATCTTGCTTAGCCTCAATTCATTTAATTCTAAGGTTTTCCTTTTATATCTCATCGATTTTAGTTCAGTTTTAAGAATATTAAGTATTACAGATATAATGATAGCACATTGTCAAACTGAAAATGCTTATGTTGTGAGTTAAGATTACTTGTCAAAATATAAAAAACCCCCAAGTCAATTGTATAAATATTCTTAAGGGGGAATGGATATGGGTTGAGTACCTAGTAGTACATCGATACAAAATTCAATCTCCCTCTTTAGGGGTAACCCTGGCAATTCCTCAAGAAAGACATCAGAAAATTCTCTCACCATTGGGAGTTATTCCAATGTTGGAACCTGCACTGTCATATCTTGAACCATTGCTAAATATCCTTGACAACCTTTCCTTAAGAGCCTTCGAGCTTCTATAGTGGATATTAAATTGTATGGGGCCTCACTTTAATCACCTTGGATAATGAAGGAGGATTCACCTGGAAAGTTATATCTCACTAACTTAAGATGGCAATTCAAGACTGCATGGCAAGAGGCTAGCCAATCCATCCCGAGTATTACATCAAAATCGGTTATCACAAGTATTATTAAGTCAATTAATGTCTCTCAATCCATCACAATAATCACACAGGCCTTACATACTTAATCACCTAGTATAGATTCTCCCACTAGGTTGTAACTAGTAGCAGGTAATCTACTTTTTCAGAGTCTTTGCTAATCTTCTTTGCAAAGTATGGAGATATATTGGAATGTGTAGAACTAGGGTCAAATAATGCATATGCATCATGTGAATAAACTGTGAGTGTACCTGTTACCATGGCATTAGATGCCTATGCACCCTGTCTATTTAATGCAAAAACCCGAGCCTGAGCATGTCCTACAGTCATCTAACTTTTACTTACAATTGTCCCACTGCTGCTACCTCTACCACTTTGAACTAAAACTGTACCAGTAGAGCGATCCCCTATTGAGAATTGCTTAGTAGGTCGAACTAATCCCTGACTAGAATTAGGGCAATGCTGAGGATAATCTCTCATTAAATGTCCAAATTACTTGCAATGAAAACATGCTTTTGTCTCCCTGTGGCAAGAGCTAGTATGCATCTTCCCACAAATAGAACAAGGACCCCTAAAGTGGTGAGACTGAGTAGAAATTGAGGTAGGCACTATGCTAACACCTAAAAAAAAAGGTTATGTGCCTGTCAGTATCAGTAGATAATGAAGTCGGAGATCCTATAAAGGCTTAAATAGGTTTTTGATGACTCTGAGGCCTAGGCCCATGAGAAGAGCCAGCTGCCACCAAACTACCTTCATGCCTCCGTTCACTATCACGCTTCCTCTTTCTCTGAGAAGTGTCCTCCTCCTTATCCCTCATCTCTATCATACGTACATAGTCTATAGTAGCCAAATATGAGGGAAAAAGATTCACCTATAAAGCAATTACCCAATACAACATTCAAGGTAACCCATTCATAAACCACTTGATCCTGTCCCTCTCATTAGAACTAGATGCATACCGAGAAAATTATGTGAAATATATGTCATAATAAAAAACACTCATGCCTGGAGTCAATTTCAAACCCTCAAACTCTTTGGCCCTGTCATCTTGGACACTCTGTGGTAAGAAATGATCCATAAAGAGTTTCTTGAATTCTTCCTATAATATGGGGGTGACCTGACTGGCCTCTCATCCAATAAAGTCTGGTACCATATATAGGCTGCATCCTGTAACTGAAACCTAGCAAACTCAGTTGATTTCACACTCGGGCAACTCAAATCTCTACATATCTTCTCAATGCCATCAATAAATTGTTGGGGATTTTCTTAACTATCTGTTCCAAAATAAGTGGGAGGCTTCAACTTCAGAAATTGAAAAAGGGTCACTAGAACCTCTTTCTCCTCTCTTACAACTTGAGGTTCTACTGGTTTAGGTTGAACTAGTAGTGCAACTTCCTCTAGGGGCTACGGAGGCTCTACCCTATCCTTAGGTCAAGCCTGCCCAAGGAGTTGAATAATCCTATGATCCCTACCCCAACCTCGACCACGGCCTTGATAGGTGGGGTAGTTTGTTAAGCCAATGCACTTGTAGAAGCCTCATCTATCACAGCTAATCTATTAACTAAGCGAATTATGGGAGGCATCTCCACTCTACAATAGAATAATAGACATTTAGATTATTCTTAAGATTGAAGTTTTGAGATGAACCATCATCACATTCGATGAGATGATAAACTTGAAGGAATATAAAAGGTCGCCCTATAAGGTCTTTAATGGCATCTCAATTATAATTATGCTCGGGTTCATAATAATAATTGAGATCCCACCGAAGAACACTTGCTCCATAGAATCACAAAAAGACCTAGGCTCTGATACCAACTTTGTCAGACCCCACAACTACGTTGTGACTGGCTTAGAAGATAGCCAAATTTTCTTTCGTAATACTAACATTAAACAAAATGCTATCAAGCACAATGAAAATCCTTATGATTTACTACCAAATGTCATAACTAAATAAAATAGTTTTAGATTTATATATGCATTACTTGAATTTAGTTCCAATGGACCCTTGTAGAAATATAGGTAAAGTCTCCCCTATAATTTAGACCTCCCAAAATTTCTACAAATTAGCCAACTTATTCAAAACATCAAAAAAGAAATTCAATTATCAATGTAGATCAAAATACATCAATTCTTAAGGGTAAGGGATCTTATATGTGACTTAGTGGAGCTAATACAATAATCTACAATATAAAATGAATTCCAAAACAATACAAAACATGCCCATGCGAATGAATGCGGGGCTCACCAAAAGCGTAGGAAAGTGCAAAAGCTAAACTGTTGATGAAGGATCAGGCTCAACCCTATTATCTGAAACAGATGGAAACTAAAAGGAGTGAGATGAAGCACAGTGAGTAAACAAGGCTAACTATACAGTGTAAGAACAAGAGCATTATAACATTAAGATCCTATTCAAAATATCAATTTACGGTGAAACTTTAAGAGTGACTAATAAAAAGAAAATTTTCAAGTAATTCATGTATTGGATACAATGGAAAGCATCTAATCAGTACTAAGTGAGCCAGGCGTAGAGCATATAGCTCGTGAGGGTAAGTAACACAGACGCTGAGCAACATGTTCGTAAAAATGAGAACAAATCTATATATGGTGGTTAACCACACGGGGCTAGCAACAACCCTACTAGCTGGGGTACATATCACAGTACACCATGGGTAACCTCTACTACGGTTAGTTGTAGAGTTTTGAAACAGATAGCTCCTACTAAAATCTCAATAATATATGCTTAGAATAAATCAAATTCTAATATATATATATATATATATATATCCTTATAGTCCCAATATATGACAGAGTACATCAATAAATATTTCCATAGTCTTGAAATACTTAATAAGCTTTTTGCTATGTAATTAATCACAAACACATTTTTTTATTAAAAAAATGCATTAACGAAAGTAATCAGAACCATATTCAATGAAGTAAATATAATAATTAGGGAGTATTTAATCACAAACCTTGAAATAACAATGTATAGCCGGCATTATTTACTCACCATTTTTTTCTTTTTTAAGATAATAATAAAAATTCTCCTATTATTTTCTCCATCAATTCTTTGGATATACCTGACTCTCTAAATGCCCTATACACCAAATTCACAAATTTTCTCAATATTTGAACAACTTCAATGGTCAATTATATAGAATATATCATCTTTACTTGACACCTAATATTAACAAATTCTTCTTTAACTATGATAATTAGCTACATACACCCATTTCACAACATTTATAACTTTGTCTGTAAGGAGTTAAATTTCTCAAAAGATAATATACTCCTTAATACCAAGACTTGAAGATCTTGGATGCTCTTTACTTGAAAAAAGAAAAGAAAGAAAATTTTCAACATCCTAGAGGCTTAAGACATTATTGAATAAACAGAATAGACCAAATCAATATATCTATAAATTAATATGGCTCAGACTATCCCCAAATAGCATTCAAGGAATTAACCACTTTAACTACCAATTCTATAGTCCCAAAATTTTTAAAATCTTAGTTTGTAAGCTTATTGAAATTCCTATGAATTTAAACTAAGAATAAGAAGTTTCAATGCCACTCAAATCCTAAGAGTACTAGTACTAAGGCTTCTGTCATTATGAGAGATCATAATGAAGGTATAGCTATTCAAAATTAACACCATTGCAAAGCAAGGAGGCTTATAAGAGTGAAGTTGGAAATTTTTATCACTAAAACATAGCTCACACCTTAGCTCTCCTAATCCACCAATTGGAATTCATAAGACAGCCTATTGATTCCCTTGTTCTGCACCATTTAACCAAAATCAAGAGAGGGAAAAATAAAACCCACAACAACCACCAAGAAGCTAGAACCTTAGACTAAAAATGAAGAAAGACTCACACCACAAGATGGCTGTCCAAACCAGTAGCAGAACATAGTTGAGGGAAACTTATTCTGCATGAGTGGAAGTTGGTAGGTAAGAAGCACAATGGGATATGGTTTTATAATAGAAAATCATGCAAAAAATGGAAGCAACAAAATTTGAGGGAGGGTCAATGATACATTCTAGCATAACAGAAACCAAGATTGCTCTAACTAGAAATCATAAATCTTGAAATTTTCAGTCTACACAACACTCCCACCAGCTCGTTTCTTATAAGAAAAACACGCAGTAGAAATCAAGAACCAAAGGATGAGGATGCTATCAAAATAAAACCAAAAAAGGCAACACGCACTAGCAAAACTTCTAGGCTTGAGAAACAAACTTGCATGAAATTATACTACCAAAATGGAGCAACCAAACTTAGCTTGTAACAGGGAAAGAGGTGAGCTGAAAAATCAAAACCAAAAGAGAGCAAAGTTATGGTGAATAGAAGAGAGAAAGTGCAGACCTTTTCTAGTATGTTTTTCGCTGTTTCCTCTGACTGAAAAGATGGAGGTAGGTGAGAGCTTTGTGCTATGTGCAAAATGACCTAAAACCCATACTTAAGTTAGGCATAAGAGAGGAATACATGGGATAATAGAAAAATGACAGAAGAGAAAAAAAGATGAATGTTGGCATGCCTCAGGACTCAAACACAAAGCATATAGAATAAGACTCCACTCGATTACCACCAGACCTAAGGCACACCCTCTGCTATGGATAGGAACTAATATATACACACACACACACACACATACACATTTAGGTCTTTATAGGAAGGATAGTACATCTTGATTAAAAGGACCCTTTAAAATCTTTTGTTTTTCTTTGTGTATATGACCCTTAAAACTTTGAATCATGTGTAGATAATTCTTTAACATGTCTTACTTTCATTAGTGAAATAGTGAACTATTAACAACAAAAGGTTACTCACACATAATCTCAAGTTTCGATGGTCTATTTTAAAGTATTGAAAGGCAAAAGGATTTTTTATATATGAATTAAAGTTTAGGAAGATTTTGTACATTTTGGACTAAAAAAAAGGGTAACTAATGAAATGTCCTCCTCTTAATTAAGATTTATTTAATAATATTTAGACAATTTAAATTAGATTAAAAACACTTTAAAAATATTTAGAAATCAAAATATGGTGAAACGATTAAGATTTAATGAAAAAAATAAATTTGTGGAACTTAAAGAAAATTTTTGGAATTTTGTGGGACTTAATAAGGATTTTCAAGAATTTTCAAGGATTAATTATATTTAGAAATTGTGAAATAAATATGTGACAATTTGATTCTTAGAAACTTCCAAGGCCAAAAATACTTTAAAAAGATAAGAAAAATAAGTAGGGAATAAAAAGTTTTCATGCAAAGTCCCAGGGTCAAAATATAATTATTAAAAGTCAAAAATGAAAAGTCATAATTTCAACTAGGACTAAAATGACCTAGGGCCAAAGTGTAATTTTAGAAAGTGCCAAAGTGTAATTCTCTTCGAAGAAAGAACATTGCAAAATTTTGATATAATTCTTTTACAAACTAAAAAACAATTTTTATACCTAGGATAAACTAAATAGCTGCCATTTTATTTGCAAAATAGTACCAGTTAGATGGGAAGTTTTTGACTTACAGTGGAGCCTAAAACGTGCTAAAAGAATTTGGAGCATGGGATTTGCTAAGATTTTAGGAAGCCACTTGTATCCTCTTATTAAATTCTTTCCTTCATCCTATTAGCAACAACAAAAATAGAGACACCGTGAGAGAATGAAATGAGGAAAAAGCAGAAGTGGATAGAGAGAAAAAGATGTAGGGAGATCAGAAGAAGAGACATAGAGAAGGAGAAGGAAGGAGCTTGGCCAGATTTTAGCCATGAGTCAAAGTAAGACTTCTTCTAGTCTTATTGAGAGTTATTTGTTGCTCCATATTCACCCTTTTTTGTTGTTTCTCTCACTAAGACTTATGAAACTTTCATGGTCAAACTCTGATTTTGCTGATGGGTTGTTGTTTCATGGACTAAATCATGTTATAGGGTGATTAGAAGCTGGTAATAGAATTAAAATCATCTAAAAGCCTCACCTCCTCCACTTCTATGACTTTTCTCTCTATGGGGTGTTTATGAGAGATTTCCAAAATTATCTTTTTATGATGTTTAAAGCTTCAAATGAGATATAAATGATGGCTATACGCTTATAAGTTGCTGTAAAGCTTTGTTTCATCCATTCTTCCATTTTCTCTTTTTAAAAAACCTTCCACCGTAACCATGGTAGAACTTGATTTATGTTTTGTGGATGATTTTACTATTAAATAATCCTTATAGAGTGTTTAAAATAGTCTTTGTTGTCATTGAATATGTGGGAAAAAATGGAGCATATAAATAATAAAAATGTGCAGAGTGCCATGAAGAAGATGCTAGGGAACTGAGGTTCTATATGGCTAATAAAATATGTGTTATGTCATAGTGCCATCAGCTAAAATTTTGGGAAATTGTATCTTTAGGACTTTTTTATAGCATACTTTGCACATGAGTTGAAACTTATGTATATTTAAGGCTAAATGATGTATTATGAATCTTTTATAGGGCTTTTTAGGACATGTAACCTTCATTCTAATTATGCCTTATAGGTGCCAAGTTACTATTTTACACACTTGTAATGTTTTAATAAATATGGCTTAGGGCACATTGATTACTTCCACAATCACAAACAAATAGTATGATATGGATGAGAAATTACATGCAACTAATCATATCGATGTATTATGAACATAGTTGGGCAATGGAATAAATGGCAAATAGTATAATAAATTGTTAGTACTAGGAAGATAGAGTTCTTAATTAGTGTTAGTCTCCTACTGACAGGGTTCTCACATAAAGATGGTCTTGATGGTTGGAAGATAGGGTTCTCAAATAAAAATCTCTCTAACATTGATAAGAAGGGTTCACATAATAGAGATAGCCTTGATTGCTTGATACTATGGATCCACCTAAGGGAACATTTTAGTCTGCAATCATTATTTTGGTATTAATGGATGGTACTAATATGTGATATTATGCGCAGGATGTGACGACCCTAACTTCTAATCATTTTAATTAAGGTTAAATATATAATTAATAACCATAAACTAGGGTTACATAACATTAAGACTAATTACATTCTGGAAATGTGGGAAAATTTGAACCTTAATGTTATTAGAGTCATCAACCATATAATTACAAGCACTTACATACACTAGGGAAATAAACATTCATTTATAAGCCTTTGATTCTATTACCTATCAATTCCAACTTATAAGAATCTTCTACCAATGTTTCTAAGTCATCCCTTGAGATTACCATATGAAAAACTAAGTTTTTTTGTTAATATAAGGGTTTCAGGATGTTTGCTGCGGCTAAATTCCCCTTAGCTGCGACCAATTGCCCTTGGATTCACTCTTTACTTTATTACTGATCCATGACGAGTTGGACCTTCGTCGCGGTGAGGAAGCCTCTTAGAACCTACCTCGCTCGCCTCTCGCTATTGGCCGCAGCCAATTCCTCCTTTCACCGCGGCTAATTCCTCTCTGGAATGCCTAGCTCATTTTCACAAAAATTCACTTAGCCAATTCCTCCTTTTGCCATGGTGAATTATCCTTTGGATAACTCCCAATTTAGCCTCTCACATTTAGCTGCAGCTAATTCCACTGTTTACCGCGATGAATTGCTCTCTGGACTCCTTCTGGGCAATTTCAACCCTATTGGCCATGGTTAATCCCATTTTAGTCACAGTGAAATGCCTTTAGACCCTACAACTTCTAAAACCTTGTCTCATACTTTTCACTCTCCCTCCAATGACACCCTAGGGCCACTCTACTTTAATTGTAGGGCTCCAATAGTTTTTATTAGCCTAATTTACCCAGCTTATTTATCGTTCCTAGTTCAAGATTTAGATGCTAATTTTTACTCCTCCAACTACCCTATTTCAACAAGTCCATATAGTAATAATAACAAGAGTTCATGAACTATTAACAATTAATCATTCGATACACAGTCCGTTAGAGATTTCATGCATCAATGGTTCATATCAACAATCTCATGTACCCCATGATGACATTCCCAATAGTAAACCATATCATGAATTCAATAAGTTTATACATCCAGATACTGTAAGTTTATACATCCAAAACCAAGCTATATTGAGACTTAACTCCTTAATAGATACATTCCAACTAATCAAAATATAAACGCCTACACGTGGCAATATGATTACATGATAATGCTATATAAAATATTAACAAAATTGTATCTACTCTACTCAGATTAGCCCAAGTGTAGCTTCCTCCACACATGCCTAAAGCTTATGGATTTTCATTCACTCGCTTCCCCTTATCCTTACTCGAATGACCTTCACCTAAAAGTATAATCCCATGAAACGGAGTGAGATGCAAATCTTTGTAACCAAGGCAAATTCCATCATATATTCTAGTTTAATTAACATATATGCATGATTTCACATAAGCATAAAAAAACATACCATTCATATCAGTAAATGAAACAATTAGGCTATCATGATTACTATCCCATACTAGCAATCATATTTCCACATGTTAAAGGCCATTAACACCGGGAGAGGCCTGTCCACGACACCTACTCCCCATTGAGTATAACCAGGGCTCAGTGCATTTGGGATTTGATCATAACCCGGTGCTCGATCAAAGCATATGCACAGGTGGTAGCCGCACCACATCTCCACCATGGACTCACAAGGTCCAATCACAATACAATAGATAGCCAACTAATTCATTCAACATTTCAAATTATTCATGTACAGCAAATATGAAATTAAAACAGATATATGCATGGAATTAATATAGTCTCAATTACCTCACTGGTAGACAAATTGCAAAAGACACTAGTGGTACAAAATCCTCCCCACACTACAAAGTCTTAAAATTCAGAAAGGAGGTGTCCTCTATTAGAAACTTCAATATATCACCCTAAATCCTAAGTAAATTCGTGAAAAATTAATACCCATACTATAATCCAATCATTGGGGTCTCAAACCTGTAGAAATACCTTAAAAAGAAGAGTTTATACTTACCTAATGTTAGCTTTAGCCTCAACCTATGAAATTTCACCATGGAAACATCAAATGACAAGTTTCAGATCCTGGGTGTAAGTGAAAGTTCTCTAATTGGAACATTAATTAGGTCAAATTAAAGAGAAAGATGAGAGGATTAAGTTATATAACTATTACCTTGGCTGAATCTTGCTCTAGAAGTGGGCAAAGGTGGAAACATGCCAAGAACCTTAGCCTTTCCTTTGGACCTTCGAATTTTTGTGTGTGTCTCTTGTGGTTCTGCAGAATAGGGGGTGGCTAGGTTAGTTTTTAGGGTTTAAGTTAGGTTTTCTATGGGTTATGGGCTGTTCCAAGATCCAACTTTAAATGGGCTTCCGATTTTTGCTTTGTTGGGCCAGCTTTAAGGTGTTGGGCTGTAGAATTTCATTGGGCCAAACTTAGTTTTAAGAACTCCATTATTTTAGATCTGCACAAGGTTTATTGGACCATTTATAAGAGCCTATACAAGGTGGATCTTGGGCCTCTATCACATTGAATTAGATTGAGTCTGCACCTAACTTATTGGGCCTCCATTAATCTCTTATCATGATCTCTTACATTAATTTGGGCCTAGATGAAATTTCTATTCTAATTAATTCTCAATTCGTATTATTAATTTATCTCTCAAAATTTTCATTCACTTAACTTACCCGATTATTCCATATTAATTATTCTTAATTAACCCAAATCTATAATTAGCACCTTAATTAATTTTAGGGTGTTATATAAGATAAAGGTTAATGACCTTTGATAAATAATAAATGCAAAATTAATGTGTGTGTGTGTGTGTGTGTGTGTGTGATCAAAACCTACATGGTAGAACTATGGTTTTGATGTTTTAACCTAAGTGATGGGCTACTGTAATACATGCTGGTATTGATGGCTTATGTGTGTGATTTGTATATATTAATGGTATATGAAATTGTCATTCCATGATATGACTGTGATTCTATTTTGGATATGAATTATGTTGTTATTAGATAGCATGGCTATATTTATATATAACTCCATGTATGTTAATGTGAATTCTTATATAGAAGGCTAAAAATGTATTTTACACATATGGTAGTTGAACCATTATCTTTCTTTCTTTTTCAAAATATTATTGTTTTATTAAGAGTTTGCATGATTCTCAAGTGTGTGATAATGTGTTCAAATCATGCCAAACACCAACTACATTATAGAAGACAAGTTGGCATACATAAATGTGCCGGCATAAAGCAAGTATAGGTCATTATAGGTATCAAGATGGTGGTGATAACTGAAGATTCTTAGCAAATACCTTCTCCCTAGGATGATGGGCTTGACTTAAGAGCTAGATGTAGTTTAATGAAGCTTTTTGTTGTATGATAGCTACATAACTTAGCAAGGTTTTATTTTGTTAAATGATGAAACTAACCCTATGACTAACTTGATAATTTTGTGTATTTTAGAGGTGGTGCCCCCAAATGAAGGTAATCACCCTGATATTAAACACTTAATTGCTTATGTATGATGACTTTGTTATATGTTATGAGTTATGCAATCTTTTACTATGTCTATGTTGAATTGAAGAAAAAAATAAACATATATATATATATATATATGATGGGTGATAGTTAATAAGTGATATATTAGCTTCTGTTATGAATAAAATAACCAAAAAGTAATTAGAAATAGTAAGCAAGTTACAAATAATGCCAACACGATATAACTTTGCCACTGATAAAAGCAGTATATGTATATATATATATAAGCTTTAAAAGAAATTCACTAAAATTTTAATATTCATAAGATTTTTTAGCCTTGATTTCTCCATGAGCACTATGCCATCTTATCTTATTTCTCTCTCTCTCTCTCTCTCTCTCTCTCTCTCTCTCTTTACTTTTTTATTTTAATTTTATGTTTCTGCACAAGGATCCCACCTATTTAATTTACTAGTAATATAGCCTTCACTAATTGTAAATTCAAACTTAACCCAATTGTAATACCTTAAGATTTAGAATGTAGGATTTATAGGTGAGTTCATTTTAATTTTTAAAATTTTTAATTAAAGTAAACAAGCTAAAACCTAAATTACAAAAAAAAAAAATAATAGAAAAGAAGAAAAAATCAAACTTGCCATAGCTCAATTCATTAAATCCTTGGGATTGCATCTTTAGGAACCTAAGCCTTAACTAAGCAAAATACCACTTTCCTTTCTATTGTTTAGCTTTTCAAAATATATCTATACTTTTCCAAAGCTTCTAACTCATTTCCTATTCAAAATTCCCATTATGTCCCTAGCCCCCACTCCAGCTCAACTAACTGGTTAACTAGTTAAGGAAATGGCATGTCTATTTATTTAAGTTCTATGCAATCCTATCCCTAAATTCAACTCACGTGCTTAGCCTTTGGTAAAGGATTATATATATATATATATATATATAAGCTTCTGCACTTTTCACCTCTCTCATTTTGGGATTTAAGCTTTTAAAATCAACAGATGCGTTACATTGATATATTTTGTAGCAAAAAACAAACGACAATTATACATATTTTATCAAAATATTCATATATTTATTATTTATATAACATAGCAAATATTAAATGTATATTTGAACAATATACAAATAATTAATTTTCTAAATTTAAAATAAAATAAAATATTAATTTTTAATGCAAAATAAATTACATTGAAATAAGATTTTAAAAATATTTTTAATAAGGTATATTTTTCAAAAGATTTTATGTATATTTTCACAATAAAAGAGAATATCGTGTAATTTAAATATCTCTCAAAAAAGGAAAGAGTAATTTATCCTGATATAAAATATCCATCCTTGTACCTTTTCTCACTTTCTACTTTCAAACCATCTTTTATAACTATTTTTGTGCAAATAACTCTCATCATTAGTAAATCCATTAGTTTACTAATGGAAAGGAGATATCTTTTGATTAAATGGACCTTCCAAACTCTATTTTTTGTCTAAATAACATTTAAAACTTTAGGTCATGTGTAGATAACCTCCTAACGTATCAAACTTCCATTGGTAAAATAGTGAACTCACTAAAGACAGAAGGTTATTTATACATAATCTCAAATTTGGAAGTAGCTTTGCCACATGTAAAAGCAAATATATAAACTTTGAAAGGGATCTACTATAGTACTATTCACAAAGAGTTTGAGCCATTACTTTATGTCGAGCTTTATGCTATCTTATTTTCTCTCTCTCTCTCTCTCTCTCTCTCTCTCACATGCACCCTTTTTTTCTAATTTCATGCTTCTACATGGACGCCCTACTTGTCTAGTTTGTTAGTAAAGTAGCCTCTGCTAATTCTAAATCCAAAGACTTAACCTAATTCTAATACATTAAGAATTAGAAAGCAGGATTTATAGTGGAGTTAGTTTTAATTTTTAAACTTTTTAGTTAAAATCAATAAGCAAAAATCAAAGTTATAAGAAAATTTAAAGAAAAGATTCTTGAAATAAGCTTGCCATAGTTCAATAGGTTTTAACCTTAGGCTTGCCTATTTAAGAACCCAAGTTTGAACTAAGTAATAATACCACTTTTCTTTCTTTTATTAAATTTTACCAAATGCATCTACACTTTTCCAAAGCTTCTGACTCATTTCTTATTCAAAATTCCTCTGATGTCCCTAACCCCACACAACCCAACTAGTTGGTTAACATATTAAGGAAATGACATGTCTATTTGTTTTAGTTTTCATGTAATCCCCTTCCTATTGAATTATTGGATCACCTATCAAATCTATTTATGCAACCTAAGAGAATTAATTAATTTTTTTTATTGTAGAATTTTAAATCTAGTGTCAATTAATGGGTTTCAATTAAAAAAATTGACAATTAATGTGCAGTATGTGACTGTGCATTAAGTGGGTGTGTGAGAGAAGCCAGAAATTAGTAAATAAGTTTTCTAGAGAAAAAAGGCACACAGAGTTCTTTAAGAGAAAGGAACATAGAGAAGAACTTCTTCTTTTCACTTCCTTTAGTAAAATACTGCATCTGTTGTGGAACTAAGTTAGAGTTTAGATTGTGACTATAATCATGCTGCGTGGGGCAATAGATTAGAGCAAAATGATCCGATGCAAAATGTAACACCATAATTTCTAGCTCCCATCCATCATCATTTACATGCTCATGTGATATATAGTAAGAAGGAAGTGAGAAATTTCATTGAAAATAACATACTTTCTTGTGTCGCGTCATGACTAAAAATTTCATTCGCTATCATATGGATCGTGTGAGCTCATGCTATATATCCTCATGTTTAATTACATCATTACAACTCATTTGTATCACAAAAACATGCCTACAACTTATGGAAACCGAATTGGAACGTGGAAAAGGAGGTTTCATTCTCGGCCAGAATTGGCCTCCTTTTTGGGAAAACTTTGAAAAATCATAACTAAATCTAGAAAAATTGAAAACATGAAATTTTGGTCATTCTAGAAATATTGGGATGTCTAATTCATGAAAACAATATTTATAAGTCATAACATCCCACACACAGAGCGTTTGACATGTGAAATGATCCAGAGGTCAGACTGGGTCCTGATGCTGTCACAGTTTACTGATATGAACTTCAAAAATGTCTAATTAATTCCAAAAAAATCCAATCCATGCAAATAATACCAATCTGGAAATATATGGATGTCCAATAGAGAGAAAAAAATATTTTGAGATCAGTTCATCAAGCATAGATCCCAGAATTCAATGGAACAATACTTTTGGTCGGGTAAGGCTACTAATACTGGATAGAAACTTCAAAAATTCATATCTTCCTCTCTAGACATCCAAATGAGGTGTTTCTAGTTGGCACAATTCACTGTAATTTCCTAGCTTCTTTGTATAAAATTTTATGGCAATTGGACATCATTTGAATCTCAAATGTCAGAAAACAATTTTAGACCAATTAAATGGTGCAGCAGACCAAATCCCTAAAATTTTTCAACTTCAAAAAATCATAAAATATTCTGTAGACCTCCAAAAATTATGATCTTTAGTTTCACATAAAGCTCTTATTGAGACCTAATTCCATGTCAAATTTCAGATCAAGACTAACTCATTTGGCTAAAAAGTGATATATGGTTCCATAATGGTCAAATTTGGCTCCATATGAGGTACCAAACTTGCCAAATGGTCTTCCCTTAGTGTTGGCACCTTTTGGGCAAGTCTAAAAGCATATTTAAGACTTATGTGAGCTACCCAAATGGTCCCAAACCTTATGCATCTCATTTTGGCCATTCAACCCTCACTTATACATATATTCATCAAACTTTAAATTCTCATTTTATAGCCTTACATACTCAAAACATGGGCTAGTGGTCATATATCATAATCATACATCTAAACATCACATAATAGGGTATTTACACATGCCTCAATGTTCATAGTACATATACAACCTCATATACATGATGAACCATCATTATGGTTCGAAAATAAACAAAACAAGACACAAGGTTGTCAATCTCTCTTCCTCATCATTGTTGGCTCCCTTCACTATAATTGCTTAGTCCACCTAGCATGTTAGATCATTGGAGAGGAGGGAATGAGATTCAAAGAATCCTAATAGCTCATCTCCCATTCAATCACACATAATATGTACAAAGCAAGCTTTTCAAATGCATGTATGAAAAAATAGAAGTCATGGACATTTTCAAAGCAACCTTGGCATGTGAATTAATCATACAAGACATTCAAGAGTTCCCTAAGTGTTTGGATTGGCTTCACACTTCTCCTCATGAGTTTTGGACTTGCCTCACCTATTCTTTAAGAGTTTTGGACTCAACCATACTCTTGGGAGCCTACTTTGCTTTTGGGAGACTCTTTGCTATGTCTCAACCAAGCTCAAGGGTTCTTGACTCATCCTCACTAAAAGGAAGAGTTCTTGGCCTCTCCTCACTCAAGCAAACTCATACAAACATCATAGATTCATTTAAAATATAACATGGCATCAAGGATCATGGAATATAAAGGCATGCTAGCATACTTTTCTTAGCTTGAAAATACACATACACACATTTTAAAACAAGCTAAACACACATCCATGTATGAAAGAAGGTAGAGAGAGCTACCTTGTACAAATCTATACACTTTTCTCCTTGGATTTCCTTCATTTGCCTCGGCTATACACCCACAATTTAGTGGAGATGGTTTCTCTTGGCCTAGACATGATTTAAGGGAGCCAATTAGGTTTATAAGACATATTCTAAGGCTACACAATTTGCTTAAACTCTAGATTGCTCTAGAAGCTCCATTATGGTCCATAAAGGTACCTAATGAAGCAACACCCCTCAAATGACTTCTAGGTCTCATCCTTTCCTTTCAAATATGATTCTTGACTCCTTTTAAGTCTCTTGGAGTCATCACATTATTAAAACAAAGGGCTTAACATCATGTTGCTTCTTTAGGTCCTAATATGGAGCCTATAGCACCAATTCACTTTCTTTAAGTTTTAAATTTTTTCTAAGGTCGCTACTCATCTTCACTCATCACATATGACTCAAGAATGGCCTTAGAAAAATTAAAAACTCTCCCTAGCTATAGGAACTTGCCTAGGCCGAGACTATGGGGGGAAGAAGAGTCCATGGCCTTCTTGATTTTTCCTTAATGGGAGACACACTTGGGAGGCTTCCTAGAGGTCTTAGGAGCTCAATCAAATACTCACACATGCAAGAAAACTCATATATCAAATCAGTTTTTACAATCCCCTCAAATGCACTACACTTTTTCTACTTAGAGTTCATTAGTTTTTCTTGCAATTTCTTTACTTTCTTGGATGGGAGGTGCAGGTGGGAAGCTCTCTAGGGGTCTTAGGAACTCATACAAACATTCACATAGGCTTGGAAACTCTTAGATAAAATTAGATTTTTTCCTATGTCTTTGAATCCCTAACTTCCCATTCTTGGTTCTCTTTTGCTTCTTAATTAATTCCACTTGTATCTTCCTAATCCTCACATTATAGAACCCCTAATTCTATTCTAATATGGTCAGAATTTATCTCCTATGGAATGGGCTTTAAGGTGAACGAAAATTTCATAGAGGAAGCAAGTAAGGAGAAGCAACAAAACAAGAAGGAATACCTTGATTTCTTGGTTTGTTCTTCACTTGGCTAACCTCTCCTCATCAAATCCAAAAATTCCACCTCTGTTCTACCCTCCATACAGACCCAAAAACATCATCAAATCCATGGACATAAAGAGGAGAAGAAGGAAGAGCAACTTGCAAGAGAAAAAGCTTGAATTTTCCTACCTTTTCTTGCTTTTTCTCTCTTCAAAATCTCCTCTCCTTGTGCGCCTAAGAGAGCTGGCTTCCTCCTCTGTTTTTAGGGTAGAAACAAAGCGTGGAATGGGAGCTGCTGGAAAGTGGATAAGAAGAAGAAGCTAAAAGTCACTTTATGCAACTTTTTACCTTTTGCATTTTAGTCCCTTTTTTTGGCTTTCTCATTTTAGGCTCATATCAACTCCTTTTTTAAATATACCTTTTCCATTATATTCTTTAGGCTCTTAATCATAAGAATTGCCTTTGGAATCACTCAAAAAGATCTAAAACCATTTCGAACTGTTCGATCAAAATTTCGGTCAACCAATAGCTGAAATTGCTCACCGGAGGGGTTTCAAACTGTTCTAGGGATTCCCATGGTATTTGGGGCCTCTGAGAACCCCGAAAAGTTCAAATTTTCCATTTAAAAAGCCCTTCTATGAGATTTCAAAATTTTCCAAAAATTACAAAAATGCCCCTGCTTTTTTCGGCAAATTTTCTAAGCTCTTCTGGCTCTGGTTTTTAGGCATCTCAAACCTCAAATCCTTATTTTCTAATATTTAAAATTTTATCATAATTTTATTTGGTCCTAATTCCTTCTATTTCGAGGACTTTCTTTTATATTCCGCCTATTTCTGACGTTTGTGGAAAAATCGAACATTGCGTTTCTTACGTTTACGGAGGGACTAGATGTTACACAAAAGGTAAGTACCATCTTGTATTTCCATCATTGGCATTAGAGCCTTGTTGGCTTGATTTATTGCTTTCTCATGGTATTTGCATGTTGATTAGGCTGATTTTAATGCTTTTTTGTTTTGCAAAAGGATAATTCAAAATTCAAACTTTAAAGGCCGTTAATGAAAAAAATTGTAGAGACCAATATCAGCCACAATATTCACACTATAAGAAGAAACACAGAGAGGATCTTGTGGTAAAAATTTAAGGAAAAGCTAAAAATTTTAATTTTAAGTTTTAGTTAAACATGGTCGAACAACCTTTTTATGAAAGTTGACATTCCTAATGTAACAACCAGGAAAAAGAAAGAAGAAGAAAAGAAAAGAGAAAAGAAAAGAGAAAAGAAAAGGGAAAGAAAAAAAAAGCTAAAAATTTTTGGAAGCTGAAAATTTTCTAAGTCTGCTAGCTACAGCCTAGGTATAGCGAATGTACCTGTTCGCTATAGCGAGAAATGGTCTAGCTATAGCGAGACTGCCTTCTAGCTATAGCGAGAATGCTTCTAGTTATAGCGAGTTCGGGCACCCCCATACAAAATCCAGGGAATTGCTTGCCGTAGCGAACGCCATAGCGAAGGCAGAGGTCTGGGACTTATTCGAGCTCGCCGTAGCGAGGGTTATGGCTCGCTATAGCAAGAATTAGTCCGAAAAAGTGAGAAAAGAGAATTTGACTTTTTAAAAGCTTCCAAATCCCTTCTTTCTTCTTCTAACCGACTCAAGCTCACTTTAGGAGAGAGAAAAGGGCGGAGGAGAGAGAGAGAAGCTGAAGAGAAGAAGAAAGGACAAGAAAGGTAAGGATTCTTATAGCTTTTCTCTTTACATGTTGCCCTTCTCCCCTTCCCCTCTCTTTCCACGGTTTAGATAGCAAAGATGGTTAGGTCTTGAGTTGGTTCAGAAGAGAGAGAGTGGAAAATCACTCTTGAGAGAGGTTAGAAGTTATGTAGTCTTCTCTTTCTTGCTTTCCTTTCCTAAGAGTATGAGCATTTGAGAAAAGAGAGAGGATAGCTAATGGACTCTAGTGAGAGAAAGAAACCTAGTTTGACATGCTCAGTAGGGTTGATAAGAAGAGATCCCTAGCTTATGAATTAAGTGTTAAGGAATTAATTCCATGCTTCTTGTGTGGTTAGGCTCAAGAGAAGTTCCCCCATCTAGAAGTGGTTGTGAAATCCACAAGGGAGGAGACAAGTTGAAAGAGAAGGTTGTCAATAGCTAATAAGATAGTTCTCTCCACCTTCTTTCATGCAAAATTATGTGTTTACATTGTCTTACTTATATGTATGTATGATATGAGTTATGAGAAGTGTGTTAGCATGATGATGTGTTATGAAGTGAAATGATGATTTATGTGATTTGTTTTGGTTTGCTTGAGGAATGGAAAAGCCAATAACCCTATAGCCAAGGTGAGGATGAGCCAAACCCTCCAGTTGGTTGAGATAAGAGTAAAGAGTCTCCCAAAAGTGAGGTTGACTTCCAAAGAGTAAGGGTTGAGTCTAAGGACCTCTTAAGAATGGGTGAGGCAAGTCCAAAAGCCACAAGTGAGTGGGTGAGGCTAATCCAAGTACTTAGCAAGCTTCTAAATGTTATGTATGGCCTACTCACATGTTGAGAATGTTTTCTTTATGCATGGCCAATTCACATGTTTTAAATGCTTTCATCATGATTTTATATGCTAACATGCCATACATGCACAATGAGACTTGTTTGCATGCTATATATGTATGATTGAATGAGAGATGAACTATTGGGATTCTTCGAATCTCACCCTCCCTCTCCACCATCCAAACATGCCAGGTGGACCAAGTGAGGTAAGAGATGGGAACCATCATCAAGCATGAGGCTAGGGAGACTACAGAAAAGTGTAAAGGAATTTCTTGTAAATACATTGTAAAGTGATGTAAAGTAATGATGTAACCTTTATGAATGATTGTAAGCTAATGCATGTATGACGAATGTATGAGAATGAGGCCTATTATAAATGAAGAGGCAATTTTGATGTGAAATGCTCAATGTTAGTATAGGTTATATGGGTGCATAAGTGGGCATGGGGTAGTGAGTTTATCCAATCTAAGTTATCAGACACTTGAGCCATGATTGATGGCCCCTAGAGATGCTTTCTCATGTGCTCAAAGGGTCATAGAGGTAGAAGAACCAAGATTGGATCCCATGAGCCCTATTTTTAGCCAAGAAAGTGGCTTTTTGCACATGATGTCAAGAGGTAACCATATGACCTCTTATTGCTATGAAATTTGACATGTAACTAGATCATGTTTAGAGCTTTTTGGGAAGCTAGAGTTCATGTCATTTAGAGGTCTATAGCATTCTCTATGATTTTTCAAAGTTGACATCAGAAATTCGGATTTCAGAAAATACTGTTCATTTGGTCAGTTTAGAAATCGTGTCATTCGAGGGGCAAACGTAGTCCAATGACTACAAAATTTTATACACAGAAACTAGATATTCACAGTGACTTGTAGGAACTAGAATCACCTCATTTAGAGGTCTAGAGAGGAAGATATGCAATTTCGAAGTCCCTACCCAGAATCAGACACCTAACCAGACCCGAAGTACTGTTTCATCGGTTTCTGGGAGTTTGGCTTGGTGAACTGATCTGGAGATATTTTTTTCCTCTATCTAACATCCACATATTTCCATAGAGATATCGTTTGCAAGCATTGGATTTTTTTGGAATTAGTTAGACATTTTCAAAGTCCATATCAGTAAACTGTGACAGCAAAGGAGCCCCCTCTGACCAGTGAACGATTTTGATGTCAAACTCAGGATATGTGAGATATTAAGACTTCTACATATTTTTAACATGAATCAGACATCTTAATATTTCTAGAATGACCAAGATCATGCAGTTACGATTTTTCTGCATTTAGTTATGAATTTCCAAACTTAGTCCAGAAATGAAGCAAAATCTGCCAAGAACGAAAATGCATGTCTCAAATCCCTTTTTGCTTTCCATGAGTTTAAAGCATATTGTTGGGATTGAAATGAGTCTTAGTAGTACAATTAAGCATGAGGATGTAGAGAAATAGCTCACCCGGTCCATGTGACTTTCAGTGGAAATCTACCCATACATAATGCCATAGAAATCAAGCATAAGGTAGAGCAAATAACCTCCCTTGTATGCTTAGCATGTGTATATGAGTATGTAAGGCATGATGGGTATGAGCTAGAAAGTAAGGTGTTACACCTAACACAAAGCACCATTGGCTTCAAGCTTTACATGAATGGAAAGCTTGTTCCAACACCATAAAATTTGCCAAAAATGGATGAGTAATAAGTGAGATTCGAAGCCTCAAATTTAGCCTCTTGAACACTCAATTTTTGAAAATTTTGCTCTTAGAAAATTTGGGAGGTTAAAGATGAAATGGAAATCCCATTTTTGGTAGTGGCATATATAGCTCACCCTATCACCTTTTGACTTAAACTTGGTAATAATAAAAAAAGAAAGGCAATAATGACATTATCGTCTTTAGCACAACCTTGGAGGGCCGCATATGGCATATATGCACCACCCTAGGCATGTGAATGTACTTCCCTTTTTTTTTTGAAAATTTTTAAAGCAAAGAATTTATGACGGTATATGGGGGTGCGTAGAAAAAGTTTGGGGCTAGTTTTTTGCTTTAAAAATTCTTAAATTGATGAGCTTTAATTTGGTAAATAATTTGCCTATGTTTGGACAAGTTTTGGTAGTTTTCAAACATACATAAAACATATAAAAGACCTTTTTTCTATAGATTTAAAGATAAAAATCACTTCTCATAAGTATTAGATTTGATAAACACACTCTCAGATGATATCCCCTAAACATCATTTGATGAAGACCTTTAAGAGAAATTTACAAAATCAAATAAAAACAAAGATTTTGTCCATTAATTGATGTGCATTAGAGATAAAGCTTCGTAAGGAATATTGTGCTGTCATGATATTAACGAGCCATTCTACTTTTTCTTTTTATTTTTTAAAATGAGATAAAGGATTCTTTAGGTGTAGTGCACACAAAAAAAGTATTTACTATAAGAAATTAATCAAACATATGAAACATATTTTCTGATATATGGTGAAGTGACCCTTGTAATTGGAAGTAGGCTTTTTTATGGCCAAAGAAAGTTTTTTTTAAAAGATAAAATGTCTTTAGGATAAGATCTCTTTAAGAAGGAATCTTGATTATTAATGCAGTATATGTATGCATTAAATTGGAAATAAGGGAAATACCTTATTAAGTGAGAGTTCTTAGATTGATAGACCTAGGCTCACTTGAGAACCAAATTTAATAGAAAAATGAATGAAAATACTCTATTAAGTGGGATTTCTTAGAGTAGTAGACTTGGGGTTATCAAAAAACTATGATTAAGTGAAAATTTACACATAAGTTCAATGGAAAAATGACATTTTCTAGGATACATGTAATAAAAGTAAACCAAATGTAGACTTTTGATCATGAACTTAATCTTATCATTATTAATCTAGTCAAAGTTTATTACCAATACATGGCATTATGTATATATAATTATTTTGTCCTATGTCTATGTAGAGATTAGATTATGATTATGCATATTGAGAACATCTCTACCTAGCTTAATAAGAGTAATAAGCTAGATGGTGTCAATTAACATTTTTTTAATACTATAAGGTTCTTACATCATTAAAGAATAGAATGGTAAGAAACCTTTAAAGAATATCATATAAGACTCTAAATATGGCAATATAGTTCAGCAAAGGAGAGACTTAGAATTTTCTATTGAAAAGGAATGAACAATATTACTTACATAATGGTGCCGAGCGACATGGTGATAACTTTATATGTGAGTCCAACTATTCATATAGATAGTCTTTAAGGACAAGCTTGGTCTTACTTCTATAACCAAATTGAAAAAACTGACAGTCAAGGATTTGAAGTTAGTTAGTCATATTCTTACTAATAAATAGTATGTTTATGTTATCATAAGAACTCTTCCTATCAGTTGAGAATATATACAAGTGAATTTAATCAATAAAGAAAGCATCACTATTTTTGATGACATAGCTCGTCATATAGGGCTTAGAGATGAGCATTTAGAAGTTGCTAGAGCTTTTAGACATGTTTATATGACTGAGATTGCTATGACTTTAAAATCTAAGCATAAGAAGTACAATACTTTCATAATAAGAAAAGATTTCACAAATGTTTTAAGTTAAGGGAGTTTTTAAGAAGAAATGTAAGTGTAGTACAAAGAAGCTTAGCATACTCAATGTTAAGTATTATATTCATCAAAGAGTAATAACTTTACTTATGATTGCAATGTGCAAAATATGATTCTCATAAATCATGTAGCTAAGGATTAAGAATCCTTTGTGAAATATGTAACACCATAATGTCTTAACCTCAATTAATCTCCCTTTAGGCTGGATTCCATATGATTTCCAATGAAAAGGACCAAAACCATGGTATTTTAATATTTTAAGTCAGGGTTTAATCAGTCATATTTTGCCCCGAGGATCCTATGAACCCATGAATCACATTCGCTACTCAAAATCCATTCATATAACTCATAAATAGCCTCAAATAACCCATAAATCATGGATATGAAGCCAAAAACTAAAAAAATACAATTTCTCAAATGGGCCAAAAAGTCAGATTTTTTGCTCTAACTTTGAAAAAATATAACTAATTCTAGAAAAATGGGAATCAAGAAAACCATAGCTTGATGAACAGTATGCATGTTAAATTTACACTAAAAATAATTTCAAACCAAAGCTCAGCGTTGGATCACTTTTGACATTGAAAAAGAGATAAAGGTCTGGTTGTCCCTGGTACTAATGTAGCTTGTTATCATGAACTTTAAAAATTCATAACTAATTCCAAAAAAATCCAATCTAGGAAAATTATATCAATTTAGAAAGCTACAAATGTTATATAGAGGAAAAAAATAATTCTAGATCATTGCAATAGCCTTTGGAGCTTGAAAACTGGTGGAACAGTAACAAAGGTCAAATGGCTTCCCTGATGCTGACATAGAACTTCAGAAAGTTATTTCTCCCTCTACAGACCTCCAATTGAGGTGATTTGAATTGGTATAGTTCATTGTGGATGTCTAGTTTACGGCCATAAAATTTCATGACAATTGGACATTGTTTGGTCCATAAATGATAGATTTATTTTCGGACCTATTTGCACAGTACAATAACCAAAATCAGAAAATTCTCCAACTTCAACAATTCGTCAAATATTCCCTAGACCTCCAAATATTACCCACCTAGCTTCCCAAGAAGCTCTAGAGGTATGCCAAATTTTATATCAAAAAGAGCTCATTTGGTTATACTTTGATGAAACTCACAAATTTGGTAGTTTTGGCATCTTAAATGATTCAAAATGGGGGTAATGGTCTCTTACATGCTCTAGCACCTCTTGGGCAAGTTTTAAAGTATAAACAACATATATGAATTGCCCAAGTGGTTTAAACCAATACACATCTCAAACTCACCATGCTACGAGCAAAAGTACACTACTACATATAAGCTACCAAAGGGCCAAATCTTATATTTTCTTTACTTTGGTTCCATACATGGATCATATATCATTTATACATACTTTTACACTTATTTAATCATTTAAATTTCAAAAAACATATATACATAAGCACTTTGGGTTTCCTATACATCAAATTATATAAAAGTATCAAAACAAAGGCCTTCTATGCCTCATGGCCTCCACTCTTAGGCTCTTGAATTCCACCTGAATCATATGAGATGGGAGAGGGAAGGGGGGTGAGATTCATGGAATCTCAATAGCTTATACACTCATTCAAGAAAGCAATCAAGGCATATAAATAAGTCAAAGTATGTAAGTAGGCATCTAACCATTCACAATCATACAACATATGATTTACATACCATGAATATCATATCAATGCCAAGAATAAGCTCTAGAGACTTTTAGTCTAGTCTCACTCGATTTTAGGGACTTTTGGATGGCCTCACCCTTGGTTTAGGGACTTTTAACTTAGCCTTACTTATTCATGAAACTTTTGGCCTTGTCTCACCCATCCTTAGGGACTTTTGGCTCTACTTCATCCATTACATAGGACTTTTGGCACTACCTCACTCGAGCAATTTTCACAATCCAAAACATAAGCATATTGGTACTAATGCATTAAGGCAATAACATATGGCATGTCTCGCACAACAAGCATATACATAAGCATATAATGACTATATACATCCAAGAATGCAACAAGAAAGAGTGGAGAGCTACCTTACAAGCCAACACAAGCCTTCCATTTTAATTTCCCTTCTCCCTTCTTGGTTTCACAATCACAACTAGATGGAGCTACTTCTCTTGAGCCTAGACACAACAAATAGCATGCAATTACTGTCTCATAGCTCAAATAAACACTCACAAAGTTAGAGGGTTCTTCATCAAAGCAAACCCTACAAAGTATATAAGAACCCTTAGTTTTCTCTCTCTTAAATTTTACTAACTCTTCTTCTACTTCCTTTATATTTCTTAACTTATTACGCTTTAATTTAAGGGTTTCTTGCTCATTTTAGGTCAGAATAGAGCTATCTTACTCAATCACCCATGGAAAGGAAACTTAGAAGGAGAAGAAGAAAGTCAAGAAGAAGAAGCATGAAGATCTTTAAAGGTTCTTACCTTTCTTCCTTGGTTTCCTTCCTTCTCTCTTAGCTTCTCTTGGTTTCTCTCTCTTTCTCTGTCAAGCCTTTTTCTCTATTTTGGACAAAGCTTAGGTCGGTTAGAAGAAAAAGAAAGGATCTAGATGCTTTAACAAGCAAAATTATCTTCTTTCACATTTTTCCGGACTAACCCTCGCTATAGCGAAAAATAACCCTCGCTATGACGAGTATGTATCAATCCCAGACCCCTATTTTTGCTACAGCGTGCGCTATTGTGAGGAACTCGCTGGTTTTTGTATGAGATGCCTAAACTCGCTATAGCTAGGAGCATTCTCGCTATAGCGAACAGGCACATTTGCTATAACTAAGTCATTTCTTGCTATAGCGAACAGGTACATTCGCTATAGCCGGCTGTAGCTAGCAGATTTAGAAAAATTTCAGGACTTAAAAAATTTTCAGTAATTTTTTTAGTTGTTACAAAATAACACTAGCTACTTTTCAAAAGTAGATGACTTTATATAGGAAAGAATGCAAGAATTAAAGTAAAACAAATTGAAACATGTAAAATTGGTTTTGTGTGAAGGACGAACCCTTATCATATATAATGTTTTTTACACTTTAAAAATTTGACAAAATGAAACTTTTATTATATCTCTTCTTAATTTAAGATTCAATGCTAGTTTTCTATAACAACTCTATTGACATTTAAAACGGGAAAATGACTACAATTCTAGTTTCCTTTATGATGGCTTTATTGTGCTAGACATAATTATAAACATAATTGTTTTACTTAATACTTTGCTTCCAATTTAGATTTGGATATGAATGATTAATATATAACGCTAGGCCTTATAGGCAAACAGAGAATGAGCAAACTAGCAAAAACCAAGAAATGCTAAGATCCATTTTTAATTTAGAAATATCATTATAAAAACATTGCTTAATGGGTAAAGTAATTACAAAACCATTTAAAAAAAGGAACTAGAGCTTAACATCCATTGTAATTAATTCATTCTTATATATGTAGACTAAAAATGAATGTGAAGGCAAGATATAGAGCTTAAAATTTCATTACATCTATTAATGATTATTTGCAATATAGTTAAGTCCATGTACTCCCCATAGATCAAAAGCACTTAAGTGCTTTAGATATTATATAAACATGATTGAGAATCAAATGGATAAGAAGATTAAAACTTTGAGTTATGATTGAAGATGTGAATATTGATTAGATTAGTTTAAAAAGCTCTATGAAAAAAAAGGAATCATAAGACGATTAAGATTCCTAGCACTTTATATCAAATGGAGATGTTAAGAGAAAGAATAAAAAACCTTACTTAAAATAGTTGGATTAATGATGACTTAAGTAAACTTAACAATTTCCTATTAGGATAATGAGTTAATGCCTTTAAACTTAACTAAGTGCTCTCTAAATTAATTACTTTTACACCTTATTGATTGTGGACAAATAAAAATCTATCTTTAAGCTTCTTAAAAACATAAGGTTGACTATTTATATCTATGACAATTCTCATAAGGTATCACTAGATACTCAAAACAATCAAAAGAGTATATTTTTATTGGTGAAAATGAATGTGAAAGTATGATTGAAATTGAATCAAGAAATACCACATTTAGAGAATAAATTTCTTAGTCAAGGAAACATTAATAAGAATACATTTCCTTATGAGACATAAGATGAAGATAATGAGGATAAGTAGTAATGTCTGGACCCATTGATCTAAGTGGAAGTTTGATACAAAATGAGAATGTTACATAAACAATCCCCTTATTTTAGAGTAACCTTGAAAGTGTACCTAAATGTTGGTTTAAGATTGAAAGGGTAGCATTCAAAGATACTCAATTAGACAATGAGAAGCTAAGCAGTTCAAAAGGCTCAACTATACCTTGATAAAAAAGATTGGATGAAAGCAATGGAACAAGAAATAAATCTAATGAGGATAAATTGTAATACCTAAATATATATATAATAAAAATAAATAAATAAATAATATATTTTAGGTTATTAAAATAAAAACTAAATAATTTTTAAATCTATTTTGGAATTTATAAAAATTTCAAAGGACTTTCTAATCATTTTAAATATCAATTAAAGCATATTAAGTTTGGTAGGGGCAAAAGTACAATATGAGCCAAATATATTTTAATATTTCTTAAGGACACTCTCTCTCCATTTCTCCATCTGATGCAGCGTCCTTTTCCTCTCTTCACCTTTTCTCTCTCCTGAACTCCACTTTTTCTTGCTTCTTGCGTGACTTTTCTTTAGTTTTTGTTTTGCTTGAGTTGTTCCTTCTTTCTCCCACCGTAGCACCTCCATTGAAGCATGAATCTCAGCCAGCCACAAGGATCCATCACCCTCTTCTTGTTGGATGCCATTAGCCACTCACCTCCTATAGATTTAGTTACCATAAAACTCTTATTTGGTAAAGATTTCATCTCCCTTCTCCTTTTCTTCTTTTGCTATTCAACCATGGAAAATTTTGTGAATTTTGTAAGGATTAGTTATTCCATTTTCTTTTTCCGTTTCTTTCATCAATCTTTATCTTTCTCCATGATTTATTGAACCTAATAGGATATTCAATTTTTGTTGCTCAAGTTGCCGTGGGTGAGCTTCCAATTTAGGGGCTTCTTGAATTTCTACATTTAGGTGTAAATAAACACTTCATATTTCATCTTTGAGGCTTCAAGAAGTGAATTTTAAATTTAATTTGAGTTATAGAAGTTTAGATTGAAAACCCCCAAATTTAGGGTTAGTATTTAAGATAAAAAAGTATATAAGAATTTAGGGATTTATGTTCTAGGGAGTATATTATGTTATATAAATAATTATGGATATTATTGGAGTGGTTAATATAATTAATTTATATTGGTTATAAATTTAGGTGATATCAAGAAAACTCATTCAACTAAGACTCAGCATTAAACAATAGGAAATAGGGACTTATACTATTAGTCCTAACTGGTGAGTGTGTAGATAATGGAGTGGCATATCTATTTCATTCCATTTCATATTTTTACAATGAAATTTTCAATTTGTGTGATTTATGTGCTCTATACCTTGGGGAAACAAATTGGTGTTTTCAAAACTTCAAAATGGGTATATATATATATATATATATATATATATATTCATATGATGATTTAATAAGTTTATTAAAGCAACTTGATAATTGGAATGTGGTATGATATATCCTTGTGAAATGCAAAAGAGTGAATTGGATGGAAAGAAAGTAGTAGTGTGTATATGTTTATTTATAAAGAGAGTATTTTATGTTGTTTTATGGTCTTATATGTTACAGAGATTATATATTGAAGGTTAATTTGCCTTATTTAATTATTTATTTACTTCCTTGATTTTTATTTATTTTTGATTGTTAAATTCCATTTGAAGGGATTTTATTATAGTTATTTTTATTTTATGGAATGAATGGGAATCTAGTTAAGAATCCTGTAGCCGTTAGCAGAGGTAACGACCTAAGTGCACCTAAAATAAATTGTGAATTGTGATGGCACTGCAATGTGATGTATCTAGTGCTGCGATCTGAGATACTAGATGTATATTGTGAAAGTGATAAGATGGGATGAATCCAAAAAAATGCCATATGATATATGATGATGTGGTTTGATGATTTGGTTCCTCTCTATGATACCCATTCCTATAATATTTTTCTTATATTTAGAAAATATAGATTTTATCTAAAAGTTTCTTTTTATTTAAATAATTGCTTTTCATTTCACCTATAAATTTTTATTGCCTAAATTATTCGATAATCATTGATTTTAAAAAAACTCATGTATGCACTTGTTTTTCCCTTTATGCACTTTATTATTTATATGTTCACTAAGTCAATGGTAGGCTTATCCCTCTTCTTTCCTTATTTTTCAGACTAGTGAGTAAATGAGTGAAGTGATATGGGAGCTCGTGAGCTACCAGACCCTTAGAGTAGGTATTTAATTTTGTGAGATTGTGTCAGACTCCATGATGCGGTGGCACTTAGGTGTAGAGAAAGAATTTTGGAATTGTCCATGTTATATGGTTACTTATAATATGTAAATATTGTTTTTACTTTCCTGGTTAGGCATTTTGGTTATATGTAACTTGTTGTTGCTGGTGCTGGTGCTAGTTTAATTTATTTTTTAGGATGGGATGTCTAATTTTTAGGAGAAATGCTGCTAGATTTTTGGTAGCCCCTAATGACATAATAACTGAATATTACATTTTCTAAAACTTATGGGTTATATAGGTTAGTATAAATATATGATATAATAGTTGACTTTAAATTTTCTAAGGCTTGCTAGGCTAACCCAATCCCCATATTAGTTTAGTCTACGCGCCGGTCATGGCTCAGAAATTGGGTCGTGACATAAATCATGTTTGGGACTTAGTTGATCATCAATGTGACTAAAAGGCAATTAAGAACAAATAGTTCTTAAGATAAATAGAAAGATGGATGGATTAATTGAGAGATAAAAGACACACTTAGTTGTTACGAGATATATATAACAAAAAGGTATATGTTATGAAATAACTTTTTACTTATTGTATGATTCAATTCAAATTAGACTAATCTTAACTATAGTTGCAAGTTTACATTTAGAATCACATCAAATGGATATGATAAATCATATTCTCAAATTGAGAATTAGATAGAGAAAGTACATAAAACAACCATTAGGTTGCATTAAAAAAGGAATAGAGCATAAATTTTGTATGCTTCAAAAGTTTATTTATGAACTAAAATAATCATCTAAATAATGGTATTTGAGATTTTATCAAGCAATAACCTTGTATGATCTTCAAATAATCAATGAAGATCATTGTATTTATATTAAGTAGTTTGAAAGAAATTCATAATATTATCCTTTATATGGATAATATATCATTAGCTGTGATTAATCAAGATTTTTTAATTGTCATTAAAGAATATTTATTCTTGAATTTTAAAATGAAGGATATGGGTAAAATAGAGTATATTTTTGGAATTAAGATCCAAGGAATCTCTCGGGGAAATTAATTGCACTATTACAAGAGAATTACTTTTAGTAAGTTATTATACTCTTACATTTTTGAATTAATAGGATTGTTTGTATGTGTTATAGGATTATGAAAATAATCCAATACCTTGGCTTATAATGGTTTTTACTGTCACAATTTGTTATTTGCTATCCTCTTCTGTGTTTGGGTATGGTCTAGCAATTTATTTTGTAATTTTTGGCTGCCTCTTTTTGAATGGAAGTGTTGGATAAAATCAAAACCTACTTTGATCAACATTATTTTATAACAACTAGTAACTAGAATTTTCGGCATCACTTTCACGTTCATTAGACATGACTTGCTAAATTTAAAAGCATAATATAGTATACAAGATTTTTATTATATGATTATATAATAATGATGAAGGATTTCTATACTAAATTTCATGTCTTTTCCCTTGACTTCAAGTAGATTGACTCATAAAATTTCTCTTGACTTGGGATTGAATTAAATGAGAAACTTTTTGTGTTTGTTCACTATTTTACCTTGATGAGTTGATTCTCCCAGATAATTTTGCAAGTTTACAATTAAAAAGTTTTACACAGCCAAGATGAGAATGAAGTATAAATTAATCAGTAATTTAATTATACAACAAAAATAAGATGATCCTAATTTGAACGAAGTATAAATCAGTTTCATGTAGCCAATATGGGCAAGGTGTGGTAAGCTTTTCATATTGCTATGTAAGTTGCTTGTGCTTGAGAGTATCTATGGCTTTCATCCTTTTGTTGGCAAATGCTTGTAACTTAATTAAATTGAAGTTAGAAACATAAATGACAAGGGTTGTGGGTTGAGTAATAGGGAATCTCAAGACATCCCTACTATGGGGATTCTTGGAAGAAGTGGTAGGAAGTATCAATTCTACGCCTAATGCATTGTGAGTTGATAATATCCCATCACATGCTCTCTTATTTAATGATTTCATATATTGTATCTTTATATTTTGTGAAAGATCATGGCTTCTTAAAACTCTTGAAATTCTATTTGCATAGATTCTCAAACAAAAAAATTTTAATTAGATTGCATCTCTTAAATTGAAAGTTGTTGATATATGTATAGAATCAATAGGAGTTATGTTGAGAAATTTTTAAAATTCCCTTTGTTGTTTACTTATGAGAAATGTTTACAAACAAAGTGAGTTAGTATAATTCTTTGAATGATAGTAAGTTTTTATGAAGGCATTGGCTACAAAACAATAGTTGTTGATAGTAATTTTATTAGTTTTTGGCACAACAAAATTGGTACCCTCGTTAGTAAGGGATTGTAGGAGATGCTAGTCCTGTGTGACATCTATTACACAAAGAATGGAGAGATGTGATTCCCGTGAGCTGAGGACTCATGACTGTTGGTTATTTACTTATGTGACTTGTATATCCATGACTGTTTGATTACTTTTCTATATAAGCTGTGTGTTCATGACTATTATCTTATTATGAGAAAAATCCTTCCAAAAAAAAATGTTTTGATAGAATTGGGTTTGAAATCTTTTAAAAGCATCTTAAAGTTTACCCAATTTATGTTATTCCTATTTTCACTACCTTTTGAATGTGCGATTGTCATTATTCAATATGAATTTCATATTTGAACCTTGAAAGATTTATACTCTATATGGTAAAGCATGAGTTCATATTTTTAGATCCACAAAAGGTATGCACATAAACTACCCTAATCTATTCATTCATTTGTTTAATTATCCATGTATTCCTGTCTTAAATTGTGGTATATGTTTTACTCATTGAATATTTGACATTTCAAATAAGAGAGAGAAGTTAGGACCCTCTTTACCACATTAGTGAAGGCCAACATACCTTTTGGATGAGCCCAGTTTTAATCTGCGTGAATAGCACATCTTTTGTTGATGTTGGTGCAGCTATTTGTAATCTGAATGTAACTCCACAAATTTCACAAGCAAAATCCCTCATACGAACATAGATTGGATTGGTTATTAGAAAATGAGAATATAGCTCTCCTTATTGTATTGTTATTGGACTATTGTAAAAAATTTTGAGATACTTATTGTTAAGAAACTTCTGTAGGGAAAAAGAAAATTTTATCTTGTGATCAAAGTTTTAAGTTAATGAATTTGCATTCTTAACAAGTGAGTTCTTAAATTGTGTCTTCTTCTTGTTAGCATTTCTATATTGTGAGAGTAAATTTTTGTTTATCGCATTAAGTTTACGAATGTGAGATTCGTCTTGTAGTTAGTCACATCTCCAATTTTGGGAAGGGATTGGAGTAGAGAAGATATAGCAAACCAGAAATGAAAAAGAAAGGAGGGTACATGAAAACTTAGAAGTGATACATAGCATCAACTACTCATAGAGTAGTATTAGTAATAAGCAAATAAAAACTCAGGTTGGCATAGGTATGAGAAGAAATTAGAATCTTCCTTTCCGAACTCGTGCCCAAGCAATGGCTGCAACTGCAATACCCCCCAAATGAGCAGATCCTGATACATGACTGTCTCCCTACAATGTGAAAACCGCGTTTTAGTTATCATGTCATGGAATAGATAGTGAGAGCTGGAGTTCAAGGATATGTTTGGATTGAGGAGAGTAGAAGATAAGAGAAGGAAAGGAATATTTGATGCGGACATTTTCCTTAATTTAGATTGAAATCAAACATTCCATTCTCCGCCATCCAAACATAGCCTTAAAGCCGTGCAAGCACCAATTAGTTCACCATAAGATAATGGATGATCATCATCAGAGAGTGCTTAGTAGGAGTGAAAATAGGAGAAGTGGAAAGGGAGAAATGCGAAACTAGCATGATAATGATACGTTGCCAACTTCCACCTTTCTCCACTCTTATTTTCAGCTAAACATGCCCCTGATCAAAGGGAGATTGTCTTGGCAGAAATCTACGGCATCAAGATAGTAACAAGAGATGTCAAGAGAAAGGCATGGCACAAACTAGTGATTTACACGGGAATTTTCATATGACATTCATCAGACCTATTGCGTGACATATGTTTGGATTATAGCGTACTTAATTTTAAAACAGCTTGTTGAAATTAATATTAATGTCATGAAACACTAGTTTATGATTAACTGATCATTTCCTAAAAGAGAAGCTGCTTAAGCTGGAAAATGCTAGAAAAGATGTTGGTAAATAAAATAAACAAAGTCCAGAGAGTGTCCGCCATACCTCTATAATCCTCAACACATCTTTCCCAATCAAATAGATGGCCTAGATAAATAGTAAAACAATATAAAAAGATCTGTAAGGATGTGCATTATCAAGTTCATTCACATAGCTGAACTAACATAACCTTGAGAAGAGCTTACAAACAAGGCTGCAGGAACTGGCAAAATCATGTCGACGTAAATGGTTGCCCTCGGAAAGAGGAATATATGAAGTAGCATAACTGCATTCACAGCTCCACTAGCACCCTAAACATGGGGAGATTCTATTCATATTACTTTATACAGTCACGATTGACCAATGTTTCAACTTCCAAGTGATACAAGTAAATAGCTGTTTTCAAACTTTTTATAGAAGTAATTTGATGATCTACCTATAATTTGTCGGAAAAAAAAAAAACATTAACCTGTAAGAAGACACAGCATCATAAAAATAGATATTCCTGCAACTTAAAAGTTTGGTGGAGTTTCCATGGCCAGCATAAAATTGATAAATTTTGGAGGAGTGAGGACAACATGTGATAAATAATAGGCAAACATAGATATGCATGTATTAAAAACAAGAGACTCTAGAATTAAAATGGGATAAAATCAATGACTTTGATAAATTATAAACCAGAAAAGAACTTCCTATCCTGAAATACGAAGGAACAAAGAGAAATTAAATGTACAAGCACGAAATTCTGTTGCATGATTTTTGCATTGAATTATGTTCAAAAAAATAAAACAGATAAAACCAGATATGATTCCCAGAATATGTATTGCTTATCAAGGATATAGTCGACAAGTCATCCTAACAACATCTGTTATCAAACACGATGTTCCACTCCTTGGAGAGGGGCCATTATAAAGTAGTTACTGAAAGCTTACATATGCTTGTTGCTGCCAAACATCCGTACCCTCCGTACCCTGTATCAGAACAGAAAGAAAGGTTAAAACTCACTCGAAAAATTGAAGAACTTATCGCATGTCTTGTAAAGTAAAATATTCAACCAAGCATTTTAGTTCCAACCAAGAAGAGAATAAGCTATCATAGTATTAAATGCAATTTATCATTTATCACTGATCAACTTAGGCACAACCATATTTATTATCATTGTATACTATATCAAAAAGATCCTTTTTATTTTGATCTTCCTTTCCGCATTATTTATAAAACTTATTTCTGAACCAAAGTGAACCAAACATTCATCAAGCAAAGATCTAGCGGTTAACATTTCAGATTAGAGTAGATAGTTAAAAAGGGTATCATTGAACAATAAGTATAATATTTATTTTTTTATTTTTTAGGGCAGGTATTGTTCAAATTCAAATTTTCTTCATTTTCTTTTACCCAGAAAATGCTAAAATGTTTTTAATCTACTTTGGTGAGAGACTAGTAAATATTTCACTCATCGTTATCATCATTAGACCTTTGACGTTTGTGCCTTATAGGCTTGATGCACCAAGTAGAAAACTGAACCACCAACAGCCCCAGCAAGATACAACTTCAGCAAGTATCCAGCTCCGAAAACTCTTCCAATCTGCCCAGTGGAAAAAGTTGCAGTAGTAGAAGCCAATGGAACAAGTAATTCATTAAAAAAAAGAAATAAAAAAAACAAGCAAAAAAGAAAGGAATCCGGATAATATGTTAGCGACAAATAGTACTAGACTTAAATTAAGATTCTTAACAAGCCATGACATAGGAAAATATATATCTTTATAAAAATTTATTAATTACGAATGCCAACAAAGAAGGTGGATATGACATTAACTGTCAAATGTACCAACGACCATAATATTGTTTTTCTACCTGTTAAATTACTCTTCAAATCTTACGCACCAAATTTTGTAGCATACAGTTTTACTCATTAAACCACAAACTCAACAGTCACCACATGGTGAGGTGTTATCTTCCTTTCCCATAAAAGGAAAACAAGAGTTTCTCAAATTTACACCTAGAGATGGTGACGCCAAGAAACTCTTATCCAAATGAAGTCCAACCTTCTCATCACAGTGCAAGGCCCTCATAAAATGTGATGAGTGCATAATCCTGAAAAAATAGCTATTATATATATGAAAATTAAGGCGTACTCACTATTCAACGATATATGTGTAAGTTGAATAGAATAAATAAAATGACATAAATCATGTTATTTAAAAAAAAAAACTGGCTCATTATAAGTATAAGGTTATTGTGTAATAGAAGGAAGATTTGAGTTCTCAAAGCTCAAAGCAAATGTGGAAGTGTCCATAAATGCATTAGGCTAATTGTATCCATACTCCAGTAAGCTTAAACTAAGACGTATTTCTTCTACAAAATATTTCCCTTTTAAGAATTCAAATATCTTAATTGGTATCACGTAACTAATGAAAAATTAATTTTAGATTGTTTTGTTTTTTTACAAACGCAAAAGAATATTTAGTAAGATACGCATATAAAATCTGAAAAAAGGAAGAAGGAAGAGAAAAGATTCGAGAGAGAGAGAGGATAAATATTCAACTCTAAGTAAGATAAACGCACATTTGTCCCAAAGAAGAAGAATCCAATCATTGTAGAAAAGATATGCGGAGCGTTGGAGTGGCTGAATGCACTGGTTATCAAAGTGTGCAAGCGTCCACACTTGAAATTGTGCAAAGAGATCTGCTCACAGAAAACACTTGAATTGGCAATCCAGATGAAGTGTAATCCATACAGACAAATAGATTGAACTTATATATATCTCTCAAGTCTGTCCTTCCACAGTATGTAGCATGGATAATGAGTTAGCTATTATATTTGTAACCAACGACATCGGCAGTCATTATATTTTATACTAATATTACATTGTTGCAGTACCAGTTAGCATGTTGTAAAAAATTTCCTCAGAAACATTTAATGTATCCGCCATGTAGATGGAAATGCCATACAAAACAAACGTCTGGCAAATTATATCTACCCACGGCATATTCAAGGACCTGAAATTTTATAAATAGAGGAACTCACTGTAAAGTTTTCTGACATAAACTTTTTATCTTCTATCTTCCATAATGTAAAAACAGCAACATTAGCAATAATCAAGCCCAAAACCAGGTCATTACTCGTTAGTCCTTGGAACCATGATCTCCTGCGAACAGGAGAAAATATATTATTGGCATACCATATTATATGTAAACTATCAAAATCTACATTAAAGTTATGGATTTTCTGCCAACTATTAATAATGAAATTTGAAAATCCTTCAATTTGCATGCACTTGTTGAAAAGAGTGACAAAGATAAAAGGGAGAAATTAACAGAAAACTAAATAGAGTTTTATCTACCACGGCACCCTTGTTTCTTACGAACATGCACAACAGTTGCAAATAGTATGAAATATATACTGTTAAGTAGTCGGTAGACGTGCAAGTATAAAAACAGCAAGAAGGACAATATACAATAGATAAAGCTTTTTTTTTTCAATGCAATATAAAAAAGCACATGAATAGAGCGACAAGACTTTTGATTGTCAAATTTAATTGGTGGAAGAGATCTGGGGTATCGCTGCACATTATATTGGAAAATGGCATGGTTTCTATACAAAAGTTTCATCCGCTCTTTTTCTTCCTCTGTTTTTCACTTCTATCCAAACAATCAGGCATTACTCACACACACATAGTATTGCCAAAATAAAAAGGTAATAAAGTTTAAGGAATTGAACTTCGAAAATAAAGAGTTTAAAGAGAAAATTATCATAACTATAAATATGTTGGCATCCAGAAATTTCTAAATTTTCTCAGCAAACAAACATATAACTTTGCAGTACCAACAAATGCGAATGAGAAAAATTTAAGCTTCACATGGAAAACAAACCAGAACAGAGAAAAGGTAGTGGATAAGGTGATCGTCTCCAAAATCAAGCATATCAGTAACCAACAATATTAATAATCGTAATACATTGTAATCCAAAACCCAGAAGCAGAGAGAATAAACCATAAGAAATTAAAGAACAATAACACCAAATGATGAATACATTGCCCTGGATCCTCTGTAGCACATTCTAATCTGGATCTCTTGCATTTAGTAACTAAATGCAGAATGCATGGGTAAATTTAACGAGCGAAAGAGAGAAGAAGAGAGATGATGGGACTGTGGATCCAATTTGAGCACATTCAATTAGCAAGGACATGGGTCAGAGTGATATGTAATCCAACTCACTCAACAGTCTAGCATCAGATGGTTAAAAAAATAAAAATAAATCACTTCCCCTCTTCTTGTGGAGATGATGGATAATAGGAAAGGCACAGTTCATTACAAAGAGTAACAAAGGAAAAGAAGCCGATACATTGGATATTTTCAGAATCCATAGCTTCCATTCAGATTAAGTTCACATTAATTTCTCATAATTATCAGCAAACTTTCTATAATAAGTTGTAAAAAATGTTACTAGTGGTTGGACCTTTCTCTAAATCAATGTAAAATGTCAAAACTGCAAATGACTTTCATTTTCAGTAAGAACTTCTGAATTATGACATTAATGCTTAAAACGAGGATGACTCATACAGGTCATTGGTACGTCCAAGGTACTTTATCATGAAGACTATTTCCGCAAGAGAACCAAGATAATTACCATCCATCACTGCGCGAACGAGAGTTTTGATTGACATCTAAGCTCTTCCCATGAAATTGATCTCTCGAAAGCTTCGGCCTGGAACCTCCGCCCCTTCCGCTTGAAAGCCGGCGGAGAGAGTTGGATGAATTCAACATGAAGTGACGAGCTAACACTGGGCCTGAGATGAACCCACGAAATCTCACAGAAACGGTGTGCTCCAAGCGCCATGGGTGAAACGGGAGAAGTTGGTGACTTAGAAAAGAACCAGAAATGTGGAGAGGTGAAGGTTTGGGAAGAGAGTGAGTGTGGAAAATACGGTGGGTTTTGCCTGAGAGTGTGACAATTTTGTGAAGAAAATTTAGCATTTCTAATGATCTTTGAAGACTAAAAGAGTTGTGAAAGAAGCCAACTTGGAGTGTGGTTGGGTAGAATTGTGTCCTTGCGGAACCAGGAAATGTATTGAAATAAACTTCAACATCAACTTTGTCTGGATTCCAAAGCCCGAACCGAATTCAAAAACCAAAATCCATACTGACACGCACTCGACCCTTGAGACGTAACAGGAAGTGTACTTCCACAGCTTTTCTTGTGCAGCTTTCTCCTTTGCCCAATTCGTGGGGGGTAGTTCTGCTTCTTCTGAACCGAATTCAATAACCAATGCGCCCCGAGTTTTAAACAAAGGATATAAGTCGTTTACCTCAATTTTTAATTTGATCTAAAACTAGACGTAACTCCCATGTAAAAATTTGATTCAAAACTAGACATGGCTTTTATGGGTCCTATGCACAATTCAGTAATATCACCTTACATTTAATTTAAATTTAAAAAAATAAAATAAAAATTATAAAAAAAAGAGAAAAAATTTGGAAAAAAAAAGGTGAAATCTCTGAACCTGTTAGTTACAGTATTTAAAATAAGAATAGTGACAATGAATTTTCTATATATATATATATATATATATAAATTACAAAGAGACACATTGTCTTACATTGAAAATTTTTTCTAATCATAATAAATAAAAATAAATAAATTGTATAATCTATTTTTAAAATATTCAAAAATCTCACTTAAAACAAAAAATTACCTTATATGTTTAAATTTTTTTAGTAAAATACTCTTTATTAATCTAAATATATATTTTTTAAAATTAAAAATTTTTACATGGAATGTATTTTTATTAAAAAAAGTTTAAAATTAAACTAAATTGTAAGATAATTTTTTATTTTTGAAAAAATTTATACATATTTTAAAAATAAAAAAAATTATGTAAATTCAACAAAAGGCAAAAAGTATACATGTACTTTACTCAAAATATAAATTCAAATGAATGTAGAGTTGTTATTTCATAAAACAAATGTGTTTCAGTGCGCTCTGTAAGCGTGTGTTGTTCTTCTATTTGGCTAGCAACGGGTGTTGATTGAGATGGTTGAAAGTACGCATCAATAATATGTATTGCATCTAAATTCGATCCTTTTGTGAGGATTTAGTTGAAGAGTGTATATGTTATTTTCTCTTTTCTCGTCTATTTTTTTCTTAAATTTATAATCTCAATTTATTCCTTAAATTAAGAGGACATGCTCTCCTATTACATCCGTTTTAAATAATATAAAAATAAATCTTTTCATATATAATTTTTTTTCCATACTACAATATGTATTGTATAGAGAGAGAATGAGAGAGGAAAAGAAAGAATGTATAAATGGAACGTGGATCCTGTCTTGAATAGAAGGGTCCTATATAATTTTTTTTGTTATTTTTGTCATACAAATAAATAACAACATGAAACTAGTAATTTAAAAAATAGCGAAAGAACAATAATAACTTTCTTTTATTGTAAATTCTTATTAATTTAAACATAAATATTGTCGCAGTAAAAAAAATTAAATAACAAATAAGAAGATAAAATATTCTAAAAATATTATCAAAATAATTGTATTGAAATAACACTAATTTAAGAAAGCCAAAAAGTTGGAAGATGTTTAACTTCCATCATATATAAAAACAAACTTAAAAGTTGTCCATCATCTCTAGCATATCATTCACCGATAAAGACCCTTCAAATATATATAACATTCTTCAAATATTGTCCACTATAACTGAAGACAACTATAGATAAAATATTAAAACATGTCCATGAAATAGAATAGAAAAAAAGAAAATCTAAGAAACAAACTAGTATTTGACTTTAGCAAAGATCTCCATGAATCCAAAAATAGGTTTGAACCAGAATAAGCCATTCGCAATAAATCTAGTGAATAACTCTAACTTTTTGGTTGTCACGTCCAGAGGGAAAAAATAATGCCTACTATCCTTATCAACATAATCATCTTCATTCTCTATGGAAAGCATCACCAAGTCACCAACCATATGCACAGGTTGATATAATGATAGCACATTGTCAAACCGAAAACCTTGCGCCGCGAGTCAGGATTACCTGCCAAAGTATACAAAACCCACAAGTCAATTGTATAAATATTCTTAAACTCAACATTATAAAACAACAAACTCGCACTACCATTGTAGATCACCAAAAGTTCGACTTTATTGCTAAACTAGGTATCTTTATTTCATTGAACGTGATAGATATAAAAAATTGTATACAACAACATGGCTTTTAGGTGATAATCTCCTATTTCTTCTTTTGCAATCCAGATCAATTGTTTATCAACTTGCAAAGTTTCAATGCACATAATGTCACCTTTAATAGAACATACCACTACAGTTCTCCTTGCCTTTCCTTTCAATGAGAAGGAGGTCTTCCATAACTTTCTTGCTTCCTTGTGTGGTGAGCATCCGAATGAACCAGTCATCTCACATTATCATGAAAAAAATGCATACTGAGTTGTTACTGCAATATTTAATTGAATAAATCAATAGGAATACTAATACATAAAATTTAAACACTTCCAAAATTAGAATAAATTAATATAAATAGAAATACACTGATGAAGATGGCCAGAAACATGATTACTTCTTCGAATGTGATCTCTAATATTTGTGACTTTGAACATCTTATTAATTTTTATATTGAAGATCCTCAAAAAGTGAGAAAGATCCGCGTAGAGCTTCCTCGTACACAGAAATCCATTTACACTACCAATTAATGATTCAAGCTTTTTTTGACGGAGGCATATGGCAAACACACTTCAGATATCTTATGTGTGGTTGGATCAAGAAGGTCGAGTCTTGTTCTAAAGCCTTCATGGTCGTAATATCAGCTGGATGACAACAATTTCAAGGGTATTTTTTAGATCTCTGGAGGTGTTTATAATGAAAAATGTGCATTTGAAACTGTGCAATCAATTCTTAGAAACGGTGAAAAAATTCCCACAATCATTGCAATCTAACTGAGATAGAATACGACACATTATACCTTGGCTTAGTGATTATCCGTTATGGAAGAGTTCTATAGACTCTGAATTTTTTTTAAAAGACATATGTTGCTTACCTTGATCCATTGTCCTGTGGCATCGTAGATTTCATTTTTACTCAGTCAATCGCAAATAGACCCGTGCTTCACTTTGATTGGAAAGTGCCCTAATTGAAAATAATCGATCTTCACAGGATAAGCGCATGGGCTATAACCAGTCATTATATTTAAATCTTTTTCTGTTTATGAAATACAAATAACTCATACAAATAAATATGAACATGGAACATAGATAATACGAAGTAAGAGTGAGAGAAAGTATTTCAAATCCTGTACTGTGCCTCCACAAATTCTATATGTTGAGAACTCATGCTAGTTCTGGCAACACATACATATCCTTTTCACTTTTGTTCTTTCAAAATTTGAAAGTATTTCAATAATTTCTTGGGAGGGAAGAGACCAACCCTGAAAATGGTCTTCCATTTCTACCTATATCTACTTTTGATTTGATGGAAAGAAGATAACGAATGCAATTACTAATGAATTGAAAATGATGAGGACCTGTCAGCGAAAGGGATAGTTATAGGAAACTGTGGATAATTTTGTCATATGAGGTTCTTAACTACCCTTAGCTTGAATAATAACTGGACGAAAGTTATGTCAAGCAAAGGGATAGATAGTTTCTTTATTCATCTAGTTATGTCACATTGGTAGAAAAACTAACGGCACTGCAAAAAAACAACAAATTAGCAATAGAATTTTTTTTCATCACTAATTCTGTCACTAATTTTACAATGGATATTTCTATCAAAAATTCTTTTGTCACTAATCTGTCACAAAATCCATCACTAATAATTTTTTTCATAATTTATATGATATCATCATTTAAATATTATTAATATTATATATATATATATATTACAATTTAATTTAAATTATAAATTAATAATTTTATGATTTTAGTATCAAAATAGTAAAATTTTATAAGTACTAATGTGTTTAATTATTCTATATATGGTCAATAAAAGGTCTTTATTTGTATTCAAAATTTAGAAAATTTATAATTTATTTAGAAATATTAATATAAATATAGAATATATATATATATATAATTGAAAATAGTAAAAAAATTACGCAATTTAAATAAAAGTATATGAGGAATGACTAAATTAAAAATATAAAAAAATAAAAGTCAAATGAACATTTCATTAAAAAAAATACAAAAGATAAATAATATAAAAAACATGTAACAATATGTCTCTTTACCAAGATTTTACAAATATTTGAAATGACTCATCATCCACTGTGCTTCAATCACGCCATCTGTCTCTCACCTTTCTCCTCTCCCAATCAGTTTCCCCTCTCTGTCATATTGTACTTGTTTGATTTCTGTATTTAAACTTTGAGTTAAATTCATGCCTTCTTCCTCTTATCTCTTTATTTCTTTCTACACTTTCCTAAATGATCATGTCAAGGTTGCCTCTTCTCCAAAGACTAAAACTTTCTCTCATTTAAATATCAAATCTCTCAAATTCTCTCAAAAGAAGTAAAGCCTAAATACCAGCATGTGCAAAATTAGAAAAGGAGTGGAGGGCATGATCTAAAATCAAATACTTATATACATCTAGTTTACAAATTTAAGGTAGGAGGGGGGATCTGCCCACTCTCAAATGAATGTAGCTTTGTTGATGAACTCATTTATCTTATAGAAGAGAATGAATTGCAACCCTAACCCTTACCCTATAAGTTAAGATTCAAATATGTTATTCAAGATTTCGTCTATGCAAGAGTTATCTTTTAAATTTTTAGACTTGAACAATATTGCTTTTTAAATTTCTTATAAAACATCTTACAAAAACAAATCTTTTTTTAGTATTTGAGCATATTTATTATGCATCTTTGTTATTGAAGGGATCATTTGAAGTGTTTTTTTTTAATAAAGAAAGCCACCTTAAAAATGAATAATAAAAAATTCTTATAGAATTATCTTTAAAAAATAAAAAATGAAAATTTAAAATATTCAAAATATAATATAAAATATTATCAATGTCCCTCTTTTTTAGAGAGAGTCATTGATCCCTTGATAATACGAATGGGCAAATTCGTGGAGAAGGCAAATTCATTATCTCTTCTTTTGACTTCAAAGCATTCGAGCTCTAGCATTCATCTCTCAAAGTATACAATGAAGTTAGTTGCCATTTCCTCTCCAAAATTTGGATACCAAATGTTGCAAGAGGTTGGAATTCCTTTTCATTTCACTTATTAGCCTACCAAATAAGGTTTTAGTATGTTAATCAACTATCTTATTCATAAATATAAAAATCAATATAAATAGAAAGAAGAAAAATATTAGTATGTCAATCAACTATCTTATTCATAAATATAAAAATCAACATAAAGAGAAAGAAGAAAAATATTAGTTAAGATGAGAAATATCCTACACTATTGTCATACTCTTCCTCACAAAGGTAATAGCAACAACAACGACTCGCTCTTCTTTCAAAGCTATATCCACGAAATTATTCACTCTCATTACTACCATTAACTATGGCCTATAGGTAGATTATTTTCCATTGTGTCACATAAACTAGGAATCCCTAACGTGGGAAGTTCAACTTTAATTCTCTAGCTACCAACTCCTTTATATATATATATATATATGCAAATAGCCTATACAGAATTATTTGAGTTACAAAACAAATTTAGAACTAGATCAACTTAAAGCTCACCTATTTTGTATTTAGGTGGTCCAACATAACGTCTTGTTCTTTGTCAATTGCCTAAAATTTTAGAGTCTGGTGGATTTTCTATACCTATTTTTGAATATAAAATATCTCAAGCATATAAGGCTAGTATTATTTTTCACCCCTATATAAAGAAAACAAAACTAGTATTTTTCACAATAGACACATGGTTTCATTATCTATATCTTAACATATGTCTCAATCACGAAGAGTAAGAAAGAATACCAATATATATATGTATGCATTTGATTTAAGGGAAAATTACAATTAAGGACTCATATCATATAAAATTTATAATGAATGACTTTAAAAATTGAAATTATTTTCAATGATTATCATACCATCAAGTTTTAAGGATTTTACTACCAGTTTTGGAAAATTTACTACCAAGTGTAGTAAAGTACTGAACTTTCTTACACCTAATAGTAAATTTTCGAAAATTAGTAGAATCTCCTAAAACCCGATAGTAATAATAGTCGTTAATAGTAATTTTAATTTTTAAGATCCTTTATTTTAAATTTTATAGCATTTGTGTCCTTAGTTGTAATTTTTCCTTGATTTAACTTTCTACTTTCATTGAGATATAAATCAAACATTTAATTTTTTTTTCAATCCAAACATACATTTAATTTGAGTTTGCTTAACCTACAACTTCTACTATTATTTTCACATCACAAATATGTTTTTATGAATTTATATAAGATATTACGTGCATTACACATTTTATATTATAGTAAAAGGCAACTTTTTTTGGCCAAGAAAAATGCTAGTATTTAAGGAATATATAATTAAGGAAAATTATGGCCTTTACTTTTCTCTTGTAAATTGGAAGTCCAACTGAGGGGGAAAAAACCACATCAACAATGAAAAAGAACAAATAATAATTGTTATTATCATTATTTTTATTTTTAATTTCATTTTTATTTAATAGAAATTGAAAAACAATTTTTATATTACATTTTATTTGTTTAAATAAAAAAAAAGATAGTGAGGATTGAAAAATAAACTAAGGATCCAAATTATTGCTTAACTTGAATAATAACGAAATAAAAAATCTTTATTCTTATTGCCAAAATTGAAACTCTTCAAGATTCAGACTTCTAAATTTTAATTGGATTAAATTATACTTAATATTTTTAAAAAAATTACATTAACTTCCTTTTAATATTTTTTTGCCAATAAAATTAGTTTTTGCATAATATGTATTTATTTTAAAAATAAAATTGTTTAACTATTATTATATTAAAAATAAAATTATAATTCTATGCTAAAAATTGACATCAATTCAATTATTTTTATTGTCATATTGAGAACAAAAATTATGATTTCCTATTGTATAAAATTTTTAACTGTTTTAATAGAAAACAAATTGAAAAAAAAAAGGATATGCAATATATATTAAAATATTACAATATTAAGAAAAACAATTATGCACCTATTTCATTATGAGAGTTTATTCTATTCAGATTAAGGAAAACAATTTATGAGCATTGGGTTAGTTAAAAGTTTTAGAATTCAATTTTGAGTTTTTTTTTCACCTTTAAGACAAATTCAATATCAATAAGTTAAAGTTTATGGTGCATTTGGTTGGCAAAATTAGTTGAAGATTTTTAAGAGTATTTTATAAAAATGTGATTAAAGTTTTAAAAAAGTATTTTCACAAAAGTAGGAAGGTAGAAATGGTAGATTCCTACAATATAATGTTTGAAAAATAACAAAGGTTAGACCATTTTAGATCTGCGAGTTTAGTATATCTATAAGGCTTTTTATGGATATATTTGTTTAGCACTATATCTAATATTTTTTATATTTTCTAGTTTGATTTTTGAATAATATCTTAAATTAGTGTAATAGAAAAATTATCTCAATATATACAATATTTTATAAAGACTAACTTTATAATTAAAAAAAATTTCATTGGTTATAGTACATTGATATTGATTATATTTTTATATTTTTTATATAAATTACTTATGTTCTAAACAAAACAACATGAAAAAGTTAAACACACACACACACAAATAAAGATTTTAAATTTAAAAATTATTAATAAAATCTAAAAATTAAAAAAATTAACATAAAACTCTAAATTTAATTTTTGTGTATAATTTACATTTAAAATTTTTAAAACTTAAAAATTAAAAAAATTTTGAACCAAAATAACCCTAATAATCTCTTTAACTAAAACCCTTGAAAGCTCACGATAAGTCTTCTCGAGCATACTTAGCATTATTGTGTTAGCCTCCTTTATGATGGCTGTGAGTATCTTCTTCTAATTCCTTTCGCTTGCTTTTGAATTTCAATTGATGCTGTAACATCTAAAGTTTCAAAATTTTTCTAAGTCTTCCAACTATAGTTATGATCCCTATTAGCTATAACGAGGGTGCTGGTTCGCTACAGCAAGGTGCTAGTTCGTTACAGTGAGGGTGTCAGTTTGCTATAGCAAATTTGTGTCTCATACAAAATTTAGGGAATATCTCGCAATAGCACCAGCTATGGTGAGAATAGTTAGGACCTGGAACTGATAAGTTCTCGCCGTAGTGAGAGGTACTTTTCCGCTATAGCGAGACTTGTTTCGGAAAAAGCCTGAAAAAGTGAAATTTTACTTCTTAAAGAGTATAGAACCCTTTCCTTCTTTTCTGACTGACTTTGAACTGCCTAAACATAGAATAAGCTCTGCCTAAGAGAGAGAGAGAGAGAGAGATAAAGGAAAATTCAAGGAGAGCCAAGAAAGATCAAGGAGAAAGGTAAGAGAATTTTTAAGATTCAAGCTCCTTCCTTTGGTAAATTTATTCTCCTTGTAATGTTTGGTTTTTGATAAAACACCAAAATGTGTCAGTTTGAAAAGCAAGTCCCCTAAAATGAGAGATTTGAGGCTAACTAAAATTAGGATAAAATTTTAAGTAATGAAAAATGAGAATTTGAGACCTAAGCTAAGAAATTTATGAAAGAAAGTTGGCATTTTCATAATTTCTAGACAATTTGAAAAACTTGTAGGAGGACTTTTTGAATAGAGAATTTGAGCTTTTTGGGGTTCTCAGAGACCCTAAAAACCATAATAGGATCAAAATAGTTGAAACTCTTCTGGTAAACGATTTCGGCAGTTAGTTGACCAAAACTTTGACCAAATGATTCGGAATGGTTTTAAATCCAAATTGAGTGATTCCAAAGCCAATTTATAAGATTGAGAGACTAAATATTATGATAGAAAAGACGGATTTTGAAAAGGAGTCAAAATGAGCCTAAAATAAAAAAGTCAAGAAAAAGCACTAAAATACAAAGTAAAAAGTTGCATAAAGTGACTTTTAGCTTCTTCTAATCCACGTTCCAACAGCTCCTCTATAATTAAATGACTTTCTTTGCCTAAAAAATAGAAAGGAGACCTAAAGTGGAAGGCACACAAGACAAGGGAAGAAGGAGAGGAGAACTAAGGCAAGAAAGTTGAGAATTTTATGGAATTTTCTAACCTTCTCTTTAGTAAACCCCCTCTCCTCCTTTTCCTCTTCCTTTCCATAGATTTGTGAAGGTGTTTGGTTCTTTTTTTATGCTAAAATAGAGGGGGAGGATTTGAAACTGAGGAAGAGCACCTAAGCAAAAGGAAAAGCTCTTGAGAAAGACTTGAATTCAAGGTAAAACCCTTAGCTTCCATCTCTCTTCTTCCTTGTTCTTCTTATTCTATATTTTGCCTATATATGAATAGCCAAGGGGGATTGAATTTTTGTCACAACCAAGGATGGATCATGTGAATTAAGGTGTGGGAATTAAGATTATGCAAAGAGAACAAAGTAAGAACCATTAATTTCTTAGATTGAATTGCTAGGGATTTAAGAACACAACCAAAATTCTGTTTTGATACAAGAGTTCCTAGGCCAAAGTGAATATTTATTTGAGCTCTAGAGACCCCTAGGAGGCTTCCCACATGCATCTCCCATCAAGAAAACAAAGAAAACTCATTAGCCCTCATTTATAAACTTATCTTGGCCTAGGATAGAACCAATACCTAAGGATAGTTTTAGATTCATGCAAGCTTGGTTTTGTATCATATATGATGGGAGAGGATGAGAGGAAGTCTTGAAAAAATTTTAGGAAGCCTGGGAAATGAAATAGTAACATAGGTTCCATATTATGACTTAAGGAAGTAACATGTAGTTAGGTTCCTCCAATAGATTGCATGATGACTTCAAGAGGTCTAAATAGAGTCAACAATTATAGATGGAAGGAAAGAATGGAGCTAAGATCATGAATGATTGGTGTTGCTTCATTAAGTGCATTATAGAACCATAAATGAGTCATAGGAACAAACTAGCCTTTAAAATGAATGTATAGCTTTAGAAATTGTTCCAATAGAGTAATTGGCTTTCATATGGTATGTCTAGGTCAAGGGAATCAAGTTCCACCTTCTTGTGGGTGCTTGGCCAAAGGGTGAGGAACCATTTGCAAGGAAGAAAGTGTGTGTTTGTGCATAAGGTAGCTCTTTCTTCTTTCTTCCATGCATGCTTGGATGTGTTCCTTGTCTTGGAATGTGTGTGGGCATGTTTAAGCTATGATATATGTTTGTAGAAAATGATCACATGCCATGGTACCATGTTGCTATATTTATCTACTTGTAAAATGTTTTCATGAATGTATTTAGCTTGCTTGAGCTTGGTAAAGCTAAAAGCCCCTTAGCTAGGGTGAAGATGAGCTAAAAATCTCTAAGAGTGGGTGAGACAAAGTCAAAAGTCTTTAAAAAGAATGAGACTTAGTCAAAAGTCCCTTGAAAGTGGTTGAGGCAAGTGCAAAAGTTCCAAAGAGAATGGGTGAGGCTAAATCATTATCTTGGCAAGCCTATGATTGTTGTTTATGACTTCTCGAATGGAAGAAATGCTCTATGTATGTTTGAGATCTTTATGAATGCCATGCATGCATCTTAGACATGAAACTTGCACCATTTATGTGTGATTGAAGGGGAGAAGGGCTATTGAGAATCCCAGAATCTCATCCTTTCCTCTCCATTACTTAACATGTCTAGGTGGACCAAGTGAACCAAGGAATAAAAGCCACCAAACATAAAGGAAAGATATTGACATAGAATTGTATAAATTGTCCATTTTGTAGCCATATGAATGGCATAAGATGTAATCCAATGTTGTATATGATGTATGAGCTCATGAATACTTGTAAATCTATGGATATATTGTATATGTAAGAGAACTAGAGTTATATGAATGATATCACATGATTTTGGCAATGAATGGCAAGAATGGCTTATGTATGTTCTTATGTATAACTTGGCATGAGAGAGTGAGTTTATAAGATCTAGGTTCTTAGACCTTTGAAACCTATTTGGTATCCTATTTTGATGCTTTCCCACGTGCTTATATGGCCCTAGAGGTAGAGGAAGCAAAATTGGACCCATTGAGACCCCTTTAGAAGCATAAAATATGTATTTTGCAACCCTATGTCATAAACTGACCAAATGGATGAATTTTCTCATAAAATTTTTCATGCATGTAGAGCCCATCTAGAGATTTTTTTGAATCTAAAGATCAGATTATTTGGATCTCTATGGAATTAATTATGAATTTTTAAAGTTACCAATTTTCTATTGTCCTAATATAAACATTGTTTATATGGTCAGTTTGGGTTTCTGCATTATCCATGGGGCAAACGTGGTCCAATGACTATAAAATTTTATAAGCATAAACTAGACATTTCCAGTGACCTGTAATAACTAGATACACCTCATTTGGAGGTCTGAGCAAAGAGTTATGAATTTGTGAAATTCTATATCAGTATTAATAGTGCCAGCCGAGTCCATGTATTGTTCCATCAGTTTTTAGTAGCTAAATGTATTTGTCTTGGTTTGAACATATTTTTTCCTTAAATTTAACATCTGTATCTTTCCAAATTAGTATATTTTTCTTGAATTGGATTTTTTTGGAATTAGTTATGCATTTTTGGAATTTATATCAGTAAATTGAATCAGAAATGTTGGGCAATCTGACCTATGTCAATTTTCTATTATCAAACAAGGTCCAAATGATGTTCATGGCTTGGAATTATTTTTATATAAATTTTGACATCTAGAGATTTCTAGAAAGCTATGGATTGTTTAATTTTTATTTTTTTAAATTTAGTTATGATTTTCCAAAGTTGCTCTAAAAATATGTCAAGTTGGACTCGAGACTAATTTGCATTATTTTGTGTTTATATGCCATAAGCTTGAGTTTTTAGCAATATGTTGAGATATTTTGGAGTTATATGGATGTAATTAAATAGGAGAATGTCATGGGGAAGTTCATATGGTCCACGAGATGAGAAATGGAAATTTTGTCTGCTACGCAACGTAAAATAATCTATTATTTTTATTCTATTTTCTTAGAAAGGGTGTTGGAAAAAGGAAAAGAACCTTTGAATGAGATATGATAAGCTAGATAAATATAGTGTTATACTTTTTGGTATCAGAGCATCAGTTCAGGCATGTTGTTATGATTTGTGGCTTGCAATTATGAGATTGCCCTTGTGTCTGAGTTGGTTATGGATGATTTGAGTGTTGTGTGGTGGTGTGTGTTCCTTTCCTTTTTTTTTTTACTAAACTATGTTATGATGTCTTAGAAACATGGTGAACACACAAAGAGATTAAGGCAGGCCCCCTAGAATAGTTAGACCAAAGTCTAGAGAGGCTCATGCTGAGGATAGAGCCAAGCCTAGTGATCCAGTGGCTGGAGCCTTACAAGCTATAATGGCTCGCCTGGATCAATAGCAAGCCGTGATTATACAGCTTCAAGAATGGCTTGCTGAAAGAGATAGCTAAGGGTCTACTCCTCTTTTGCCACCGCCACCACAACCCTCAGACCATCTCGAGCATTCAGTGGTGACTCACCTAGACCCACAGCCACCGACACAGCAAGTGTCGCAGACTCTACCGGTTCAGGTGCCTTCCACCTAGGACATTATAGCACAGTTTAGGAAATTCAAGCCTCCTACTTTTGACAGCGAGTTGAATGTTGAGAAAGTCGAGGCCTGGTCATGTAGCTCAGAAAGATATTTCAGGTGATGGAGTGTACCTCCGAGCAGAAAGTAGTAATAGCTATTTTCTAGTTAGAGAAAGAGGCAGATTATTAGTGGAGGAGTATTGAGCCAGTACTGAGATTGAGGAACCTCCCACCCACTTAGGAAACACTCCTCTAGGCCTTTTACGAGAGGTATTTCCCCAATTCTATCAGAGATAAGAAGGAGTCAGAGTTTGTACTCTTGAGACAAACAGAAAGGATGTCTGTGGGCCAATACAAAGTAAAGTTTGTTGAACTCTCTAGATATTCCTTATATTTACAGAGGCATGATGATGAGAGGTGGATAGTAGATAAATTATAGAAGGGGTTGTTGCTAGAGATCAAAGATATGGTAGTCCCACAGAGGATTAAGGACTTCAATGCCCTAGTTGAGGTTTGTAGAGTCACAAAAGCGAACCTCAAGACTATGCAGATAGTTCCTAATGCTAGACCTCCCCTCCTAGAGACCAAGAGACCTAGGAAAGAGATGCAAACCATAGGTAGTAGCAGGAGAGGTGGTAAGAGTCAATGGAATAGAAGGGGTAAAAAAAAGAAGAGTACAGTCTTCCAGAGGCAGTTCCACCCTGGCCTTTGTACTTAGTATGGCAAAAACCATGGGAATAGGCTGTGTTATGCAGGGCAGAATGTATGCTATAGATGTGGTAGACCAGGACACATAGCCAGAGATTACACAGCCGACCCAGCAGAAGGAGATGGCTCATGTACCTAGACCACAGACCCAAGGTAGAGCTTTGCCCTTGACACAGTAGGAGGCTAACCAATCCTTAAGTCTGATTCAAGGTATTATTAAGATTAATGATTTTTTTGTAACTATTTTATTTGATTCGGGTGCTACCCACTCTTTCATATCATATAACTGTGTTAAGAGGTTGGGTCTGAATATGCATACATTACCATATGACCTACATGTATCTACCCCCACCAGAAACAGAGCCATAGCCTCCCATGCTTATTTGAATTGTGTAGTCCAATTTAATCAATGTTATACCACACTTGATTTGATTTGTATGCTCCTTATTGATATCATTGATATGAATTGGATGTCTACAAATAATGCTACACTTGATTATTACCATAGATGTATTACTTTACTTGAATGTGGAACTGTGCCTAATACCAGGACTAAGCTAGCTTTTATGGTCATCCCCCAGGTTGAGAGATCTCTTGAGCATGGTTGTTAAGGGTTTTTAGTTTTCTTTTCAGTCTAAATTGAGGTAGAAGAGGGAATAGAGAAAATTCTAGTTATGAGAGAGTTCCCCGAGGTATTACCTATAGAGATTAGGGTATTACACCTAGTGAGAGAGGTAGAGTTTCCTATAAACATTGTACTTGGGACGGGTCCAATGTCTAAGGCCTCATATAGGATGGCTCCCACTGAGCTAGTAGAGTTAAAGAAGCAAATAAAATAACTCTTGGAGAAGGGTTTTATCAAACCCATTGTCTCACTGTTGGGAGCTCCAATCTTATTTGTAAAGAAGAAAGACGGTAGCCTTAGACTGTGTATAAACTATAGAGAGCTCAATAAGATAACCATTAAGAATAAATACCCTCCGAATAGATGACCTCCTAGATCAGTTGGTATGAGCATTAGTGTTTTTCAAGATAGATCTCAAGTTAGGGTATCACCAGCTCAAGATCAAGGCTGAGGATATCCTTAAGATAGCCTTTAGAACCAGGTATGGGCATTATGAGTTTCTGGTTATGCCTTTCGGGTTAACGAATACACCTGCAGTATTTGTAGACTACATAAACAGGGTATTTAGGACATACTTAGATAGATTTGTAATAGTTTTCATAGATGACATTCTCATCTGTTCAAAGAGTAAGGAAGAGCATGAGCAGCACTTGAGATTAGTCTTAAAAACCCTGAGAGAGAAATAGTTGTATGTTAAACTTAGTAAATGTGAGTTTTTGGCTTACTGAGATTTTATTCTTAGGCCATGTGATCTCCCAAGCAGGGGTCACAGTAGATCCCTATAAGGTAGAGGCAATGTTACAGTGAGAGAGACCTAGGACAGTGGCAGAGATCAAGAGCTTCCTAGGTTTAGCAAAGTACTACATGAGGTTTATTCAGGGCTTTTCTCAAATAGCAATACCACTTATTAGACTTACCTGAAAGAATGTGTCTTTTGTGTGAGATAAGAAATGTGAGAAGAGTTTTCAAGAACTAAAACATAAGCTAACCACATCCCCAGTCTTAGTACTTCTTGACCCTCAAAAGACATTTGTAGTCTATAGTGATGTCTCAAAGAAGGGGTTAGGATGTGTGCTTATCTAGGGAGCAGAGTTATAGGTTATGCTTTTAGACAGTTGAAACCATATGAGAAAAATTATCTGATACATGATTTAGAACTAGCAGCGGTGGTGTTTGCATTTAAGATATGGAGACATTACCTGTATGAAGCAGCCATAGAAATTTATAGTGACCACAAGAGTCTTAAGTATTTGTTTAAGCAAAAAGAGTTGAACATAAGGTAAAGATGGTGGTTAGAGTTTTTGAAAGATTATGACTTCACCTTGAAGTACCACTTAGGAAAGGCAAATATGATCGTAGATGCATTGAGTAGAAAATCCATACATGTGGCTTATACGATGATTAAGGAGCAAGAATTGATTGAGAGATTTAGGGATTTGAATCTCTCATGTCAAGTGCATTCGGGGAAATTATTGATGAGTGAAACCTGGATAGACCTAAGGAGTCAAATAAGAGGAGCTCAGTTAAAAGATGAACAAATAAGAAAGACTAGAGCCTAAATATCCTAGGATAGCACTTTAGAATTTAACCTGTTTGAGGATGGGCTAGTGAGATACAAGGATAGGCTATATGTGCCAAGGAATGCAGACATTAAGGAGAGTATATTAGAGGAGGCACACAAGAGTAAATATGTTATTCATCTAGGTAGTAACAAGATGTATCATGATCTAAAAAAATGTTCTAGTGGCCTGAGATGAAAGCAAAGATAGCAGAATATGTCTCCCAATGTTTAGTGTGTTAAAAAGTTAAGATAGAACACCAGAAGCTAGCTAGCCTACTTCAGTCCTTAGATATCCCTGAGTGGAAGTGGGATAGTGTAGCAACGGATTTTGTCATGGTTTACCTTGGACATCATCGAGGCATGATGCTATCTGGGTGATAGTGGATAGACTAATGAAATCAGCATATTTTCTAGCGATGAAAGCCACTTACACCCTAGATAAATTAGCTCAGCTATATATCTGGGAGATCGTGTGTAACACTATAATTTTGAGCTCATTTCATGTCTTTAGATATCTCATTTCCAAGAATCATACAAGCTTTCAAGGAAAAAGGCAATAGAAATAATGATTATTTTCGCGTTGCATCGAATATAAAAATTCCATTCAATATCACATGGACCATATGAGCTCATACAATACATTTCCATATTTAATTACATGAATATAACTCATTTGCATCATCAAAAGTGGCCTACATCTCAAGGAACTCGAAGGAAAGTATGAAATATTCGTATTCATTTTTTGCCAGATTTTGCTCATTTCTGTCACAAATTTTGAAAACTCATAACTAATTCTAAAAAAATTGAAATCATACATTCTTGACCATTCTGGAAAGCTACACATGTATAATTTATTCTAAAAATATGTATAAACCATAAAATTTAACACAAAGGACGTTTGACATTAAAAAAAGTCCAGAGGTCAGGCTATCTACTGGTGCCGTTACAGAATTTTGTAGCAAACTTCAAAAATGTCCAATTAATTCCAAAAAAATCCAATCCATGAAATTGATACAAATATGGAAATCTGTGGATGTTATCTAGAGGAAAAAAATAGCTCCAGATCGGTTTAGGCAAGCCCAAATCTAAGAATTCAATCAAACAGTAATTGAGGTCGAGTGAAGTTTTGATACTAGACAGATTTTTTAAAATTCATATCTCCCTCTCTAGACATCCAAATGAGGTGCTTCTAGTTGTCACAAGTTACTAGGAATGTCTAGTTTCTCTATATAATATTTTGTGGCAATTGGACATCATTTGGGCCTTGTGTGACAGATTTCATTTTCAGACCTGAGTGAACAGTGACATGACCAAAATTAGAAAATTTGTCAACTTTGAAAATTCATCAAATATTCTGTAAACCTCCAAAAATTATTTCCTTAACTTCCTAAAAAGCTCTCAACAAGTTCTAATTTCATGCCAAATCTCATATCAAGAAGAGTTCATTTGGACAAAAAGTGATATAGGGTTCCATTATGGTCAATTTTGGCTTCATATGGGATACAAAAATGTCCAAATAGCTTTTCTTGGGCTTTGGCACCTCTTGGGAAAGTCTAAAAGCATAATTAGGACTTTTGTGAGCTGTCCAAATGGTCCCAAACTCCATGCATCTCATTTTGGCCATTTCATCCACAGTTATACACATTTCCATAATGTCATCCAAGAAGCTACATTGCTATAACAAGTTCATTTTACATTCTAGTATTCATATGCCATATTCTCTCACTTATACATGATACATCAACATATTTATACATGTTCATAACTTCATAAGACATATACATTCATGAATTACAACATATGCCATTCTTATAGCCTTAAAGTAATAAAATTTCCACAATTTAATGTCATTCCTTCGTCTCTCATGTGGTTGGCTCCCATTGTCTTACTCTTTAGGTCCACCTAACATATTAGATCATTGGAGAGGAGGGGATGAGATTCAAAGAATCATAATAGCTCATCTCCTTTTCAATCACACATAATATATACAAAGCAAGTCTTGAAAATATAGGCATGGATATAATAGATGACATGAACATTCAAGAAGCAAGCTTGGCATGTGAATAAGTCATACAAGGCATTCAAAGGCTTGCCAAGTGGATGGATTGACCTCACCCTTTTCCTCATGAATTTTGGACTTGCCTCACCCTTTTTTAAGAGATTCTTAGACTCAACCTTGCTCTTAGGAGTCCATCTCATTTAGGAGACTTCTTTACTTTATCTCAACCAATTCTAAGGGTTCTTGGCTCATCCTCACCATGGCTAAGAGTTCTTGGCCTCTCTACACTCAAGCAAACCCAAACAAACATCATAACATCATTTAGAAACATAATATGTCATCATAAAATCATGGCATATGAAATCATGCTAGCATACTTTTCATGGCTTGAAAATACATATACACACATTCTAAGACAAGCTAAGTATACATCTATGCATGAGAGAAGGAGGAGAGAGCTACCTTGGAAGCAACCACACAATTTTCCCTTTGAAAGAATGCTCCCTCTTTTGGCCTCATACACACAAAAGTGTGGGAATGATTTCTCTTAGCCTAAACACAATTTATGGAAGCTAATTAGGTTCATGAACTCAATTTTAAGGCTATACAATTTGCTTAGACACTCCTTGACCTATAAACTTCATTATGGTTCCAAAATGGTACCTAATGAAGCAACACCCCTCAAATAAATTCTAGGCTCCATTCTTTCCTTTCAAATATGATTCTTGACTCCTTTTAAGCCTCTTAGAGCCATCACACAATCAAAACCAAGAGCCTAGCTATATGTTGCTTCTTTAGGCCACAATATGGAACATAAAGCACCAACTCACTTTCTATAGGCTCTAAATTTTTTCTAAGGCCTTCCCTCATTTTCATTCATCATATATGACTCAAGAATGAGTTTAGAAAATTTTAAAACTCTCCCTAGCTACGGAAACCCCTCTTGGCTGAGACAATGAGCATTTTTGGCTTCCATGGAGTTTGTTTTGTTTTCTTAGGGGAAGATGTATATGGGGAGTCTCTTAGGGATCTTAGGGGCTCAATTAAACTCTTATTTAGGCCTAGGAATTATCATTAAAAATCAGATTTTACAAGGTGCAATTGTAACCCTAGAAATTGCATCTCGAAATCTAATGGGTTTTTTGTTGACTCCCTTTGCATATTCTTAATCTCCACACCCTTTTTCCTTAGGTTCACTCTTGGTTCTACCTAAAAATCAAATCCTCCTAGGGTTCCTTAGGCTAGGCAAAATGGAGAAGGAGAGAGACCAAAAGTATTAATCATGGAAGAAGAAATTACCTTATTTTCTTTCTTTTTCTCACTTGCATCTTGCTTTCTCCAAGCTCCTCTCTTCAAATCCAAAATTTTCCCTAAGTTTCTCCCTTAAATCAGATTTATAAACTTCATTTTAATCAAAAGAAATAAAGGAGAGTGAAGGAGAGGAGGTTTGGATGGAAGAAAGCATGAAAAACTACCCATAAACCATACCTTAAAGCCTGGATTTCTCCTTCTTCTTCTCTCCCTTTGGTGTGCCTAAACCCTAGCCATCTTATTTGAAATTGGGCAAGAAATTTTAAGTCTAAATGAAGGAGAGAGTAGGGCGCTTCCTATTTATAGGTGGAGAAAGTTACACTTTTCAAAAAATTTTATTTTGCCTTTCATTTTTGGCATTTTTGTTTCTCCTTCATTTTAGCTCCTTTTTTAGAACTGTATTTTCCATTATGAAATTTAGGTTCCCAATTTAATAAATGCCTTTGGAATCACTCAAATCAGAGTTAAAACCTTCTCGAACGAATCCGTCAAAGTTTGGGTACACCGACATTGGAAACGTCCACCGGAGGGGATTTAATTGTCCCGGGGCTTCCCGTAGTTTTTAGGGCCTTTGAGAATCCCAAAAAACTCAAAATTTTCATTTAAAAAGACCTCCTTTGGGACTTCTAAAATTTTGTCAAAATTACGAAAATGTCATTATGTTTCGTAAGATTTTTGTCAAAATTTGTTTCTTCATTCTAGCTCTATTTTTCTTTTTGTCTGAGGCTTGGATTCTCATTTTTAAGAGTATAGAATGTTACTTAAATCTTTTGAGACCTTAACTAATCCATTTCAAGAGACTTGCTTTGAAAACGCATCCTTTTCTGTCGTTTAACGAAAACTGGGCGTTACAATTCTCCCTCCTTTTAAAAATTTCATCCTCGAAATTTAGATAACATACCTCATGGGAAGAGTTTTGGATACTTCCTTCTTATATCATCCTCTAGCTCCCAGGTAGCCTCTTCAGAAGATAACCCTTTTCAAATTATTTTCACCAGTGATATCGTCTTATTCTGTAATTGCTTGAGTTTAATGTCCACGATCCGATCTAGTAATACTATATATGATAGATCATCCTGTAATTGTATACTCTCATATTCTATGACATGTGAGGGATCGGGCTAATACTTTTTAAGTAGGAAAATATAGAATACGTTGTGGACTTGGCTTAGGTTTGAAGAAAGGGCTAGTCTATAAGCCACAGGTCCTACTTTATCAAAAATCTGAAAAGGACCTATGTACTTTAGACTGAGCTTTTTGCTTTTTATGGACCAACCTATCCCTGTGACTTGAAACACTCTAATGAAAACATGGTCTCCAATCTCAAACTCTAACGGCCGTTTACATTTATCTGCATAACTTTTCTGTCTACTTTGGGCCGTTAGGAGTTTCTTTCTAATGATTTCTATTTGTTTAGAAGTCTAATCCACTGAATCTGGGCCTATAAGTCTCTGCTCTCCTAGCTCAACCTAACACATTGAAGATCTACACTTCCTCCTATACAATGCCTCATATGATGCCATCTATATACTTACGTGATAATTGTTATTATAGGTAAACTCCGCTAGAGGCAAGTATGTATCCCAGTTCCTTTTCATTTTTAGCACACACGCCCTTAACATATCCTTTAGGGTTTGGATGGTTCTCTTCGTTTGTCCATCCGTCTAAAGGTGATAGGTCGTGCTAAACCTAAGTCTGGTACCAAGAGCATCCTGTAATGATCTCCAGAAATTCAATGTGAATCTAGGATCTCTATATAAAACTATGCTCCTAGGCAAGCCATGCAGTCTAACTATCTCTCTAATATACAGTTGGACTAATTTACCTAAGGTATAAGTGGCTGTCATAGGTAAGAAGTGCATTGACTTTGTTAACCTATCTATTATTATCCATATTGCATCATGCCCCGACGATGTCTTGGGTAAACCCATGACAAAATCCATAGCTATGTTATCCCATTTTCACTTCGGGATATCTAAGGGCTAAAGTGTCATAGCTAGTTTCTGGTGTTTTATTTTTACTCTCTGACATATTAAACATTGGGAGACATACTCTGCTATGTCTGTTTTCATTCCAGGCCACCGGAACATTTTCTTTAAATCCTTGTATATTTTATTACTGCCTAGATGAATGGTGTATTTACTCTTATGTGCTTCATCTAATATTTTCTCTCTAATTTTTGTATTTCTAGGCACATACAGCCTATCCCTGTATCTTACAATATCATCCTCAGATAGATTAAACTCCTGAATGTTACCCTGGGCTATCTGGGCTCTAATCTTACTTACATGGTCATCTGTCTGTTGGGCCTCTCTTATCTAATCTCTCAGGTCATTTTCTATTCAGGTTTCACTCATTAATAATCTCCTAGAATACATCTCGCAAGAGAGACTCATATCTCTAAATCTTTCAATCAATTCCTGCTCTTGGATTATTATACAAGCCATGTGTATGGATTTTCTACTTAGGGTATCAGCTATCACATTAGCCTTACTGGGATAGTATTTTAACGTGAAATCATAATCTTTCAAAAATTCTAACCATCCCCGTTGTCTCATATTCAACTTTTTCTATTCAAATAAATATTTAAGGCTCTTGTGGTCACTGTAAATTTCTATAACTACCCCACATAAGTAATGTCTCCATATTTTCAAAGCAAACACCATTGTGGCTAGCTCTAGGTCATGTGTAGGGTAGTTTTCCTCGTGAGATTTCAACTGTCTAGAAGCATAAGCTACCATTCGGCCTTTTTGCATAAGCACACATCCTAACCCTTTCTTAGAGGCATCATTATAGACTACAAAAGTCTCTCTAAGGTCAGGGAGTACTAAAACTGGGGCTGTGGTTAGCTTGTGCTTCAATTCCTAAAAACTACTCTCACATTTCTCATTCCATATAAATGGCACATTCTTTCTAGTAAGCTGAGCTAGTGGCATCGTTATCTGAGAGAAGTCCTAAATAAACCTCCTATAGTAACCTGCTAAACATAGGAAGCTCCTAATCTCTATCACTGTCTAGGTCTCTCCTACTGTAATACTGCCTTTACCTTATGGGAATCTACTGCGACCCTTGCTTTGGAGATCACATGACCTAGAAACTAAACTTCAATGAGTCAAAACTCACATTTACTAAGTTTTGCATACACTTGTCTCTCTCTTAAGGTCTCCAAAGCTAATCTTAGGTGCTGCTCATGTTCCTCTCTACTTTTTGAGTAGATGAGAATGTCATCTATAAAGACAACTATAAATCTATCTAAGTATGGCTTGAAGACTCTATTCATATAATCCATGAATACTACGAGTGCATTTGTTAACCCGAAGGGCATAACTAAAAACTCATAGTGCCCATATCTGGTTTTGAATGCTTTTTTTGGGAATATCCTCAGCCTTTATTCTAAGCTGATGGTATCCCGACCTAAGGTCTATCCTAGAAAATACTGACACTCTTACTAACTAATCTAGGAGGCTATCTATACGAGGGAGAGGGTACTTATTCTTAATGGTTATTTTATTAAGTTTTCAGTAATCTATACATAATCTAAGGCTCTTGTCTTTCTTCTTTATAAATAAAACTGGAGTTTCCCATGGTGAGACATTGGGTTTGATAAAATCCTTCTCTAAGAGCTCTTCTATCTATTTCTTAAGTTTAGCTAGCTCGGTGGGAGTCATCTTATATGGGGCCTTAGACACTGGACCTCCCCCAGATAATGTCTATAGGAAATTCTACCTCTCTCTCTGGAGGTAGTCTACTAATCTCTTTAGGGAATACTTATGGGAACTCCCTTACTATGGCCAACCTCTCCTAGTGTTCACCATTATGTTGAAATATCATAACAAACTTTAACATGAAATAAGGAACACTTCTACCATCAACACACTCAATTCATCCATAAACAAGCTCATATACATCTAGACAACTCATAAACACAAGTCACAACCCACATTAAGAGTCTAAACCTTTGCTCTGATACCAAAAATGTAACACTATAATTTCTAGCTCATCTCATGCCTTTAGATATCTCATTTCCAAGAATCATACAAGCTTTTAAAAAAAAAAGGCAATAGAAATAATGATTATTTTTGCGTTACGTCGTATATAAAATTTTCATTTAGTGTCACGTGGACCATATGAGCTTATACAATACATTTCCATATTTAATTACATGAATATAACTCATTTGCATCATCAAAAGTGGCCTACATCTCAAGGAACTCGAAGGGAAGCATGAAATATTCATATTCATTTTTGGCCAGATTTTGCTTATTTCTGTCACAAAATTTAAAAAATTATAACTAATTTTAAAAAAATAAAAATCATGCATTCTTGGCCATTTTGGAAATCTATGCATGTCTAATTTATGCTAAAAATATGTCCAAACCATAACATTCAACACTGAGGACATTTGACATTAAAAAATGTCAAGAGGTTAGACTGTCCACTAGTGCTGTCACAAAATTCTGCAGTAAATTTCAAAAATATCCAATTAATTTCACAAAAGTCTAATCCATGAAATTGATACCAATCTAGAAATCTGTGGATGTTAGATAGAGGAAAACAATAACTCTAGACCAGTTCAGGCATACCCAGACCCTGAAATTCAATCAAACAATAACTGAGGTTGGGTGGAGTTCCTAATATTGGATAGATTTTTTAAAAATTCATATCTCCCTCTCTAGATATCTAAACGAGATGCTTTTAGTTAGAAAAAGTCACTGGGAATGTCTAGTTTCTTTGTATAAAATTTTGTGGCAAGTGGACATTATTTGAGCCTTGTGTGATAGATTTCATTTTTGGACCTAAGTGAACAGTGACACAATAAAAACCAAAAAATTTGCCAACTTTGAAAATTTATTAAATATTCCGTAGACCTCCAAAAATTATGATCTTTAGCTTCCCAAAAATCTCTCTATAAGCTCTAATTGCATGCCAAATCTTAGATTCTGAAGAGCTCATTTGGATAAAAAGTAATATAGAGTTCTATTATAGTCAATTTTGACTTTATATGGGATACCAAAATGTCCAAATGGCTTTCCTTGGGGTTTGATACTTCTTGAGCAAGTCTAAAAGTATAATTAGGACTTGTGTAAGCTACTCAAATGGTCCCAAACTCCATGCATCTCATTTTGACCATTTCATCCACACTTATACATATTTCCATAATGTCATCCAAGAAGCTACATTGCTATAACAAGTTCATTTTACATTCTAGTATTTATATGCCATATTCTCTCACTTATACATGATACATCAACATATTTATACATGTTCATAACTTCATAAGACATATACATTCATAAATTACAACATATGTCATTCTTATAGCCTTAAAGTAACAAAATTTCTCCATTTTAATGTCATTCCTTCATCTCTCATGTAGTTGGCTCCCATTGCCTTGCTCTTTGGGTCCACCTAGCATATTAGAACATTGGTGAAGAGGGGATAAGATTCAAAGAATCCCAATAGCTCATCTGCCTTTCAATCACGCATAACATATACAAAGCAAGTCTTGAAAATATAAGCATGGATATAATAGATGACATGAACATTCAAGAAGCAAGCTTGGCATGTGAATAAGTCATACAAGGCATCCAAAGGCTTGCTAAGTGGATGGATTGGCCTCACCCTTTTCCTCATGGAATTTAGACTTGCCTCATCCATTCTTTAAGAGATTCTTAGACTCAACCTTGCTTTTAGGAGTCCATCTCATTTGGGAGACTTCTTTACTTTGTCTCAACTAATTCTAAGAGTTCTTGGCTCATCCTCACCATGGCTAAGAGTTCTTAGCCTCTCTACACTTAAGCAAGCCCAAACAAACATCATAACATCATTTAGAAACATAATATATCATCATGAAATCATGGCATATGAAATCATACTAGCATACTTTTTATGGCTTGAAAATACATATACACACATTCTAAGACAAGCTAAGCACATATCTATGCATGAGAGAAGGTGGAGAGAGCTACTTTGGAAGCAACCACACACTTTTCTCTTTGAAATAATGCTCCCTCTTTCGACCTCACACACACAAAAGTGTGGGGATGATTTCCCTTGGCCTAAACACAATTTATGGAAGCTAATTAGGTTCATGAACTCAATTCTAAGGCCATACAACTTGCTTAGACACTACCTTGACCTATAAACTTCATTATGGTTCTAAAATGGTACCTAATGAAGCAACACCACTCAAAAAATTCTAGGCTCTATTCTTTTCTTTCAAATATAATTCTTGACTCCTTTTAAGCCTCTTAGAGCTATCACACAATCAAAACCAAGAGCCTAACTACATATTGCTTCTTTAGGTCACAATATGGAACATAAAGCATCAACTCATTTTCTATAGGTTCTAAATTTTTTCCAAGGCCTCCCCTCATTTTCATTCATTATATATGACTCAAGAATGGGATTAGAAAAATTTAAAACTCTCTCTAGCTATGGAAACCCCTCTTGGCCAAGACAATAAGCATTTTTGGCTTTCATGGAGTTTGGTTTGTTTTCTTAAGGGCAAATACATGTGGGGAGCCTCTTATGGATCTTAGGAGCTCAATTAAACTCTTATTTAGGCTTAAGAATCATCACACAAAATCAGATTTTACAAGGTGCAATTGAAACCCTGGAAATTGCATCTTGAAATCTAATAAGTTTTTGTTAATTCCCTTTGCATATTCTTAATCTCCACACCCTTTTTCCTTAGATTCACCCTTGATTCTGCCTAAAAATCAAATCCTCTTATGGTTCCTTAGGCTAGGTGAAATGGAGAAGGAGGGAGACTAAAAGTATGAACCATAGGAGGAGAAATTACCTTATTTTCTTGCTTTTTCTCACTTGAATCTTGCTTTCTCCAAGCTCCTTTCTTCAAATCCGAAATTTCCCCTAAGTTTGTCCGTTAAATCAGATTTGTAAACTTCATTTTAATCAAAGGAAACAAAGGAGAATGAAAGAGAGGAGGTTTGGATAGAAGAAAGCATAAAAAACTACCAAGAAATCATACCTTAAAGCTTAGATTTCTCCTTCTTCTTCTCTCCCTTTGGTGTTCCTAAACCCTAGCCTTCTTCTCTAAAATTAGGCAAAAAATTCTTAGTCTAAATGAAGGAGAGAGTGGGGCGCCTCCTATTTATAGGTGGATGAAGTTACACTTTTCAAAAATTTCCATTTTGTCCTTCGTTCTTGGCATTTTCATTTCTCTTTCATTTTAGCTCCTTTTTTAGAATCATCTTTTCCATTATGAAATTTAGGTTCTCAATTTAAAAAAATTTTATTGGAATCACTCAAATCGGAGCTAAAATCTTTCCGAACAAATTCGTCAAAGTTTGAGTACATCGATATTGGAAAAATATCCACTGGAGGGGATTTAACTATCCTAGGGATTCCCATGGTTTTCAGGGCCTCTGAGAACCCTAAAGAACTCAAAACTCTCATTTAAAAGGCCCTCCTCTGTGAATTCCAAAATTTGCTTAAAATTATGAAAATGCCATTACGTTTTGTAAGATTTTTGTCAAAGTTTGTTTATTCATTCTAGCTCTGTTTTTCCTTCTGTCTAAGGCTAGGATTCTCATTTTTAAGAGTATAGAATGTTACTCAAATTTTTTAAGACCTTAACTAATCCATTTCAGGGGGCTTGCTTTGAAAATGCACTTGTTTCTGTCGTTTAACAAAAATCAGACGTTGCATCGTGAGATTGCATGGGGTACCTAGGAGCATTGTGTCAGATAGGGATCCCAAATTCACTTCGAACATCTAGAGATCATTGCAGGATGCCCTAAGAATTATATTGAGATTTAGCACAGCCTATCATCCTAGATAGATAGTCAGACGAAGAAAACCATCCAAACCCTACAAGACACGTTGAGGGCATGTGTTTTAGAGATGAAACAGAATTGGGATACATACTTGCCTTTAGTGGAGTTTACTTACAATAACAGCTATCATACTAGTATTCAAATGGCATCGTATGAGGCATTGTATTGGAAGAAGTGTAGGTCCCCTGTTTCTTGGGTTGAGCTAGGAGAGAGGAGCCTCATAGACCCAAAATTAGTTGACCAAACCTCTAGACAAAGTGAGACAATAAGAAAGAACTGCTAACAACCCAGATTAGACAACAGAGTTATATAGATAGATGTAGACGACCGTTAGAGTTTGAGATTGGAGACCATATCTTTATTAGAGTGTCTTCGATTACGGGAATAGATAGGTCTATTAAAAGTAAAATGCTCAGTCTAAAATACATAGGTCCATTCCAAATTCTTGATAAAGTAAGACTTGTGGCTTATAGACTTGCCCTTCCCCTAAACCTAAGCCTAGTACATAATGTCTTCCATGTATCTTAGCTAAAAAAGTACCAATCTGACCCTTTACATGTCATAGAATATGAAACTGTGCAGTTACAAGATAATTTTTCTTATATAGTATCACCAGATTGGATCGTAGATGTTAAACTTAAGCAATTACGAAATAATCACGATATCGCTAGTGAAAGTAGTTTAGAAGGGACTATTTCCTGAGGAAGCTACTTGGGAACTAGAGAAAGAGATGAGAAAGAGGCATCCAAAGTTATTCCTCTAAGGTATGCATTTTAAATTTTGAGGATGAAATTTTATTTAAGGGGGATAGAAATGTAACGTTCGATTTTTTGTAAAACACCATGATATGTCAGTTTGAAAAGTAAGTCCCCTAAAAATGAAAGATTTGAAGCCAATTAAAATTAAGATAAAATTTTAAATAATAAAAAAAATGAGGATTTCAGACCTAAGATATCTAAAATCCTTAGCCGAACAAGCTAAGAAATTTATGAAAGAAAGTTGGGGTATTTTCATAATTTTTGAACAATTGAAAAACTCATAAGAGGGTTTTTTAAATGAAAAATTTGAGTTTTTGAGAGTTCTCAGAGGTCCTAAAAAGCATGGGAAACCCCAAAATAATTGAAACCCCTCCCGTGAGCGATTTTGACTGTTGGTTAATCGAAACTTTGACTGAATAATTCATAATGATTTTAAATCTAAATTGAGTGATTCCAAAGCCAATTTATAAGATTGAGAGTCCAAATATTATGAAGGAAAAAATATATTTTGAAAAGGAGTTGAAATGAACCTAAAATGAAAAAGTCAAGAAAAAGGACTAAAATGCAAAGTAAAAAGTTACATAAAGTGACTTTTCGCTTCTTATAATCCACGTTTCAGCAGCTCCTCTGTAATTAAATGACTTTCTCTACCTAGAAAACAAAGAGGAGAGCTAAAGTGGAAGGCGCACAAGATAGTGGAAGAAAGAGAAGAGAACCAAGGTAAGAAAGGTGAGAATTTTATGGAATTTCCTAACCTTCTCTTTAGCAAATCCCCTCTCCTCCTTTTCCTCTTCCTTTCCATAGATTTATGAAGGTGTTTGGTTTTGTTTTGAAGCCAAAATAGAAGGGGAGGATTCAAAACTGAGGAAGAGCACCTAAGCAAAAGGAAAAGCTTTTGAGAAAGACTTGAATTCAAGGTAAAACCCTTAGCTTTCATCTCTATTCTTCCTTGTTCTTCTTATTCTATATTTAGCCCGTATATGAACAGCCAAGGGGGATTGAATTTTGGTCAGAACCAAGGATGAATCATGTGAATTAAGGTGTGGGAATTAATATTATGCAAAGAGAACAAAGTAAGAACCATTAATTTGTAAGATTGAATTGCTAGGGATTCAAAAACATGACCAAAATTATGTTTTGATGCAAAAGTTCCAAGGTCAAAGTAAATATTTATTTGATCTCTAGATACCCTGATATGATATCAGTAAGCATGCCCATTGGAGCACTACAAGTTCGAAAAGCCCTCATCCATCAAGAAACCCAAATAATTCAAAAGCCTATGATTCAGGTTCAAATGGCTTATGAAAGGATGACCTATGCTCAAGAGGCCCAAATTGTGCTAGTATATGTCCAAAAATCTCAAAGAGTTCAAGATAATATCTATGTTGGACGTCGACCCAAGTTTAGAGCCCAAGATCCATATTTGATCAATTCAAAATATGCTGAATTGGACTTTAGACATGAAATCTCTTTAAAGATATAAAAGTGGAAGTCCAAGTAGAAGCCCAATGTCCTAAGAAGGTCCATGGAGATGTTGAAGGCCCAATGTAGTTATACACATACAAGAGGAGTGTCAAGGCCCAATTGGAGTCCAATTGCAAGAGATTAAGAATCATGTGTTAACCATATGATTTTTAATGAAGCATGTGCATCCCATGTGACTACTTAAAGAAGATAATTAGTTTTGACTAAGATTCTTATAAATTTCGTTTTTTTATTATTATATTATTTTTTTAGACTTGGTCAAAGAGCTTATCTAGGAGATTAAGTTAAAATTAATATCTTAATCTTATTCCTTGATTTTAGGCATTATTTAAAATATTTCTAATCAGATTTTAGAGTTTTAGTTTTATTAGGATTTTAAGTCTTTTAGAAATTTTGCCTATAAAAGGCCCCCTATTGTACTCTATTTTAGAGAAGATCATGAATGAATAAATTTGAGTATTATTCAATACTTTGTGAGGCTTTTTGCTTCTTTGTGTTCTCTGAGAGTACACGTGACTTATTAAAGGATTGGTCTTCCTTTGTGGCGTCTTGAGGCTAGGGTTCTAAGAGACAAGTTCTCTTAGGGTCTTTCCTTTGACCAACAATCTTGTTTCTAGCCGGTCCCGGGCATAGTTTCAAATTGTTGAAGGTTCTCTAGGGCATGTTCCTAGTGGGTCTTGCATCATTTGGTATCAGAGCTGCACTAATGTTGCTAGTACCTTGTTAGTTGAAAAGCTAGGTTTGCCAACTAGAAAACACCCCACTCCTTATAATTTGTTGTGGTTCAATGATAATGGGGATGTTAAAGTTACTAAACAGGTTGTTGTAGCATTTTCCATAGGAAGTTACCATGATGAGGTTTTGTGAGATATAGCTCCTATGTATGCTGGACACTTATTATTGGGTAGACCTTGGCAATTTGATAGGAAAGTTAAGTATGATGGTTATACTAACAGGTATTCTCTTGAGTTTAATAAGAAAACCATTATGCTAACCCCTCTCAGACCCTTGCAGGCATATGAGGATCAAAAGCGAATTACTCAAGAATGCAAGCTAAGAGAGAAAGAAAAGAAAGTGCGTGAGAAAGAAAGAAAAGAAAGTGAAATAGAGAGAAAAGGAAAGAGAGCTACTGAAAAGAAAAGTCAAGAGAGTGAAGAAAAGAAAGTAACATTATTTTCTGGTAGAGGAGAGATTAAGAGGGCTTTATGTAGTGAGACATCTTTTGTACTTTTGTATAAGGATGTTTATCTAACCCTTAGTGACCTTGATGAATCTCTTCCTTCTAGTGTTTTGAGTTTGTTGCAGGAATATAAAGACTTGTTTCCGGAAGAGGTACCGGATGGATTGCCTCCCATAAGAGGCATTGAACACAAGATTGATTTTATTCCTGGAGCATCTCTTCCTAACCGACCTGCTTATAGGGCAAATCCAGAAGAGACTAAGGAAATTCAGAGACAAGTGGAAGAACTCATGAAAAAGGGGTTTGTGCGAGAGAGCCTTAGTCCATGTGCTGTTCCGGTAATACTTGTGCCCAAGAAGGATGGCAAATGGAGGATGTGTGTGGACTGCCGAGCCATTAACAAAATCACAGTTAAGTATAGATATCCCATTCCTAGACTTGATGACATGCTTGATGAGTTGCATGGTGCTTGCTTGTTTTCAAAAATAGATCTTAGGAGTGGTTATCATCAAATTAGGATGCAAGAGGGTGATGAGTGGAAGATTGCATTCAAGACTAAGTTTGGTTTGTATGAATGGTTTGTTATGCCCTTTGGCTTAACTAATGCTCCTAGTACATTATGAGCTTAATGAATCATGTGTTTCGCCCTTACATAGGAAAGTTTGTTGTTGTGTATTTTTGATGACATTCTTGTGTTTTCTAAGAATCTAGAAGAGCATGTTAAGCATTTGCATTCTGTGTTTATTATTTTGAGAGAAAATAAACTCTTTGCAAATTTAGAGAAATGCTCTTTCTGCTTGGATTCTGTAGTTTTCCTTGGTTTTGTTGTAGGTACTGATGGCCTCCGGGTGGATGAAGAGAAGGTAAATGCAATTCGGGAGTGGCCAACACCTAAGAATGCTAGTGAGGTGAGGAGTTTCCACGAACTTGCAAGTTTCTACCGACGTTTTGTAAAGGACTTCTCAACCCTTGCTGCACCTTTAAATGAGTTGGTAAAGAACAATGTTGTCTTTAAATGGGGTGAGGCACAAGAGGCGGCTTTTAACACTTTGAAAGATAAATTGACCAATGCCCCTCTACTTATTCTTCCTGATTTCTCTAAAGTTTTTGAAGTTGAATCTGATGCCTCTGGAATTGGTATTGGTGCTGTTTTGATGCAAGAGTCTAGGCCTATTGCTTACTTTAGTGAAAAGCTTAGTGGTGCTTGTTTGAATTATTCAACTTATGACAAGGAATTGTATGCTTTAAAAAGAGCTCTGGAACATTAGCAACATTATTTATGGTCTAAGGAATTTGTTTTGCATTCTAATCATAAGAGTCTTCAATACCTAAAGACCCAAGATAAGTTGAATAAGAGGCATGCTGTGTGGCTTGAATTCATTGAGTCATTTCCTTATGTACTTAAACATAAAAAGGGGAAAGAAAATGTTGTGGCTGATGCTTTGTCTAGGAGGTATAGTCTCATTACATCTATGCAAGCTAGGTTAATTGGTTTTGAATTTTTCAAAAGCATGTATGAATGTGATGCTGATTTTGCTGAAACTTGGAAGTTGTGTGAAAAACATGGTGCTCATGATTTCTTTAGATTTGATGGTTTCTTGTTTAAAGGAAATAAATTGTGTGTGCCTGTTTGTTCTATGCGTGAGCTTTTGGTTAAAGAATCTCATGGGGGTGGTTTGATGGGACACTTTGGGATAGAAAAGACTTTATCCATGTTGAAGGAACATTTTTATTGGCCTCATATGTGTAGGGATGTGATTGCTATATGTAAAAGATGCATTGCATGCAAGCACGCTAAATCTAAGATGCAACCACATGGTTTGTATACTCCTTTACCTGTTCCTTCTCATCCTTGGGTAGATATTTCAATGGATTTTGTGCTTGGATTGCCTAGAACATCTAGTGGAAAGGATAGCATATTTGTTGTTGTTGATCAATTTAGTCAAATGGCTCATTTCATTGCTTGCTAAAAAACAAATGATGCTGTCCATATTTCTGATTTGTTTTTCAAGGAGATTGTTAGATTGCATGGTTTGCCCTGATCTATTGTGAGTGACCGTGATGTTAAATTTGTTAGTCACTTTTGAAAAACTTTGTGGGCTAAGTTGGGTACAAAGCTTGTGTTTTCTACGGTTGCACATCCTCAAACGGATGGAAAAACCCAAGTGGTGAATCGAACACTTTCTTCCTTATTGCGTGTTGTAATTCAAAAAAATTTAAAGAATTGGGAAAAGTGTTTGCCTCACATTGAGTTTGCATATAATCGTGCATTGCATTCTACAACTGAGTTTTCTCCTTTTGAGATTGTATATGGTTTTAATCCTTTGACTCCCTTAGATCTACTTCCTTTGCCTTGTAATGAGTTTGCTAACCTTGAAGGTGCAAAGAAAGCTAAGTTTGTGCAGGATCTTCATGCTAAGGTTAAGGCGAACATTGAGCGCAAGAATGAGCAATATGCTCAACAAGCTAATAAAGGCCGAAGGAAGGTTAGCTTTGAACCAAGAGATTGGGTGTGGGTTCATTTGAGGAAAGAAAGGTTTCTTGAACAAAGGAAGTCCAAATTACACCCAAGAGGCGATGGTCCTTTCCAAGTGTTGGAAAGAATAAATGATAATGCATATAAAATTGATTTACCTAGTTCTTATGGAAATGTAAGCACAACTTTCAATGTGGCTGACCTTTCTCTTTTTGATATTGCAGATTCGAGGACGAATCCTTTTCAGGAGGGAGGGAATGATGGAGGTGAGATAGGAGATTTGAAGAAGCTTGAACAAAATCAAGAGCTTGGAAACAAAAGGGCCGGACGTGACTCTAAAAGATGGCCAACTAAAGATCCATTGCAAGGTATGGGAGGCCCATGCACAAGATCAAGAGCCAAAGCTATGAAGGGGGCCTTGAATGGAGTGATCCAAAAACTAATAGACTTGGAGCCTATAGTCTTAGCTGAATATGAAACCCAAAATGAACAAATTGGTATAAAGATTATTTCATTCCTACAAGATGCTAGCCCAAGCCCAAAGGGAGCCTAATTGAAGGAGTCTAGCCATTTTCCACAAATCAGCCATTTTCCACAAAATCCTCTTAGTTTTATTTTGTTTTAATTTGATTGTTGCTGTTTCAGATTTTAGGCACCATTCTTGGTGAATTTGTTTAGATTTAAATTTCTTTTATTTTTCCCGCCATGTAACCTAGGAATTATTCTATTTAGGGTTTTATTTTTCAAATGCCTATATAAGACCCACTTGTACTCCAAGGATGGCAGATTGAATGAATTATCTTTTCAGAATTATTTCTGATTTGTGAGGTTTCTCTTGTGGCTTTTGTGTGCTGGAGAAAATCTTTGACTTATCAAAGGAGTGGTTTCCTTTGTGGCGTCCCGGATTAGGGTTCTAAGAGACAGGTTCTCTTAGGGTTCAATTCCATTGACCAACATCTCTTCTTCTTCTTCTTCTTTGTTCCTTTTCTTTGTTCTTTGTTCTTTGTTCTTTGTTCTTTGTTGCTTATTGTCCATATTATTTGTTCTTGTGCTGCATGCCAAAATTTGATCACTGATCCGTGTAATTTAGGGTTCTTAGAACGGGTTTCTACGGAGTCTCACATCATCTGTATGATATCAGTAAGCATGCCCATTGGAGCACTACAAGTTCGAAAAGCCCTCATCCATCAAGAAACCCAAATAATTCAAAAGCCTATGATTCAGGTTCAAATGGCTTATGAAAGGATGACCTATGCTCAAGAGGCCCAAATTGTGCTAGTATATGTCCAAAAATCTCAAAGAGTTCAAGATAATATCTATGTTGGACGTCGACCCAAGTTTAGAGCCCAAGATCCATATTTGATCAATTCAAAATATGCTGAATTAGACTTTAGACATGAAATCTCTTTAAAGATATAAAAGTGGAAGTCCAAGTAGAAGCCCAATGTCCTAAGAAGGTCCATGGAGATGTTGAAGGCCCAATGTAGTTATACACATACAAGAGGAGTGTCAAGGCCCAATTGGAGTCCAATTGCAAGAGATTAAGAATCATGTGTTAACCATATGATTTTTAATGAAGCATGTGCATCCCATGTGACTACTTAAAGAAGATAATTAGTTTTGACTAAGATTCTTATAAATTTCATTTTTTTATTATTATATTATTTTTTTAGACTTGGTCAAGGAGCTTATCTAGGAGATTAAGTTAAAATTAATATCTTAATCTTATTCCTTGATTTTAGGCATTATTTAAAATATTTCTAATCAGAGTTTAGAGTTTTAGTTTTATTAGGATTTTAAGTCTTTTAGAAATTTTGCCTATAAAAGGCCCCCTATTGTACTCTATTTTAGAGAAGATCATGAATGAATAAATTTGAGTATTATTCAATACTTTGTGAGGCTTTTTGCTTCTTTGTGTTCTCTGAGAGTACACGTGACTTATCAAAGGATTGGTCTTCCTTTGTGGCATCTTGAGGCTAGGGTTCTAAGAGACAAGTTCTCTTAGGGTCTTTCCTTTGACCAACAATCTTGTTTCTAGCCGGTCCCAGGCATAGTTTCAAATTGTTGAAGGTTCTCTAGGGCATGTTCCTAGTGGGTCTTGCATCATACCCCTAAGAGGCTTCCTACATGCATCTCCCATCAAGAAAACTAAGAAAACTCATTGGCCCCCATTTATAAAGCTTATCTCGACCTAGAATAGAACCAATACCTAGGGATAGTTTTAGATTCATGCAAGCTTGGTTTTGTATCATATATGATGGGAGAGAATGAAAGGAAGTCTTGAAAAAATGTTAGGAAGCCTAGAAAGTGAAATGGTAGCATAAGTTCCATATTATGACTTAAGGAAGTAACATGTAGTTAGGCTCCTCCAATGGATTGTGTGATGACTCCAAGAGGTCTAAATAGAGTCAAGAATCATAGATGGAAGGAAAGAAGGGAGCTAAGATCATGAATGATTAGTGTTGCTTCATTAAGTGTATTTTGGAACCATAAATGAGTCACAGGAACAAACTAGCCTTTAAAATGAATGTGTAGCATTATAAATTATTCCAAGAGTGTAATTGGCTTCTATATGGTGTGTCTAGGCCAAAGGAATTAAGTTCCTCCTTCTTGTGGGTGCTTGTCCGAGGGAGAGGAACTATTTGCAAGGAAGAAAGTATGTGTTTGTGCACAAAGTAGCTCTCTCTTCTTTCTTTCATGCATGCTTAGGTGTGTTCCTTGTCTTGGAATGTGTATGTGCATGTTTAAGCTATGATATATGTTTCTAGTTTAAGCTATGATATATGTTTCTAAAAAATGATCACATGCCATGGCACTATGTTACTATGTTTATATGCTCGTAAAATGTTTTCATGAGTGTATTTGGCTTGCTTGAGCTTGGTAAAGCCAAAAGCCTTTTAGCTAGGGTGAGGATGAGTCAAAAGTTCTTAAGAGTGGGTGAGACAAAGTCAAAAGTCTCTAGAAAAAATGAGGCTTAGTCAAAAGTCCCTTGAAAGTGGGTGAGGCAAGTCCAAAAATCCCAAAGAGAATAGGTGAAGCTAAACCATTGTCTTAGCAAGCCTATGTATGTTGTTTGTGACTTCTTGAATGGAAGAAATGTTCTACGTATGTTTGAGATCTTTATGAATGCCATACATGCATCTTAGATATGAAACTTGCACTATTTATGTGTGATTGAAAGGGAGAAGGGCTATTAGGAATCTTAGAATCTCATTCTTTCCTCTCTATTACCTAACACGTCTAGGTGGACCAAGTGAACCAAGGAACGAGAGCCACCAAGCATAAAGGAAGGATATTGACATGGAATTGTGTAAATTGTCCATTTTGTAGCCATATGAATGGCATAAGATGTAATCAAATATTGTATATGATGTATGAGCTCATGAATATTTGTAAATCTATGGATATATTGTATAGGTATGAGAACTAAAGTTATATGAATGATATTACATAATTTTGGCAATGAATGACAAGAATGGCTTATGTATGTTCTTGTGTATAGCTTGGTGTAGGAGAGTGAGTTTACAAGATCTGGGTTATTGGACCTTTGAAACATGTTTGGTAGCCTATTTTGATGCTTTCCCACATACTCATATGGCCTAGAAGTAGAGGAAGCAAAATTGGACCCATTGAGACCTCTTTAGAAGTATAAAAGGTGTATTTTGCAACCCTATGTCACAAACTGACCAAATGGATGAATATTCTCATGAAATTTGGGATGCATGTAGAGCCCATCTATAGCTTTTTAGGAAGTTAAAGCTCATATTATTTAGAGCTCTGTGGAATTAATTATGAATTTTTAAAGTTGTTAATTTTCTACTATCCTTATATAAGCACTGTTCATATAGTCAATTTGGGTTTCTATGTCATCCGTATGTCAAACATAGTCTAATGACTATGAAATTTTAAAAGCATAAACTTGACATTTCCAGTGACCTGTAGCAACTTGAAGCACCTCATTTGGAGGTTTGACCAAAGAGTTATGACTTTTTGAATTTCTATGTTAGTATCAGTAGTGCTAGCTGAGTCTATGTATTGTTCTATTAGTTTTTAGTAGCTAAACGTATTTTTCTTGGTCTGGACGTATTTTTCCCTTAAATTTAACATCTTTTTCTTTTGAAATTAGTGTAGTTTTCTTGAATTGGATTTTTTTTAAATTAGTTATGTATTTTTGAAATTTATATCAGTGAACTGAATCAGAAATACTGGGCAGTCTGACCTATGTCACTTTTCTATTGTCAAACTTAGTCCAAATGATATGTTTATAGCTTAGAATTATTTTTAGTATAAAGTTAACATTTAGAGCTTTCAAGAAAACTACGGATTACTTGATTTCAATTTTCTAGATTTAGTTATGGTTTTTTAAAGTTGCTCCAAAAATCTTTGAAGTTGGACCCAAAACTAATTTGCATTATTTTGTATATATATGCTATAAACTCAAATTTTTGGCAACATTTTGAGATGGTTTAGAGTTATATAAATGTAATTAAATAGGAGAATGTCATGGGGAAGTTCATATGGTCCACGAGATGAGAAATGAAAATTTTGTTCGCTATGCAACACAAAATAACCTATTATTTTTAGTCCATTTTCTTAGAAAGGGTGTTGGAAAAAGGGAAAGAACCCTTGAACACAATATGATAAGTTAGATAACTATGGTGTTACACTCCTCCTTCTCCTCTCTCTTTTCATAGCTTTGGTTATTAAATTGGTTCTGTTTTAAGCCATATATAGAGGGTAGAAGTTGAGAACTTCCAAGAAAAGACTAAGGCAAGGGGAAAAACTTTGAAGAAGCAAGAACAATAAGGTATGATTCATAGTTTCATTTGCTCTTCTTCCCTTACTCTTTATGTGTGATGTTTTGGCCTAGAGCTTGAGAGAGGAAGGAAGTTTTGTCCTACAACAAGTATGAAACCATTGAATTAGTGTGTGGAAACCTAAGAAATGTAAAGATGGTGGAAGAAAAACCATCAAACTTTAAGCTAGCAAAGTTAGGGATTCTTGAACCCTTTGTAAATTTTGTTTTAATCCATGAATCCCCTAGTATATGTGAGTGTTTGTTTGAGTTTATAAGACCCCTAAGAAGCCTCCCAAGTGCCTCTCCCTTCAAGAAAAAATTTGGAAGCGAGAGATTGAGAGTTGGGTCAATAGGTTCCATAATGTAGCCTTAAGAATCAACTTGTGTTTAGACTCTTGGAAATGAAGTGGTGATGACTTCAAGGAGTCTAAATGGAACCAAGAGGCCTAGAGATGAGAAGGAAATGAAGCTAAGAGCTTGAATTATGATAGTTTCTTCATTAGGCCATTAATGGAGCTATTATGGAACCAATAGACTAATTATATTCCTTAAGTGTATGTATAATGCTTTAGCTTGTTCTAAGAGAGTAATTGAATGCTATTTGTTGTGTCTAGGCCAAAGAGATTAAGTTCCATCTAATTATGGGTGAGACTAAAAAGGGAGGAGAATAATCAAGATGGAAGCTTGTGTTGACTTGCAAGGTAGCTTTTCACTCCTTCTTGTTTGCATTCTTAAATGTATGATGGTCATTGTATGCTTGTATGTGTATTTGTATTATAAGACATGCCATTTGATGTTGCCTTGTTGCATTTGTACTAACATGTTTATGTTTTGGTTGTGAAAATTGCTCTTAAGGGTGGGGTGGTGCTAAAAGTCCCTTGAGATAGGTGAGGTGGAGCCAAAAGTCCCTAAGAATGGATGAGACAAGTCTAAAAGTCTTATAAATGGGTGAGACCAAGTTAAAAGTCCCTAAACCAAGGATGAGGCTAATCCAAAAGTCCCAAAAATAGGATGAGACTATACCAAGAGCCCTAGAGCTTATTCTTGGCTTTGATATAATTTTCATGGCATCTAAATTATATGTTGAATGATTCTTCATGGTGTTGGGTGCCTACTTGTATGCTTTGACATATTTATATACCTTAATTGCTTACTTGAATGCATGTATGAGTTATTAAGATTCTTTGAATCTCACCCCCTTCCCTCTCCCATCTCACCATGCCTAGATGGTATTCAAGAGGCTAAGGATGGAAGCCTAGGAGCTTAAAGGACTATTTTTAGACAATTGTATAGTTTGTATGATTTTGATGTAAAGAGATATCAAAGTTTTATATATGCATGTTATTTTTTAGATGTAAACATGTGATCAAATGTAAAAGTATATAAATATAGTGTATGAACTAAAGTGGTGATGAAATGAATGAGAAATTATGTTTTGGGTACTTGGTAGCTCACTCTTAGTTGTGTATTATGGCATGTAGCATAGTGAGTTTGAGTGGTAAAAGGTTTTGGACCACTTAAGAAGCTTGTAAATGTTGTGTTTATACTTTAAAACTTTCCCAAGAGATGGTAGAACATTTAAGAAGCCATTTGAATCATTTTTGACTCATTTAGGGTGTTAAATTTGTCATATTTGTGAGCTATGTCAATATCTAACCAAATGAGCTCCTCTTGACCTGAAATTTGGCATGCATATAGGTCTTATCTAGAGAATTTTAGAAAACTAAAGTGTATATTATTTAAAACTCTAGAGAATTTTTGGTGAATTTTTAAAATTGGCAAATTTTGAGAAAATTGATATTATTACTGTGCAAATAGTCAGATACTTTGCCTCTGTAATTCGTGCATCAAATGATGTCAATGGCTCTAAAATTTTACAACATACTAGACATGATAAGCTTTCTATAGCATTTGACAGCACCTCATTTGGATTTATATGGAAGGAGAAACGAATTTTTGAACTTCCAGATCAGTATTAGGGGTGCAGCCTGAACTCCATTACTATTCCATAGAATTTCATGCCCTAATTGCTTCTATTTTAGTCTAGACTTATTTTTTTTCCTCTAGTTAACATCTGTAGCTTTCCAAATTGGTATAGTTTTCCTAAATTGGATTTTTGTCGAATTAGTTATGAATTTTTGAAATTCATATCAGTAAATTGTATTAGAAACATTGGGCAATATGACCTTTTGAGATTTTTTATTGTCAAACATGATCCAAATACAATTTTTCTAGTTTTTGGCTTCAAATCCATGGTTCATGGATTTTTTTATGGTATATATGAGTTGTATGGATGGAGTATGAGTAAAGAATAATATGGATAGGTCCGCGGGGCAAAGTATGAACATTTAAACCCTGACGTAACGCAATAAAATGCCACAGTCTTACTCTTTTTCTTTAGAATTACATGGAATCAAGCTTAAGTAAAGGATAATTGAGTTTGATACATTATGGTATTACAGATGCAAACTCTCTCCTTGTCCAAGCATTGACGGTGTTGGTTAGAAGTGGATGATGATAAGAAATTAGAGAGCCTGAGCCTCATAACTAAAAGTAAGCTGAGAGGTACATTTCTCATTTCATCTTTCCTATTTCTTCTCTTCATCTCTATCTCCCCTGTTCTTAGCCTCTGTATTCTTTTGTAAAGACTAAGAGTCATAGAGGCAGTCTAATTTTGATGATTAGGAAATTTGGGTCAAGGATTTGTAGAATAATAGGGTTTACGCAATATGAATGTGAGATGGTTTCGAATGAGGGGTAAGGGATGATAATCATAATCATTTTATTTACTAGGTTGGCTTGCAAGAAAAATTTCCAAGGATATACGATGTCGTTGTTACGGAGTAGCTACCATGTAATTGGCTCTAATATGCGCTCTTTAATCATTAATCCTTACTGATCTATTATGCAAAAATTGACTGACCATCTTACCTTTGCGCAAGTTTTTTTGCATTATTGGAATGTGAAATTGGGAACTCTCTATATATATAATGCAATTTATTACTGATGCCTTCTTTCATCAATTCATTTGTTGATTAGTTATAAATTATAATACTTTGAAAACTTTTGAAAGGAAAAAAAGGGGAAAGGAGTAATGAATATGAACTTGACATTCAAGGTAAAATTTTTTATCGATAAAAAGCAATCAAATTAGAAAGAAAAAGGCCTTTTCTTGAATGTTATTATTTATTTTTATCATTTACCACTACAAGTGGATTTGGAATATGGTTTTTTAGGCCACTTGAGCTAAACTTTCTGCTTTATCAATCTCACCAAAAATTTTGTTGATTCCATGTCCTTTGTTGCCACTTTGGTGGGGGCACATTGTGGGAGAGCTAATTGTCCCACTGTAACACCATAATTTTCTAGCTTATTCTATACTATATCTATGCCTAACATCATGCAATTCACATAAGGGGCAAAATAATGGTATTAAAATAATGAGTATTTTAGTGTTGTGTCACGTATAACTTTTTTATTCTGTGTCTCGTGGTTCATGTGAGCTCATGTATCACATTCCCATATTTAGTTACATGGATACAACTCATTTCCATCACCAAAAGTGGCCTATAACTCATGGAAAGCAAATGGAAGCATAAAATACATAGTTACATTTTCGGCTAGAATTTTCTCACTTCTGTCACAAACTTTGGAAAATCATAACTAATACTAAAAAAAATCAAAAATATATATTCTTGGCTATTCTAGAAAGCTACACATGTATACTTTATGCTAAAAATATGTTCAAGCCATAAAACACAACACAGAAGATGTTTGATATTCAAAAAGGTCCAGAGATCTGGCTATCTACTGGTACTATCACAGGTTTCTGCAGCAAATTTCAAAAATATACAATTAATTTTGAAAAAATCCAATCTATGCAAATAATACCAATATGGAAAGATACAGATGTTAGATAGAGGAAAAAATAACTCTAAATTAGTTCAGGCACAATCAAACCTTAAAACCCAATCAAATAGTACCTAAGGTCTATTTGGGCACCTGATACTAGGCAGAATCTTTAAAAATTCATATCTCCCTCTCTAGACATTCTAATGGGGTGCTTCTAGTTAGTGCAAGTCAATGAGAATGTCTAGTTTCTCTCCATAAAATTTTATGACAATTGGACATCATTTGAGCCCTGAGTGACAAATCATTTTCAGACCAGTATGGACAGTAACATGACTAAAATCAAAATTTTTTTCAACTTTAAAAATTCATCAAATATTCTCTAGACCTCCAACAATTATGCTCTTTAGCTTTACAAAAATCTCTCAACAAGCTCTAATTGCATACCAAATCTTAGATCAAGAAGAGCTCATTTGGATAAAAAGTGGTATAGGTTTATAAAATAGTCAATTCTTGCTCCATACAAGATACCAAAGTGTCTAAATGGCTTCCCTTGGTGTTTGGCACCTCTTGGGCAAGTTTAAAAGCATGATTATGACTTGTATGAACTGCCTAAATGGTTCCAAACCTCATGCATCTCAATTTGGCTATTCCACTTCCATTTGTACACAATTGCATAAAGCCATTCAAGAAGCTAGCTTGCCATAACATACTCATTTTATATTCTAATGGTCACATAACATAATCTCTCATTTATGCATAACATATTATCATAATGACATATGTTCATAATATCTTAGGACATATACAACCATGGGTTACATCATTTGCCATCTATATGGTCTTAAAGAACAAAATCCATGCACTTTGATGTCACATTTCTATCTCTCATGTGGTTGGCTTCCATTTCCTTGCTCTCTTTGTCCACTTAGCATGTTAGAGCATTGGAGAGGAGGGAATGAGATTCAAAGAATTCCAATAGCTTATCTCCCATTCAGTCGTACATAAAAGATGTAAAACAAGTCTTACAAATGCATGCATGGGCATATTGTCATGTGCAATTATTCAAGAAGCATTTTCAACATTTAAGTAAATCACACATAGCATACAAAGGCTTGCCAAACAAGTGGATTAGCTTTACCCATTCACTTGTGGATTTTGGACTTGCCTCACCCATTCTTTAAGAGGTTTTTGGACTCAATCTTGCTCTTGGGAGTCAACCTCACTTTTGGGAGACTCTTTACTTTGTTTCAACTAATTTTAAAGGTTCTTGGCTCATCCTCACCATGGCTAAGAGTTTTTGGCCTCACCACACTCAAGCAAATCAAGGTAAGCATTATAAATATTATTTGGAAACATAATGCATCATCATGGTGCCATGGAGTAAGAGCTCATGTTAGAACATTTTTCATGGCTTAAAATACACATACACACATTCAAAGACAAGTAAAGCAAATAATCATACATAAGAGAAGGTAAGGTGAGCTATCTTGGAAGGAAACACACACTTTTTCGCCCTTCTTCGGCCTCACACACACAAAGGTGTGGAAATGATTTCTTTTAGCGTAAACAAAATTTATGGAAGCCAATTAGGTTCATAGAATTAATTCTAAAACCACACAACTTACTTAGACCTATAAACCCCTTTATGGTTCCAAGAATACACCTAATGAAGCAACATCCATCAAATAAATTCTAAGCTCCATTTTTTCCTTTCATATATGATTCTTGACTCCTTTTAATCTTCTTGGAGTCATCACACAATTAAAATAAAGAGTCTAACTATATGTTGTTTCTTTAGGTCATATTATGGAACATATAAGGCCAACTCACTTTCTATAGTTTTTAAATTTTGTCCAAGGTCTCCTCTCATCTTCACTCATCATATGTGACTCAAAAATGGGTTTAGAAAAATTTAAAACTATCCCTAAGTATATGGAACTTACTTGGGCGAACCTATGGAGGAATTTGGCCTTCATGGATTTTGGTTCATTTCCTTGATGGAGGAAGCACATAGGGAGACTTCTAGGAATCTTAGGAGCTCATTTAAACTATCATTTAGAGATAGAAATTAAGGTACCAAATCAGATTTTACAAGGAACATATGAAACCCTAGAATTTGCATCTTGAATTTCCATAATTATTTGTTAATTCTTTTTGCATATTCTTAATCTCCACACCATTTTTTCTAAGAATCACCCTTAGTTCTTCCTAAAAACCAAGCCCTCCTAGGACTTCTTGAGAGGGACAAACCATAGGAGAAGGGAAGCAAAGGGTAGCAACTATGGAAGAAAAAATTACCTTATTTTTCTTGTTTTTCTCACTTGAATCTTGTCTTCTTTGGCCTTCTCTCTTCAAATCCGAATTTTTCTCTTAATTTCTCCCTTAAAACAAATTTATAAACTTCATTATAATCATAGGAAACAAAGGAGAAAGGAGGATACGAGGTTTGGAATGAAAAAAGCATGAAAAACTACCAAAATTCCATACCTTCAAGTCTTGATTTCTCCTCTCCTTCTTCTTCCTCTAGTGCACCACTCTCCTAGGGTTTCTTCTCTAGTTTAGGGCAGAAAAATATGAGGCTAAGTGAATGGGAGAGTGGAGTGCCCTATATATATAGGTGAAAGAAAATGACTTTTTAAAAAATTTTTGTTTTGTCCTTCATTTTTGACATTTTTGTTTTCACTTTGTTTTAGCTCCTTTTTTAGAACCTTCTTTTCTATTATAAAATTTAGGTTTCTAATTTAGTAAAATACCTTTGGAATCACTCAAATCAAAGCTAAAACCTTCCCAAATGAATCCATCAAAGTTCGGGTATACCGACATTAGAAAATGTCTATCAAAGGGGATTTAACTGTTCCGGGCCTTCCCATGGTTTTTAGGGCCTTTGAGAACCCCAAAGAACTCAAAAATTTTATTTAAAAAGCCCTCCTATGTGAATTCCAAAATTTGCTCAAAATTATGAAAATGCCATTATGTTTCGTAAGTTTTTTATTAAAATTTATTTCTTTATTCTAGCTCCATTTTTCTTTCCATTTGAGCCTAGAATTTTTATTTTTTGGAGTCTAAAATGTTACTCAAATTTTTTAGGACCTTAATTAATTCATTTCGAGGGATTTGCTTTTAAAACATACCTGTTTTCATCGTTTAATGAAAATTGGACATTACACCCACAATTTAGAAGCCTTTTCTAGCTAGGCCATTACAAAGGAAAGAGTTTCAATTTGTAACTACTTTCATTCAATTTGGAAGTGTTGCAATTTGGCCTTCTGGAGATTTGAAGGTGCTGTAGGACTTAGTTGTGGAAGGAAGTGTTGCTGGAGCAGTATAAACATATAAAGTAGAAATCGAAAATCCATAATTATGTTAGCATAATGTCTCAACAGAAATTGGTTCTTTTTTCAGGGGGGAAAGGGTATAACAACCAGGAAAAAGAAAAGAAAAAGAAAAAGGAAGCTAAAAATTTTTGAAGTCCTAAAAATTTTATAAGTCTGCTAGCTATAGCAAGAAATAGCCTAGCTACAGCGAATGTACTTGTTCAAGGGTCTAGTTATAGCGAGAGTGCCTTTTCACTATAGCAAAAATGCTTCTGGCTACAACGAGTAGCGAAAATGCTTCTAGCTATAGTGAGTGCGGGCATCCCATACAAAAACTAAGGAGCTACTCACCGTAGTACGTGCTGTAACGAAAGTAGGGGTCTGGGACTGATACGTGCTCGCCGTTGCGAGGGTTATGCTTCACTATAGCGAGAGTTAGTCCAGAAAATCATGAAAAAAAAGAATTTGACTTCTTAAAACGTCCAGATCCATTCTTTCTCTTTTAACCAACCTAAGCTTTGACCCAAAAGAGAGAAAAGGTTGAGAAGAGAGAGAGAGACCAAGAGAAAGAAGGAAGAATAAGGAAAAAGGTAAGCATGGCTTGAGATTTCATAGCTTTTCTTCTTAGCATGTTGTTCTTTTCTCTTTGCCCTCTCTTTCTATGGTTTTGGTTGTTGAAGTAGTTGGGTTTTGGGCTTGGTTCAGAAAAGAGAAAGTGGGAAACCACTCTTGAAGAAGGCTAGAACTCATGTATCTTCACTTTTTCTTCTTTGCTTTCCTTTCTTGAGAGCTTGAGAGAAAAAAAAGAGTTAGTGGAATTCTAGAGAGAGAGAATCCCTAGTTCTTACATATTTAGTGGGGTTTGCCTTAATGAAAAGCCCCCTAACTTGTGAGTGTTTATTTGAGTTATGAGAGAGTAATTTCATGCTCTTTGATGTGCCTAGGCTCAAGAGAAGTAACTCCATCTAGTTATGCTTGTGGGACTAAGAAGGAAGAAGAAAAATTGAAAGGGAAAGCATGTGTTGGCTTATAAGATAGCTCTCCACTCTTTCTTGTTGCATTCTTGGATATGTAATAGTCATTGTATGCTTGTGTACATGCTTGTGTTGTGAGCCATGCCATTTTATGTTGCCTTGATGCATTGGTACCAATATGTTTATGATATGGATTGTGAAAATTACTCGTGTGAGGTAGTGCCAAAAGTCCTTTGAAATGGGTGAGGTAGAGCCAAAAGTCCCTAAACCAAGGGTGAGGCCAATCTGAAAGTCCCAAAAACTTAGGTGAGGCTAGACCAAAAGTCCCTAGAACTTATTCTTGGTATTGATATGAAATTCATGGCATGAAAAAGCATGTGTTGTGTAATTGTGAATGGTTTGCATGCTTTGACTTATTTATATATCTTGATTGCTTCTTTGAATGAGTGAATGAGCTATTGAGATTCCCTGAATCTCACCCCCTTCCCTCTCTTATTTCATAGGGTCCAGGTGGAGCTCAAGAGCCTAAGAGTGGAGGCCATGAGGCATAGAAGGCTTTTATTTTGCTACTTTTGTACACTCACACATAGTTTGATGTATCAGAAAGCTAAAGCGCTTATATATACATATTCTTTTGAGATGTAAATGCTTAAGCAAGTGTAAAAGCACGTATAAATGATGTATAAACTATGTAGAAAGCCAAAACAATGAAAATGTAGAATTTGGCCCTTTTGTGGATGGTATGCAATAGTGCATTTTGGCCCGTAGTATAGTGAATTTGAAATGTATGATGATTTGGATCACTTGAACATTTCATATATGCTATGTTTATACTTTGAAACTTGCCCAAGAGGTGCTAGAACATGTGGGAGGCCATTTGGACTCACTTTGAACCATTTTGGATACGAAAATTGCCAAATGTGTGAGCTCTATCAAGATATGACTAAATGAGCTCTTCTTGATATAAAATTTGGCATGCCTCTAGAGACTATTGAGAGCTTCTTGGGAAACTAAAGTAGGTAATATTTGGAGGTCTAGGGAATATTTGGTGAATTGTTGAAGTTGGAGAATTTTTTGGTTTTGGTTATTGTACTGTGCAACTAGGTCCGAAAATGAATCTGTGTCATTCATGGATCAAACGGTGTCCGATTGTCATAAAATTTTATGGGGATAAACTAGATACCCATAGTGACCTATAACAACTAAAATCATCTCAATCGGAGGTCTATAGAGGGAGAAAGAACTTTCTGAAGTTCTATGTTAGTATCAGGGAAGCCATCTGACCTTTGTTACTATTCCATTAGTTTTTGAGGTCCAAGGGCTACTAAAATGATCTAAACTTATTTTCCCCCTCTAGTTAACATCTTTAGTTATCCAAATTGGTATAGTTTGACCAGAATATATTTTTTTGGAATTAGTTATGGATTTTTGAAGTTCATGACAGCAAGTTGCATCAGTACCAGGGACAGCCGAACCTCTGTCTCTTTTTTGATGTCAAGCATGGTCCAAATGTTGATATTTTGGTTGGGAAGTATTTTTAGTGTAAATTTAACACTTATATATTTCCATAGAGCTATGTTTTGCTTGATTCCCATTTTTCTAGAATTAGTTATGATTTTTCAAAATTAGAGCCAAAAATTTAACTTTTAGGCCCATTTGAGAAATTGCATTTTCTTGGTTTTTGTCTTCATATCCGTGGTTTATGGGTTGTTTAAGGCTATGTATCAGTTGTATAAATGGTGTTTGAGTAGAGAATGTGAATGATAGGTTTACAAAACCCACGGGGCAAAATATGAGTGTTTAAATCCCGTTTTATAACATGAAAATGCCACGGTTTATACTTGTTCTTTGGAAATCATATGGAACCAAGCCTAGAGGGAGATTAGTTGAAGTTAAGTCATTATGGTGTTACAAAGGGAATGCGATGGATATATATTTTTGTTCTACATTTGGCCTATATTTTCTACAAAATCTTATAATTATGATGCATTTTTTTGAATAGCAGGGATTTAATCATTAAATCATGTGTAAATATGCTCCATGACACATACATTTGGAAGTTAACTTTACCTAGCACATACATACATTGTAAGCTAGAAAAGGAAGAAATAAAAATTTGGCTCGCATGAAATAGTATGATAATATTTCTTGTTATCAATTTCATTTGATGTACTTAAGTCCTTCATCTGTCAAAAATGACTGAAGCAAGCATTATAGATTCCAATTTCTATGTGTTGTTCATCAAAACACATTATAGATTGCACAAACTCCAATTTCCATGATCTCGTATTTGGAGATTACAAAATGTTATCATCTTTTTAGTTTGATTATGAATGAGATATCATTTTAAATTATTTAGTCTATAAATTCTAAGGTTATTCAAAATCTTAACTCATTATACATTTTTTAAGAATATCTATATTTATTTTATTTTTATGCTATTTTTATTGATAAAGGATTACTGAATAGTAAGTCTAAGAACTCAAAAATTGAATTATATTTTTAAAAATTTAGAGACAAGTGATGATGTGATCAATTCAATTTACAATCTCCAAACATTTGGCCTATAGATATTATGTGAATTATGTGAAAACAATTGTCTTCTTTCCAAGCCATGAACAATAAATGTTTTTCAATTCTTGGTCTTAGTTGTCTCATTTTTTAGTTTTACCAATTCTTTTCTCCAAGACATATTCCTTTAACTGGATCATTCATACTCATCATTGGTCATCATATGTTTCAAGTAATGTTACATCATATTGTCTGCAGCACATTATTTTAAACTTGTATATTGTATTAATCCAAACTTCAAAGTTGAATATTGATATTCTTATTCACTTTTTTCCACACGTTGCATTTTAAACTTCTCCATCATGCATGCCAAACTCATGTAACTACATTTTCACTACTAATGTTAGATTGGAAATTTTCCCTTTTTTTTCTTTCCTTTTAAATTTGAGCAAATAGGTCATGGTCATGTCATAAGAGTGTAGTAGTGTATATGTTTGCATTTGAATTCCCAATAATTAGTTTCTTTTTCTTTATCTAATTTTATTCTCTATATTTAAAAATTAAATCCATATATACATATGATCGTAGAAGAAGCCAAAACTTCCTTTTTTATTAAGCCTAGATTATCTCAATTTATATAAAAAAATTATTATTAGTAAATCCTAGCTATTTAAAAAACATTATTTATTTTCTTAAATATAATTGGAACCTTGGTTTTTAGTTTAACTAGTTGCCATATGACATATACTTATATGCTCTTTTTTTTTTGAGTGATAGGTGTGGTGTCTATAAAAAAAACTTGCTCCAAAGCCTGAAAAGCTAGGTACTAGCTTAAAGAAAGTCACTTCTATTTCAATAGGAAAGGTCAGCACCCTCAATCTTGTTGGCATAAACTTACATTGAATTTTGTGTAAATGTTCACTGAGCTTTAATAGCATGCAGAAATCAATCAATGCCTATACCTTTATTTAGTTGAAAAACAAATGATCAAAAGTTTAATGGCATTGATGGTGGAGGATATTCTCCAAAAGAAAAAAAGAACCTCAATTCTTTAGGAAGATTATTAAGATCTTAAAAAAATATACACTTTTTGAAGGCTTTTTAAAATTAAATTTGTAAAATTTTCAGAAGTTTCAAATTATACATCTTTTGAAAGGCATTAACTATCAATGAAATCCTTTTTATCTTGCACATGTCCAATATATTTCTCAAATTGTCTCAGTCCCCTAGTGTGAAAATGTTGGAAAAAGTTATTTATTTATTTATTATTATTATGTAAAAGATAAGTGAAAACATCATAAAATAATTAAATCTATTGCTTTCAAAAGATTTAAATGAGTAATGCTGTTGTGCATTTTATTTAAAGATTCTTTTAGTTTATTTAACTTAATAATAAATGACTTTGTTAGAATTTATAGACACACATTTTATTTATATGCATGTACTTTGCCAACAAATTTTAATAATTTAAAACACTTGCATATGCTCAATAAATATATTAACTTTTATAGTTATACATTTACTATTAATTTAATAGTTAAACCTTTTAATAGTTTTTTTTTTCCAAAATTCATATAATCTGTATTGCTTAGTGAACAATTAATATGACAATAAGTTCTTTGTCATGCATAGACTCTGCTTTAAAGTTTTAAGATCTTAACGAAGTAGATATCTCTTATCAAAGTAAGGCCACATCATGGATGAGCTGCCTCTAGTTACTTCTGTTAAGCATGAATTGGATGAAACTATTATACCCCTTTAAATCTCTAGGATGTAATTTCTCCACATTATCCAACTTCAGAAAATGAAAACATTTCTTTGGAAAGCTTTTAAATGACATAATTTCACTATCAACCATTTGCATATGACACTATGTTCGAGTTATAGTGAGAGTCTCACAAGGAGTATTGCCCTCTTTAAGTAACAATAGCCTCGGCTTCCTAAGAGTTTGATAATTTATAAAATATTAGAAAATTCGAATTTATTATGAATAGGTATGGAAATAGTAAACATTAAAAGTGAATTTTATTTTTTATGTTTATTCATGATTAAAATAATTTTTATATTTTTCATAAATTATATTTATTTAATTATTTTTAGAGAATTTTTTATTTAGAAAAATTACATTTTATCTGTAATATCTGGTTCTCTGAAAACAAGAGAAAATGTGAGAAACGTAACATACGGTTTCTCTATCAACGTACTAAATATACTAGATACAAAATCAAATCCCCAGAAAATGACTTAGTTAAGGTCCCAAAAAATTTGGGTAGTATTTTAAACTCCTAAAAATGAGAATCTCAAGTTCAGAAGAAAAGAAAAATAGAGCTAGAATGAATAAACGAATTTGAACAAAAGGTTGACAAAAAGGTAAAGGCATTTTCGTCATTTTGAGCAAATTTTAGAATTCTCATAAGAGAGTTTTTCAAATGAAAATTTTGAGTTCTCTAAGGTTCTTAAAGGCTCTAAAAACCATGAGAAGTCCCAAGACAGTTAAAACCGCTCCGGTGGACATTTTCTAATGTTAGTTGACTTGAATTTTAACAGTTCATTCGGGAGGGTTTTTAATCCAATTTGGATGAAACTAAAGGTATTTTATGAATTAGAGGACTTAAATTTTATAATGGAAAAGATGGTTCTAAAAAATGAGCTTAAATGAGCCTAAACGAAGCAAACAGGCTCGTAGGGGCAAAATAGTCCATTTTGAAAAATTATAAAAGAGGCTTCTTAAGTAAGATTACACCTTATCATCTTTTCCAAGCTTCCATTTGCAGAAAAATGGGCAGCCATGGTGTGACATTAAGAGGAGAGAGAGAAAAAAAAAGTTTAAGCTTCCGTTTAGGTAAGTAAACGGCCCCGTTTCATCCCACGCTAGTTAGGAAAGTTATTTCTCTCTATAAAAGCTCTCTAATGGGGTTTTTTTTTCTTAAAAGCTTGGAGATTCAGGTCTAACCCAAGCCAAAAAGGAACTATTTTCAAGAAATCAATCGATAGAAAATAATCTATACGAAGATAGCTTCGTTTTAAGGTAAGACTTTACTTGAAACACTTACAAAATCTTATATTTTCAAGCTATTTAAGCTTCAATCTAGAGAGAGAAAATAAGGAGGAGAGTTTTTCTTTATGTGTTTTTGATGGAGCCAAAGGTTATAGAGTGTGAGGATTAAGAATATACAACTAGAATTGAAAAAGGGAGCTTTAGAATGCAAGTCATGGAATTTAGGGATTTAGTTACACCTAGGGTGAGATAAAGCTTCCTAGTAGTAATTTAAGTTTTTTAAGAGTATATATGAGTTCCTAAGACATCAAGAGAGCCTCCAACATGCTTCTCCCATCAAAGAAATTAAAACAACTCTATTGGTGCTATATGGAAGCATAGCTTCGGCCAAGGAGAGTTCATGCACCTAGGGAGTGTTTTAATTCCTTCCAAGCTTAGTTTTGCATCATGTATGATGGGAGAGTATGAGAGGAAGCCTTGGATAAATTTTAGAAACCATAGAAAGTGAGATGGCCTTATATGTTCCATAATATGACCTAAAGAAGAAACATGTAGTTAGGCTATTTGTTTTAATTGTGTGATAACTCTAAGAGGCTTAAAAGGAGTCAATAATCATATATGAAAGGAAAGAATGGATTCTAGAACTCATTTGATGGGTGTTGCTTCATTAAGTGCATTTTTAGAACCATAAAGGGGTTAATAGACCAAGTTAGTATTTAAGGAAGATGTGTGGCCTTAGAATTAACTCCATGAACCTAATTGGCTTCCATATGATTTGTCTAGGCCAAGAGAAATAATCTCCACCTTTTTGGGTGTGTGAGGTCAAGGGAGAGGACTCAAAGTTCAAGGAAAAAGTGTGTGAATGCAAGCAAGGTAGCTCTCTCTACTTTCTTTTATGTATGAATGTGTGCTTACATTGTCTTTGAATGTGTGTATATATGTTTTAAGCTATGAAAAGTATCTTAACATGAGTCTTTATTCCATAGTATCATGATGATATTTTATGCATGTAAGATGATATTTTATGTGCTTGCCTTGGTCTGCTTGAGTGTGGAGAAGCCAAGAACCTTTTAGCTATAGCAAGGATGAGCCAAGAACTCTTAAACTTAGTTGAGATAAAGTAAAGAGTCTCCCAAGAGTGAGGTTGACTCCAAAGAGTAAGGTTAAGTTAAAACCTCTTAGATAAAATGGGTGAGGCAAGTCTAAAATTCATAAGTGAATGAGTGAGGCTAATTCACTCACTTGGTAAGTCTATGTACACAATGTATAACTTGTTCAAATGTTAATAATGTTTCTTGAATACTCATATATGTTAATATGTCCATGTATGCATTTTTAAGGCTTGTATTGCATATTTTATGTGTGATTGAAAGGGAGATGAGCTATTAGGATTCTTTGAATCTCATTCCCTCCTCTCCAATGTCTTAACATGCTAGGTGAATCAATTGAGCAAGATAATGGAAGCCACTAAGCTAAGGAAAAGGAGATTGACATCAAAATGTATAAAATGGCCTAGTTATGTCTCTCTTGTAGCTATACACATGGTGTATGATGTAATCTGATGATGAAATGATTATGTTATTATATGAGCATGTGTAAATACCCAAATGTATGATGTATGAATGAAATTTGATGCCAAATGTATAAGGTAGCATGATTTGGGTGTTGGATGGCCAAAGCCAATATCGTAATCTTGTGTATATCATAGGGTGGATGAGTGAGTTTGAGAAATCTAGATTTATATACCTTTGAGACAAGTTTAGAGAGTTATTTTGGTGCATTCCCACACGCTCAAGTGGTCATGGTTGCCTTGGAGCTCAATTTGGACCATTTGGACCTTTTGTAAAGCTTGAAAATGACCATTTCACAACCTAATGTCAAAATCTGACCAAATGAATGAATTTACCCATAAAATTTGGCACATATGTAGATCTTATTCAAATATTTTTGGGGAGGCAAAGACCAGATTATTTGGAGCTCTGTGGAATTAATTATGAATTTCCAAATTTGTCATTTTTATGCTGAACTAATATGGATACTGTTTATATGGTCAGAAATATAGGCTGCATTATTCATAGGCCAAATGATGTCCAATACTCATGAAATTTTACAAACATAAACTATACATGATAAGCTTTCCATGGCCTTTTAAATCACCCTAATTGGACTTCTGAGTAGGGAGATATGAATTTTTGAAGTTGGAGATTAGTACCAGGGATGATAGCTAACCTCTAGTACTATTCCATCAATTTTTGGTGGCTAGCAGCCTCTATTGTGGTCTAAATTTATTTTTTATATAAAGTAGACATCTTTAGCTTTCCAAAATAGTATAGTATGACTGATTTTGATTTTTTTTTATCATTAGTTATGATTTTTCAAAGATTCAGGCACAAAATCTAGAAAACTAACTCAAGGCTGCACTAGTATGTTTTATGTATTTACTCCCTTTGCACAAGTTATGGACCATCTCTTGAACTTGTTATGAGTTGTGTTTATGTATCTAAATGTAAGAATGAGAAGGATGGTCCATATGACCCACGGGACATTGAAAGAATTTTTACCCATGGAGAAAGGCATCTCGATTTATGATTCCCTATGCCATTATGTTGCTTCCCATAGAATTTACATGAGATGAGGCATGGGATTTGCATGAGTTGAGTGTTAAAGTTATGGTGTTACATTATCCATTTGAATTGTAGTTAAATAGTTGAACTTTCAAATGTAACAATTTATCTCTTAAGTTATCATAAAAAAATATATGTAACTTTAATTTTTATCGTTATGTGATTCATAGAAATCAATTCTAAGTCTTTAAAAGTTAATTTCTACTGTTTATAATCAGAAAAATCTAGTAATATCACTTCAAAGAAAATGTACTTTTTCAAAATAAGAATCACAAACTAATTTATTTTTCTCTAAGTAGCTAGCATAAATTGACTTTTAAAGGTAAGGTTCAATAGTCAATTTTTGTTGGCCATGATTTTTTAAGACGTTAAATATAACATACAATTGATAATTTCACTTTTTATAATAGTTTAAAAATAAAGTATTATGTTTCAAATTTAAACTACTGATATTTTAATTTTAATTGAGGTTATAGTTTAAGAAATAAAATATGCATTTCTCTTCTTTTAAGTTAAACTATTGATATTATATCTAGAGTCAATAAATTTAAAGATCTTTCTTAATCCATAGACTCTACTTTAAAGTTTTAAGAGAAAAAGTTCTTTCACTTTCAATCCATATAATATGTATTTCTCAATCCATATGGCTAGGTAATCTTTTTTAACTTTCACATATGCTGCCTTCCAATGTGCTTCGTGTTACTTTTCTAGCTCAAATAAAATAATTACATAGGCTTTAATTGAGAGATATTAATCATAGACTCTTTTGTTTTGATTGATTGGGTGATAGAATAGAGGTGCCAAAAAATTGAAGATGGATGTATAATATACTAGATTTCAGCTGTCAACATTTTATAATAAAGTTCGGGCAAGGTGTCAAAGAGTTTCTTGCCCATGCATGCAAATTGCGTTCTTTTTTGCATTTAGAGAAGATTAAGTGTCCATATGCATGGTATAAATGCAAGAACCATTTATGTCTTGATGAGGATAAGGTGCATATTTATAGACATGGATTCAAGTTGGACTATTATATATAGGCTAGTCATGGCGAAACACTGGTTGAGTATCATTCACCTGTGTGTCTAATGCCAAGCATCCAACATGTCTTACATGGGTCACTTGGGAACTAGCTAACGCAATATGAGACCATGATGATGGATGTAGTCGAGCCAAGTTTCAGGGGTAACAACAATGAAAGTGCTGAAGAGATGCCAAATCCATATGCAAGGGCATTCTGTGACATGCTGCATAATGCACAATAGCCTTTGTGGAAAGATTGTGGAGAGGAATATGAACTTTCAACTACTGTGCAGTTACTAAGCATAAAGGTAGAGACCAACATGTCATAATAAGGCTATAATTTAGTGTCATGACTTATGCGGATGACACAACCCAAAGACATTCATATACCTACAAACTTGTATCAAAAAAAAATTTAGTATCAAAATTAGGGCTTGGCTATATGAAGATCAATTGTTATGTGATTGGGTGTATGTTGTATTATAAAGCTAATACGAATGCAACATAGTGTAAGTTTCTAGTGAACCACGGTATACCGTTAGAAAGTGTCATGGAAGAAAAAAGAAAATTACAAACAAGCAGTTGTGGTACCTACCATTAATTCCTAAACTTCAGAAATTATTTGTTTTTGGAAAAACAGCACAGGAAATGGGTGGCATAATAAGAACCATTGACTACATGGTGTCCTTACTCACCCATCCAATGGAAAAGTGTGGAAGGTATTTGATAGCACATTCCTTGACTTTGCATCTAATCCATAAAATGTTTGGCTTGGGTTGTGTGCTGATGGCTTTACGCCATTTGGCTAATATGGGAGAAAGTATTCTTGTTAGCCAGTTATCATCACTCTGTATAATCTACGATTGGCGATGTGCATAAGACAAGAGTATATGTTCTTAACATTGATTATTCCTTGTCCTAACAATCCCAAAGGAAAAATAGATATTTATTTGCAACCATTGATAGATGAACTAAAATTATTATGGATTGAAGGTGTACTAACATACGATGCCTCATTGAGATAGAACTTGCAAATGTGTGCTGTACTATTATAGATAATTAATGACTTCCCAGTATATGGCATCTTGTCGAGTTAGATGACAGCAGGGAGATTATCATGCCCTTTATGTATAAAGAACTCAAAATCTTTCCAATTGAAGAATGAGAGGAAAACATCTTTCATTGATCGTCATCGACAATTTCTTCCACCAAATCATGCATACCAGAGAAATAAATGCTCTTTTTATAAAAACAGAGTTGAGAAATTAATGCTTCCACCACTGTTAGATGGAGAGAAAGTTTGGGAAAGAGTGTGTAATCTGCCAAAAGTAATCGAGTGGGGAGAACTTGTACCAACCAAAGGGTATAAGAACATTCACCATTGGATGAAACAGAGCATATTTTGGGAATTGCCTTATTGAAAACTAACCTCATTCAATATAATCTTGATGTCATGCACATTCAGAAAAATGTGTTTGATAATATATTTTACACCATTATGGACACAAAAGGAAAGACTAAAGATAATACACAAGCTCGATTGGACATGGAAGAATATTGTCGATAAAAAGAATTAGAACTTGTTAATAATGGAGGGAAAGTTCTGAAACCCAAAGCACAATATACTTTGAATATAAAACAAAAATGAGCAGTTTGTCAATGGGTAAAGAACTTAAGACTCCTTGATAGGTATGTATCTAATTTGGCCCAATGTGTTGACATGAAGGAAGCAAAGCTGTATGGAATGAAGAGTCATGATTGTCATATGTCTAATGCAATGCTTGATTCCCATTGCCTTTGGTGCTCTACCTATAGTTGTATGGAATCCTATAACCGTGCTTAGTTAATTCTTTAGAAAGCTTTGTTCCACTACCTTGATGATGGCTTAATTAGAGTTATTAGACCAGAATATTGTAGTGACATTGTGTAAGTTAAAAAAGGTCTTCCCCCTTAGGTTCTTTAACTCAATGGAGTATTTGCCCATCCACCTTCCCTGCGAAGCTAAGGTTGGGGGACCCATTCAATATCAATGGATATATCCATTTGAAAGGTGATAAAGTCTATCATTATATGCTTAGAATAAATATATGCTTAAAAGGTAATAAAACATGTTCAAGTACTCTTTTTGTAGGTTCCTCTATACCTTGAAGCAAAAAGTTAAGAATAAAGCTCAGTGGAAGGATCTATATGTAAAGCTTATATCATTGAGGAGATCATAACATTCTACTTGTATTATTTTGAGCATGATATGCCATCAAGAATAATGAGACGTCTAAGAAATGATAATGGTGGAGAATTGGGTCTACCTACAATTTCCATTTTTAATTATCCTTGAAGGCCTTCTAGAGAATACAAGTCTTGTTTCTTAAATGATCAAGAAGTGGAAGCTACTATAAAATATGTTCTAATAAATTACGATGAAGTACAACCTTATATCAAGTAAGTGATATTGTTTACACATCACTTATTTGTGTATAGTTCTAACACATTTCTTTATTATGCAGTTTATTTGTTCATGAGTTAACTTTGTCCAATCTTCAAATTACGAATGCTAAGATAAAAGCTTGGATTAAAGCAAATTTTTCATCCTAGTTTTGAGAACACGTAAGTAGTAATATAGCATGAGATTAATTATGTCTTAAAACAAAGTGTTAACTCACATAAAATATTAAAAAATGCCATATAGGTTCAAAACCCAACCAACAATGCTCTAGATCCATTTCTGCATGACATTGCTCGAGGACCAAAGAAAAGCATTAAAACTTGGCCTATTTACTTTGTTAATGGGTATAGATTTCACATACATTCATTGAGCCATTGAAAATCAACAATAAATAGTGATATATGCATCAAAGGGGCTGACTTTGCATAATCACAATATAACTTTTATGGCATTCTAGAAGAGATTATGGAGATTAAATACACAGGGGTTCCTGTGAAACGATTAATGTTGTTCAATTGCCATTAGTATGATCCTTCACCTAATCATGGTACGAGGGTTTACAGATAATATGAGATTGTTAAAGTTCACAAATTAAGGAACTATAACAAGTTTGATCCATTCATATTTGCATATCAAGTGACACAAGTATACTATGCATGTTATCCTAGTTGCCATCAGAGGGTTAATTGATTAGTCGTTATCATGTTCCCGTAGCATAATTGATGCTCCTATGTCTGAAATAAACATAGGGGCATTTTTAGGTGGATGGATTAGAAGTCATACTACCTGCAACTATCTCAAATAATGAATTCCATAACCTAAGAGACATTGAAGGTTCCTTTGAGGAGATAGATATGTCAACTGCTAACATAGTTTATGAAGAAGATGATGATGATGACGATGACGACAATGATGATAACGATGATGATGATGATGATGAAAATACAGATGATGATAATGATGCATAAATTAGGGTTGAGTTTGATTTAATTTTGAGTTTGAGTTTGTTTTGATAATGTATTTTTCTATTTTAATTAAGCATATATCTTGTTTACATTTTTTATTTAATATTTTGCCAACTTATACTAACTCAAGGATTGCTATTATATATGTAGACGTTTGGTCGTAACTCTAGGTGAGTTCGTGCCCAATAGAGTACCACTACACCACCACCTCTGCACCCTCAACCATCTCTTTATCCTCTAACTTCAATACCTGCATCAGCTCCAATCATGCCTGAATCATCTAGGAGACCTTCAATATCACATGTATCATCTCCTTTAGTACCATCTCCTAGCTCACAATACTCACATCCCACTCCTTAGGATCCTTCCACTAGTCCCACACCCCATGCCACCTATCCAACCTTTTGGCCATGACCCCATAGATGGTCAAACATGGTTGTATCTTGACAAGCATATGTAAGTGATAAAATTTTATTATTTTATTTATTTTTTAGTTAACAACTTAATGCCATTGTAATATTTAGAATCATCAATGTTAAATGATTAGGTTTAATCATATCGTCACTGTTGTTCGTGATGTTTTCCCTATAATTCAAGCAAAATTTGAACATCTATGTTACAGTTGGAAAGTAATGCCTCCCGAGGTCAGATAGCTATGGTTTGATGAATGGGCAGTATATATATTATCCCATTATATATATATCATGTGTTGATTTTTTTTCTCATTTTATCTTAATTTTGATTTTTCTATTATTTATGTAAAAGAAGTATAAATGTCTGCCAGAATATGACTTAAGTAATTAAACATAATTGGAATAAAAAGTATAGGGATATCTTACAAAATGCAACGCATAGAGTCCGGTTAGACTTAGAAAAGGGGATCACGCCTAATTGGATCTCAGACGACATAATGGTCTAATTAAAGCACTATTGGGAGTTAGATGAATACAAGACTGTATGCCAAATAGCTAAAAACAACTGAACATCTACCATATGAGGCATGCAATATAAAAGGGGTTGCATTCCTTAAACTAAACATAAGAAGAGGCTGGTAAGTATTTAAATTCAAATGTAATCATCGTTTATTTAATGCATAAGATAATTAATATTAATAAATAACTACAGACTTCAGTACTTGGAAGGTTACCTACAATGTTTGAATTGTTTAAGCACACGCACTATGACGAGGCAACTGGTTAATTTATGGATCATAGGACAGCTGAAGTTTATATATGTATATGTTTATCTTTTCTTTTCTCACTGGGGTTGTACAGACGGCCGGAGGCCTGACTAGTTGTAGTGTGAATCTTTATTTTTGGTTTTGATTATAACTGGACTTATACTAATAGTCAGAGGCCTGACTAGTTATAATGTAAGTCTCTATTTTTTGTTTTGATTGTCACTAAACTTGCATTGATGGCAGGAGACTTGACTAGCTGTATTGTGAGTTTTTATTTTTGATTTTGATTGTAATTGGACTTCTACTAACAACTAAAAGCCTGACTAGTTATAGTATGAGTCTTTATTTTTTATTTTGATTAGAACTAGACCTGTGCTGATGCCTAGAGGCCTGACTAACTGTAGTGTGAGTCTTTATTTTTAGTTTTGATTGTAATTAGACTTATGCTGAAGGCCAAAAGCCTAACTAGCTATAGTGTAAGTCTTTGTTTTTGGTTTTAATTGTAATTAAACTTGTGTTAATAACTAGAGGCCTTACTAGTTATAATGTGAGTCTTGATTTTGGTTTTGATTGTTACTAGACTTGTGTTGATGGCAAGAGGCCTAACTAATAGTAGTGTGAGTCTTTATTTTTGGTTTTGATGGTAACTGGACTTGTGTTGATGGCTAGAGGCTTAACTAGCTGTAGTGTGAGTCTTTATTTTTAGTTTTAATTGTAACTGGACTTATGTTGATGGCTAGAGGTCTAATTAGCTGTAGTGTGAGTCTTTATTTTTGGTTTTGATTGTCACTGGACTTGTACTGATCACAAGAGACCTAACTAGTTGCAGTGTGAGTCTTTATTTTGATTTTGATGGTCATTAGACTTATATTAACTGTCAGAGACCTGATTAGTTGTAATATGAGTCTTGAGTTTTGGTTTTGATTGTTACTGAACTTGTGCTGATGGCAGGAGGCCTGACTAGATAGTGTGAGTCTTTATTTTTAGTTTTCATTATCATTAGACTTGTGCTAATAGTTGGAGGCCTAACTAGTTGTAATGTGAGTCTTGATTTTTTGTTTTGATTATCACTAAACTTGTGTTAACAGCCAAAGGCCTAACTAGTTATAGTGTGAGTCTTTATTTTTTGTTTTGTCATTGGAATTATTTGATCTTTTATTTAATTGCTCTATGGCTATCAAAATATTGTATATTATTTTCATACACCTAATCATATAAGTTTGATATTTGATAGCTTTGATTCTAATGGTTGAATATATTTGTAATTTTAAGATACTTAGTCTTTATTATATGATCATAATTCATGTTGATACTGTATGACATAAATGATGTTTAAACATGTGCGTACTTTTGGTTTTGGATAAATTGTCATTGTTTTCTTTATTTTAAAATTGTCTTCCTTTGCTTCCTTTAATAGGTTGATTATTTAAGGCTTAAGAATGCCAAAATTTCTATTCAAGATTCAATCGATATAGCATCAAATGATGTAGAAGATGATGATAAAGTCGATGGTTAGAGGTTGTAGGTGGTAGAATAAGAAAGCTTGCATCTTTGGGGTAGGATCTAAGGCACATGATATTAATGCTATCTGTTATTGTGGGACCTCTTCTTCCATTCGTAACTTAGGACTCTATTTAGATTTTGAAAAGGAATTACACAAGAGGATTACCACAGAGACAACACCTTTGACAGAAGAGAACCAAGAGCTTAGAGAGCAAAATCAATGAATCTTATCTCTACTAGACTAGCATCAGCAAACACTTAATAGGTTGCAAGAACTTGAATTGCAATTATCTCATGCCCCGTTAGATCTTGTACCAGAAGAATTAGTAGTTGAGAAGATAGGCTCTAATAATTGTCCTCCTATATAAATATGATTTTATTTCTCTTCATGTTATTTTAAGTTATGTATTGTAAGTTGAAGATTGTTATCATTTGTTTTAGAAACATATAACTAAGGATCATTTTAATCTATGTTACTTTTTATTAAGTATTGTTGTGTTATTTTACTTTATTAGATAAGGAGAAATGTAACGAACACAAATTTTCATAAAATGACAAAATGAGCCATATAAAAGAAAGTTCTCTGAAATAAGTTAGATAATATCCCAAAAAATTTTGGTAGAGTCTTAGGCTACTAAAAATGATAATTATAGGCTTAGATGAAAAGAAAAATAGAGCTAGGATGGTGAAACAATTTATGACTGAAACTGACGAAACGTAATAGCATTTTCGTAAATAAATGCAAATTTTGAAAAAACACATAAGAGGACTTTTTAAATGGGAAAATTGAGTTGTCCAAGGTTCTCAGAGGCCCTGAAAAACATGGGAAGCCCCAAGATTGGTAAAGCCCCTCTAGTGTATATTTTCCAACTATGGTGAACCTGAACTTTGACGGATTCATTCAGGAAAGTTTTAGCTCCGATTTGAGTGATTCCAAAGGTATTTTATTAAATTAAAAATTTAAATTTTATAATGGAAAAGACAATTCTAAAAAAAAAGCTAAAACAAAACTGAAATAAAATGCCATTGCAGAAGGGCAAAATTGGAAAAGTAAGTTTCTTGAAACTTCCATAAGCTTCCACCACTTTCTTGTCTCTTCTCCCCTTTAATTAGCACAACCCTTTCTACCTAAAAAATAAAAAATGCTCAGCCCTTTTAGGTGTACAAGAGAAGAGGAGAAAGGGAGGAAACCAAGGCAAGAAAGATAGGTAAATTCATGAAATTTCATGCTTCTTTCTCTTCCAATCTTGCTTCCCTCCTTCTATGCTTCCTTTCTATGGTTTTCTTGAGTGGATTGGTTCTGTTTTTGGTCCAGAACAAGGGGAGGAATTTTTGAAAATTAAGAAGGGGAGAACCAAGAAGGAGAAGCCTTAGAAGTAAGCTTGAAACTAAGGTAAATCTTGTTCTTAGTTACTTTACTCTTTTGCTCTCCTCTCGGGTGTATGATCGACCAAACGAGAACCATGAAGAGGGAGGGAGTTCTATCCAAAACAAGAGGGGAACAAGGGATTTGTAACACCATAATAACTTAACTCCAATTCATCTTCCTCTAGGCTTGATTCCATATGATTTCCAAAGAAAATAACTAAAACCGTGGTATTTTACTACTTTACGTTGGGGTTAAACTGGTCATATTTTGCCCTGTGGGTCTCGTGAACCTACCATTCACATCCTCTACTCAAAAACCATTTATACAACTTGTACATAGTCTCAAAAAACTCATAAACCACGGATATGAAGCCAAAAACCAAGAAAGTGTCATTTCTCAAATGAGCCCAAAAGTTAGATTTTTGGCTCTAATTTTGGAAAATCATAAATAATTCTAGAAAAATGGAAATCAAGCAAATCATAGCTCTTTGGCAAGCTTTGGATGTTAACTTCACACTAAAAATAACTCTCAACCACAATCTCATCGTTTGGACCATCATTGACATCGAAAAAGACACAGAGGTCCGGCTGTCCCTGATACTAGTGCAGTTTACTATCATGAACTTTGAAAATTTGTAATTAATTCCACAAAAATCCAATCTGGGCAAAATATACTAATTTGGAAATTTACGGATGTTAAATAGAGGAGAAAAATAAGTCCAGATCAGTTCTAGTGCTCTTGGACCTCAAAAACCGATGGAACAATAACGAAGGTCGGAAAGCTTCCCTGATGCTGATACAGAACTTCAGAAAGTCGTTTCTCTCTCTACAGACCTTCAATTGAGGTGCTTCTAGTTGGTATAGGTCACTGTGGATATCTAGTTTATGGTCATAAAATTTCATGATAATTGGACACCATTTGGTCCATGGATGACATGGATTCATTTTCAGACTTGATGCACAGTACCATGACCAAACCATTCAAATTTCCAAATTTCAACAATTCACCAAATATTCTCTAGACCTCCAAATATTCCCCACTTTAGCTTCTCAAGAATCTCTCAATAGACTCTAGAGGTATGCTAAATTTCATATCAAGAAGAGCTCATCTGGTCATACTTTGACGGAGCTCACACAATTGGCGGTTTTGGCACCTAAAATGATTTCAAATGGGTCGAAATGGCCTCCTACATGTTCTAGCATCCTTTGGGCAAGTTTGAAAGTATGAACATAGCATATATGAATTGTCTAAGTGATCCAAGTCATCATACATTTCAATTTCACTATGCTACGGAACAAAATGCACCATTTCATATAAGCCACTAAAGGGCCAAATATCACATTTCCAATACTTTGGCTCTTTACACCGTTCGTACATCACTTATACATATGTTTACATGTGCTCACATATTTACAACTCAAAAATAATATACATACAAAAGTACTTGGTCTTCCTATACATCAACCTAGGTGTAAGTGTGCAAAAGTGGTAAAACAAGGCCTTCTATGCCTCATGGCCTCCACTCTTAGGCTCTTGAGTTCCACCTGGATGTGAAGATGGGAGAAGGAAGGGGGTGAGATTTAGGGAATCTCAATAGCTCATACTCATTCAAGAAGCAATCAAGATATATAAACCAGTCAAAGCATGCAAACAAGTCACAATGACACAACACATGTGTTTCATGCCATGAATATCATATCAACGCCAAGAATAGGCTCTAGGGACTTTCGGTCTAGCCTCACCTGAGCTTTGGGACTTTTGGATTGGCCTCACCCTTGGTTTGGGGACTTTTGGCTCCACCTCACCTGTCTCAAGGGACTTTCGGCACCACCTCACTCGAGCAATTTCCACAATTCATATCATAAACATATTGGTACCGATGCATCAAGGCAACATCAAATGGCATGTTTCATCATACAAGCACAAATACAAGCATACAATGACTATTTCATATCCAAGAATGCAACAAGAAAGAGTAGAGAGCTACCTTATCGGCTAATACAAGCCTTCCCTTTCAATTTCTCTTCTCCCTTCTTGATTTCACACTCACAACTAGATGAAGTTGCTTCCTTTGAGCCTAAGCACAACAAAGAGCATGGGATTATTCTCTCATGACTCAAATAAGTACTCACAAAGCTAAAGGGGCTCTTCATCGAAGCAAACCCCTACTACACATGTAAGAACTAGGGATTCTCTCTCTAGACTTCCACTCACTCTCCTTCCTCTCTCAAACTCTCAAGAAGGAAGGCAAAGAAGAAGAAATAAAGCTACATGAGCTCTACCCTTCCTCAAGAGTGGTTTTCCACTTTCTCTCTTCTGAACCAACCCAAATCAATCACTAAAACCATAAAAAGAGAGGGCAAAGAGAGAAGAATAACATGCTAGGGAGAAAAGCTAGGAAAATCTCAAGATTGCTTACCTCTTTGCTTGTTCTCCTTCCTTCTCTAGGTCTCTCTCTCTCTCCACAGCCCTTTTCTCTCTCTTAGTCGAAGCTTAGGTTGGTTTATAGAGAAAGGAAGAGTTTGAAAGTTTAAAAAGGTCAAAATCTCACTTTTCATGCTTTTTCGGACTAACCCTCGCTATAGCGAGCCACAACCCTTGCTACGGTGAGCTCGTGTCAGTTCCAGACCCCTGCCTTCGCTACAGCGTGCGCTACGGCGAGCAACTCTCTAGTTTTTGTATGGGATATCCGCACTCGCTATAGCTAGAAGCATTTTTGCTATAGCGAGAAGGCACTCTCGCTATAGCGAACAGGTACATTCGCTATAGTTAGGCTATAGCTAGCAGACTTAGAAAATTTTCAGCCTTCTGAAAATTTTCAGCTTTTCTTTTCTTTCCCTTTTCTTTTCTCTTTTCTTTTCTTTTCTTTTACTGGTTGTTACAGGATTAGACCATGAGAGGATGGAATATGCTAAGAAATTTTATGGAAAATCAATAGAAATTAAGTTAGAAAAGTGTTGACTCCTTGAGGGAATCTTGAAATCTGATTTTGTGTGGATATTTTCTTGACTATTGAAGTATTCCATTGAGCTCCTAAGACCCTTAGAAACCTTCCCAAGTGGTGTAATATCTCGTTTTCTGAAAATGAGAGAAAACGTGATAAATGTAACTTACGATTTCTCCGTCAACAAACAAAACTCACTAGATACAAAAGAAAGTCTCTCGAAATGATGTAGTTAAGATCTCAAAAAATTTGGGAAGCATTCTAGACTCTTAAAAATGAGAATCCTAGACTCAGAAGAAAAGAAAAATAGAGTTAGAATGAAAAAATAATTTCTTACGAAAACTTACGAAACGTAATGGCATTTTCGTAAGTTTGAGCAAATTTTAGAATTTACATAGGAGGGCTTTTTAAATGAAAGTTTTGAGTTCTCCAGGGTTCTTAGAGACTCTGAAACCTAAGAATTAGTGTGTGAGAATTTAGGAAATATAAAGAAAATGAAAGAAAAGCAAGTGAAATTGAATGTAGGAAAGTTAGGGATTCTTGAACACCTTGTAAATTCTATTTTGATCCATGAATTTTCTAGCCCATATGAGTATCTGTTTAAGTTCTTAAGACCCCTAGGAAGCCTCCCAAGTACCTTTCCCATCAAGGAAAATGTGAAATTCCATGGGCTCTAAACCACCCCTTAAGTTTTGCCAAGGCAAGATGAAAGGGGTAGGGAGTGTTTTAATTTGTTCTAAGCTTAATTTAAGACTTCATTTGATGGAAGAAGATGGGAGGAACCCTTAGAAAAAATTTAGAAACCATAGATTAGGAGATAAGGCAATAGGTTCCATAATGTAGCCTTAAGAAGCAACTTGTATTTAGACTCTTGGAAATGAGTTTGTGATGACTTCAAGGAGTCTAAATGGAACTAAGAGGCCTAGATATGAGAAGAAAATAAAGCCAAGAACTTAAATCATAACAGTTGCTTCATTAGGCCATTAATGGAGCTATTATGGAACCAATAGATCAAATATGCTTCTTAGGTGTGTGTCTAATACTTTGGCTTGTTCCAAGAGAGTAATTGAATGCTATTTGTTATGTCTAGGCCTAAGAAATCAAGCCCTAACTAATTGTGGGTGTATAGCCAAAAAGGGAAGGAATAGCAAAAAGGAAAGCTTGTGTTTGATTGCAAGGTGGCTCTTTACTCCTTCTTGCTTGCATTTATAGTTATATGAATGTCTATGGATGCTTGTATGTGTGATTGTATCATAAGACATGCCTTGATGTTGCCTTGATTGTATTGGTACCAATATGCTTTCTAAATGATGTTTCATTTATGAAAGTTGCTCTTATGGATGAGGTGAAGCTAAAAGTCCCTAGCAATGGGTTAGACAAGGCCAAAAGTCTCTTGAATGAGTGAAGCTAAGTCAAAAGTCCTAACACCAAGTATGAGGCTAATCCAAAAGTTCCAAAAATGGGATGAGACTAGACCAAAAGTCCCTAGAGCTTGTCTTTAGCCTTGTCATGTTTTTATGGCATGGAAATTTGGTATTGAGAAATTCTTGTTTGTGTTGCATGCATACTTATCATCCTTGACATATTTATATGCCATAATTGCCTTCTTGAATGAGTATTTAAGCTATTGAAATTTTTTGAATCTCACCCCCATCCCTCCTCCATCTCACCATGTTTAGGTGGTGTTCAAGAAGCTAAAGATAGAAGCTAAGGAGCTTAAAGGCCTATCTCTTAACAATTGTATAGTTTTTTTAGTTTTTTATGTAAAGAAATGTCAAATTGTATATGTATATATTATTTTTTAGATGTAAATGCTTGAGTAAATGTAAAAGTATGTAAGAGTAGTGCATGAACCAAAGTGGTAGCCTAATTGATGAGAAAATGCAATTTGACCACTTGGTAGCCTAGTATGGAATGTGTAATCTTACAAGTGGCATAGTTAAAATTATGATGTATGGTAGTTTAAACCATTTAAGAAGCTTGTACATGCTGCATTTGTGCTTTTAAACTTGCCAAAATTGTGGTAGAAGCAACGGGAGAACCTTTATATGATGCTAAAATGACCATATGTGTGAGCTACAACAAAATCTGTCCAAATGAGCTCTTTTTGGCCTAAAATTTGGCATGCATATGGCCCTTGTCTACAAATTTTTCTTATTTGAAGCTCTAAAGAATTTTTGGTGAATTTTCAAAGTTGGTAACTTATGACAGATTTGGCCTGAGCACTGTGAAAATGGTTAGAATGTTTGTCTTCGTCACCCGTGGGTCAAATGGTGTCCAATGACTATGAAATTTTATAGGGAGAGACTAGACATTCACAGCAACCTATACCTTAATTAGGAGTATGTAAAGGGAGAACCAATGTTTTTAATTTCCAAGTCAGTATCAAGAATATAGTCAGATCTCAGTTACTATTCCATCAATTTTCAGGGTCTGAAGTTTTGAATTGGTCTGGAATTATTTTTTTCCTTTAGATAACATCTATAACTTTTCAAATTAGTATAGCTTTCCCAAATTGGATATTTTTAGAATTAGTTATGAATTTTTAAAATTTATATCAGTAAACTATATCAGAAACACTAGGTAGTCTGAACTATGTCACTTTCCTTATGTCAATCCTGGTCCAATTGGGTTTTTATGACCTAGAATGATTTTTAACCTATAACTGGCATCCAAATATTTCTAGAAAGTTATCATTTTCTTGATTTCAATTTTTCTAGAATTAATTATGATTTTCCAAATTAGTGCTAAAAATCTGAATTCTGGACCCGCAAGAAAATTTCAATTTTTCTAGTTTTTGGCTTCAAATCCATAGTTCATAGGTAGTTTTATGATATGTATGAATTGTATGGATGGAGAATTAGTAGAAAATGCTATTGATGGGTCCACAAGGTCCACACGCGAAGTATGAATTTTTAAAATGCTACACAACGCGTAAAAATACTATTATTTTTATTCATTTTCTTTCACACCATGTGAAATTGAGCTTAAATGTGTGTATATAGAGATAAAAGGAGCATGGTATTACATCAAGTCTCTCTTGCAAAGTCTCTCGTCTTCTTATTGAACTAACCACAGAAACAACCCTAAATAAATCAATAAAATCATGGGAGAAGAGAGGAGAAAGAGGAGAATAAGGTTAGTAAAGGAAAGAGTATGAGAAAATATTGATTTCTTACCTTTTCAAAGCTTTTTCTTTCTCTCTTTGCTTCCCCCACTTATGCACCTATTAGAGCAGCTCTTGAAACTTGTTTTGGAGTGCAAATGAGTTTGTCAAGAGAGAGGGCAGAAAAGGGACGTTTTTTAATAAGCTCAAAAGTCTATTTATGCAACTTTTAAAAATTGCAATTTAGTCATTCTTCTTACTTCCTTCCATTTGTGGTCATTTTAAATCTTTTTTTAGAACTGTCTTTTCCATCATGAAATCTAAGTCATTTAATTCATAAAATGCCTTTGGTTTTACTTAAATTAGATTTAAAACCTTCTCGAATGAATGATCAAAATTTTAGTCAACTAATGACCAAAAATGTAAACAAGAGTGGTTTGGATCATTTTAGGCATTCCTATAGTTTTTAAGGCTTTTGAGAACCTAGGAACACTTAATTTTTTCATTTAAAAATTCTTTTCTTGAGTTTTCTAAAAGTTACCTGAAATTATGAAAATGTCACTAATCTTTGCGGCTTTTTGTTTGGCCATTTTGGCTCCAGTTCTAGGCTAACCTGTAACATCCAATTTCTCCAAAAATATGAGAAACATAATATGTAGTTTTTCTATAAACATGTGAAACTCACCTTATATAAAAGGAAGTCACCCGAATAGCATGATTTAAGGTCAAAAAAAATTAGCGCAATATTTTAGACCTCAAATAATGAGGATCTAAGGCTAGAGATACCTTGAAAATTGAGCTAGAATAGCCAGACAAAAATTGACAAAAATGTAGTAGCATTTTTGTAATTTCGAGCACTTTTTAAAAAATTGAAAGGAGAAATTTTTAAATAGAAAAAAATAAGTTTTCCAAAGTTCTCAGAAGCCCTAAAAATCACAAAACCCCCCAAAACAGTTAAAACCCCTCCGGTTGATGTTTTATAATGTCAGTTGATCTAAAATTTAATCGATTCATTCAAAAAGTTTTTAGGTCCAAATTGAGTGATTCCAAAGCATATTATAAGTTAGATGATCTAAATTTTATAATAAAAAAGATGATTCTCGAAAAGGAGTTAAAATGAGACTAAAACGAAAAAGCCAAGAAAGTGGGACGTAAATGAAATTTTTAAGCAAAATTTTTAAGAAATTCTTTCTTATATGTGGCATCCTCCACCTCTCCCTCACTTAATCGACATATGATCTGTCCAAACCAAAGAGAAAGACCAGCAAGGAGGATGCACAAAAAGGAAAGCCATGGAGGAAGGAAAAACTTACAAAAAGGTATGGAAATCCTTAGTTTTTCAAGTACCTTCCATCACCAAACTTGTTCCTCTCCTCCTCCTCTTCATTTCTATCATTTTTATGATGCATATGGGATTGTTTTATGGCTAGTCTAAAGGGGAGAACTCATAATTTCAAGGAAGAGCTTGAAGCAATGGAAAGAACTCATGAAAAAGTCTTGAATCAAGGTAATTTTCTTAGCTTTCCTTCACCTTCTTATTGTTCTCCATGATGCTTGTTCGGCCAGCCCTTGGCCCATTCAAGAAAAGATAAATTCTGACCTACCCAAGGGAGAATCATAGGTTTTGGAGTGTGAGAACAAGTATACATAAAGAAATCTAATTAAGATGCATTAGAAACAAAGTTACAAAAATTAGGGATTTGATTGCACCTTGATGGGTAGGAGACTTCTTAATGATAATTTGGATTGTCTAAGAGTATGAATGAGTTCTCAAGACACCCAAGAAGCCTCCCATGTGCCAAGTCCCTAAAGAGAATGAAGCAAACTTCATAAATGGTAAACTAAACTCATGTCTTGGCCAAACATAGTTTATGTACCTAAGGAGTGTTTTAAATTTTTCTAAAGTTAGAATGGCACTAGATATGGTGGAAGAACATCAAAGGAAGCTTTGAAAAAAAATTAGAAATCTTGGTTTGCAAGATGGAGTTGTAGGCTCCATAATGGGATATAAAGAAGCAACTTGTAACTAAGCTCCTTAAAATGAGTTTGTGATGACTCCAAGAAGTTTAAATAGAAACAAGAGACTTAGATGGAAGGAGAAAATGGAGCCAAGATAATGAATTTTTATAGTTCCTTCATTAGATCCTTTATGGAACCATATTTATGTCTTGGAACTAAGTAGGCTTCCATAGAGAGTGTGTGATGCTAGAGTTTGATTCAATTATATAATTATGTCTCATTTGGTGTGTCTAGGCCAAGAAAATCAAAGACTACCCAATAGCAAGTCTTTACCGAGAAGGAGGAGGGAGATTTCAATGGAAAAGTGTGTGGCAGCTCCAAAATAACTCTCTAACCTTTCTCTTATGTATTATTGGATGTTTTCTTGTCTTTTGATATGTGTATGTATATTTATGCCATGAGAAAATTTCTTAACTATTTTCTACATGCCATGGTACCATTATATGCTTGAAATATGTTTTATGAATATTGTATAGTTTGAATGGGTTTGGTGAAGCCAAAAGTCCCTTAACTAGGGTGAGGATAAGCCAAAAGTCCATAAGATTAGGTGAGACAAAGTGAAAAGTTTCAAGTAGAGTGAGGCTTAGACAAATGTCTCTTGAAAGTGGGTGAGGCAAGTCTAAAAGTCCCAAAGAAAATGGGTGAGGCCAAACCAATACCCTTGATAGTCTATGTATGATGTGTATGAGTTTCTTGAATATGAAAAATGTTTTATGTATGTTTATAAGTTGCAAGATTGCCATGCATACATTCTTGGACTTATAAATGCATCCTTTATATATGTTTGAAAGGGTAAAGAGCTATTGAGATTCTTTGAATCTCACTCTTCCCCTTCCATATGTCTAATGATGTCTAGATGAGCCAAGAAGTTCAAAGAATGGAAGCCAAATGCCTTAGAGCATGATACTTTGATAAGGGAGTAGAAAAATAGGCAATTTTGTAGCAAATTGATGTCAAGAATTGTGGATGTATGATGTACATGTGATGTAAGCCATTGAGCACAAGCAAATGTATGTAAATATGATGTATACATGGAAATTGGAACCATATGAATGTGTGTGTAAGTTTTCGCCAATTGTGTGTTATGATATTCATGTGTATAAGTGTGAGTGGCATAGTGAGTTTGAGCTCCATGATGTTTGAGACCATTTGAGATGCTTCCCTAGGCTATGTTTGTGCTATGGGACTTGCTCAAGTGGCTATAGTGCATTAAGAAGACCATTTGGTGCCTTCTGAACTCATTGTAACACTTAAAATTTACCAAAACGTGAGCTGAACCAAAGTCTAACCAAATGGACTAGTCTTGGTATGAAATATGGCATACTTATAGAGCTTACCTAGAGCTTTCAACAAAGCTAAAGAACACCCAATTTGGAGTTCTAGAGAATTTATTGTGATTTTTCAAAATTAGCCAAATTATGCAGAATGGTAAGTGGCACTATTCATTTGGTCAGTTTGTGTTTCTGCGTCACTTATAAGCCAAAGGAAGTCCAATACCTATGAAATTTTACAAGTATAAACTAGACACATAAGCTTTCCATAACCATTGAGATCATCCTATTTGGAACTTTGTAGAGAGAGATATGAATTTTTGAAGTTGCATAACAATACTAGTAATGTAGCAAAACCTCTGGTATTATTCTATCAATATTTGTGGGCTAAATGCTTTTGTTGGGGTTGAAAATTATTTTTATAACAAGTTAACATCCACAGCTTTCTAGAATACTATGGATTACTTGGGGCCTGTTTGATTTGATTCTACAAAACAGTTTTGTTGTTTTCAAGAACAAAAAAACAAAAAAACCTGTTTGATAATGTGTTTTTAATGAAGTGTTTTGTAAAACAAAAAAACAAAATTTTGTTTTCAAAAACAAAAAACTCAGAACACTTTTTAAGTGTTCTGAAATTTTTGTTCTACAGAATCAGGTAAAAAACAAAAAATAATTACTTTTTAAAATAATGATTCAAACAGATTTTTTAATTTTTTTGTTCTCAAAAACTTGTTCTTGAAAACATATGTTTTGAAAACATTAAAACAAAAACAATTTCAAACAGACCCTTGATTTTGATATTTCTATAATTAGTTATAATTTTTTAAAGTTCATATCAGTAAACTGGACAATGAACTCGAGAATAAACCATGGAAATTCATGTTGTGTGATGCCAAACCCAAGATGTATGATGTGTGCTGGTTTGTTTTTTATTTGAATGAATATATATGGAGAGAAAATGATATGAATGAGTTCCTATGGTCCATGAGGCATGCAATGAAAATTTTAAACCTTATGTAACACAAGTATATGCCATTAATATGTGTATTTTCCTTGCAAATTTATGGAACTAAGTCTTGCAATGGTGCAAAAAGGTTAATAAGCTAAGGTGTTACATAACCTTAGTTTTATATTCTTATTTTTAGATGTCTAGATTATTCCTCTAATTTCATTTGGCCTCTAATTATTCAATTTTGGGGACTTTCTTTTATAATTTTCTCGATTTAGGGCTTTTAGGACGTATAGGTATTATAGAGTTCATTTTAATTTTTAAATTTTTTAATTAAAGAAATAAGCTAAAACCTAAATTAAAAAAATTAAAAGCAAAATTCAAACTTGTCATAGCTCAATTGGTTAAAACCATAGGCTTGCATCTCTAGGAACCTAAGCTCGAACTAAGCAATAATAGCACTTTCCTTTCTACTATTTAATTTTTCAAAATACATCTACACTTTTCTAAAGCTTATAACTCATTTCTTATTCAGAATTTCCATGATATCCCTAGCCCTACTCCTGCTCAACTAACTGGTTAACATGTTAAGGAAATGGCATGTCTATTTATTTTAGTTTCTATGTAATCCCATCCCCAAATTCAACTCACATGCTTAGCCTTTGGTAAAGGATTATATATATATATATATATATATATATATAAGCTTCTACATTTTTCATCTCTCTCATTTTGGGATTTAAGCTTTTAAAATCAAAAGATGCATTACATTGATATATTTTGTAGCAAAAAATAAGTTACAATTATATATATTTTATCAAAATATTTGTATATTTATTATTTATATAACATAGCAAGTATTAAATATATATATTTGAACAATATACAAATAATTAATTTTCTAAATTTAACATAAATTAAATTTATAGTTTTTAATACAAAATAAATTACATTGAAACAAGAATTTAAAAATATTTTTAATAAGGTATATTTTTCAAAAGATTTGGTGTATATTTTTTATAATAAAGCATAATATCATGTAATTTAAATGTCTATTAGAAAAGGAAAGAGCAGTTTATCTTGATGTAAAATATCTACTCTTGTACCTTTTCTCACTTTCTACTCAAAACCATCTTTTATAACTATTTTTGTGCAAATAACTCTCATCGTTAGTAAATTCATTAGTTTACTAATGGAAAGATGATATGTTTTGATTAAATGGACACTCCAAACTCTTTTTTTTTGTAAATGACATTTAAAACTTTGACTCATGTGTAGATAATCCCTTGACATTTCATACGTTCATTAGTAAAATAATGAATTTACTAACGATAAGAGGTTATCTACACATAATATCAAATTTAGAGGTAGCTTTGCTACATATAAAAGCAATATATATAAATTTTGAAAGGGATTTATTGTAGTTTTACTATTCACAAAAAGTTTGAGCCATTACTTTACCTTGAGCTCTATGTTGTCTTGTTTTCTCTTCTCACTCTTCTCACACATACACACACACTTTTTTTTTTTTAATTTCATGCTTCTACATGGGTGCCCCACTTATCTAGTTTACTAGTAAAGTAGCCTCTACTAATTCTAAATTCAGAGACTTAACCCAATTGTAATACATCAAGAATTAGAAAGTAGGATTTATGGTTACTTAGTTTTAATTTTTAAACTTTTTAATTAACTTCAATAAGTACAAACCAAAGTTATAAGAAAAATTAGAGAAAAGAATCTTAAAATAAGCTTGCCATAGTTTAATAGATTTTAACCTTAGGCTCACATACCTAGGAACCCAAGTTCGAATTGAGTAATAATACCACTTTTCTTTATTTTATTAAAATTTACCAAATATATTTACACTTTTCCAAAGCTTCTAACTCACTCAAAATTTCCATGATGTCACTGGCCTCACACAGCTTAGCTAGTTGGTCAACATGTTAAGGAAATGGCATGTTTATTTGTTTTGTTTTTCATGTAATCCCATTTCTATTGAATTATTAGGCCACCCATCAAATCCATTCATGCAACCCAAGAGAATGAATGATTGAATGAATTATTTATTTTTATTTTAGAAACTTAAATCTAATGTCAGTTAATGGGTTTTAATTAAAAAAAATTAACAATTAATGTGTAAAATGTGATTGTGCATTAAGTGGATGTGTAAGAGAAGCCAAAAATTGGTAAAGAAGTTTTCTAAAGAAAAAAGGCACACTGAGTTCTTTAAGAAAAAGGCACACAAAGAAGAACTTCTTTCTTTCACTTCTTCTAGCAAATTGGTGCATCTATTGTGGAACTGAGTTGAAGTTCAAATTGTGACTAAGATCACACTACATGGGGTGATAGATTAGAGAAAAATTATCTACGACAAAAGGTAAGTACCCCATACCATCTTGTATTTCCATCATTAGTATCAGAGCCTTGTTAGCTTGATTTATTGCTTTCTCACGATATTTATATGTTGACTAGGCGGATTTTAATGTATTTTTTTTAACAAAAGATCATGAATTAAAGATAGTTCAAAATACGAACTTTAAATTCCATTAATGACAAAAAATTATAAAGACCATTATTAGCCACAATATTCACACCATAAGAAGATACCATAAAGAGGATCTTGTGGTAAAAATTTAAGGAAAGACTAAAATTTTAATTTTAAGTTTTAGTCAAACATGGTTAAACAACCTTTTTATGAAAGTTGATGTTCCTAACATAAAGCACCATTGGCTTCAAGTTTTACATGAATGGAAAGCTTGTTCTGACACCAAAAAATTTGTCCAAAATGGATGACTAATGAGTGAGATTCGAAGCCTTAAAGTTGACCTCTTAAACACTCAATTTCTAAAAATTTTACACTTAGAAAAATTGGAAGGTTAAAGATGAAATGGAAATCTCATTCTCAACGGTGGTACATATAGCTCACCCCATCACCTTTTGACTTAAACTTGGTAACAACAAAAAAAGGAAGGCAATAATGAAGTCATCATCTCTAGCATAACCTTGGAGGGTGGCATGTGGCATATATGCACCGCCTTAGGCAAGTGAATATGCTTCCTTTTTTTGTGAAATTATTAAAATAGAGAACCTATGATGGTACATGGGTGTGTGTAGAAAGAGTTTAGGGCTAGTTTTCTACTTTAAAAATTTCCAAATTATTGGGCTTTAATTTGGTATATAATTTGCCTATGTTTAGACAACTTCTACCATAGTTTTCAAACATACATAAGACATATAGAAGACCTTTTTTGTAGACCTAAAGATGAAAATCACTTCTCATAAGTTCTTAGATTTAATAAACACACTCTCAGATGATGTTTAGTAAGCATTAATGGATGAAGACCTTTAACAAAAATTTACAAAATCAAATAAAAACAAAGAATGCTGTGCATCAAAGATAAAGCTCCATAAGAAACATTATGCGACCATGAATATTGATGAGCCATTTTGCTTTCTATTTGTTTTAAATATGAGATAAAGGATTCTTTAGGCATAGTTCACACAAAAAGAGTATTTACTATAAGAAATTGATCAAATATGTGAAACATATTTTCTAATATATGTTGAAGTGACCTTTATAATTGGAAGTAGGTTTTTTGATGGCCAAAGAGAAAATTTTTTGAAAGATAAAATAACTTTAGGACAAGATCTCTTTGAGATGGAATCTTGATTATTAATGCAGTATATGTATACATTAAATTAGAAATAAAGGAAATATCTTATTAAGTGAGAGTTCTTGGATTGGCAAATTTAGGCTCACTTGATAACCAAATTTAATAGAAAAATAAAAGAAAATACTCTATTGAGTGGGATTTCTTAGAGTAGTAGACCTAGCGTGTAACATCCAGTCCCTTTGTAAATGTTTAGTTTCTCCATAAACGTCAGAAATAGGCCAGATACAAAAGGAAGTCCCTGAAATAGAAGGAATTGGGGCTAAATAAAATTATGATAAAATTCTAAATAATGGAAAATGAGGATTTGAGCCTTGAGTTGCCTAGAAATCAAGGCCAAAGTAATTCGATGAATTTGCCGAAAGGCCAATGGCATTTTTGTAAATATAGGTACTTTTTGAAAAACTCATAGGAGGGCTTTTTAAATGAAAGTTTTGAGTTCTCTGGGGTTCTCAGAGGCCCCAAAAACTATGGGAAGCCTCGGGACCAGTGAAGCCCTTCCGGTGTACTCTTTCTGACGTCGATTAACTCAAACTTTGACTGGTTCGTTCGGGAAGGTTTTAGCTTTGATTTGAGTGATTCCAAAGGCATTTTATTAAATTGGGAACCTATTTGTTATGATGGAAAAGACGGTTCTCAAAAAAGAGCTAAAACAAAGGAGAAATAAAAATACTAAAAATGAAGGGTAAAATTGGCATTAAAGTGTTAAAGGAAGCTTCTTTATATGCCACGTTCTTTCTCTCCTCTCTAAGACCGACTTGCTTCTGCCCAATTTTAGAGAAAAACTCCAGCTTCTTAGGCACACAAGAGGAGGAGAATTTTGGAGGAAGAAATTCAAAAAAAAGGTAAGAAACTTTAAGAAATTCCATATCCTTCCTTCTTGAACCTTGCTCCTTTCCTCTCAAGCTTTCTTTCTATGATTTTAATGGAGAGTTTGGTGCTGTTTTTGGGGCAGAACAAAGAGGGAAATTTCAAAAATTGAGGGAGTAAGCCAACCAAGTGGAAGAACAAACCAAAGGAAGTAAGAAAACAAGGTAAAACTTCTATTCTTTGGTAGTTTCTCCCTCTCCCTTCCTCTTGCACGAATTTGACCACCATGAGCCCAAGTCTTATGGGCTGTTTTCTGCCCAATTTATGGAGGGATTAGAAGTTTTAGATGGCAAGGATTAAGAAGGAACCAATAGAATCAAGAAAGGAGCATTAGGAGATAAGATAGAACCATTAGGGATCCAAATGTTCCCTTACAAATATGATTTTATATGAATGTTCTTAGACTTAATTAAATGTTTAAACATGCTCCTAAGACACCTAGAAAGCTTCCCACATGCACCTTCCATCCAAGAAAGCAAAGAAATTGTAAGAAAAATTAATGAACTTTAAGTAGAAAAAGTGTAGTGCATTTGAAGGGATTGTAAAAACTAATTTGATTCATGCATTCCCTAGCATATATGAGTGTTTGATTGAGCTCCTAGGACCTCTAAGAAGCCCCCCCAAGTGTGTCTCCCATCAAGGAAAAATCAAGAAGGCCATGAACTCTTCTTTCCCCTATAGTCTCAGCCTAAGCAAGTTCCTATAGATAGGGAGAGTTTTAAATTTTTCTAAGGCTATTCTTGAGTCATATGTAATGAGTGAAGATGAGTAGAGGCCTTAGAAAAAATTTAGAACTCAAAGAAAGTGAATTGGTGCCATAGGTTCCATATTAGGACCTAAAGAAGCAACATGATACTAGGCCCTTTGTTTTAATGATGTGATGACTCCAATAGGTTTAAAAGGAGTCAACAATCATAATTGAAAAGAAAAAATGAGGCCTAAAAGTCATTTGATGGGTGTTGCTTCATTAGGTGTAATTATAGACCATAATGGAGCCTATAGAGCAATCTAGTGCTTTATCAAGTGATGTAGCCTTAGAATATGTTTCATAGACCTAATTGGCTCCCATAAATTGTATCTAGGCCAAGAGAAACTATCTCCACCAAATTGTGGGTGTTTGGCTGAAAGAGGAGGCTTGAAAGCTAAGGAAAAAGTGTGTGAAATTGTGCAACATAGCTCTCTCTACCTTCTCTCATGCATGGATGTGTGTTTAGCTTGTTTTAGAATGTGTGTATGTGTATTTTCAAGCTAAGAAAAGTATGCTAGCATGCCTTTATATTCCATGATCCTTGATGCCATGTTATGTTTCAAATGAGCACATGATATTTGTATGAGTTTGCTTGAGTGTGAGAGGCTAAGAACTTTTCCCTTTAGTGAGGATGAGCCAAGAACCCTTGAGCTTGGTTGAGACAAAGTGAAGAGTCTCCCAAAAGTCAAGTGGGCTCCCAAGAGTATGGTTGAGTCCAAAGTGCTCAAAGAATGGGTGAGGCAAGTCCAAAATCCATGAAGAGAAGTGTGAGGCCAATCCAAGCACTTGGTGCACTCTTGGATGTCTTGTATGAATTGTTCATATGCCAAGTTTGCTTTTGAAATGTCCATAGCTTCTATTTTTCCATACATGCATTTGAAAAGCTTGCTTTGTACATATTATGTGTGATTGAATGGGAGATGAGCTATTGGGATTCTTTGAATCTCATCCCCTCCTCTCCAATATCCTAACATGCTAGGTGGAGCCAATGAACAAGGAAATGGAAGCCACCAAGTGAGGAGATGAAGCCTTGATTATAAAGCTTTTAACTTTGTTTATGTTGTAACCAAAGGAGTGGCATATGATGTAATCTTTTGTTAGAATTGATGCACAATGAATGGAACATGTGTAAATATCCTAATAGATGATGTATGTATGAAATTTGTGGATAAATGGAATGTATTGCAATTTTTAGGTATTGGATGGCTATTTCAAGTGTATGCCTCTTAGTACATAACTTGGGAATGGAGAATGAAATTCTGTGTTTTGAGTCTCCACACCTTTAAGACAAGTTTAAAGAGTCTTTTTAGGCCATTCCCACATGCTCAAGTGGCCACAAGAACCATAAGAGCCATTTTGCCCATCATTGAACCATTAAGAGGCATGAAAATGGCCCAAATGCAACCCTATATCACTTTTTGCCCAAATGAGCTCTTCTTGATCTGAGATTTGGCATGCAATTAGGTCTCATTAAGAGTTTTTTGGAAAGCTAAAGATCATAATTTTCAGAGACCTAGAGAATATTTGATGAATTTTTAAAGTTGGAATTTTTCATGGATTCTAGTATGGGTACTGTTCATACTGACAGTTTTGAATTCTATGTCACCCGATGGCCAAATGGTGTCCAATGCTTATGAAATTTTATATGCATAAATTAGAGGTCATAAGCTTTCTGGTGTCCAATGCTTATGAAATTCTTGATCTGAGATTTGGCATGCAATTAGGTCTCATTAAGAGTTTTTTGGAAAGCTAAAGATCATAATTTTCGGAGACCTAGAGAATATTTGATGAATTTTCAAAGTTGGGATTTTTCATGGATTCTGGTATGGGTACTGTTCATACTGGTAGTTTTGAATTCTGTGTCACCCGATAGCCAAATAGTGTCCAATGCTTACGAAATTTTACATGCATAAACTAGAGGTCATAAGCTTTCTGTGGCCACCGAGATCACCTCATTTGGAGGTCTGAGCAGTGAGTTATGTATGTTTGAAGTTAACTGTCTATATCAGTAGCGCCCCATGAGTTCGGTTACTGTTCCATAGGGTCCAGCTGACTAAACATATCTGTTTCATTCTGGAATTATTTTTACTATCAAGTTAATATTTGTAGCTTTCCAGAATGACTAAATGTGTGTGATTTCAATTTTTATAGAATTAGTTATGAATTTCAAAAATTTGTATCAGTAAACTGAACAACAGCCCAAGCAACCAGCGACTCTATAGATTTTTGGATGTCAAACGTCCTGTGTGATGAATTCTATGACCTGGGCATATTTTTAGTGTGAATTAGACATCCTAAGGTTTCCATAATGACAAAGATTGCATGATTTCAAATTTTCTAGATTTAGTTATGATTTTCCAAAGTTGGGTCAGAAAATGGAGCAAATCTGGTCGAAAATGTGCTTGTTTATTTTGAGCTCCATTTCGGTTTCCATGGGTTGTATGCATGTTTTTGTGATACAAATGAGTTGTAATAATGAAATTAAATATGAGGAAGTATAGTATAAGCTCACACAGTCTACATGACATCTAATTGAATTTTTTGACATAGCACAACACGAAAAAAGTTTATTATTTTCATCCCCTTTTCACATGATCTTGTGGGATTGATAATACAAAGCTTATAAATGGCATCAAATGAGCTAGAAGTTATGGTGTTACATAGGGTTATCAAAGAACTATGATTAAGTGAAAATTTACACATAAGTTCAATAGAAAATGAAATTTTTGTAGGATCCATGTGATGAAAGTAAACCACATGTAGACTTTTGATCATGAATTTAATAATATCATTGTTAATCTAGTCAAAGTTTATTACAAATACATGGTATTGTGTATATGTAGTAATTCTATGCTACATCTATGTAGAAATTAGATTATGATTATGACTATTGAGAGTATCACTACCTAGCTTAATAAGAGTAACAAGCTAGATGGTGTCAATTATCTTTTCTTTTTTTTTAACACCATAAGTTTCTTACATCCTTAAAGAATAAAATGCTAAAAAGCCTTTAAATAATATCATATAAGAGTCTAAATATGGAAATATAGCTTAACAAAAGGAAAAGCTTGCAATTTTTTATTGAAAAGGAATGAAAAATATTACTCATATAATGGTGATGAGCAACATGTGATAACTTTATATGTAAGTGTTAGTCAAATCCAACCGTTCTTGTGGGTAGTCCTTAAGGACAAGTTCAGTCGTACTTTTATAACTAAATTGAAAAAATTGACAATCAAGGATTTGAAGTTAGCTAATCATATCTTCATTAATAAACAATATGTTTAGGCTATCATAAAATCTCTTCTTATTAGTTGGAAACATATAAAAGTGAATTTAATCAATAAAGAAAGCATCACTATTTTTTATGACATAGTTCATCATATAAGGCATGGCGATGAGCATTTAGAAGTTGGTCGATCCTCTAGACATGTCTATATGACTGAGACTGCTATAACTTTAAAGTCTAAGCATGCGAAGTACAATACTTTCATAATAAAAAAAGATTTCACCAATGTTTTAAGTTAAGAGATTTTTTAAGAAGAGAGGTAAGCTTAGTACAAAGAAGTTTGGCATGATTAATGTTAAGTATTATATTTGTCAAAGAGTGATAACTTATGATTACATTGTGCAAAATATGATTCTTATAAACCATATAGATAAGGATCAAGAATCCTTTATGAAATAACATTAGCTACTTTTCAAAAGCATATGACTTTATATGAGAAGGAATAGAGGAATTAAAGTAAAAAGGATTAGAACATGCAAAATTGGTTTTGTGTGAAAGACGGACCTTCATCATATATAATGTTTTATACACTTTATAGATTTGACAAAATTAAACCTCTATTCTATCTCTTCTTAATTTAAGATTCAATGTTAATTTTCTATGATAACTCCATTAACATTTAAAAAGGAAAAATGAATACAATTCTAGTTTCCTTTATGATAGTTTTATTATGTTAGACACAATTATAAATATAATTACTTTATTCAATACTTTTCTTCTAATTTAGTTTTAAATATGAATGATTAATACATATGGCTAGGCTTTATAGGCGAAAATAGAATGAGTAAACAAGTAAAAACAAGAGATGTTAGGATCTATTTCTAGTTTAGAAATGTCATTATAAGGACATTACTTAGTGGTTAATGTAATATCTGGCTCCTCAAAAATATAAGAAAATGTGAGAAATGTAATATAAAATTTTTTTATAAACGCACGAAATTCACCAAATGTAAAAGGAAGTCTCCCAAATAGAGTGATTTGAGGTCCCATAAATTTTGAATAATATTTTGAGACCTTAAATAATGATGATTCAAGGCCAGAGGTGCCTTGAAACTGGAGCCAAAATAGCTAGATGGATTTTTACAAAAATACAACGAAATGAATGACATTTTCGTATTTTTAGGCAATTTTTAGAATATCCATAGAAGGGCTTTTTATCATACCTTATTTTATAATATTTTTCCTACTATAATTACCTCATATAAAACTTAGAGGAGTCAATGAAAACCTGAACTGATAAAAAATTTTCATTTTAAAACTTCCTCATACAATTTTACTATTCATTTGGTCATTTCCAAATTCTTATCTAACTTTGAAAATACATAATTAATTATAGAAAAATCGCATGAGGTCGGTTCAAGGCTTTACTTTAAGCTCTCTAAGCCCTTTACAAGGGGAAAATACTTCCTCAGCGGAATGCATATAAATTCATATTAAAGTGTCCCTACAAAAACTGAACAATTTTACCCCTCACTTGACATATTGTTATTATTAATTTTCCTTTATATAAGCAGATGCATTTTTGCCTTTTAGGCACACCAGTCATATTCTATTTACTCAAGGGTTAATTATATTCATGACTTTCTATTACATACCTGAGTACCTTACAATATCATAACATAACTCATACACGCAGTAATCTAAAATATTTAATTACATGACAAAATGTGATACATAAAAGTAAAGTTCTCAACTTATGCCTCCACACTCTTTGCCCTTCCTTTACTTGAACTCGGACCTAGCATAGGTTGTATTTGGGATGAGATTATGAAATCTTAGTAGTAGTAAACCAATCTCATTCACAAGCTAGCATGTAAGTACATAACATAATGTCAATCAAGGTGCCACATACCATATAGGAATACAAGGAATTTCATACAAGGCCAAGCACAATCTGTAACATCCGGTCTCTCTGTAAACGTGAGAAACGCAATGTTCGGTTTCTCCTTAAATGTTAGAAATGAGCCAAATACAAAAGGAAGTCCCTGAAATAGAAGGAATTGGGGCCAACTAAAATTATAATAAAATTTTAAATATTAGAAAAGAGGATTTGAGATTTAAGATGCCCAAAAACTAGAGCCAGAAGAGATCAAAAATTTGCCGAAGGAAGTAAAGGCATTTTTGTAATTTCTAGAAAATTTTGCAAACTCATAGGAAGGCTTTTTAAATGGAAAATTTGAGCTTTTTAGGGTTCTCAGAGACCCTAAAAACCATGGAAAGCCCTAGAGCAGTTGAAACCCCTCCAGTGAGCGAGTTCGGCAAAGGTTGATCAAAACTTTGACTGAAAGGTTCAGAATGGTTTTAGATCCTTTTTGAGTGATTCCAAAGGCAATTCTTATGATTAAGAGCCTAAGGAATATGATGGAGAAGATGGATTTCAAAAAGGAGTTGATATGAGTTTAAAATGAAAAGTCCAAGAAAAGGGACTAAAATGTAAAAGTAAAAAGTTGTATAAAGTGACTTTTAGCTTCTTCTTATCCACGTTCCAGTTGCTCCTTTGACTAAAATGCTCTGTTTCTACCCAGAAAATAAAGAGAGAGAGTAGCACACAAGAGCAAGCTCAAGGGAAGAAGAAAAGCCAAGAGAAATGTATGAATTCATGGAAACTTTTGCTCTCCCTTTAGAAAACTTCTTCCCCTCCTTTCCTCCTATGGATTTAGTGAAGTGTTTGGTTCTGTTTTGAGCCTATAATAGAGGGGAAATTTTCAAATTCAAGGAGAGAGTTGAAGCAAGGAAGAGAGCTCTTGAGATAAGCTTCGAATCAAGGTGATTTTTCTATCTTGGTTACTTCCTTTTTCTTGCCCTTTGTGTGTGGAGTTCTGCCAAAACAGAACCATCTTGGGGGGAGGATTCTTGTCCAAAAATAAGAAAGAATTGTGGGTTTTAGACCATGAGAAGTTAGTAAATGCAAGGAAATTAGAAGAAAAGCTAATGAAAATTAAGTTAGGAAAGTGTAGAGCTCTTGGACACTTTGTAAAAACTAATTTAATCCATGAATTTTCTTGCATGTGTAAATGTTTATTTGAGTTTTTAAGACCCCTAGGAAGCCTCCCAAGTGTCTCTCCCATCAAGGAAAAATCAAAAACTCCATGGGCTCCAAATGGTGTGTCACTTTCAGCCAAGGCTAGAGGAATAGGCTAGGGTTTGTTTTAATTTATTCTAGCCTTGGTTTGGGACTTCATATGATGGTAAAAGGTGGAAGGAACCCTTGAGAAAAATTTAAAAGCCATAAATAGTGAGATGGAGGTGTAGGCTCTATAATGTAGCATAATGAAGCAACTCCTAGCTATGCTCCTTAAAATAATTGTGTGATGACTCCAAGGGGTCTAAATGGAGTCAAGAATCATAGATTAAAGGAGAGAAGAGAGCCAAGATCATGAATTTTTGTAGTTGCTTCATTAAGTGCCTTATGGAAGCATAATGAAGTTATAAACCAAAGTAGCATCATGTAAAGTGTGTATAATGCCAAGGCTTGTTCCCATGAGTAATTCATGTTTCTTTTGGTGTGTCTAGGCCAAGAGAAATGATCTCCACCCTCTTGGGTGTGTGAGGTCAAGGAAGAGGATTCAAGGCTTAAGAAAAAAGTGTATAAATGCAAGTAAGGTAGCTCTCTCCACCTTCTCTTATGCATGAATGTGTGTTTAGCTTGTCTTAAAATGTGTGTATGTGTATTTTCAAGTCATGAAAAGGATGCTAGCATGATCTTATTTGCCATGATTTCATGATGTCATGTTATATTTTCAAGTGAATGTATGATGTTTCTTGAGTTTTTTTGAGTGTGGAGAGGCCAAGAACCCTTCACCATGGTGAGAATGAGCCAAGAACCCTTGAGCTTGGTTGAGATAAAGTAAAGAATTTTTCAAAAGCAAAGTGAGCTCCCAAGAGTATGGTTAAGTCCAAAGTGCTTAAAGAATGGATGAGGCAAGTCCAAAATCCATGAGGAGAAGTGTGAGGCCAATCCAAACACTTGGTGAGCTCTTGAATGATTTGTATGGCTTGTTCACATGCTAAACTTGCTTCTTGAATGCTTATGATTTGTATTATGTCCATACATGCATTTTTAAGGCTTTCTTTGCATATATTATGTATGATTGAATGGAAGATGAGCTATTGGGATTCTTTGAATTTCATCCCCTCCTCTCCAATGATCTAGCATGCTAGGTGGGCCAAGTAATTATGGTGAAGGGAACCAATAACCATGAAGAGCAAGGATTGACAAGCTTATGTATTATTTTGCCCATTTTGGAACCATAATGATGGTTCATAATGCATATGATGTTGTATATGTTCTATAAACCTTGAGACACGTGTAAATATACTATTATGTGATGTTTAGATATATGAAAATGATATATGACCCATAGCACTTATTTTGGAGTATGTAAGGCCAAAGTGTGCAATATGGAACTTTGATGAAAGTATGCATAAGTGTGGGTTGAATGGCCAAAATGATATGCATGAGGTTTGGAACCATTTGGGCAGCTCACTTAAGTTTCAAATGTACTTTTAGACTTGCCCAAAAGGTGCCAGGACTAAGGGAAATTCATTTGGCAACTTTGGCACCCTATAAGGAGCCAAAATTGACCATTATGGAACTCTATATCACTTTTTAGCCAAATGAGTTATTCTTGATCTAAGATTTGGCATGCAATTAGTTCTCATTGAGAAATTTCTGGGAAGCTAAAGATCATAATTTTTGAAAGTCTACAGAATATTTGATGATTTTTCGAAATTGGAAAATTTTAGGGATTTGGTCTGCTACACTATTCAATTAGTCCGAAATTGTTTTCTATCATTTGAGATTCAAATGATGTCCAATTGCCATGAAATTTTATACAGAGAAACTAGGCAATCACAATGATTTGTACCAACTAGAAGCACCTCATTTGAAAATCTAGAGAGGAAGATATGAATTTTTGAAGTTTCTGTCCAGTATCAGTAGCCTTGCCTGACCTGAAGTACTGTTCCATCAAATTCTGAGATCTAGGCTTAATGAACTGATTTGGAGATATTTTTTCTCTCTAGTTGACATCTACAAATTTCCAGATTGGTATTATTTACATAGATTGAATTTTTTTAGAATTAATTGGACATTTTTGAAGTTCATATTAGTAAATTGTGACAGCATCAGGACTCAGTCCGATCTCTAGACTATTTTGCATGTCAAACGCTCTGTGTGTGAGATGTTATGACTTGTACATATTTTTATCATGAAGTAGAAATCCTAAAATTTCCATAATGACCAAGATTGCATGATTTAGATTTTTCGAGATTTAGTTATGATTTTCCAAAGTTTGCCCAGAAATGAGGCCAAGTCTAGCCAAGAATGAACACTCATTTTCCATATCTCATTTCGGTTTCCATGAGTTGTAGGTATGTTTTTGGGATGCAAATGAGTTATAATTATGTAATTAAATATGAAAAAGTATAGTATGAGCTCACATGGTCCAAGTGACACGGATTGAAATTTTTAGATATGATGCAAAGCAAAATTAATCTCATTCTCCTTGCTTTTTTTATGGGAAGCCTATATGAATCATGATAGAATGCTTAAGAATGACATGAAATGAGCTAGAATTTATAGTGTTACACAATCTAAGCATACATGTCTCATCTTATAGCATAAATGATAACTTAATATAGCATAACACTCATCATTATACAAACATACAAGCTTAAGGAAAGAGAGAGGAAAACTACTACCTTAGCAAATTTTGCTCCTCAATCCTTGGAATTCGGTTTACTTGCTTTTGGAGTTCCCAAAATAATATTAAACCCTATAATCATAATGATAATTTACTACAATCAACACATAAATCTTAACTTCTAAAGTAGGATGACCCTTTTAAACTTAATGGGACCATTGGAATTGGAAAAATCTAACTCCTTCCCTTCCCATTCACTATGGCCGAATAGTATGCATTTCTTGGCCAAAATTTAAGAATTTTATCTCATGAGTTTTGGGGGCTTTCCCATAGGTATTCCTAGCTAAAAAAATCCTTTTGAATCCATTGGAATAGATAACATCATCAAATTCCAGCCCTAACATCACGTTATGCTCATCACACAATCTAGCTCCGTTTTAGGCTTAAAAGTGCATTTCTTTGGTTCTAAAAATTCCATAGCCTTTTCCTTTATGTTTTAGGACTTGAAATTTGGTATACATGACTTTAAGACATCAAAAAATCACCATAAAAATTTTGGGAAAATTCGGACAGCATCTCCCTATGATTTTTATTTTTCCAAAAATTACAATCTTTGTGTTTTTCAAAGTCCCAACACATAACAACAATAACTAAGCTTATATGGCCTTCATGTTCAACATATAAACTTCATTTCAAGGCCCTCATTTTCAACATATAAACTCCATTTCTAATGATTCATATGCTGTCCAAAAATGACTCATAACTAAGATTTAACAAAATTAGCTTAAAGCATGTGATTTGCAAGTATAAGATAGAGAAAACTTACTCTTTAAGTTTAATCCTTACTTCCTTTGCTTTTCTCACACTAAAATCCTTTCTCTTCCCACTTAGAGTAAGATTTCACCTTGATGAAAAGATGAATATGTAGCTGCTCTTTGGAGAAAATGGTTGGAGGATGGAGAAGATGAAGAAATTTGGTGAAGAATGATGGTAGTTTTGCTTGGTTTCACTTCTTCTTCCACTTTTTCTCCCTCCCTCTCTCTCTTCACGTTTTTCTCTCCTCCTCCCTTGTGTGTGGCATGAAAATGGTAGAATGAAGGTGAAGGAGATGAATTTGGATGAAGTTAAATGGTCATACTAAATTTGGACCCTTGGATCAACCTTTTCAAGATCAAATCATAACCTTCCATTCCTTTATCTTTTGATTTTCTAATTTCATAACCAAATATCTTCTTCCAAAAATTCTTGGCCACACACTTGGATACTTTTTCTTAGCCCTTAAGTTATGAATAGTAACTATGGTTAATTTCTTAACTCAACCATGGTCAACTTTTAACTCAACCATAGTTAGTTTCTAACTTAACCATGGTTAATTCTTTAAAATGACTAAAATCATTTTCTTCTTTCCATTTTATTTTATACTTATATTTGAGTTTCATCTTCTCTAAAACCCTAATTATATCTTCTCTTCTCTTTTGAGCCTTTAGAACCAGCTATTGGGCCTTACAACAGTCTAACAATCGGTATTCGGGTTCGATTAAGGTTTTACGGTACAATACATACCTTTAGACCTTCTAAAATTTATGAATATTATTTCCTCTACTTTCTGGCCATACTGAGTTTCAAACATGGTTCAGGGGCCCTTAACCTCAATCCTTATAAATTTCGATGTCAATCGGACACCCGAGTCTATAGGTGCAATTTTCACCGTTCTGTATTATGATTGTGCTATAAACTTTTCATTTACTGCAATTCTGTCTTTGAAACTCCTTCAGGGTTTCTTAGCCCTTTAGTTATTTTTATTTCTATAGTTGTTACAACTTCCTTTTTTTATTTTACTCATGGCTACTGATCGGGATAACCAGATCCTAGACCGGATCCCGCCTAACCATCCGGACAACTTAGCATCATTAGACCCGTCTCATCAAACTAAGCTTAACCATGAGTCATGGATTTCTGAGATTCTTGCCTGATTTTTTGATATTCGTGCTTAAAGCCATGAATAGAGAGTGAAACTAGGTTTCCTGAACTTTCGGGCAATTTATACATGTTGCCCAGCATACAACTTTTCTTTGCATTTTAGTCCCTGACTCCTTCATACTTGACTTCAGAGACTCTTCGGGACCTCTTTCTGATCTTTTCTTTTTTCATCTATTTTGGCCTCAATTTTAGGGCACCTCTGGCCTTGACTCATCATTATTTGCTGTCTAGAATATTATTTTAATTTTATTGGATCTCAATTTATTCTATTTGGGGAACTTTCTTTTATATTCGATGAATTTCGTACATTGACAGAGAAACCATATGTTACGTTTTTCGTGTTTCTTTACGTTTTCTTGGATTTTCAGAAAACTGGATGTTACACTTTTTAAATGAAAATTTTGAGTTCTCTAAATTCTTAGAGGCTCTGAAAATTATGGAAAGTCCTGAAACAGTTAAAGCTCCTCCAGTAGCATTTTCTAAAAGCGGTGAGCTTGAACTTTGACCGATTTATTCAAGAAGGTTTTAGCTCCAAATTGAGTGATTCCAAAGGAATTTTATAAGATTGAGGACCTAAATTTTATGATGAAAAAGACATTTTTCAAAAAGGAGGTAAAATGAATTAGAAATGAAAATGTTAAAAACAAAGGGCAAAATTAAAATTTCTGAAAATAAGGCTTCACGAAACTCCTTATTTACATGCCTTTCTTCTCTCCCTCTTAAAGCTGACTTTATTTTTGCCCAAGAATAGAAGTGAGAGCAGGGGAAAATGGTGCACAAGAGGAGGCAAGAGGAAAAGGAAAAACAAGGCAAGAAAGATATGAAAATCTTAGTTTTTCAAGCACCTTCCTTCACTAAATTTCTTCTACTCCTTTCCCTCTTCCTTTCCATGGTTTTATTGAGGTTTTTGGTGTTGTTTTGAGGTCAGACCAGAAGGGAAAATTTTGGATTTGAGGAGAAGAGCTAGAAGAAAAGGGGAAGCATACAAGAAAAGCTTGAATTTAAGGTGAAATTCTTAGTTTCCATGCTTCGCTTTTCTTGTTCTTCTTGTATACATTTTGTCCTCCTTATAGCCAGCCAAGAGGAGAGTGTTTTTAGGTAGAACCAAGAATGAATCATGTGAATTAAGGTGTGAGAATTTAGAATATGCAAAGAAATTCAAGTAAAAGCCATTGATTTTTAAGATAGCAAAGTTAGGGTTTTAAGTGCTCTACCAAAAATCTAATTTGATACAATAATTCCTAGGTTTAAATGTGTGTTTAGATAAGCTCTTGAGATCCCTAGAAGGCTCCTCATATGCACCTTCCATCAAGAAAACAAAGCGAATCCATTTGGTGCTTCCTTGAAGCCTAGCCTTAGCCTAAGCTAGATGGAGCACCTAGGGATAGTTTTAATTTGTTCCAAGCTTATTTTTGAGTCATATATAATGGAAGAGGATGAGAGAAAACCTTGAAAAAATTCTAGAAGCCATAGATAGTGAGATGCTATCTTAGGTTCCAGATTATGGTTTAAAGAAGCAACACCTAGCTAAGCTCCTTAATTTGATCGTGTGATAACTCCAAGAGGCCTAAAAGGAGTCAAGAATCATAAATGAATGAAGAGAATGGAGCAAAGATTATGTTTCCATAGGGTTGTTTCATTAAGTGCATTATAGGACCATAAAAGAGTCATATGAACTACCTAGCTTTTCTAGTGAATGTGTAGCTTTAGAATTTAATTCAAGAGTATAATTGGCTTTCATATTTTATGTCTAAGCCAAAGGAAATACATCCCACCTTCTTATGAGTGTGTGGCCGTGGGAGAGGAACTAAGTTCAAGGAAGAAAGTGTGCAAGTGTGATAAAGGTAGCTCTCTCTCCTTTCTCTCATGCATAGATGAATGTTGTCTTATTTTTGAATGCGTGTATATATGTGTTAATCCATGACAATTTGTTCTAGTATGATTTTATATGCCATGGTATTATGATGTTGTTTTATGCATTCAGATGATGTCTTGTTACTTTGCTTTAGTTTGTATGAGTGTGTTGAAGCCAAGAACCCTCTAGCCATGGTGAGGATAAGCCAAAAGCCCTTAAGAATGGTTAAGACGAAGCTTAGAGTCTCCCAAGAGCAAGGCTTAGTTTAAAGCCTTTGAGAAAAAGGGAGAGGCAAGTCCAAAATCCTTGAAGAGAATGGGTGAGACTAATCCACTTACTTGGCAAGCCTATACATGTTATGTATGACTTTTTAAAATGCTAAGAATGCTTCTTGAATGCTCACATGTTCCATAATAGTCATACATGCACTTTTAGACATAGATTTTCATTCTTTATGTGTGATTAAAAAGGAGAAGAGCTATTAGAATTCTTAGAATCTCATTCCTTCATCCCTACATGTTTAACATGTCTAGGTGGACCAAGGAAGCCAAAGAGTGAGAGCAACCAAGCTAGAAAAAGAAAATGTGACAATCAAATGTGTAAAAATGCAAATTTGTAGCCATATGAGTGGCACATGATGTAATCTCTTATCGTATATATTGTATGACCTTATGAACACATGTAAATATGTAAATGTATCATGTATGAATGAGATTTGATACAATATGCATAGTATAACATGATTTAGGTATGGAATGGCAAGACTTGATATATGTATTCTTGTGTATAACTTAGGGTGGATGAGTGAGTTTAAGAAATCTGGGTTTGTGCACCTTTGAGATAAGTTTAGTAGACCATTTTGGTGCTTTTCCACGTACTTAAGTGGTCATTGTTGCCTTAGAAGCAATTTTAGACCATTTGAGACCCTCACATGACACAAAATGAGTCATTTTGCAACCCAACATCAAGATCTAACCAAATGAATGAATTTGTCCATGAAATTTGGCATGCAATTAGATCTTATCTAGATATTTTTGGAAAACTAAAGACCATATTATTTGGAGCTCTGTGGAATTAATTATGATTTTTCAAAATTGTCATTTTTCTACTAAACTAATGCAGACACTATTCATTTGGTCAGTTGCTTGGGTTGTGTCATTAGAGGGGCTAATGGTGTCCAATGCTTATGAAATGCTACAAGCATAAACTAGACATGATAAGCTTTCCATAGCCACTAAGATCACCCCAATTGGACAATTGAGCAGGGAGATATAAATTTTTGAAATTGGAGGATAGTACCAGTAGCAATAGACAACCTCTAGTACTATTCTATCAATTTCTGGTAGATAACAATCTCTGTTATGGTCTCGAATTATTCTTAGCATAAAGTAGATAGTTGTAGCTTTCTGGAATGGTCTAGTGTGCATAATTTTAATTTTTTTAGAATTAGTTATGATTTGTCAAAATTCATGTCAGAATTTCAGAATTCCAACTCGAGACTGCACACTCCATTTTCATGTATACCTTCCACTTGCACAAGTTCTAAACCACTTCTTGAGCTTGTTATGAGTTGTAATTGTGTATTTAAATATGAGAATGAAATGGATGAGTCCATATAGCCCACAGAACACTGAATGAAAATTTTATCTATGACATAACGCAATTAAATTGAATATTTTCAATAATTTTCCTTGGCAAGCTTGCATAGTTCAAGGAAGTGAACCTAGAAATAATATGAGGTGAGTTAGAGAATTATAGTGTTACAGTTAAAGCAATTACAAAACCATTTAAAAAAGGAACTAGAACTTAAAATCCATTGTAATTAATTCATTCTTATATATGTGGACTAAAAATGAATGTGAGGAGAAGGCATAGAGTTCAAATTTTCATTACGTCTATTAATCATCATTTGCAATATGGTTAAGTCCATTTAATCCCCATAAATTAGAAGCACTTAAGTGCTTTAGACATTATATAAACATGATTGAAAATCATATGGATAAGAAGATTAAAACTTTGAGTTATGATTGAAGATGTGAATATTAATTAGATTAGTTTAAAAAGCTATATGAAGAAAAAGGAATCATGAGACAAGTAAGATTCCTAGCACTTTATAGGATAGAGATGTTAAGAGAAAGAATAATAGACTTTACTTAAAATAGTTAGATTAATGATGACTTAAGTAAACTTAATCGAGTGCTCTCTAAATTAGTTACTTTCCCACCATATTAATTGTGGACAAAAAATAGGCTATTTTTTAGCTTCTTAAAACCATAGGGTTGACTATTTATATGCATAATAATTCTCATAAGGATGGGAATTAGGTTTAAAGGGTGAGAAATGTATCTTCATTAGATGCTCAAAACAATCAAAAGAGTATATCTTTATTGGTGAAAATGAATGTGGAAGTATAATTGAAATTGAATTAAGAAATACCACATTTAGAGAATAAATTTTTTAGTCAAAGAGAGATTAATAATAATACATCTCTTTATGAGATATGTAACAACCAGAAAAAAAAAGGGGAAAAAAAAGAGAAATTGAAAATATTCGAAGTCTTGAAATTTTCTAAGTCTGTTAACTATAGTGAGAAATGACCTAGCTATAGCAAAAGTGGTGAAAGTGGTCTAGCGAGGTTTGACATCTACGGAAGCAACCAGGGAATTAGAGGATGAAATGAGGCAAAAATATCTAGAATTATTCCCTTGAGGTATATCTTTAAATTTCGAGGACGAAATTTCTTTTAAGAGGGGTAGAAATGTAACAACCAGAAAAAAAGGGGGAAAAAAAGAGAAGCTGAAAATTTTCTAAGTCTGCTAGCTATAGCGAGAAATGGCCTAGCTATAGCGAGAAATGGCCTAGCTATAGCGAATGTACCTATTTGCCATAACGAGAAAGGGTCTAGCTATAACGAGAGTGCCTTTTCGCTATGGCGAAAATACTTCTAGCTTTAGTGAGTGCAGGCATCCCATACAAAAATTAGGGAGTTGCTTGCCGTAGCGCGTACCGTAGCAAAAACAGGGGTCTGGGACTGATACGTGCTCACTGTAGCAAGGGTTATTCTTCGCTATAGCCAGGGTTAGTCCGAAAAGCGTAAAAAAAAGAGAATTTGACTTCTTAAAGTATCCAAACCCCACAAATATATGGGAAACTAGGGATTTTCTCTCTTTAAAATTTCACCAACTCTTCTTCTCCTTCAAGCTCTCAAGTTGGTAGAACCAAAAAAGTGTGCAGACTTCGTCAGTCTATCCACAACTACCCAAATAGCATCGTGTCCAGAGGATGTCCTGGGTAACCCCATAACAAAGTCCATGGCTATACTATCCCACTTCTACTCAGGGATATCTAGAGGTTGTAACAACTCAGTCGGTCTTTGATGCTCTATTTTTCCCTCTGACATACTAGGCATCTAGCCACATAGTCCGTCACATCGCTCTTCATCCCTGGCCACTAGAAAATTCATTTCAAATCCTGATACATCTTGGTGGCACCTGGGCGGATAGTATACTTACTCTCATGTGCCTCTTCTAAAATATGTTCTCTCAACTCATTCTGACTAGGCACACAGATTCTATCTCGATATACTATCATACCATCCTCAGACATCTTGAAATCTGAGGTCTTACCTTAGAAAATCTCATTCCTGATCCATCTCAAGAACTCATCCTCTCTCTAGGCATCTAAGATCTAAGTTCTCAATATATTCTCAATTCGGCTTTCCCTCAGATACAATTTACCCGATACCACCTGACAAGAAAGGTTCATGTTTCTGAACTTCTCTAGGAGCTCTTGCTCTCTAATCATCATATGGGCTACATGGATTAATTTCTTACTCAGGACACCCGCCACCACATTGGCCTTGCCCGGATGATATTTTAGCACATAATCATAGTCTTTCAGGAACTCCATCCATCTCTTCTGTCTCATATTGAGTTCCTTCTGGTCAAATAAGTATTTCAGACTCTTGTGGTCACTATAAATTTCTATGGTAGCACTGTACAGATAGTGTCTCCAGATACAAGATCAAAATAACAAGGATAAGTAATAGTGTCTTGGCGTGTTGATCTAAGTGGAAGTTTAGTGCAAAATGAGAATGTTGTATAAGCAATCCCAGTATTTGAGAGTAACCTTGAAAGTGTGCCTAAATGTTGGTTTGAGATTGAAAGGATAGCACTCAGAGATACTCAACTAGACAACAAGGAGATAAACATAGTTCAAAATGCTCAACTATACCCTAATAAAAAAGATTGGATGAAAGCAATGGAATAAGAAATAGATATAATGAGGATAAACCATGTTTGGGACTTGGTTGATCACCAATGTGACTGAAAAGGCAATAAAGAACAAATAGTTCTTAAGATAAATAGAAAGATGGATGGATTAATTTAGAAATGAAAGATACACTTAGTTGCTACGAGATATATATAACAAAAAGGTATAGATTATGAAAGTAACTTCTCACTTATTATATGATTCAATTTAAATTAGACTAATTTTAACGATAGTTGTGAGTTTATATTTAGAACCACATTAAATGGATGTGATAAACCATATTCTCAAATTGAAAGTTAGAGAAAGTATATAGAACAACCATTAGGTTACATTAAAAAAAGAAATAGAGCATAAATTTTGTATGCATCAAAAGTCTATTTACAGACTAAAAGTCTATTTGAGATTTCATTGAGCAATAACCTCATAGATTTTCAAATAATCAATGAAGATCATTGTATTTATATTAAGCAGTTTGAAAAAAAATTTGTAATATTATCCTTTACATGGATAATTTATCACTAGTTACAATTGATCAAGATTTTTTTAATACTCATTAAAGAATAATTATTCTTGAATTTTAAGATAAAAGATATGGGTAAAATAGAGAATATCCTTGGAATTAAGATTCAAGGGATCACTTAAAGAAATGAATTGCTTTATTACAAGAGAATTACTTTTAAAAAGTTTTTGAATGGTTTAATATAACAAACTGCAAACCCATCAATATCTTTATAGTAAAAGGTGATAATTTAAGTCATGAGATATGTTCTTAAACTAAATCTACATTGAAAATTATATAGAATATCCCTTACTCCAATATTGTTAGATATTGTATAATGATTTATACGAGATCAGGTATTTATTAGTGATTGACCTTGTAAACTAGCAATAGTCAAACCTTGGTCAGTAGCGTTAGAATGCTATTAAGAAAATCTTAAGATACTTTTAAGGCATAATAAACTATGTAATGTATTATTATATAAGTGATTACACTTGAAAAGATACTCTAATATGAATTATAGAGGAGATCTAGAAACCCAAAATTAACTTCCACATATACTTTCTTACTAAATAATAATATTATATTTTTGAATAGCAAAAAATATACATACATAGTATTATTTATCACAAAAGCAAAGTTTATTCCATGTTTCACAACAATACAAAGAGCTTATGGCTAAAGAGGATTATGAAATACTTGAGGATCATTAGTGATACATTGCGTCTAATGTTGATTAATTGTGATAGATGAGAAGTCATAGTCTACACCAAAGTCTTTAAGTACCATAACAAGAATAAATATATAGACACAAGAATGAGAGAGACCAACAACACAGAAGGGTGTTACTCTATAATATATTTATGCATAAAATACTAGTTGATCACCTAATAAAACATATACCTAGAGATGTGCATAAGGTATACATAAAATCTTTTGGTATGCATAGAATATATAGTATCACACTGATATACAACATAATTGTTAACTAAATAAATGTGTTATACCATAGTCATAGATAGCATATGCATAATGATAAATATGTTTTATAGGTTGATAAGGTTGGTTCTCTCACATAAGTGACTGCTTTAGGCACTTATAAGGAGCGAACAAAGATAAGACATTTGTGTTTGCCATGTGAGATAGCAGAAGTGCCAATATAGCAAAAAAGAAGAACATAAAATATAAATATGTTGTCTTAACATGGAGAGAACATGAAGGTCAAGATGAAATCTAAACACATAGATATATATGGATTAAATTATGGATTCCACCATCCATAATACCTATAATCAAATGTGAATTCTCTTCTAGGCATTATGGGAGGCGAGTGGAATGATAGAATTCGAGATAGACACTATGTGTGTCTAGACTAGAATCTATACATTATTAATGAATAAAAAAATTGACAAACATTCTTATGAAATTAAAGAAATATCTTAGCATGCAATTTATATTACATGTAGGAATAAAATACTTAATAAAAAAATTTACCTATTTTTGATGGAAAAGAAGTGGATCTTCAATAATTGAATTCCATATAGGTTTACAAAATCATAATTATGGATTCTGAAAGATTTCCATAGAAGAAAACACTCAAAAGGAAGATGAATTTGTTGTGTTGGAAAAATTCAAAATCTCTCTTCTCTATTTTTTTTTTGGTTCTATTTCACCAAAAATTTTGATGATAACTTCACCATTCATAAAAAAATTACAAATTATTATTATAAAAAATTGCTAGTTTTTTCCCTCTGAAAAAAACTGACCATTTGAATTTCAAATTTCAATTTAATATATTATGAATTAAAAATTGATTAATTATTAATTAATATTAATTGGGTATAGATTATGGGTTAGCCCATCATGGGTGGCCCAATAATTTAACATCTCCCACTCGCACATGATAGGATGATCAACACATAAATCCTTTTCCTTTTGGATTTTCATACTAAGTGTTTTGTTATGACCGCATAGGCACACAATTTAGGAGCTCTTATACTAGAAGTCCTATAGTAAGACCAACATAAGAGACTACAATCTCATGCATACATATCATATATTTATATGTGCTTCAGATACCTTAGATATGCCTATATGCACTTTTACTCAAGGCAAATCAAATCTCTCTCGAGTTATGGTATAACTCTGATTGCCTTTCTCATATGCTTAGTGTCTACACTTATGATGTTACTAATGTCTTAGACACTAGCATAATTGTGTATATATTAGGTAATTTTCCTTTCTACATATATCACTTAAATTAGAATCAGTTGCTTTCTTAGCAATATTCTTTTAGGTTGCATTATTATAACCATAGAATATATGTTAAAGTAGCATACACTAATTCATCTTTTTAGGATATTGTCAAAGTCATAAGGGCATCAATGAAAAGATTAATTCCTTTTCGGGACTCACATAGCAATGAAGTAGGGATTTATTCATTTTCTTCCCAATTGCAGTTATTAAGCACATGCAGTATAAATTGCATATTATGGTGTTTCTTTTATCTTATAAGAGTGTATATCAATTTATTGTTTTATCAACACTGTATAGACTTTAGTTTAGACATACACAATGTATAACTCAAATTCTACCATTCTATTTATCTTCCTCATGAACCTTAAAAGAGAATTCGTGTCTAGCTACAAGTATTATAGATGATGGGAATCTATAATTTGATCCATATTATATTTGGATCTCATCTAAACTTTCTCTTATTTTATAATCGATGTGACATATTAACAAATTGTGTTCTTTCATTTATCATATTGGCACTTTTGTTGCTCTCAACAATGAACACAAAAATGTCCCATTTTTGCACGTTTCTTATGAGCACAAAGGCTGCTGCTCGTGTAAGAGAGACAATCTCATCAACTTATAAGATATACTATTATATTGTGTACATGTTTACTTCTAATTATGGCACTATATTGAAAAGAAATATATATGTGTATATACGTTCAATAATCTGATTATACATAAAGTGTGTCACTTTATATTTTATGCATACCATGAGATTTCACATGCTCTGCATATACATCTTTAGGTATAGTTTTTGTTAAGAGATCAACAATCATCTTATGTGTAATGCCATAACTATATAGGACTCAATCCATAGCAAAATTGGCATATAACATTCATTTGAATGAAAATCACACTTTTAGCGGCGATATTTTACGCCATTGAAAGCATAACAAATTCATTCTTGGCTTTATGGACCATGTGAACTTACCAAAATCATTTTTCATTCATAACAAATTTATTCAAGTAGAATTATTACAAATTCAAGCTCACAATTTGGGTCTAAGCCATAGAACTCGAAATGCACATCACACTTGCAATTTCCATGAAACTCTATATTCTGATATGAATTTTGAAAAATTATAATTAATTCTAGAAAAATTAAAATCGTGCAAATTATACATTTTGGAAAGGTATAGATGTTCTCTACTTGCCATAAACATTTTAAATCAAAACAACTAGATTTGCCTTACGAAAACTGATGGAACAATAACACTAGTCACTTATGCATCCTACAACTGAACTCAAATTTCAAAAATTCATTTCTCCCTCTACAAAGCTCTAAATGAGCTGCTCTTAATGGATATAGTAATTTTATGATGTCTAGTTTATGATTGTAAAATTTTATAAGCATTGGACTTCATTTGCCCTTGAATGACAAAGAAATGCAAACTGACTATATAAAGAGTAACTGGAACAATTTTGCATAATTTAGCCAATTTTTTAAAATTCAGAATAAATTCTTTAAAGCTCCAAATTAGGTGCTCTTTAGCTCTATAAAAAGCTCTAGATGAGACTTATAATCATGAAAAATTTCATGCCCAAATTGATCCATTTGGTTAAACTTTGGTTCAGCTCAAGATTATGTCACTTTTAAAATTATAAAGGGGTCAAATATACACCAAATGGTCTTCTAATCATTCCACAACCATTTGTGCACATCCAAAAGCATAAACACAACTTATGAGAACATCCCAAATGGTCTAAATCATCATGCATCTCAAATTTGCTATCTTAGTTGTTCTTACATACATGGACATCAAAGCATAAGGATGTCAAAAACTTACATAACCATTCATTTGGTTCCAAATTCCATTAATACACCATATTCTGAAAGAAACATACTGTACATGTAACATCCGGTCCCTCAGTAAACGTGAGAAACGCAATGTTCAGTTTCTTTGTAAACGTCAGAAATGGGCCAAATATAAAAGGAAGTCCTCAAAATAGAAGGAATTGGGGTCAACTAAAATTATGATAAAATTTTAAATATTAGAAAATGAGAATTTGAGATTTGAGATGCCCAAAAACTAGAGCCAGAAGAGCTCAGAAAATTTGTCGGAGAAAGTAGGGGTATTTTTGTAATTTTTAGAAAATTTTGAAATCTCATAAGAGGGCTTTTTAAATGAAAAATTTGAGCTTTTAAGGATTCTCAGAGGCTCCGAATACCATGGGAACCCCTAGAATAGTTAAAACTTCTTCGGTGAGCGATTTCAGCCGTCGGTTAACCGAAACTTTGACCGAATAGTTCAAAATAGTTTTAGATCCTTTTTGAGTGATTCCAAAGGCAATTATTATGATTAAGAGCCTAAGGAATATGATGGAGAAGGAGGATTTAAAAAAGGAGTTAATATGAGCCTAAAATGAGAAAGCCAAGAAAAGGGACTAAAATGCAAAAAAATAAAAAGTTGCATAAAGTGACTTTTAGCTTTTTCTTGTTATCCACGTTCCAGTAGCTCCCATTCCATGCTTTGTTTCTGCCCTAAAAATAGAGGAGGAAGCCAGCTCTCTTAGGCTCACAAGGAGGGGAGATTTTGAAGAGAGAAAAAGCAAGGAAAATGTAGGAAAATTTAAGCTTTTCTCCTGCAAGTTGCTCTTCCTTCTTCTCCTCTTTATTTCCATGGATTTGATTATGTTTTTGGGTCTATATGGAGGGCAGAATAGAGGTGGAATTTTTAGATTTGGTGAGGGGAGGCTAGCCAAGTGAAGAACAAACCAAGAAAACAAAGAAACCAAGGTATTCCTTCTTGTTTTGTTGCTTTTCCTTGCTTGCTTCCTCCATGGAATTTTCGTTCACCTTAGAGCCCATTTCATAAGAGATAAATTCTGAACATATTAGGGTAGAATTAGGGGTTCTATAATATGAGGATTAGGAAGATACAAGTGGAACTAATTAAGAAGCAAAAGAGAACCAAGAATGCGAAGTTAGGGATTCAAAGACATAGGCAAAAATCTAATTTTATCTAAGAGTTTCGAAGCCTATGTGAATGTTTGTATGAATTCCTAAGACCCCTAGAGAGCTTCCCACATGTACCTCTTATCCAAGAAAGCAAAGAAAATGCAAGAAAAACCAATGAACTCTAAGTAGAAAAAGTGTAGTGCATTTGAAGGGATTGTAAAAACTGATTTGATATATAAGTTTCCTTGCATGTGTGAGTATTTGATTGAGCTCCTAAGACCTCTAAGAAGCCTCCCAAGTGTGTCTCCCATTAAGGAAAAATCAAGAAGGCCATGAACTCTTCTTCTCCTTATAGTCTCAGCCTAGGCAAGTTCCTATAGCTAGGGAGAGTTTTAAATTTTTCTAAGGCATTCTTGAGTCATATGTGATGAGTGAAGATGCGTAGAGGCCTTGAAAAAAATTTAGAACTCAAAGAAAGTGAATTGGTGCCATAAATTCTATATTAGGACCTAAAGAAGCAACATAATGCTAGGCCCTTTGTTTTAATAATGTGATGACTCCAAGAGGTTTAAAATGAGTCAAGAATCATATTTGAAAGGAAAGAATGAGGCCTAAAAGTCCCTTGAGGGGTGTTGCTTCATTAGGTGCCTTTATGGACCATAATGGAACTTATAGAGCAATTTAGAGTTTAAGCAAATTGTGTAGCCTTAGAATATGTCTCATGAACCTAATTGGCTCCCATAAATTATATCTAGGCCAAGAGAAACTATCTCCACCAAATTATGGGTGTGTGGCCGAAAGAGGAGGCTTGAAAGCTAAGGAAAAAATGTGTGAAATTGTGTAAGGTAGCTCTCTCCACCTTCTCTCATGCATGGATGTGTGTTTAACTTGTTTTAGAGTGTGTGTATGTGTATTTTTAAGCTATGAAAAGTATGCTAGCATGCCTTTATATTCTATGATCCTTGATGCTATGTTATGTTTTAAATGAATCTATGATGTTTGTATGAGTTTGGTTGAGTGAGGAGAGGCCAAGAACTCTTCCCTTTGGTGAGGATGAGTCAAGAACCTTTGAGCTTGGTTGAGACATAGCAAAGAGTCTCCCAAAAGTAAAGTGGGCTCCCAAGAGTATGGTTGAGTCCAAAGCTCTTAACGAATGGGTGAGGCAAGTTCAAAATCTATGAGGAGAAGTGTGAGACCAATCCAAACACTTAGGGAACTCTTGAATGTCTTGTATGATTGATTCACATGCCAAGGTTGCTTTGAAAATGTCCATGACTTCCATTTTTCCATACATGCATTTGAAAAGCTTGCTTTGCACATATTATTTGTGATTGAATGGGAGATGAGCTATTGGGATTCTTTGAATCTCATCTCTTCCTCTCCAATGATCTAATATGTTAGATGGACCAAGCAATTATGGTGAAGGGAGCCAACAACAATGAGGAAGAGAGATTGACAACTTTGTGTCTTGTTTTGTTTATTTTGGAACCATAATGATGGTTCATCATGTATATGAGGTTGTATATGTATTATAAACATTGAGACATGTGTAAATACCCTATTATGTGATGTTTAGATATATAATTATGATATATGACCACTAGCCCATATTTTGAGTATGTAAGGCTATAGAATGAGAATTTAAAGTTTGATAAATATGTGTATAAGTGAGAGTTGAATGGCCAAAATGAGATGCAAGAGGTTTGGGACCATTTGGGCAGCTCACACAAGTCTTAAATATGCTTTTAGACTTGCTCAAAAGGTGCCAACACCAAGGGAAGACCATTTGTCAAGTTTGGTACTTCATATAAAGCTAAATTTGACCATTATTGAACCCTATATCACTTTTTGGCCAAATGAGTTAGTCTTGGTTTGAGATTTGACATGGAATTAGGTCTCAATAAGAGCTTTTTGGGAAGCTAAAGATCATAATTTTTGGAGGTCTACAGAATATTTGATGATTTTTCGAAATTGGAAAATTTTAGGGATTTGGTCTGTTGCACTATTCGATTGGTCTGAAATTGTTTTCTATCATTTGAGATTCAAATGATGTCCACTTACCATAAAATTTTATAAATAGAAACTAGGAAATCACAGTGACTTGTGCCAACTAGAAGCACCTCATTTGGAGGTCTAGAGAGGAAGATATGAATTTTTGAATTTTCTATCTAGTATCAGTAGCCTTACCAGACCTGAAGTACTGTTCCATCAAATTTTGAGATATGGGCTTGATGAATTGATCTGGAGATATTTTTCTCTCTAGTTGACATCTATAGCTTTCCATATTGGTATCATTTGCATGGATTGGATATTTTTGGAATTAATTGGACATTTTTGAAATTCATATCAGTAAATTATGATAGCATCAGGACCCAGTCCGACCTCTAGACCATTTCGCGTGTCAAACGCTCTGTGTGTGGGATGTTATGACTTGTAAATATTTTTTTCATGAAGTCGACATCCCAAGATTTCCAGAATGACCAAGATTGCATGTTTTTTTATTTTTCTAGATTTAATTATAATTTTTCAAAGTTTGCCCAAAAAGGAGGCCAATTCTGGCCGAGAATGAAACTTCATTTTCCACCTCCCAATTCGGTTTCCATGAGTTGTAAGCAAGTTTTTATGACACAAATGAGTTGTAATAATGCAATTAAATATGAGGAGACATAGTATGAGGTCACATGGTCCATGTGACACCGAAATGAATTTCTGGATACGACGCAACGCAAAAATATTCATTATTTTCCCTAACTTTTCTATGAAAAACCTACATCCTCCATGATATTAAGTCATTAAAAGGCATGTGATGAGTTAGAATTTATGGTGTTACAGTACACGTAGCAAAAATTTTAATTCGTTTCCTCCCATGGATCCGTCGACTTGATTAAACCAAGTATGAGATAAAATATTACCTTTGCAGCGCACTTTGTCCTTTCGAATCTCTGGAACTAACATCTATGCACAGCCCCCTCTACCGGTATTCACACGAATGATCTGGCAACTTGGAAGGCATGCTAGCACCTTCGTTCACCACGTTTGTACGCAAATTGATGAGAAGACGATCTTCTCTCTCTAGGCGTCCGTACACTTTCTCTCTCTAGGTGTATGACCGCTCTCTCTTTCTCTAGGGTGACGGCTTAGGGTTTGTAGAAATCTAATTCCTTTTGTGTATCTAAACCCTAGCCTATCTCTCCTTTTATAGAGGTATATTTAGATTAAATTAATTAATTTAAATACATTATTTAAATTAATCCAAATTAATCTTAAACAAATTAGTTGAAATTTGAATTTATCTCATAAATTCAATTTTAACTAATTCATTTATAAATAAATATATATTGAAATATATAATACAATATATATTTATATGAAATATAAATATATATATTTCAAATTTCTATACATATATGAAATATATATTATACATATATTAAATATTAAATAATATATATATACTTATATTTCGAATTAATTACATATATATATATAACATATATATATATAATTATCTCACCCTAATTAAGCGTAACATTCATCGAATCTAAACACAATTCTAGATTCAATGAATTTGGACATTCTTGTTCAAGTTGATTCATTCTTGTGTGCAACCCTGTAGGTCTATATGATATTGGCAGTGGGCTAACAACGTTATTGCACCCACAAGTCACTAGTGGCCCCTAGCAAGACATAGTGACTACCCAAATCACATAGGGTTTGGTGATCTGATACAGCCTATCATATAACCCTGCCACATCCTTTTTATCACACGATATCTTAATTGAGCATGAGGTATAGAAATGTCATCCTTATCTTACTCGATCATTAATTTCTCGATTTACGTACAGACTAACAGAACAAATGAAAAACTCTTCCATCCAAGCATAGCCATACATTTCTCAGTCTCACTCATCGAGGGGCCCAGAGATATCTCTTTGTTAACCAGAGGGATAAATTCTATCTTGAGCACTCATCATCCTCTACATGGAGTCCACTATGCCCGCCCATAGCCTTTATGATAACCCGGTCAAAGGTGACTTTTGACAATGCCAAAGCACAGTGTCCTTCATGTTGGAATCTATGATGATCTCAGGTATGAGGGATTAGTGATACGGTTATATATGAGGTATGCTTATGACCTAATCCATGAAGCTACCTCATGACAAGTCAATTTAGTGCCCTGTTCCTAACAGGCGCCTATGATTTTGATTTGTATCTCCATACATAATTAACACATAACCATCAATTAAAATCATACTCGTCTTAATTCATCATCATTCCCACAATGATGATCGACTAGGGATATTTAAGATAACTAATATAATTTATCCAAGGATATAATTATTATAGAAGCATGCAAATATAATAATTGTAACAGAAAAACTTTTATTCTTAATGAAGCATAATGTTTACAAATGATTGGCCTAGGGCACAATCTCCAACAATATGTACATACATTTGCTTGTGCTCAATGGTCTACATCACATGTACATCATAGAGATATAAACTTTGACATCAAAATGCATAAAATTCCTATTTTATTGTCAAAGTTCCATGCTTCAAAGTGCTTGGCCTCCATTTCTTGGTCCACTTGGCTCACCTAGACATGGTTAGATATACATGGGGAAAGAGTGAGATTCAAAGAATCTCAATAGCTCTTTTACCCTTTCAAGCATACATACATGGCATGTTGTCAAGTCAAAGAATGCAGGCATGTACTAAAAGCATCTTATAAGCATACATAAACATTTTCTCATGTCACATGAGCTCATACATTGTTAAACATAGGCTCTAAGGGTTTTTAGTCTAGTCTTACCCAATTCTTTGAGACTTTTAGATTTGTTTCACCCACTTTTAGGGACTTTTGACTTAGTCTCACTCCTTCTTGAGACTTTTGGATTTGTCTCACCCATTCTTAGAGACTTTTGGCATCTACTCACCCATTCTTAGGAATTTTTGGCATCTTCTCACCCATTTTAAGGGACTTTTGACACAATCTTACCTAATCAAGCCATCGTGCATTCAAAAACATATTTCAAGAAGTATAATGGTACCATAGCATTTCATCAAAAGCTATAAACATATCTCATGATTTAAACATATACATAAGCATCCAATGACCACTAAACATCAAAGACATACATGTGAGAAAGGTTAAAGAGCTACCTTGAATCAAAAATCACAACTTCCTTCCTTGGTCTTTTCTTTCCCCTTCTTGGCCACACATATATAACTAGGTAGAGCTTGGTTCACTTAGCCTAAACACATCAAATGAGACACAATTACATCATTAGAACAAGCTCTAGCTTTACATAAACTCTATGCAAGTTTACTTTATTTTAAGACATGGTTATGGTTCCATATAAGTGCATAATGAAGCAACCTTAAGGATTCATGGTCTTGGCTCCAATTTCTCATTCAATCTAAGTCTCTTGAATCCATTTAGACTCCTTAGAGTCATCACAAATTCAATTCAAGGAGCCTAGATCTAAGTTGCTTCTTTATATCTTAAAAAGTAACTTAAACCTCCATCTTATAAACCATGATTTCTAAATTCAAACCAATACTTCCCTTAATGTTTATTAATCATATCTAGGCTATTCCCATCCTTAGAATTAATTAAAACTCCCCTAGGTACTACTTCTAGCCTTGCCCAAGACATGCTCAAGGAATTGGACCCATGAAATTTGCTTAATTTTTCTTAAGGAATTGGCACTTGTGAAGCTTCCTAGATGTCTTAGGATCTCACACATGCTCTTACATAGTCTAGACTATTCTTAAAAAGCTTCAAGAATGGCTAGGTGCAATAAAATCCCTAGAATTTACAACTTGAATTCTAAAGCGTTTCTTTTAAATCTAATTGCATATTCTTATTCCTTATGCTTGAAAACCCTTGTCTCTACTTTGTTTTGGCTTGAATTCATTCCCTATTGAATGGACCTAGGGTTGGTCGAAACTATCATGAGAAGAGCAAGCAAGAGGAAGTAACAAAAGACCATGGTTCTTACTTTATTTCAAAGGAATCTAAGTTGCTTCTTTATATCTTAAAAAGGAACTTAAACCTCCATCTCATAAACCATGATTTCTAAATTCAAACCAATACTTCCCTTGATGTTTATTAATCATATTTAGGCTATTCCCATCCTTAGAATTAATTAAAACTCCCCCTAGGTACTACTTCTAGCCTTGCCCGAGACATGCTCAAGGAATTGGACCCATGAAATTTGCTTAATTTTTCTAAAGGAATTGGCACTTGTGAAGCTTCCTAGATATCTCAGGATCTCACACATGCTCTTATATAGTCTAGACTATAATTAAAAAACTTCAAGAATAGCTAGGTGCAACAAAATCCCTAAAATTTACAACTTGAATTCTAAAGCTTTTCTTTTAAAACTAATTGCATATTCTTATTCCTCATGCTTGAAAACCCTTATCTCTACTTTATTTTGGCTTGAATTCATTCCCTATTGAGTGGGCTTAGGGTTGGCCGAAACTACCATGAGAAGAGCAAGCAAGAGGAAGCAACAAAAAACCATGGTTCTTACCTTATTTCAAAGCTTTTTCAATTAGCTTTCAAGTGCTTCTAGCTTCTCCTTCTAATTATAACTTTCTCCTACTGAACTAGACATAAATGAGTCCCAAATTAGTCACCAAAACCATAGGAGAAAAGAGGATAAAGAAAGGAAGAAGATTAGTGAAGGAGAAGACATAAAAATCCATGAAATTCTTACACTTTTTGCTATGTTTTCTCCCTCCTTTGCTCTTCCTTTGGTGCGTCTCCTTAAGCTAGTCTCCCTTTTGATTTGGAGTAGAATTAGGTTGGTCAAGAAAGAAGGAGGAGGTAGGGCATGTAAATAAGACACAAGGGGGCTCATTTAAGACTTTTTTAAAATTATACTTTTGTCCCTTTCCTTGGTTCTTTTCATTTGGGCTCATTTCAATTCTTTTTTGAGAACCATCTTTTTCATTATGAAATTTAGGTTTTCTAATTCATAAAATATCTTTAGTTTCACTCAAATTAAATTTAAAACCTTTCTGAACAAACTAATCTAAGTTTTAATTAACTGATAATCTAAAATGTAAACCAGAGGGATTTTAATCATTCTAGAAGTTCCTATGGTTTTTAGGGTTTATGAGAAACTCAATTTTCCCATTTAAAAATTCCTCTTCTAAGTTTTCTAAAAGTTGCTCAAAATTATAGAAAATGCCACTCCATTTTCGTCAATTTTTGTTTAGCTTTTCTGACTCCAGTTTTCAAGTATCTTAAACTTTGTATCCCTGTTTCTAATTATCTAGATTATTTTTCTAATTTTATTGGCCCTTTAATCATTCAATTCAAGGGACTTCTTTTAGTAATCCTCTTAGTTTATAACGTTTAAAATGATAGATGTTACGTTATGCGTAGAGATATATTGTATAGTAACATTTTTCTATGCCATTGCTTCTCTAACAAAGTTGTATCTAGTGTCTATTTGTTTGTCTTACTATGATACTTAGAATCTTTTATGTAGGTTATGGCTGCTTGACTATCACAATTTATTAGAATTGGACTCAACATTCTACCAGTGATCCTTAGGTGTTCCATAAATCTCTTTAGCCATATAACCTCTTGTACTATTATAGAACCTGCTACAAATTCTACTTCCATAGTTGACAAGGCAATGCATGTCTGCTTTTGCTGCTCCATGATATAGCTCCATTGTTTAGTAAGAATATGTATCCTAAAGTTGATTTTTGCACATTTAAATCTCCACCCCAATCGGCATCGGAGTATCTTATTAGGCGTAAATCACTTCCTTGATAACATAATGCATAGTCAACAACACCCTTTAAGTATCTCAGTATCTTCTTGACAGCTTTCCAATCTTTTGACCTAGATTTGACTGGTACCAACTTATAAGGCCAACTGCATAACAAATATCTAATCTTGTACACATTGTTGCATACATTAGACTACCAATAGCATTGAAGTGAGGGACTCTTTCCATAACTTTCTTTTTAAATTTAGTTTGAGGACACATCTGACAACTCAAACTCTCGCCTTTTGCTATAGTAGTATTGATGGGTTTATAATCTTTTATGTTGAATCGCTTAAGAATTTTCTTAATGTATTAATTTCTTTAAGCGATCTATTTGAATCTTAACTCCAAGTATATAATTTGCTTCACCTATATTTTTCATCTCAAAAGTTAAAGATAGTTATTCTTTAACAACTATTATTGAATCTAGACTATTCCCAACTGATAATATATCATCCACATAAAAGGATAATATTACAATATTATTTTCAAACTGCTTAATGGAAACATAGTGGCTTTCATTAATCATTTGGAAATTATTTGAGGTCACTTCTCGATGAAACCTTAAATACCACTGCCTAAAGGATTATTTTAGTTCATAAATGGACATTTGAAACTTACAAACTTTCTTTTCCTTTCCATTTTCTATGAAACTTAACGGCTATTCCATATAGATTTCTTCATCTAGTTCTCTATTGAAAAATGCAATTTTCACATCCATTTGATGTAATTCCAAGTCTAAACTTGCAATTATAGTTATGATTAGTCTAATTAAATTAAATTGTACAACATGTGAGAAAGTATCCTCATAATCTATGCCCTTTTGTTGTGTATACCCTTAGCTACTAAATGAGCTTTTTATCTTTTAATAAATCCATCTGCTTGTCTTTTAATTTTAAGAACCCATTTGTTCCCAATAGCTTTTCACCTAGATGGAAGATCAACTAAATCTTAAACATGATTTGTCTTCATTGAATCCATTTCTTCTTCCATTGCTCTTTTCCATTTTTCCTTAGCAGGATATGATAGAGCCTCTTGAGCTATGTTTAGCTCTTTATCATCTTATGGAGTAACCATAAGTGCTATCGCTTCAATCTAAAAATGACATCTAGGTACACTTTTTTGATTACTCCTACGTAGTAAGGTTGATTATGGAGAATCCCACTTAGATCAATAGGTCGAGGTACAATTATTTATTCCTTGTTCCCTTGATCATGTGTTTCATAGAGAGATATTTCCTTATCAATCTCTCCTTTACTAGGAAATTCATTTTTTAAAAATGTGGCATCTTTAAATTCAATTTTAGTTATACCTTCATCTTCGTTTTCTCCAATAAAAACATAACCTTTTGATTGTTCTAAGCATCTAATAAAGATACATATCTTTCCTATACTTATGGGATGTATTATGAATGTAAGTAGTAGACCCCTATGGTTGTAAGATGCTTAAATCTGGTTTTCTATTTGTCCAAAGTTCATAGGGTGTAGAAGTAACTGACTTACAGGGCACTTGGTTAAATATAAAAGTAGCAGTCAATAAGGCATCTTCCCAATGGGTAAGTTTGCTTGAGTCATTATTGACCTAACCATTTTTAATAATGTCCTATTTCTCTTCTCAGCAACTCCATTTTGTAGAGGAGTATTAGGAATTGTTATCTATCTTGTAACCCTTTTATCTTCACAAAGCTCTTTGAATTGTTTTGACAAATATTTACATCCATGGTCAGTTCTTAAAACTTTAATTTTCTTGTCTAATTGGCTTTGAACTGTATTTATATAGCATTTGAAACACTCTAGTGCTTCTTATTTATGGGAAATCAAATAAACATGACCAAATTGTGAATTGTCATCAATGAATGTAATAAAACACCATGCTCCATTTCTTGCCCTTAAACTCATTGGACCACATATATTAGAATGCATTAATTGCAATGGATTTTTAGTTCTCAGTCCATTTTTGGATGGTCTTCTAGTTGCTTTACCTGCTAGGTAATATTCACATAAGGTTATTTTCTAAATTTGAAATTGATCTTAACAATCCTTCTTTTGCTAGTCTGTTCATTCATTCTTGACCTATATGACTTAACCTAGCATGCCAAACATTCATATCTAAAGTAGAAGTAGAAGCAAAAGATAAAGCATAACAATTATGTTCATACATATTACAAATATTATCATAAATTGTGTCTAGTACAATAAAACCATCAGAGAGAAAACCAGAACCATAATAAGTTGTCCCATTACAAATGTCTACTAAGTTATCATAGAAATGAACATTAAAGTCATATTTAAGAAGAGATACAATAGATACAAAATTTCATCAGATTTCTAGAGCATATAGAATGTCATGTAGGATTAGTGTTCGTCTACCATGCAAAGTCAACTTGTAAGATCCAATGCCCTTAACTTCAACCTTAGCATTATTTCCTACATACAGCCCATTTGCTTTTGAAAAGCAGCTAGCAGTACTCCACAAAAGATTATTGATCCTTAGCTACATGGTTTGTGGCTTATGAGTCTTTCTCTGCTTAGTATAGTCACGAGCAAAGTGACTTATCTTTTGACAAGCATAGCACTTGACCTTGGTCAGGTCAAGCTTCTTTCCACTACATTTTTCTTCTTAAATTCTTTCTTGGCCTTCTTAAAATGGCCATATCCTTTCTTCTTATTAAGGTGCTTGCCTTTTTTCCCCTTTGGCTTTAAAGTTCCAGTAGTTTCCGTTATATAAGCATGACCAAAGGATTTAACAGCCTCAAAACATTCATCTTCAAGTTCCAAATGATGAGCAACATCATCAAAAGTGGTAATGCTCTCATTGTGGGTCAAGTTGACTTTCATATGCTCCCAGTTAATAGGATGAGATCTTATCATAGCTTGAACTTGCTATTCATCCATAAGGACATGACTGGCTGACTTTGATTCTTTAATCATGTTTGACATCTTTCTCAGGTGCTACTTTATGGAATTATTAAGACATAGCTTATAAGTGTTAAACTTAATAGTTAGCCTTCTAAGCTTAGTTGTAAAAGTACCCCCAAACTTATCTTTCAAGGTAATCCACATGGCTTGTGCAATATGATATGCTTTATATTCACACATGAAATCATCAAACCATGTAACTTAGCACTATAATGCGAGTTATACTGTCCTTTTTCTTCTAAGTTTGAAATGCCTCTTGATTTCTTTTATGTTGTGCTATATTTCCATGCTCAAGCTCGAGCATAACATTAATAAGTGGCTTTTTAGCATCTTGCTCCTCAAGGATAAAAGAAACCTTGTGGTGCCAAAATTTCCAATTGTCACCAATTAATTTCTCATCCTTGTTAAGCTCAGCTATTGTGTTCTTCATAGTCATAATTAATAATTCAAATATCTATATAGACACAACATAGTTAAATATATACACAATATCACAAATTTGTAATAAATTTAATTAAACTAACAATAACATGATTAGATTCATGATCGGAAGTCTATATATGTCTTACTTCCATCACATGTGTCCTAATAATGCTATTATTTTTTTATTAAATTTATATATAAATAATATTTTTTAACAAATTATAGTTCTTAGATGATCACATATTTTCTAATCTAAGAATCTCCACTAAAAAAAAGTATAATAATTAATAATAAATAAATAAATGCAATAAATAAATAAATCATATAATTTAAATACATTAATTCCAAAATTACATGAATTAACAAAATATTGTACAACATATTTAAACACCCTAAAGATGTTTCATCTTATCAAATAATTTCACATTAGCATAATCAATCTCATGCCCATAATTATAAGCAACATTTTGTACATCATAATGAATTCCTCTCATATGCTTAATAAGCCCTTTTAAATGTATTCCCTTTTCATGTGAACTATGCCCAAAATGTCATGCACTTTTCATATTGGAGAATTGAGGAAGTAAGATAGAACGTCTGACATTAGTAATAATGCAGCATTCTTCTATAAGCTCTATTTCAGCTATGCACCTATAAAAATTTAAGCTTTTCCAATTCTTTTCTTTATTTGGCTTAACATTTTCTCTCAATTCAAACTTGATGGGTGTCCAAAATTCATCATTAGGGAGTTGATCAAGCCTAAAGCCCATAAAAATTGTGAAATTTTGATGCCATTTCTTATGAGATAAGATTTTAAATTATCCATAATATTTTTCATCTCATAAATTGTTGTTGAACTCTTTTATTTGAATCCATTTTGTGACTCATATAAGTTTTTGTGCTCATAATGTCCTTATAAAATGAAGGAAATTAATTTATCATAATTTTATATAATTTTTAAACATTTAAAACACCAAAAATAGGCCAAAAATTCATTAAAAGTTAAAAAAATTCCAAAAATATCAAAAACATATACCAACATGAAAATCACGAATTTAGGGAATTTTAAGTTCAAAAACCATCTTAAAAATCCTTGGCACATGCCCCCACGTGCTGTTGGAAACTTGTGATATCAAAAAATTAAAAAAATAATAAAATAATGCCTCACATGCGCCATAGGTGGCATGTGCGATCCATGCGTCATCATGGAGGGCATTTTTTACCAGTTTGACCACTTTACTTACATCCTATCATCCTTGGCTTTCTATTAGTATCTTCATTTGGCCATTTAGTGCCAAGGGTGGATCACACTCTCATGCAAAAGTGGCCCTTACACTTCATCTTCAATCTTGTGTTTTAGAATTTTCAAATTTTGTAGGGAATTTTGTGATTGTTTAGCCTACTTCGTTGTTTCATATCTCATTCAATTTTAATCCATTTTTTTAAATCAGTGGCATTTGAAAAGCTTGTTCTACATGCTATTTTTTCGTATTAATTTCATTTGGAATGATGTAATGTGTAATATTTGATTTCTCCATAAAAATACGAAACTAACCAAATATAAAAGTAAGTCCCCTAAATAGACAGATTTGAAGCTAAATAAAATTAAGAAAAAATTCTAAATAATAGAAAATGAGGATATAAAACTTAAGATACTCGAAAACCAAAGCTAGAGTAGTTCAATAAAATTGCCGAAAATATAATGGCATTTTTGTAATTTCAGGCACATTTTTTAAAATTCTAGGAGAGATTTTTAAATGAGAAAAATGAGTCTCCTGGTGTTCTCAGAGGCTTTAAAAATCATAGAAACATCTAGAATGGTTAAAACCCTTCTAATCTACATTTTAGAACATCAATTGACTAAAACTTAGACCAGACTATTTGATAAGGTTTTAAATCCAATTTGGGTGAAACCAAAGGCGTTTTATGAATTAGAAAATCTAAATTTTTATATGAAAAAAAAAGATTCTAAAAAAGGATTTAAAATGAGCTCAAACAAAATTGTCAAAATGTAGTGGAAAATTAGTAATTATGGGAAGAAGTCAACATATTTTTTTCTATTTAATTTTCATCCCCACCGACCTGAACCAATGCTAAATGGAATGGAAATGGCATGAAAAATGAGAGAAGATAGAGAAGAAAAAGAAAGCTAAATAGGTAAGCATACATGCAAAATCTCATGTTATGGTAGTTAGTAACCTTGCTCTACTCCTCATGCTCTTTGTAATGGTGGTTCCAACTTTATGAAAAGATGATCTTGGTGGCTAACCTCATGAGAAAAAGTGGAGGTTTGGAGCAACCAAATAGAGCAAGAGAATCACATTTAGTAAGCTTTCAAATGAGGTATGTCATGTAATAGAAAGACTTGTTTTTCTTTGAATTTCAATGGCTTCTATATTAGGTCTAAAGATAGAAACTAGAGAGGAGAAGTGAATTTGGATAAAACTTGATGGAATCAAGGGTTTTGGAGTGTGAGAATTAAGATTATGCTAGTGAAACTAAAAGAGAAGCTTTAAAATGCAAGTTGTGATGCTTAGGGATTTTGTTGCACCTAACTATTCTTGAAGCTTTCTGAGGATAATTTAGCATATGTAAGAGTATGTATGAGTCCATAAGACATCTAAGAAGCTTCACAAATGCCAATTCCCTAAGAAAAACCAAGACAACTCCATGAATGCTATATGCTTGCATAGTCTCAGGTAAAACATAATCATGTATTTAGGGAGTGTTTTAAATTATTCAAAGCTTAAAATGAGACTAGATATGATAGAGGAACATCAAATGAAGCCTTAAAAAATATTAGAAACCTTGGTTTGTGAGATGGAGGTATAAGTTCTATAATGAGACATAAAGAAGCAACTTATAGATAAGCTCCTTAAAATGAATTTGTGATGATTCCAAGGAGTCTAAATGGAGTCAAGAGACCTAGATTGAAGGAGAAAATGGAGCCAAGATGTAACACCATAATTTCTTAGCTCATTTCATACTATCTCCATGTTTAACATCAATCATTTCATGGAAGAACGAAGAAAATAGCAAAAAAATAATGAATATTTTAGCGTTGCGTCACGTATAAAAATTTCATTCGGTGTCACGTGGACCATATGAGCTCATGTATCATATTATCATATTTAATTGCATGGATATAACTCATTTCCATCACCAAAAGTGGCCTACATCTCGTGGAAACCAAAGGGGAGCATAAAACACATATATGCATTTTCGGCCAGAATTTTCTCATTTCTGTCACAAATTTTGGAAAATCATAAATAATTTTAAAAAAATATAAATAATACAATCTTTGTCATTATAGAAAGCTACACATATTTACTTTATGATAAAAATATGTTCAGGCCATGAAACACCACATAGAAGACGTTTGACATTCGAAAAGTTGTAGAGGTCTGACTGTCTGTTGGTATTATTATAAGTTTCTGCAGCAAATTTAAAAAATACTTAATTAATTTCAAAAAAAAATAATCAATTCAAATGATACCAATCTAGAAAGATAAAGATGTTATCTAGAGGAAAAAAATAAATTCAGACTAGTTTAGGTACACCCAGACCTCGAAACCTAATCAAACAATACCTGAGGTTAGTTTGGGTGCTTGATACTGGGTAGAAACTTTAAAAATTCATATCTCCCTCTCTAGACATATAAATTGGGTGCTTCTAGTTGACACAAGTTACTAGGAATGTATAATTTCTTCCTATAAAATTTTGTGACAATTAGACATCATTTGGCCCCTGAGTGATAGAAATCATTTTTGGACCTGAGTGAACAGTACATAGACCAAAATTAGAATTTTTTCAATTTTAAAAATTTATCAAATATTCTCTAGATCTCCAAAAATTATATTCTTTAACTTTTCAAAAAGCTCTCAACAATTTCTAATTGCATGTCAAATCTCAAATCAAGAAGAGCTCATTTGGACAAAAAGTGTATTGGTTTTTAATATAGTCAATTTTTGCTCCATATAGGATACCAAAGTGTCAAAATGATTTTCCTTTATGTTTGGCACCACTTGGGTAAGTCTAAAAGCATGATTATGACTTGTATGATCTATCCAAATGGTCCCAAATCTCATGCATCTCAATTTAGCTATTCCACTTCCATTTATACACTAATGCATCAAACTTCCAAGAAGCAAAATTTGCCATTTCATACTCAATATACATTCTAATGGTCACATAACATAATCTATCATTTATACATCACATATTAACATAATTATACATGTTCAAGTAGTCATAGGTCATATACAATAATGGAGTACATCAATTGCCATCCATAAGTCCTTAAAGTAACAAAATCTAGACATTTTGATGTCAAGCTCTCATCTCTCATGTGGTTGGCTTCCATTTCCTTGATCCCTTGATCCACCAGTATGTTAGATTATTGGAGAGGAGGGAATGAGATTCAAAAAATTTTAATAGCTCATCTCCCATTCAATCATACATAAAATATGCAAAATAAGTCTTACAAATGCATGCATGGCATATGGATATGTGCAATCATTCGAGAAGCATTAATTTGAAAAAGTCATACATAGCATACACAGACTTGCCAAGGAAATGGATTAGCCTCTCCCATTCACTTGTGGATTTTGAACTTGTCTCACCCATTCTTTAAGAGGTTCTTGAACTCAACCTTACTCTTGGGAGTCAACTTCATTTTTGGGAGACTCCTTACTTTGTCTTAATCAATCTTAAGGGTTTTTGACTCATTCTCACCATGGTTAAGGATTCTTGGCCTCACCACACTCAAGCAAACCAAAGCAAATATCATAAACATCATTTGAAAAACATAATACATCATCATGGTACCATGGCATGTAAAATCATGCTAAAATACTTTTCATAGCTTAAAACACACATATACACATTCAAAGACAAGTAAAGCAAAAAAATCATGCATGAGAGAAGGTGGAAAGAGCTACCTTAAAAGCAACAACACATTTTTTCTCTTGAGTTTCCTCTCTTTTCTTCAACTTCACATACACAAAGGTGTGGGAATGATTTCTCTTGGCCTAAACACAATTTATGGAAGCCAATTAGGTTTATAGAATTAATTTTAAGGCCACATAACTTGCTTAGACTCTAGCTTAACCTATAAACCCCTTTATGGTTCTAAAAATACACCTAATGAAGCAACACCCATCAAATAAATTCTAGGCTCTATTCTTTCCTTTCATATATAATTCTTGACTCCTTTTAAGCCTCTTGGAGTTATCACATAATTAAAATAATGAGCCTAACTACATGTTGCTTCTTTAGATCATATTATGGAACATATAAGGCCAACTCACTTTTTATGATTTCTAAATTTTTTCCAAGGTCTCCACTCATCTTCACTCATCATATATGACTCAAAAATGGGTTTAGAACAAATTAAAACTATCCCTAGGTACACAGACCCATCTAGGCCGAGGCTATGAAGGATTTTAGCTTCCATGGAGCTTGCTTTATTTTGTTAAGGGAAGATGCACATGAAAAGACTTCTAGGGATCTTAGGAGTTCATTCAAATACTTATTTAAGTTTAGGAATCATTGTATAAAATCATATTTTACAAGGAACACTTGAAACCCTAGAATTTGAATCTTGAATTTCCATGGTTATTTGTTAATTCTCTTTGCATATTTTTAATCTCCACACCTTTTTTTCTAAGAATCACTCTTGGTTCTTCCTAAAAACCAAGCTCTCCTAAGACTTCTTGAGTTGGGCTAAATGGGTAGAAAAGAGGAGCAAGGGGTAGCAACCATAGAAGAATAAATTACCTTATTTTTTCTTATTTTCTCATTTGAATCTTATCTTCTTTGAGCTCTTTTCTTCAAATCCGAATTTTCTCCTTAATTTCTCCCTTAAAACATATTTATAAACTTCATTATAATCATAGGAAACAAAAGAGAATGGAGGAGAAAAGGTTTTGGAAGGAAGAAAGTATGAAAAACTATCAAAATTCCTTACCTTCAGGCCTTGATTTCTCCTCCTCTTCTTCTTCCTTTGGTGCTACTCTCCTAAGGTTGTTTCTTTGGTTTAGGGCAGAAAAATGTGAGGCTAAGTGTATGAGAGAGTGGAGCGCCCTATATATATAGGTGGAGGAGAATGGCTTTTTCAAAAATTTTTATTTTACCCTTCAATTTTAGCATTTTGTTTTTAATTCATTTTAACTCCTTTTTGAGAACCATCTTTTTCATTATAAAATATACATTTTTAATTTAGTAAAATGTCTTTGGAATCACTCAAATTGGAGCTAAAACCTTCCCGAACGAATTCGTCAAAATTTTGGTATATCAACATTAGAAAATGTCCACTGGAAGAGTTTTAACTGTCCCAGGGCTTCTCATAGTTTTCAAGGTCTCTGAGAACCCCGGAGAGCTCAAATCTTTCATTTAAAAAGCCCTCCTATATGAATTTCCAAAATTTCTCAAAATTACAAAAATGTCATTACGTTTCGTAAGTTTTTCGTAAGATTTCTTCATTCTAACTATATTTTTATTTTTGTTTGAGCCTAGGATTCTCATTTTTAAGAGTCTAGAATGTTACTCAAATTTTTTGGGCTTTAACTAATTTATTTCGGGGGACTTGCTTTGAAAACATGTCTATTTTCGTCATTTAACGAAAACCAGACATTACACGAGATCTTAAATTCCACTAGTTGCTTCATTGTGTCTTGTATGAAAGCATAATGGAGTCATATGAGAAAGTAGCTTTGCATAAAGTTTGCATAAGGCTAAAGCTTATACTCATGAGTAATTCATGTCTCATTTGATATGTTTAGGCTAAGAGAATCAAGTGCCACCAAATTCCATAAACTTAGCCAAAAAATGGAGGGTAATTTAAGGAAAAAGTATGTTACATTAGCTTCAAGGTAGCTTTCTAACCTTTCTTTCATACATTCCTTGGATGTTTATTTGTCCCTGAGTGCTTATATGTATGTTTGAGTTATGAGAAATGTTTTTAGCTATTGCTTACTTTCTATAGTACCATTATGCATTTTGAAATGAGTTTATGGATGTGTTTTAACTTGAATGGGTATGGTGATGCTAGAAGTCCCTTAACAAGGGTGAGGATGAGCCAAAAGTTCCTAAAATTGGGTGAGACAAAACCAAAAGTCTTAAGAACAATGAGGCTTAGTCAAAAGTCCCAAGAAAAATAGGTGAGGTTAGACCAATGCCCTTGAGAACCTATGTATGTTATGCATGAGTTTCTTAGACATTAAAAATGTTTTTTGTATGTTCACTAGTAGCCTATATGCCATACATGCATTTTTTGACATGTCTTAGTATCTATTATATATGTTTGAAATGGTAAAGAACTATTGAGATTCTTTGAATCTTACTCTTCCTCTCCATATGCCTAATTATACCTAGGTGAGCCAAGAGAACAAAAGAATGAAGGCTAAAGGTCTTAAAGCATGACACTTTGACAAAGGAGTAGAGAATTAGACAATTTAATAGCATATTGATATCAAGAATTGTATTCATATCATGTATATGAGATGTAACCATTTGAACAAGTTCAAATGTATAGAATAATAATGTATGTACCAATCTTAAAGCCAAATGTATGTAAACGTAAGTTTTTGTCACACATGAGCCTATGTATGCATGTGTATAAATGTGAATGGCATATTGAGATTGAGCTCCATTATGATTTGAACCATTTGGCATACTTCCCTAGGTTATAATGGTGCTTTAGGACGTGCCTAAGTGGCCATGAAACCATAAGAAGATCATTTGGTGTTTTAAAGAACCATTTTGGACTTCAAAATTGACCAAATCTTGAGCTTAATCAAAATCTAACCCAATGAATAAGTTTTTCTATAAAATTTGGCTACTAAGTAGGTCTCATTTAGATATTTTCACAGAGTCAAAGAGCACCCAATTTGGAACTCTAGAGAATTTATTATGATTTTTTGAAATTGGCCAAATTATGTAGAAATGGTATGTGCACTGTTCATATTATCAGTTTATGTTTCTATATCACATGTAGGTCAAATGAAGTCCAATACCTATGAAATTTTATAAGTCTAAAGTAGATATCATAAAATTTCCATAGCCACTAAGATCACGTTATTTAGAGCTCTATAGAGGGATAACCAAATTTTTGAAGTTGTATGATAGTACCAATAATGCAGTTTGACCTTTGGTATTGTTCTATCAATTTTCGTAAACTAAAGGCCACTACAATGGTCTGGAATTATTTTTATCATTAGTTAACATCTAGAGCTTTTCCAAAACGTATGGTTTGCTTGATTTTTAATTTTTTAAAATTAATTATAAAGTTTCAAAATTTATATCAGAAACCTATGACAGTAGACCTGGTAGCTAGCCCTTTGGTATTATGCTATTATTTTTCAAGGTCCATTTGATGTTGTCGTGATCTAGAATGATTTTTATCCTTTATTTGACATTCAGAGCTTTCCAGAAAATTATTATTTTCTTTATTTTAATTTTTTAAGAATTAATTATGATTTTTCAAAGTTCTTGCCAGAAAGCTATCATGGCAAACCCAGGAGCAACTTCAAGCTTTTGTGTTCCATGGTTTCTCAATCCAAGTTGTAAGCCTCCAATTGTGTTATTTCTGATATGTATGAGTAGGTCATGGATGAAAATGAGTTGAGACAAATTTAAATGACCCACGTGGGTAAAATTAAAACAAATTCGATGTCCATGCACCTTAGTTCCGTTGCCAAAGTGTGCAAATTCCACTTAAATGAGTATGAAATGTTTTGCATGTTATGCATGGGGTGTATGAACTTAAAATATTACACAATGTATAGTAAACACTAGCCCTCAAAAGTTGGCTATTTAACCATGCAAAATTCGAAAGTTCATGTTAAATTTTCTCAAATTTTGTAATGAATTTTTACCAAAATTTAACCATAAGTTCTACACTATATGGGCATCTTATAGTACAAAAATTATGGTCTAAAAATTCATCTACAATTATTTACCATTAAACCCCAAAATTCTTAGTTTTTTATGAACTTCCTCAATCCTATTCAATTCTGAACAAAAATTATATCATCATGCATGAAATTTAACATATGATCCATGGGAATAGAAATTACTATGAAACCAGGCTTTGATACCAATGTAAGTATAAAATACATTAATCATAAAAAAATTTACCCATTCTTGATGTAGAAGAAGCAGATCTTCAATAATTGAATTCCACACGGGTTGACAGAATCACAATTATGGATTCTGAAAGATTTCCATAGCAAAAAACACTTAAAAAGAAGATGAATTTGTTGTGTTGGAAAAATTCAAAGTCTCTCTTCTCTGTTTTTCTTTTTGGTTTTGTTTCACCAAAAATTTTGACAATAACTTCATCGTTCATAAAAAAAATTGCAAATTATTATTATAAAAAGTTGTTAGTTTTTTCCCTCTAAAAATAATTGACCATTTGAGTTTCAAATTTCAATTTAATATATTATGAATAATAATTAATTAAAAAATAATTAAATCAATTATTAACTAATATTCATTAGATAGATTATGGGTCAGCCCATCATGAGCGATCTAATAGTCTAATTGCAAATCTAATAATTTAACACTACATGTGGTTACTAACTATAACTGGGAAGCAAATGAGTAAATCCCTATATCATTGTTATGAGAGTCTCAAAAAGGAACAAGTCTTTACATAGGTGCTCTTATGATTTTGATAATATCAAGAGATGAGTTAGTACTTACTTTTTTAACGTACATCATATAGTCTTGATAATTTGGTCTAAAGGAGTATTACTTAAAAAAAGTAACTAATTTTGATTTAAATGATATGTGGGCAAAAGAAAGACTACTCAAGATATAGATAGGTATGCTGGTATTTAAGGCATGCCCATTATGAAGTTGTTTTAGTAACATCTTAAGTATAAATACTATGAGAGAGGCAGCTTAAGTAAAATAAAATTCAAGAGAGATTATATTTGCCATGAATACAAAATATGTTGTATATAAGTGAACTTAGGACATCCAAGGCACATATATAAACATGTATTATATATCTAAGGGATTGGTCTTTTATGTTGATCTTAAAATACAATTTCTAGGATAAGAACTTTTGAAAATTGTGCTTGAACGGTCAAGAGGAGCAAAGAGTTCTATATTGTTATCTCATCATATGTGAGTGTAAAATATTAGATTATTGAGTCGCTTATGGTTGGTTGACCTAAATTCATTTATGCAACTTACTAGAACTAATTAATTAATATTAAAATTTCTTTATTTTTTTTAGAATTTTAAGTAGTTAATTAATGGGTTTCATTTTTAAAAAAAAGACAATTAACGTGCTGTGATTATGCATTACGTGGATGAGCGAGAGAAGCCAAAGATTGATAGAGTTTTATGAAGATAAAGACACACAGAGAAGAACCTTTTCTTCCTTTCACTTCCTTTAGTGAATTGGTACGTCTATCAGGGAACAAAGGTTGCAGTCTAGATTGTAACTATGTTCGCACTGCATGGGACAATACATCAGGGCAAAATTATCTGGTACAAAAGGCAAGTACCCCGTTTTGTCTTGTGTTTCTATCAATCCCCAAATTCAGCTCACTTGCTTAGCCTTTGGATTTTTTTTGGGGGGGGGGGGGGGGGGAGAGGAGGTGGAGAAATATCAGAAACTTCTACACTTTCCATGTCTCCCATTTTCGGATTTAAGCTCTCTTTCTCCTCCATCAGGTTAATCTTCAGCTTCCCATCATCGCTATCACTTCATCGTCTCTGCCGCTCCTTTCTCCAGCCAAGAATCTGTGCAAAACAGCAGCAACTTGGTCTGCAACTCCAACTCCTCATCCTTTTGGTTAGTAGATTTCTTCTTCTTCTTTACCCACCCCCCCCCCCCCCCCTCTTTTTTCTAAAGCTTCGCGTCTGCTCCTTCTTTTCCTTCGGGTTTGAGCTGCTATCCATGATTTGAGGCTTCTTCAAGCAAGGGGCTGCCTAAGCTGAAAATGAGCTCCTTCCATCTCTCCAACGTCTGCTCTGTTCTTGTAGCTTCCTGGCAACTGTGCAGCAACGTTAGTTTTGGTCCCATGGTATCTTTGTTTCAGGTGGGTTTCGGGTCCCATTGGACTTGTTTGGCTTTTGTTTTCCCTTTGGATTCTCTAGAGTTAATTAATTGGGCATGCATGGTTCTGTATTAAATGGAATCTACGAAGCTTGTTCGATTAGATTCTGAATTTCTTGCAACTGACGTTGATGAGGTTTAGATGCTTCTTTTACGATGAATTTCTGTAGACGCGTTTGATCTTGTAATGGTTTCCAACTCATGTTTTGAAGATCACTTTTGTCTTATGTGAGCTTGGGTATTGTATGTTAAGATTAAATAATATATATTTATACGTAGATTTTTGCCTTGTAGTATCATTAATGTTATGGCTCCACATCCCCACGCCACGTGGCTTATTAGATTTGGTTGGATGTTGGTTTTGCAATAGTAAGTTACTATATTACCTTTTTGAATTAATAGGATTGTTTGTATGTGTTATAGGATTATGAAAATAATCCAACACCTTGGTTTATAATGGTTTCTACTATCACAACTTGTTATTTGCTATCCTCTTCTGTGTTTGGGTATGGTCTAGCAATTTGGGTTTACTTTGATGAAAACATTGGGCAAAACCTTAAATTTATTTTGTAATTTTTGGCTGCCTCTTTTTGAATGGAAGTGTTGGATAAAATCAAAACCTAGTTTGATCAATATTATTTTATAACAACTAGTAACTAAAATTTTCGACATCACTCTCACGTTCATTAGCATGACTTGTTAAATTTAAAAGCATAATATAGTATACAATATTTTTATTATATGATTATATACTAATGATGAAGGATTTCTATACTAAATTTCATGTCTTTTCCCTTGACTTCAAGTAGATTGACTCATAAAATTTCTCTTGACTTGGGATTGAATTAAATAAGAAACTTTTTGTGTTTATTCACTATCTTACCTTGATGAGTTGATTCTCCCAGATAATTGTGCAAGTTTGCAATTAACAAGTTTTACACAGCCAAGAGGAGAATGAAGTATAAATTAGTCGGTATTTTGATTATACAAGAAAAGTAAGACGATCCTAATTTGAACGAAGCATAAATCAGTTTCCCGTAGCATCGGTTTCTTTGTCCAATATGGACAAGGTGTTATAAGCTTTTCATATTGCTATGTAAGTTGTTTGTGCTTGAGAGTATCTGTGGCTTTCATACTTTTGTTGGAAAATGCTTATAACTTAATTAAATTGAAGTTAGAAACATAAATGACAAGAGTTTTGGGTTGAGTTATAGGGAATCTAAAGACATAAGTGGTAGGAAGTATCAATTCTACAACTAATGCATCGTGAGTTGATAATATCCCATCACATGCTCTCTTATTTTATGATTTCATATTTTGTATCTTTATATTTTGTGAAAGATCATGGCTTCTTAAAACTCCTGAAATCCTATTTGCATAGATTCTCAAACAAAAAATTTTTAATTAGATTGCATCTCTTAAATTGTAAGTTGTTGATACATAGATAGAACCAATGGGAGTTATGTTGAGAAATTTTTAAAAATCCCTTTATTATTTACTTATGAGAAATATTTATAGACAAAGTGAGTTAGTATAATTTTGTAAATAGCACTAACATTTTATGAAGGTATTGGCCACAAAATACTGGTTGTTAATAATAATTTTGTTAGTTTTTGGCACACCAAGACTGGACCTTAGCTAGTAAGGATCTGTAGGAGATATTAGTCCCGTGTGACATCTATTACGCATAGAATGGAGATATGTGATTCTTGCGAGCTGAAACTTATGATCGTTAATTATTTACTCATGTGGGTTGTATGTCCATGACTGTTTGATTACTTATCTATATAAATTGTGTGCCATGAGTATTATTCTATTATGAGAAAAGTCCTTTTAGTAAAAAAAATGCTTTGAAATAATTGGATTTGAAACCTTTTAAAAGCATCTTAAATTTTACCTAATTTATGTTATTCCTATTTTCACTAATTTTTGAATATGCGATTGTCATTATTCCATATGCATTTCATATTTGAACCTTAAAAGGATTTGTCCACTATATGGTAAAGCATGAGTTCATACTTTTAAATCCATGAAAGGTATGCGCATAAGCTACCTTGATTTATTTATTCATTTGTTTAATTATCTATGTATTCCTTTCTCAAATTGTGGGATATTTTTTCACTTGTTGAATATTCGACATATCAAATAATAAAGATGAGTCAGGATCATCTTTAGCACTCTAGTGAAGGTCAACGTTTCTTTTGGATGAGTCCTGCTTTAATTTGTGTGAACAACATATCTTTTGTTACATTGGTGTAGCTATTTATAATCTAAATGTAACTCCACAAAATTCACAAGTAAAATCCCTCATTCCAATATAGATTGGATTGGTTATTAGAAAATGAGAATATAGCTCTCCTCATTGTATTGTTATTGGACTATTGTAAAAATTGAGATATCCTAAGAAATTTCTCTAGGGAAAATGAGAATTTTATCTTGTGATCAAAGTTTTAAATTAATGAATTTGCATTAACAAGTGAGTTCTTAAATTGTATCTTCTTGTTAGCATTTCTACACTGAGAAAGTACATTTTTGTATATCGCATTAAGTTTACGAATGTGAGATTTGTCGTCACATCTCCAATTTTGGGATGTGATACCAATAATACCATAACTGGGGTAGAGAGAAGATATAGCAAACCAGAAATGAAAAAGAAAGGAGGGTACATGAAAACTTAGAAGTGATACATAGCATCAACTACTCATAGAGTAGTATTAGTAATAAGCAAATAAAAACTCAGGTTGGCATAGGTATGAGAAGAAATTAGAATCTTCCTTTCCGAACTCGTGCCCAAGCAATGGCTGCAACTGCAATACCCCCCAAATGAGCAGATCCTGATACATGACTGTCTCCCTACAATGTGAAAACCGCGTTTTAGTTATCATGTCATGGAATAGATAGTGAGAGCTGGAGTTCAAGGATATGTTTGGATTGAGGAGAGTAGAAGATAAGAGAAGGAAAGGAATATTTGATGCGGACATTTTCCTTAATTTAGATTGAAATCAAACATTCCATTCTCCGCCATCCAAACATAGCCTTAAAGCCGTGCAAGCACCAATCAGTTCACCATAAGATAATGGATGATCATCATCAGAGAGTGCTTAGTAGGAGTGAAAATAGGAGAAGTGGAAAGGGAGAAATGGGAAACTAGCATGATAATGATACGTTGCCAACTTCCACCCTTCTCCACTCTTATTTTCAGCTAAACATGCCCCTGATCAAAGGGAGATTGTCTTGGCAGAAATCTACGGCATCAAGATAGTAACAAGAGATGTCAAGAGAAAGGCATGGCACAAACTAGTGATTTACACGGGAATTTTCATATGACATTCATCAGACCTATTGCGTGACATATGTTTGGATTATAGCGTACTTAATTTTAAAACAGCTTGTTGAAATTAATATTAATGTCATGAAACACTAGTTTATGATTAACTGATCATTTCCCTAAAAGAGAAGCTGCTTAAGCTGGAAAATGCTAGAAAAGATGTTGGTAAATAAAATAAACAAAGTCTAGAGAGTGTCCGCCATACCTCTATAATCCTCAATACATCTCTCCCAATCAAATAGATGGCCTAGATAAATAGTAAAACAATATAAAAAGATCTGTAAGGATGTGCATTATCGAGTTCATTCACATAGCCGAACTAACATAACCTTGAGAAGAGCTTACAAACAAGGCTGCAGGAACTGGCAAAATAACGTCGACGTAAATGGTTGCCTTCGGAAAGAGGAATATATAAAGCAGAACAACTGCATTCACAGCTCCACTAGCACCCTAAACATGGGGAGATTCTACTCATATTAATTTATACTGTCAGATTGACCAATGTTTCAACTTCCAAGTGATACAAGTAAATAGCTGTTTTCAATTTGTTGAAAAGAAAAATAACTTTTAAGAAGACACAGCATCATAACAATAGATATTTCCTCCAACTTAAAAAGCTTGGTGGAGTTTCCATGGCCAGCATATAATTGACAAATTCTGGAGGAGTGAGGACAACATGTGATAAATAATAGGCAAACATAGATATGCATGTCTTAAAAATAAAAGAGACTCTAGAATTAAAATGGGATAAAATCAATGACTTTGATAAATTATAAACCAGAAAAGAACTTTCTATCCTGAAATACTAAGGAACAAAGAGAAATTAAATGTACAAGCACGAAATTCTGTTGCATGATTTTTGCATTGAATTATGTTCAAAAAAATAAAACAGATAAAAGCAGATATGATGCCCAGAATATGTATTGCTTATCAAGGATATAGTCGACAAGTCATCCTAACAACATCTGTTATCAAACACGATGTTCCACTCCTTGGAGAGGAGGCTCAAGGCCATTATGATGTAGTTACTGAAAGCTTACATATGCTTGTTGCTGCCAAACATCCGTACCCTCCGTACCCTGTATCAGAACAGAAAGAAAGGTTAAAACTCACTCGAAAAATTGAAGAACTTATCGCATGTCTTGTAAAGTAAAATATTCAACCAAACAATTTAAGTTCCAACCAAGAAGAGAATAAGCTATCATAGTATTAAATGCAATTTATCATTTATCACTGATCAACTTAGGCACAATCTTATTTATTATCACTGTATACTACATCAAAGAGATCCTTTTTATTTTGATCTTCCTTTCCACATTATTTATAAAACTTATTTCTGAACCAAGGTGAACCAAACATTCATCAAGCAAAGATCTAGCGTTTAACATTTCAGATTAGAGTAGATATTTAAAAAGGGCATCATTGAACAATAAGTATAATATTTACTTTTTTTTTTAGGGCTGTGGTATTGTTCAAATCCAAATTTTCTTCATTTTCTTTTACCCAGAAAATGCTAAAATGTTTTAAATTTGACTAGTAAATATTTCACTCATCGTTATCATCATTAGACCTTTGACGTTTGTGCCATATAGGCTTGATGCACCAAGTAGAAAACTGAACCACCAACTGCCCCAGCAAGATACAACTTCAGCAAGTATCCAGCTCCGAAAACTCTTCCAATCTGACCAGTGGAAAAAGTTGCAGCATTAGAAGCCAATGGAACAAGTAATTCATTAAAAACAAGAAATAAAAAAACAAGCAAAAAAGAAAGGAATCCGGATAATACGTTAGCAACAAATAATACTAGACTTAAATTAAGACTTAACAAGCCATGACATAGGAAAATATATATCTTTATAAAAATTTATTAATTACGAATGCCAACAAAGAAGGTGGATATGACATTAACTATCAAATGGACCAACGACCATAATATTGTTTTTCTACCTGTTAAATTACTCTTCAAATCTTACGCACCAAATTTTGTAGCATACAGTTTTACTCATTAAACCCCAAACTCAACAGTCACCACATGGTGAGGTGTTATCTTCCTTTCCCATAAAAGGAAAACAAGAGTTTCTCAAATTTACACCTAGAGATGGTAACACCAAGAAACTCTTATCCAAATCAAGTCCAACCTATTCATCACAGTACAAGGCCCTCATAAAATATGATGAGTGCATAATCCTGAAAAAATAACAATTATATATATGAAAATTAAGGCATACTACTCACTATTCAACGATATATGTGTAAATTGAAGAGAATAAATAAAATGACATAAATCATGTTATTTAAAAAAAAAAAAAAAGAAAACTGGCTCATTATAAATATAAGGTTGTGTAATAGAAGGAAGATTTGAGTTCTCAAAGCTCAAAGCAAATGTGGAAGTGTCCATAAATGCATTAGGCTAATTGTATCCATTACTCCAGTAAGCTTAAACTAAGACATATTTCTTCTACAAAATATTTCCCTTTTAAGAATTCAAATATCTTAATTGGTATCACGTAACTAATGAAAAATTAATTTTAGATTGTTTTGGTTTTTTACAAACACAAGAATATTTAGTAAGATACGCATATAAAATCTGAAAAAAGGAAGAAGGAAGAGAAAAGATTCGAGAGAGAGAGATCAAGGATAAATATTCACACTCTAAGTAAGATCAACGCACATTTTCTCCCAAAGAAGTAGAGTCCAATCATTGTAGAAAAGATATGCAGAGCGTCGGAGTGGCTGAATGCACTGGTTATCAAAGTGTGCAAGCGTCCACACTTGAAATTGTGCAAAGAGATCTGCTCACAGAAAACACTTGAATTGGCAACCCAGATGAAGTATAATCCATACAGACAAATAGATTGAAATTATATATATATCTCTCAAGTCTGTCCTTCCACAGTATGTAGGATGGATAATGAGTTAGCTATTATATTTGTAACGAACGACATCGGCAGTCATTATATTTTATACTAATATTACATTGTTGCAGTACCAGTTAGCATGTTGTAAAAAATTTCCTCAGAAGCATTTAATGTATCCACTAAGGGTGTTCATGGGTAGGGCCAGGCTGGACATCTAGTATGTCGATGCCCAGCCCGATTAAGATATTGGACTTGTTTTTATACCCGTGGCCCGGCCTGAACAAGCCCGATTTTATGTTGGGTTAGGGCCGCTCGAGATTTTTTTTTTTATGAACTGATACTTGTAATATAAAAATATTTTTTTGTAGACTAATAGGCATATACTTCAAAATAATAGATTTTCATAACTTTTATGTTTTTTTCAATAATAAAAAAATAACTTGGTATTATCAAGCAAAATATAAGTTATACTAATATAATTAGCTTTAAGTAAACACATGTATTTTTATTATTCAACAAAAGAAATGTCAGTAAGCATGCATATTAATAATGAAAATAATTAAGAAATAGAGAGGGTTTAAGTAGATAATAAAAGTTGCAGCATGTTAAGAGAATTAGATGAAATAAAAATAAAAATATATATATAAGATCACAAGATATTAATAACTAAAAAAAAAGTACCTATTAGGACAAGTTGGGTAGAATATGTTTTCGCCCGTGACCCGGCTCAGCGCAATATAGTTTTATTTAAAGTTCTGTCCATTTATATTTTTGGCCCGACTCGATTAGGCCGAGTTAGGACGAGCCCCTAAGGCGAACCGAGCCAATAAATACCCCTAATATCCACCATGTACATGGAAATGCCATACAAAACAAACGTCTGGCAAATTATATCTACCCATGGCATCATCAAGGACCTGAAATTTTATAAATCGAGGAACTCACTGTAAAGTTTTCTGACATAAACTTTTTATCTGCTATCTTCCATAATGAAAAAACAGCAACATTAGCTATAATCAAGCCCAAAACCAGGTCATTACTCGTTAGTCCTTGGAACCATGATCTCCTGCGAATAGGAGAAAATATATTATTGGCATACCATATTATATGTAAACTATTAAAATTATGGATTTTCCGCCAACTATTAATAATGAAATTTGAAAATCCCTCAATTTGCATGCACCTGTTGAAAAGAGTGACAAGATAAAAGGGAGAAATTAACAGAAAACTAAATAGAGTTTTATCAACCACGGCACTCTTGTTTCTCACGAACATGCACAACAGTTGCAAATAGTATGAAATATATACTGTTAAGTAGTCAGTGGACGTGCAAGTATAAAAACAGCAAGAAGGACAATATACAATAGATAAAGCTTTTTTTTTTCAATGCAATATAAAAAAGCACATGAATAGAGCGACAAGACTTTTGATTGTCAAATTTAATTGGTGGAAGAGATCTGAGGTATTGCTGCACATTATATTTGAAAATGGCATGGTTTCTATACAAAAGTTTCATCCCCTCTTTTTCTTCCTCTGTTTTTCACTTCTTTCCAAACAATCAGGCATTACTTACACGCACATAGTATTGCCAAAATAAAAAGGTAATAAAGTTTAAGGAATTGAACTTCGAAAATAAAGAGTTTAAAGAGAAAATTATCATCAGTATAAATATGTTGGCATCCAGAAATTTCTAAACTTTCTCAGCACAAGAACATATAACTTTGCAGTACTAACAAATGCTAATGAGAAAAATTTAAATTTCACATGGAAAAGAAACCAGAACAGAGAAAAGGTAGTGGATAAGGTGATCGTCTCCAAAATCAAGCATCTCAGTAATCAACAATGTTAATAATCGTAATGCATTGCAACCCAAAACCCAGAAGCAGAGAGAATAAACCATAAGAAATTAAAGAACAATATCACCAAATGATGAATACATTGCCCTGGATCCTCTGTAGCACATTCTAATCTGGATCTCTTGCATTTAGTAACTAAATGCAGAATGCATGGGTAAATTTAACGAGAGAAAGAGAGAAGAAGAGAGATGATGGGACTGTGGATCCAATTTGAGTACATTCAATTAGCAGGGACATGGGTCAGAGTGATATGTAATCCAACTCACTCATCAGTCTAGCATCAGATGGTTAAAAAAATAAAAATAAAATACTTCCCCCCTTCTTGTGGAGATGATGGATAATAGGAAAGGCACAGTTCATTACAAAGAGTAACAAAGAAAAAGAAGCCGATACATTGGATATTTTCAGAATCCATAGCTTCCGTTCAGATTAAGTTCACGTTGATTTCTCATAATTATCAGCAAACTTTCTATAATAAGTTGTAAAAATGTTACTAGTGGTTGGACCTTTCTCTAAATCAATGTAAAATGTCAAAACTGTAAATGACTTTCATTTTCAGTAAGAACTTCTGAATTATGACATCAATGCTTAAAACGAGGATGACTCATACAGCTCATTGGTACGTCCAAGGTTCTTTATCATGAAGACTATTTCCTCAAGAAAACCAAGATAATTACCATCCATCACTGCGCGAACGAGAGTTTTGATTGACATCTAATCTTTTCCCATGAAATTGATCTCTCGAAAGCTTCGGCCTGGAACCTCCGCCCCTTCCGGTTGAAACCCGGCGGAGAGAGTTGGATGAATTCAACATGAAGTGACGAGCTAACACTGGGCCTGAGATGAACCCACGAAATCTCAAAGAAACGGTGGGCTCCAAGCGCCATGGGTGAAACGGGAGAAGTTGGTGACTTCGGAAAGAACCAGAAATGTAGAGAGGTGAAGGTTTGGGGAGAGAGTGAGTGTGGAAAATACGGTGGGTTTTGCCTGAGAGTGTGACAATTTTGTGAAGAAAATTTAGCATTTCTGATGGTCTTTGAAGACTAACAGAATTGTAAAAGGAGCCAACTTGGAATGGGGTTGGGTAGAATTGTGTCCTTGCGGAACCAGGAAATGTATTGAAATAGACTTCAACATCAACATTGTCTCGATTCCAAAGCCCTAACGGAATTCAAAAACCAAAATCCATAGTGACACGCACCCGACCCTTGAGACGTAAGAGGAAGGCTTCCACAGCTTTCTCCTTCGCCCAATTCGTGGGGGGTAGTTATGATTCTTCGGAACCGAATTCAATTACCGATGCGCCCCGCCTTAAAAGGAAAAAGATTAGTTTGAAATAAAGGATGTAAATAGTTTACTTTAATTTGTAATTATTACCCAAAATCACAAAGAGACACAGAGTCTTACATTAAAAATTTTATCTAACAACAATAAATAAAATTAAAAAAATTTTAAAATTGAATAAAATTGAATAAATATTTTTTTTATTTTTAAAATATATAAAAATTTCCCATAAAATAAAAAATTACTCCGCATTTTCAATTTTAAATTTCTTTTACTAAAATATTTTTTATTAATCTAAATACATATTTTTTTTGAATTAAAAAATTTTTAATGGAATATATTTTTGTTAAAAAAATTTAAAATTATATTAAAGTGTAAAATAACTTTTTTGCTTTTGAAAAAATTTATGTATATTTTAAAAATGAAAAATATATAATTTTAATTAAGCTCAAAAAGTATATGTATAATTTACTCAAAATTTAAATTCAACTGAATGCAGTGTTGTTATTTCATAAAAGAAGTGTTTTAGTGCTCACTGTAAGTATGTGTTGCTTTTCTATTTGGCTAGCGGTGTGTGTTGATTGAAATGGTTAAAAGTGCACCTAAATAATATGTATTGTATTTAAATTCGATGCTCTCGTGAGAATTCAATTAAAGAGTGTATATGTCATTTTCTCTTTTCTCTCTTATTTTTTTCATTTATAATCTCAACTTATTCCTTAGATTAAGAGGATATGTTCTCCTATTATATCCGTCTTAAATAATATAAAAATAATTTTTGTATATATAAATTTCTTCCATAATATAATATGTATTGTATAGAGAGAGAATGAGAGAGGAAAAGAAAGGATGTATAAATCGAACATGCATCCTATCTTGAATAGGAGGGTCCTATTATTTTAATTTGTGGGGGCAAAATAAAAATTACAAAACTTTCATGTGAATAAACCCCCCCCCCAAAAAAAATGCTAACAAAGCACTAAATATACTAGAACCCTCTTTTGTTCCCGTGTGAGCATGAGAGCATTCGTGTTTGTATGAATCAACTTTTTTTTTTTTTTCATTTATGTCTCTTTTTTTTCCCTTGTAAATTTACACTTTCAATTTATCTCGTAGTTTGTTTTCATATTGCATCGATTTAAAATAATATAAAAACTAACATGACAATCCGTATAAATGCACGGGCTATGACCTGTTTTCATATTTAAAATTTTTTTGGTTATTTTTGTCATACAAATAAATAACAAACAAATCAAATAAGAAATAGTGAAAAAAACATTAACAACTTCCTTTTATTGTAAATTCTTATCAATCTACACTTGAATGTTATTATGGTAAAAAAAAAATTAAATAACACATAAGAAGATAAAATATTCCTAAAATATTATCAAAATAACTGAATTAAAAGAACACTAATTTAAGAAAGCCAGAAAATTTGGAAGAATAAAATCAAACTTAAAAAACTTGTCCATCATGTCCAACATAAGATTTACCAATAAAGACCCTTCTAAGATATATAACATTCTTCAAATATTGTCCAGTATAATTGAAGACAACCATAGATATAATATTAAAACATGTTCATGAAACAAAATAGAAAAATAGAAAATCAGAGAAACAAATTAGTATTTGAGTTTAGCAAAGGTCTCCATGAATCCAAAAATAAATTTGAACCAGAATAAGCCATTCGTAACAAATCTAGTGAATAACTCCAACTTTTTGGTTATCATGTCCAGAGAGAATAGACAATGCCTACTATCCTTATCAACATAATCATCTTTATTCTCCTCGGAAAGTATCATCAAGTCTCCAATCATATGTATAGGCTGATGTAAAGATAGCACATTGTCAAATTGAAAAACCTTGCACCATGAGTTAGGATTACCAGTTAGGATATAAAAAACCTCACAAGTCAATTGTATAAATATTCTTAAACTCAACATTATAAAATAACAAACCAACATTGCCATTGTCGATCACCAAGTTGAAATTCAACTTTATTGCTGCACTAGGTTTGAACGTGTCAGATGAAAAATTGTATACAACAACATGGCTTCTTAGCTGATAATCAACTATTTCTTCTTTTGCAGTCCAGATCAATTGTTTATCAGCTTACAAAGTTTTACTGTACATAATGTCACCTTTAATAGAACATACCACTGTAGTTTTTCATGCCTTTCAATGAGAAGGAAGTCTTTCCATAACTTTCTTGCTTCCTTGTGTGACTCAGTGCAGAGCATCTAAATGACGCAGTCATCTCTCACATTGTCATGAAAAAATGCATACTGAGTTCTTATTGCAATATTTAATTGAATAAATCAGTAGAAATACCAATACATAAAATCTAAACACTTTCAAAATTAGAATAAATTAATTATAAATAGAAATACACCGATGAAGATGGCTAAAATTATGATTACTTCTTGGAATGTAATCTCCCATATCTGTGACTTTGAACATCTTATTAGTTTTTAGATTGAAAATCCTCAGAAAGTGAGAAAGATCCGCGTAGAGATTCCTCGTACATAGAAATCCATTTACACTACCAATTAATGATTCATAGCCTTTTCGGCGAAGGCATATGGCAAACGAACTTCAGATATCTTATGTGTGGTTGGATCAAGAAGTTGAAGTCTTCTTTAGAAGCCTTCGTGTTCGTAATATCAGCTAGCAATTTCGATGGTTTTTCTTTAGACCTCTGGAGGTGTTCATAAATGAAAGATTCGTATTTGAAACTATGCAATCAATTCTTAGAAACGGTGAAAAAATTCTCACAATCATTACAATCTAACTGACATAGAATACGACAAATTAGCTCAGTGATGATCCGTTCTGGAAGAGTTCTATAGATTCTGAAATTCTTTTTAAAAGACATATGTTGCTCACCTTGATCCACTGTCCTGTGAAATCATGGATTTTTTTTACACTCAGTCAATTGCAATAGAACCGTGCTTCACTTTGCCTTCATTCTGCTTGGAAATTGCCCTAATTGAAAATAATCGATCTTAACAGGATAAGTGTATGGGCTATAACCAATTATTATATTTAATTATTTTTTTTGGTTTATGTAATACAAATAACTCATACAAATAAATAAGAACATGGAACATAAATAATATGAAGAAACAGTGAGAAAACGTATTTCAAATTCTGTAGTGTACCTCCATAGAATAGGTTGTATTTAGTGCATTTGTTCTCTCTGTCATCTTGTTAGAGTTCAGGTCACAGTTTTTGCAGTTGAAAGCAAATCAAATTTGGAGATCTGTGGCATTAGGTGGGAATTTATTATAAACTTCAGAGTCTTCAGCTCAGACAAAAGTATCCATTTGAATGGTAAACACAACTTGTGAAGCTTGAATATTTGTCTGTCTATTTATCATTTTGTACTCATGATTTCATCATCTGGTAAAGATTGAAAGATTTTCGCCGAACAGTGCATTGATTGTGAACACCATTTTCTCAGCTAGTTTACTCAAAAGGCAAGTGTTACTTTAATCTTAGTTTCTGTTAAGTTATATAGATATGTCCATTCCTTCTCTGCTAACATAGCTGTAGGAATAGTTATGTCTTAAATTTAATATGCTAATCAATTGAAGAGATCTATTACACTATTGAGAAAGAATATATATTATACTACATTTTACACTTTAAGACACTCAGTCGGTAAATTGCTGAATTCTCCAGCAATTATTCATTATATAAATGTTTGTAAATGGAACTCAATAACCAGTTCGATTGTGTTTTTTATCAAACTTCGTTTGTAATACATGAAAAAGGTATATAAATGAGGCACTATGCATAATTCATTTTGGAATTGAAGGAGGATTTCAATCAATTGTACAATATAAAAATAATTCCTTATTTCACGTAGTAGAAAAAATATTAGATAAGCTTCACATTTCATACAAGGAATGTAACCTCGAGAATAAGTACATATTGCTGTTGAAAAAGATTAGCACTAATATTCCTCATGTCAAATTTGAGAAGATTTCCTTTGAAAAAAAAACACATATGTGGCAGTCGTAAGTATAGTTCCATCTTAGTGATAGATTAGTATTTTCAAACTTTGTTTAGGTAAATATAAACAAATCTTGGACAGTGACTGTCTCTGGTTGTTTATCCTGATCATAAATCTGATAATAATTCGATACTATCTTCTCTAGAGTTTAAAAGAAAGTTTTATATTTGAATGAGACAACATTATAGAGATAATAAAAATTCTCACCTCGATATCAATTATTGATATAATCTTAGCTTGATTATATGTTCTCCTACCTCAGTCACAATCAATGTGGTTCCATTACATAGTAACATTGACCTGTTTATGTTCCTCTGAAAAATTGTTGTGGCTTCAACCATTGACCTGTTTATATTCCTTAGAAAAATTGTTCTGCAGTCATTTGACATAAATTCCATAGACTAAAGCAAAATTATTAACTACTGAAATCTTTTAGCAAAAGCACTATCAACAACAATATTAACTATATTACAGACAGTATTTTTTATTTTAATGTGTTGGTTGTTATCCACAGATGATTCCTGTGAAACAGTCAATGTACTTTGTATTGAGGCTGTACATGGAATATCACAACAGAAGTTATTGTCTACATATCTTTAGAAGAAGCAAAAAGCTGATAGAGCAGAGAAATACAAGTGTCTTGATGACGCTTCCAAACATTAGAGATATATATTGTTCATATTGGTAAATTGATCCTGAAGTTTTAAATTGGATATTTTATTCTCTCTAAGTATAAGCAAACTTTCTATGCGGGTATGTTCTAAGCATATAACTTGCATATGCGTTGGCTCAAATGGCCTCAACTTATCCTTCAATTAAAACTTGCAAGAAGAACCATTCTTGAGGCATATATCTTATTAGTTACTTGTAGATGGTCTCTTTAATCCATTTAATATGTTCAGATTAGAGAATTGTAAAACCCGACGTGAATATGCATGCAGGGAAGTTGACTTTTCAACGCATGTGTGCAGCTGCCACGTACTGCTCTTTGCTCTCCAAAAAAAATTTACTGATATATCCTCCTTCTAATCACTTTAAGTCTGGTTTTTATGGCAATTACCTCTCCAGTTTCTGCAACCCACGTCCCTTCAACCAGAGAAGACTGCAGAAGCATTCTGAGGCTCTGTTTTCCATTGCTGTCACTGGGTGTTGCTCCTTCGATTTCTTCATGCTGTGTGAGTTGTTTCTGCTATCTGTCTTGTGGAATAGCTTCATTTCAGTCGCATAAAATCTCCTCCTGGATGAAGGCTGGTACTGACCGAAAAAAAATTCCATTCTTCTCCTCTGTTCAGCACCACCTTACTGCCCCTGTTCAACGTAGGTTCTGGTTCAAATTTCAGCTGCAGAATTGCTCCTTGAATCTCTCCCGTTTTGCTGCTGGTTATTGGTGAAATCACGCCAGAAGAATCCTCTCCCCAAGCTACAAGTTCTGTTGTGCATAGTGCTTCTGCTGGACTCATCTTCAACGCCTCCTCTCCCCTGTTCACCACCACTTCAATTTGTTCTGGTTTGACCCTTTTTGCTGCTTACTCTCTCTTGGTCTTATGCTGAGCTCCATGGCCATTTTGCTGGTAGGTTAATGATGTTTTATGTTTTCCCTAGGACTGGAGTCTTTGGTTGTGCGTATTGCTCCTCCCTTGCGTTTTTTTTTTTTTTTTGAGTTCTGAACGTTCTTCTGGTGGGTGGCCAGCTAAGGAAAGTGCTGCGCAGAGAAAAGAAATGATTATTGTAGGAGGATGATTTGGTTGGATTAATCTCAATTCCCTTCAGAATAAATTATAATTCTGTAACACCATAATATCTTAACTCCAATTCATCTTCCTCTAGGCTTGATTCCGTATGATTTCTCAGGAAAATGACCGAAACCGTGGTATTTCACTACTTTAAGTCGGGGTTTAACCGGTCATATTTTGCCTCGTGGGTCCCGTGAACCCATCATTCACATTCTCTACTTGAACACCATGTATACAACTTGTACATAGTCTCAAACAACTCATAAACCACGGATATGAAGCCAAAAACCTAGAAAATGAAATTTTCTCAAATGAGCCCATAAGTTAGATTTTTGGCTCTCACTTTGAAAAATTATAACTAATTCTAGAAAAATAGGAATCAAGCAAATCATATCTCTCTAGAAAGCTTTGGATGTTAAATTTACACTAAAAATAACTCGCAACCACAATCTCAACGTTTAGACCATCTTTGACATCGAAAAAGTGATAGATGTCCGGCTGTCCCTGATACTGGTGCAGTTTACTGTCATGAACTTTGAAAATCCGTAATTAATTCCACAAAAATCCAATTTGGGCAAACTATACCAATTTGGAAAGCTACAGATATTAGATAGAGGAAAAAAATAAGTCCAGATCAGTTCAGGAGCTCTTGGACCTTAAAAACCAATGGAACAGTAACGAAGGTCAGAAACTTCCTTGGTGCTGATACAGAACTTCAGAAAGTCGTTTCTCTCTCTACAGACCTCCAATTGAGGTGCTTCCAATTGGTATAGGTCACTGTGGACATCTAGTTTTTTCTCATAAAATTTCATGACAATTGGACACCGTTGGTCCATGGATGACACAGATTCATTTTCGGATTTGTTGCACAGTACCATGACCAACCCATCAAATTTTCCCAACTTCGACAATTCGCCAAATATTCTCTAGACCTCAAAATATTACCCACTTTAGCTTCTCAAGAAGCTTTCAATAGACTCTAGAGGCATACCAAATTCCATATCAAGAAGAGCTCATCCGGTCATACTTTGACGGAGCTCACACATTTGGCGGTTTTGGCACCCCATTTGATTCAAAATGGGTCCAAATGGCCTCCTACATGTTCTAGCGTCTCTTGGGCAAGTTTGAAAGTACAAATATAGCATATATGAATAGTTCAAATGGTCCAAGTCATCATACATTTCAAAATCACTATGCTACGGAACAAAATGCACTATCACATGTAAACCACAAAAAGGCCAAATTCTACATTCTCATTGCTTTGGCTCTTTACACAGTTCATACATCAACTATACATATGTTTACATGTGCTCACATATTTACAACTCAAAAATAATAGGTGCATCTTCATTATGGCACCTCTTTACAATAAAAGAACCAAAAGAATTATACAATTCTCTAAACATTCTCAACTAAACTCCTTGGTGTGCACTTGATTCTCCTTGAGCTCCTCCTAAGATGTTAAGATGGGAGAGGGAGGGGGTGAGATTCAGGGAATCTCAGTAGCTCATACTCATTCAAGATGCAATCAAGGCGTATAAATCAGTCAAAGCATGTAACCAAGTCACAATAACACAACATATGTGTTTCATGCCATGAATATCATGTCAATGCCAAGAATAGGCTCTAGGGACTTTTGGTCTAGCCTCAGCCAAGCTTTGGGACTTTTGGATTGGCCTCACCCTTGGTTTAGGGACTTCTGGCTCCACCTCACCCGTCTCAAGGGACTTTCGGCACCACCTCACCCGAGCAATTTTCACAATTCATATCATGAGCATATTGGTACCAATGCATCAAGGCAACATCAATGGCATATCTCATCATACAAGCACATACACAACATACAATGACTATTACACATCCAAGAATGCAACAAGAAAAAGTAGAGAGCTACCTTATCGGATAACACAAGTCTTCCCTTTCAATTTATCTTCTCCTTTCTTGATTTCACACTCACAACTAGATGGAGTTGCTTCCTTTGAGCCTAGGCACAACAAGAGTATCAAATTACTCTCATAACTCAATTAAGTACCCACAAAGCTAAAAGGGCTCTTTACCGAAGTAAACCCCGGCTACACATGTAAAAAGCTAGGGGTTCTCTCTCTAGAACTCTACTCACTTTCCTTCCTCTCTTAAGCTCTCAAGGAAGAAAGCAAAAAAGAAGAAGTAAAGCTATATGAGTTCTACCCTTATTCTAGAGTAATTTTCCCACTTCCCTCTTCTGAACCAAACCCAAATCAACTTCCAAAACCATAGAAAGAGAGGGCAAAAGGAGGAGAACAACATGCTAAGGAGAAAAGCTATGGAAATCTAAAGATTACTCACCTCTTTGCTTGGTCTCCTCGCTTCTCTAGGTCTCTCTCTCTCTCCACAGCTCTTTTCTCTCTCCTTGGTCGAAGTTTAGGTCGGTTCTAAGAGAAAGGAAGAGTTTAGACTCTTTAAAAAGTTAAAATCTCGCTTTTCACGCTTTTTCGAACTAACCCTCGCTATAGCGAGCCATAACCCTCGCTACGGCGAGCTCATGTCTGTCCCAGACCTCTGCCTTCGCTATAGCTCTCGGTACGGAGAGCAACTCCTTGGATTTTGTATGGGATGCCCGCACTCGCTATAGCTAGAAGCATTTTCGCTATAGCAAGAAGGCATTCTCGCTATAGCTAGCCCATTTCTCGCTATAGTGAACAGGTACATTCGCTATAGCTAGGCTGTAGCTAGCAGACTTAGAAAATTTTCAGTTTTTCTTTTCTTTCCCTTTTCTTTTCTCTTTTCTTTTCTTTTCTTTTTTTGGTTGTTACAAATTCCACTTTCCCATACGTGTTTTTGCGCTGCTATTCTTTCTCTTTGATTTTGAGTCTAGTTGAGGAAATGGTACAAAAATAGCATGATCTTGTTTTGTTTGCTCCCTTGAGCGAAGGTGAGCCTTGGAATGAGAAATCCCAAAATGCCCTACTGTAATATATGAACATACATATATATATATATACATATCCATATTACTGTATATGTATGGAAGGTGTGAAATTGAGTAGAGGAATAAATTTTAAATTAAGATAAGTCCTGTATGAAATTAATTAAAGTGATTCCTCTTCTAAAATCTGGTGAACGGGTCTTGTAAGGTATTCAGGAGACTAAGTTTATAGCCGAGGAAAGGGGCAGGGAATTTCTGTAGTATCTCAGAAGGTGAGTAAGTAATGCGGACCGTGAGTAAACAAGAAATCATTGTTTTATTACTAAGTTTTCTTGCAGTGTTCTAAAATTAGGTAATCTATTTATGGAGATACCTATTTAAATGTGTTGTAATATATATGTTTACCAAAAAAATCGATTCGAACATGAAATTTTGCAAATTGACGGATGTTTGAGTTAATTGGAAATCCTACTATGAAACCGATCTGAACGGTACTTTGTTTGAAATGTTAATTGGAGAAACTGTATTGTTTTATGAAGTTATCTACTCAGAACCCTGTAACTAACAGCAGTAGATGTTAGCCCTGATGCACCATGATCTGTACCTCAGCTAGCAGGGGTGGTGCTAGCCCCGTGTGCAGGCCACCACACGCGGAGTCATTTTATTTTCACAAGCTGAAAACTTTGCATCTGTAGTGATTTTCCCCGCGAGCTGTGTGCTCTGCATCCGTTCCAATTGGTTCTGTTTAGATGCTTTCGGTGCATTTTGAGAAAGAATTTGTATACAGCATGTTCTATATGGTATTTATATATATATATAAACCTATTTGACCCTATATTTATTTTAAAGAGGTTGGCATTGCTTATTCATTGAGTATTCAACTCATTGTTTTATATATTTTTTTTCAAAGAGCAGTACGGACCCTACTCTACCCCCAGCAACTTTCTAGTGTCGATCTCTTGAGTACTTCTTTTGACGAGCCTGCAGTTGCTCATGTGGGTATATTTAGGTTGTATGTGTATTTTGTTTGAAAATTTGTAAAACTTTGTAAAGTTAGCTCCACTGACTCATGGATGGGGCATCCCCACTCCCCGGAAGTTTCTTTTGATTTGATTGGATATGGGTCATCCCTTTTGTTGTATTGTACTGGCTGACAATTTGTAGAAATATTGGGAGGTCTAATTTATAGAGGAGATTCTGCCGAAATTTCTACAAATGTCCTTGAAAGAAAAGCTTATATGTTTTATATGATTCAAATTGATGCCCATAAGTGTTTTCTTTATGTTTCCACTTCTGCGTCAAAGTACTTAAATTGTGGGGTGTGACAAGAATAGTTTCATTTGACCCCTCAATAATTTAAAAAAAAAAATAGCAATAGCATCAGAACATATTCATTTCACTATTCAATATCACAGAAAACACAAGTTACAGCACTACAATTTCTGTCATTTAGTAAGATAGAATATATATAAAACAACACTCCAATTTTATAATATTCTTTTTAAGTAATAAAAATTACATGTACAGAAGAATACTTAATAAATCATTCTGAACATAAAAGTACTTTTATACATTTCTATATATAGCAAAAGAGTCCTAAAGAAAATAAAACTCATAAAGGAGAATTATATGGTTTGCAAGCTATCTTGGTAGAGATATGCAGACTTGTGCCAATCAAAGGTCATATTCCTCTGGTCCACAACATTCTTCCATTGTTGAGTTTCAACATTATAACCCACAATTAGCGATAGCAATTGAACGCCTTCTTCTTTAGCATCATCATCTGAAGAGTTAGAATCTGATTCAAACTCGTAGTTGCTGCAGTAGAAGAGCACCTGGTCATCAACAATAATCAAAGGTTCATAATAGAATCGAATAGGTCCAAATGAAAAAACCTGTGACCAATGAAAGAGTTGTCATCACGAAATTCGCATACCCATAAGTGAAGTGGGGACTCCCCCACTGTAATCATAGTTGTCCTCTGAAGTCCACAAGCATACCATCCATCCCTGCCGCATTGGTTGGAATTTTGATCTCCCCAACAATGGAAGAATGCATATTGTAACCAATAACATTGTCTGTTGAAGTGCAGTCCCTATGTTATTTGGTAGAAATCCAAACAGTTGTCCCCTGAAAAAGAATCCACCAGAATGCAGAAAGTCTCTCTGCTGGTTAGTTCTCTCAGTAGAACTCCACTGACGATTTTTCCAAGAATAATAGAAACTCCAAAGTCTATTTCCACCCTTCCTATTCTCAACCAGCAACACAATCATGTAATCTTCTGATGTGTGATCGTAACCAAATCCATACATGACATGTCCTATATAATTCGCAATAATGAATATTAGTAAATCCATAATGAAAGAAAAAAATTAATTTTGCACATTAAAATGCATAACTCTTATTCAATAACCTCCCTAGGGTTTTAACTTGAGAAAAGGTAACTTTAATAAAAAGTAATAATTTATTCACCTTGATGAAATTGTTCTGTATAATCAGCACGGTATATCTTCTGGTTGGTTGATGGGTTTCATACCAAAAAGACGCCGAAATGATTAGAATCTGTGAAATACATGTAGACAAATCCCCTATTCACTCCGAAAATGTACCTCATACTTTGAAAAATAAAATCAGAGGGAAAATAGAAAGGAGATATAGTTATTGTGTTAATGTTAAGGTTGCTTATGGATTGAATGTGGTCACCGTTAAATGCCATTACAAGGTCTTGAAAGAGGACTTGCGTCTTCCATTGAAGCCTAGCGTTGTAATATTCTTGAACAAATTCTTGCTTCGAGACACTCTCATACCAGTTCTTGGAACACAAGCACATCCTCTTGATTTCCTTTCCATCGAGTCTACAGAGCATATTAGAAATCTGTTATTGAGGAAAAGGTATTGCATTTTGAGTGTTAAAGCAAATAACTTGCAACCGAAGAAACTGATCATCTATGATGGCTGGACTTGCTATTTCAGAAGAAACTCAAGCCAGAAAGTTGATAAAATATACGGTATCTGGTGGTTTTCAAAGGATACTAGACTAGCATATTTTGCCAATTTTTTATTAGATTAAATTTAGGTACAATTTTTTATATCTTTATTATTAAGTTTTTTAATTAAAATATGACAAAAATATAGCTCTCCAATAATAACATGATAGGTGTATGGTTTAATTGGGAACTACATAATTATTTACAAAAATCATATATTTGTAATGATATTACTAGAGAACTATACACTTGTTATGAAGAATTTGATAATAAAGATATAAAAAATTGTATATAAGTTATTAACTTTTTTATTGTTTAAAACTTCTGGGTAAATGTCATTGCCATGCTGATATGGACAAAGAAATAATGATTATAATGTTCCATTTGGTATATTATATAGAATAAAATTTGATAGGATAAAGCCTAATAAAGATTTAAAATTATGCATTGCTTGGTGTGAAATTGTATAATATAGTATATTGTATAAAATAATACTATCCTATATCTTGTGGTAATTGTATAACTCTAGATATAATCAAAATTAACTTTTTTGACAAAAAAAGTATTTACTTAAAATTATATTATATTTATCCAAATTTATTATATTATATTTACTTTTATAAAGAGAGCATGGCTAAGAGGACTACACATGGTGCCTATGACTCAATTAGCTCGATCACATTAGACTGAGCCAAAAAAAAAGTAGATTAGGTTGGGTTAATTATGTTGGCTAATTTGGCCCAACCTAACTTAGTCGTATGAATTTTTTTGAAAAAATTAGTATTTTATAAAAACTTATATGATAATCTTTTTAGGAGCAAAATATAATTTTATTGAAACTTGAATGAAAATTTTATTTTTCAAGAGTCATTGTATAATTTTTATAAAAAATTTTGAAAAAAAAAGTGGATTATTTTCACGATTAAAATATAATTTTATAAAGACTTATATAAAAATTTTATTTTTTTAAAGGATTATTTTATAATTTTTACCAAAGATTTAAAAAAAATAACCAGACTCAATACTAAATTGAATCAAGCTAGGCATCGAACTAGACCAATACTCAACCTAACTTGACCCATGATTATCTTTATTGGGCTAAGCTAAAACCTAACCTAACCTAATCCAACCCATGAACACTTTTGTGAGTAAGGGTTGGAGTGGGAAAGTATTAATAAAAATATATACATTAAAAATTTAATCAAACTTAATCTCACCCCTGAGATTTGATTAAGTTATACATCATTTCAATATATAAAAAGAATTTGATATATAAGTTTATATAATACACTACTTACATCAAATGAATGATAAGTTCATAATGTATTATATTAGCTTATACTATCTAACCTAATTCAGAATACCAAATGGCCCTTGATAGACATGGTAGGTCATTAAAGCATTATTGTCATTATAAATTATAATAATATGATAATATTGGAGAAACAGGCAAAATCAAATTAATACTAACATAATCAAATTTATAACTTTAGTGATTTAAAAAAAAAACATAAAAACTAAGCTATCTTGATAATGCTAGATCTTTGTAAAAATAAATGTTTTTCCCTTAAAATTTTCAACATGTTGAAGTTAAACTTCTAATGTTTCCATAATTATTGTTATGCCGTTTGGTTTGATGCATTATTCACCAGATAATAGAATGAAAATAAGACTACAATATTACATATATTTGGTTGGTTCTTTCATCCAAAACATGTGTAATCGCAATTCTGTGGTTTTGATCAATCAGGATTTTATTCAAAACATTATGGAATATATTGCATTCTAGGAAAGCGTCCCTTAAATGATTGAAATGCCCTTCCTTCAGTATATGGCTATCACATCATGGCTTCTTCCAGCCAGTGTCTCAATTTCGTTCATCTTTCTTTGCTTTAATTTTATTATTTTCTTATTGTTATTGGTAATTAAAAATGATTATTTTATTATCATTATTTTATTATTGAATAAAATTATTATTATATTATTGGCAATTTTAAAATATATTTACAAATTAAATATTACTAATGAATATTTTAATATATTTTTGCTAAAGGAATTATGTTTATTGATTATCTTTTTCTTCAATTTCTGCATTATTTTTATCCAACTAAACCCAAAAATATAATAAAATATTTATTTTTTTCATAACATATCAAATATAATTATTCCATTCTATCAAAATGCATTTCCATTCTTATTCCGATTCGTATTCATATCTCATTCTTATAAAAATTATTTTTTGAACCAAATGGGGCCTTAATATTTTTCCACAACTTGAAATCTTCAATACCATTTATTTGATTAAATGAAATGAACTAATATATATATAAGATAAAAAGTAAAATACATGAAAATTGATATAAAAACTAAATTAAAAACCCATATGAAATTTATAGATTTATATTAACTTCCCCAAGCAGTGTTGTGAATTTTCTATCCTTCAATTATAAATTATAATAAAATAACATTGTTGAAGAATAAAGGAAAATATAATAAAGACAAGAGTATTGTAAAAATACTGAAAATATAAGAAATATAACAAGAGTAAAAGAAAAAATTAAAAAGAGGAAGAGGTAGATAATTCTCATTCACTTGTGTGCATCATGCTTAATACATAACTTTTATTTATAGGCTTTCAACCCTAGAGATAGATCTATGAGTTACAATTTACATCCTTTGAGAGTTATACAATATATGCTATTAAACATGAAAAAGGATCCTAACGAGTCATTCATTGAGGGTTATGGATATCTAAATAATTATATTATTTATGATACTCCCCTTTAGATGTTCGTTAACAAATAATATGCCTTCTTAAAATTTTATTAGAAAAAATCTAGTGGAATAAAAACCTAATGAATAAAAAAGAGTACATAGTATTTATAATATAAGATATCTCATTAAAAACCTAACCAAGAAAACCTAGTAAAACAAAACATTGACTTAAAAAAAGAAAATACAATGTGTCTTTTACTCCCTTTAATGATAACATTGCTTTAAGCTCTCAAGCTTGTGCATCCTACTACTATACATCAACGTTTCAAATATAGTAGCTGGTGATACTTTAATGAATAAATCTATGAGATTATCATATAAATGAATTTGTTAAATATCTATATCACTAGTCTTCTAAAAATCACGAGTAAAAAAGAAAATTAACAAAATATGTTTCATTTTATTTCTTTTAATGTACCATTCTTTTAGCTAAGCTATATATGTTACATTATTTTTGTAAAATATCATTGGAATCCTTTTCTCTATAGACAAATCACACATTTCCTGGATATGTTGGGTAATTAATATTAGCCCAATGCACTCTTGACATGCTTTATGTATTACAATTATTTCTATATTATTTAATGAAGTAATAGTTAAAGCTTGTTTTATAAAATGTCATGATATAGTTGTATCTCCACATGTAAATAAATAATATGTTTGAGATTAAATTTTATATGAGTAAGATAAGCATCTTGCATATGCATAGCCAATTGATTGTATTTAGATTCAATTGAATAAAATAATCTCATATCAATAGTCTCTCAAAAATATTATAATAAATACTTAACTTCATTTCAATATCTTTTCATTAAAGAAGAATAATTAAATCTTATTAACAAGCTTATAGTAAATGCAATATTAGGTTGTGTACTATTAGCAAGATATATTAATACTCTTGTAACATTAAGATATAATATTTCATGACCAAAAAGTTTTTTTTATTGTTCTCTTAAGGGTGAAAATAGGTTTTTATTCACATTTGGTAATTTTACAACAATTTGATACTTAATAGATATTCTTTATTCATATAGAATTGATTTAAGATCTTTTTAATATAAGTTGATTGATAAAAAAGAATTTTATTTGTTAAGTACTTGATTTGTAAGTTAAGACAAAGTTTTCTTTTTCTAGGATCTATCATCTCAAATCCTTTCCTTAAATAATTAATTGCTGGTTAAAGCTTTTTAAGAGTTCAAATAATATTTAAATCATCAACATATATAGCAATTAGAGAAAACTTTGACTTAGATTTTTTTTAAAATAAAGATATATGGACTAATAGGTCATTTTTATAATATTCATTTAACAAATATTCACTAAGGTAATTATACCATATATGCCCAAATTGTTTTAATCCATATAAATATTTATGTAAACACATTGAATAATTTTCTTAAGAATCTTTACACTTTTTTGCATTTTAAATCCTTTAGGAATTTTCATGTAAATCTCACTCTATAAGGAACCATATAAATATAATGTAAGAACATCATTAGATACATATCAAACTTTTTAATTATTACCAAACTAATAAGATATCTAAAAATGATTGCATCCACCATAAGAAAGTGTATCTCTTCCTATCAATGCCAAGCTCATGCAAAAAATTTTGTGCTATGAGCTATGTTTTTATATTTGGTGATTTCATTTTTCTCATTTTGTTTTCACACACATATCTATTTGTGCTCTATTGGCTTTACAAGTTTAGCTGTTTGAATCACAAGTCCAAAAACTTCAAGTTTCGAAAGTGAATTCAATTTTGATTGAATTACATCTTTTTATTTTGGCAAATCATCTCTATCTTTATGCTTTGACATATTTAAATTCAAGATCCTCAATTCTTTTTAGTAATTCAATAGAAAAATTTTATTAAAAAAAATGTTGTTGACAACTATATCTTTTCGATTTTATCTTTTTCCTAAAATAATATATTGTATTAAAAACTCGTCATTAAACCTCTTCTAATGTTTTATGATTAGTTATGTCTTGCGTCTCTTTTGAAATATTTGCCTCCTCAATATGACTATCTTAGTTATTTGCACATTTCTTTTTCCAAGATTTTTTTAAAAATATTTTTGGAATCAATTGGTCTAATGTGTTTTAGGCATGACCTACTTTCATATGCACTAATAGATTATCCTACTAAGAGATCAATTTGAATTGGCATATTTTTAGTTGGTTTATTAGATTTGGTAATTCTCTTTAGGTCAATAAATATATCTATTAGTTGATTTGCAATATTTTGTAAGTGCATTATTTTTTAAACTTTTTTTTCACATTACTTTAGACGATGATCTAGATGAACTAATGATAATATATTCCATATAATTTCTTCTTCTAGTAACTTATTATTAGGCCCCCTAATGTTCGAAAAATTGTTTTATCAAAATGATAATCGGCAACCAGGCTATAAATTAAAAAGGACTTATAACTAACATGTATTCCTAATATTCTTTAAGGACTTATAATATTTCCCCCTAATGATGGAAAATATTTGGCTCTTAACCAAAAGTTAATTGTAATGAGGGGAACTTATAATAATTTGTTAGCTTAATATTTATAATTATTGCTGCATATAAAATCACATATCCCTATGTAAAAACGGAAAGTTTTGTTTTCATAAGTATTAATTTTACTATTAATTAGAAGCATTTAATAAATGATTCTGTTATACTATTTTATGTATAAACATGAGTAACATGTTCTTTAATTGTTATGCCAATAGGCATATAATAATCATTAAAATCCTGAAATGTAAACTTATTAGCATTATCAAAACAAATTGTCTTGATTGCAAAATCTAAAAATTATGCTCTTAATCAAATTACTTGGGCAAGCAATCTCAAAAAATATTAGATTACAACTTGATAATAAACATATATATGACCATTTTATAGATGTATCTATTAAATCTATATAATATTTAAGTGGTTCACATGGTGGATGAGTGAAGCCTACATATATCTCCTTGGATATGCTCTAGAAATGCAGAGAATTCAATCCAAACTTTAATTAATGATGGTCTAGTAATTAATTTATCTAGAGAGCAAATAGCACTTGAAAGTTCTTTGAATTGAATATTATTCTAGTTCTTCAATTGATGTCATGTGAATTCCTAATAATTTTTTGTGTCACTATTCATTTGGGATTGCATAACTCATTCTACCAACCAATAAATGTATTTAGATTAATAAACTTTTAGTTCATTGTAACATGTATTTCAATTGTACTAATATTCATATAGTATAAACCAAAAGACAAGGTAAACAATTTTTTAATATATATTTCTTTCTTAATACAATAGCTTGATATGTAGATATTAAATATTTTTTATTTGTAGTCTTAATATGATATTCATTTCAAAAGATATCTTTAAAACTTTATAAATGTATTTGAGACTTAGTAGAAAATAATATATTATCAACAATAAATTTCATCCTTCCAAGTAATAATATAGTAGCTCTTCCAGAACTTTCAATAATTTTATATTATTTGATATTATTGACAATGATATCACTTATTACCAAATAAGAAAAATACTTTTCATCTTCAAGTACTATTTATAGACATGTGTATTTATTATATATCTTGTGTCTGACCATAAAATGAGAAATATTTATATAAGTTCTTTAAGAACTAAACTATATTCTATTATGTATAGTTTTTTAAAAACTAACACATTATATTTTTATATATATTATCACTATATATTTTTACTACTCATTAATAGTATAATTCAATATTGTTATTGCAAGAATATATTTAAAGTATGAAACATGAAGTAATTAAGTTTCTTTGTGCATGCTTTCATAATATCTCTCTTTTGCAAAAATCATTATTTTTGGTGCATCTATCCTCCCTTCAAATTATTAGAAGGAAGTCCATTTATAAAATATTTTTCATCCAAATTTTCATGAAATTTGGTTAGGAATAAAAACACTCTACACATTTCACAAGAATGATTAATGTTCTTCATTTAAAATATTTTCCATATTGATAACAAAAAATTGAATTTAACATAAGATACTTATAAGTATTTTTTCATAAAAATAAACACGATAAATTCATGAAAATGAATCATTTTCTTAATTCAAGCATTACGTAAACATAAGATATTTTTAGTGATACATATAAAGAATTTAATTGTAAGTAGAGAATAAAAATCAAAATATAAAATAAATACATTTTGTTTTTGTTTTCTATTATAATGAAATTTACCAATCATATATATAAGAACAAACTGCAATCAATCTTCTCTTTTGAGAACTTAAAATTTGCATATAAATTGCCATAATAAAATATATTATTATCATAACATGACTATTTAATATCTTATGGTTTTCTAAGTTTCATGGTCACTTTTGATATTTTCAAGTTTAAAGAATTTATGGCTATTTGTTTTTATAGTTTCTAGTCATTAGTCATAACTTTAAGTCATTTTGATAATTATGATGAGTCATTATTAACCTTTAATAGTTAATTTGTACATAGGTCATTAGTAGTTGTTAACTTGTGCATAAGTCATAAATTCTTTGGTAGTATAGAGTACATAAATGATTATTCTTCAAGGCTATAATTAAAAAAAATATTTTATGACTACTAATTCATCAAAATATGGCACAAATTATATATATACACTATTCATTTAGATAATAAAATCGTTAGTTATAAGATAACTAAAATCAAAAGTAATATGGATATTGGTCATCTAATCATGTTTAACTTTTTAGTTTTTGAGATATTTGCCAATATCAAATTAATAATTATATTATGAATATGAATAAGTTTTTAATTTATAGACAATATAAAGTATTGAATTTATGGATAATATAAAATAAGAATAAAAATTTTTCTTATATATTTATGTGATGAGCAACCAGTTCTAAGAATTGATCTTTTACATTAATTTGTTAAAGATTTATGTTGATAACTTGTTTTAAACTAATAAAAAATAAAAAAAATATATATAACAAGAGATAGAGAGAAAATTTAGAAGAGAAAGAGATGGACAATTCTCATTCACTTAGATACATCATGCATAGTACATAACTTTTATTTATAGACATTTAACTATAAAAATAGGCCTATGAGTTATATTATAAATTCTTTGGGAGTTATAAGATATATACTATTAAATATGCAAAAGGATTTTAGAGAGTCATTTTTTGAAGGTTAGAGATATTCACATAATTATATTATTTACAACAAAAAATAATATAATTTATACTTTGAGTGATTTAAAAAACCATAAAATTAAGCTCTCTTGATTACATTAAATCTGGAAAAAAATACACTTCATTATCAGAATTGACAACCAATTAACGTTTAATTTATAATGTTTCTATAATGATTCGAAATATAAATAAATGATGAAACAATGCTATTTGTTTAGTAAAATGAACGAATATATATATATATATATATATATTCTACTACAATTTGGAGTTGGATATTCTTATTCAATAAATTTTTTGATTGTCAATTAATTTTTGTGTAACCTAAAATACTGAATACATTTCTCATTCATGAATAAACCATATATATATATATATATATATAGATCAGCAGTCGGGCAAAACATGTTTTAGAGTCAATTTGAGTTGTATGGGATGTGAATCCTCTGCATTGATGAGCTAAATGCACCAGATGCATTTAAATGAAATGCACCATTGCTTCTGCTATCCACGTCTCACCACATTACCTTATTTAGATGAAACGCATCGTTTGGAAGCCAGAACCCTTTTCATCTCGATTCTTCTCTCCGTTACTCCTGGAAGCTTCGTCAAAACGCACTAAGGAACTTAAAGCCACAACAGCTATGGATGTCAAGGCACAACCTTCTCTCCACAGCTCAGCTCTGGAGACGATTCGAACTTGAAAACTCTATTAAAACCAAGTTTGACGACAACTATGTATTTCAAATTGTCCTAAAGTACTTTTTTGGTTTTTGTTCTAGTTAGTTCCATGGAAGTTAATTGAAAGACAAATTAAGTAATCTTGTTTTTTCATTTAATTAGAATAGCAATGATACTTTTGGTTGGGATTGTAATTTACTTTGGGTGTCTTGATGCTTGTTGTGGATGGAAGGGATGATTGGAGTAAATTTTATTTTTTACTCTTTCAATTGATCTTGATCAGTGAATCTGCTATTTGGAAGCGATGATTGGAGTAAATTTTTTATGCTTGTTCTGGGTGGAAGGGTTGTAATTTATCTTGCATATCTGTTGGTTCTTCTTAAGAGGTATTCAGCTTGCTTATCTGCTTGTTCTTGATGATAAATGATGCTATATTTCACTCAATCAAAGTTAGAGAAAGTTGAAGAAGAATGAGTTCTATTGTTTAACACGATTAAGGTTAGATATTAATAGAATACCATCCAAATCTTTTAGTCATTAGCTATTGTTCTTTCCATGTGATGATGAAACTTTTCAATTTGAATAATGGTTAACTGGAAATAGTCTACTCCTCCAAATTTTTTTATGCTTGTTTCTGGTAAGACAAGGCTTGATTCCTAACTCTCTCTTACACTTTTATTGTGTATTACTTCAAAGTATGGGCTGCTGTTATCATACTTTTATTGGTATGAGTTACCTGTCACTCGTTTGAAGCATGTATGGTGGACTAGCTGTCATTCGTTTGTAGCACTCTTCATTTTGAGTATGAAGCTATGAATGACTTATTTTTATGCATTTGCTTTGTAAAAAACAAGTATAAGGATGTGAATCATGGATAAAAATGTGCTACTGTATAGTTATTGTTCCCTCCTTCAAACTCAGGCATCACCTATATATATATATATATATATATATATATTAAAAAAAAGAGTGTTTCTTTATAAGATCCCATTGGACTATGCAAAATATTGTTACATCGTATTTTCTAAGAAGCGGAGTCACTAGAACCATATTAATAATTTTTCTTTCTTCATCCCTCTATTTTCTCATATATAAACGCTGGAACCTCTTTTTTTTACTTCATCCCTCTATTTTAAATCGTCTTTTCTGGATGCTGGAAACTTTTATACTTTATCCATTTATTTCAAATGCTACCTTCATATATAAAAGCAATGGTAACCAAATTGGAAAACAAGAAGCTACCTCCAGATGTGAAATGCTATGTAACACCATAACACTTTAGCCACACTTTCCCATGCATTATACTCTATACATGCTTCATATATGCTTCATACATGAGTTTCAAGGAAAGTGAATTTAAAACATAGAATATTATGACATTGTGTAGCATTTTAACTATTCAAATTTTGCTCCGTAGACCTCGTGAATTCTCACCATCATCCTCTACTCCTAAATTATCTATACAAGTCATAAATATTATAAAACATCTTATATAATTCAGATTTGGAGCCCCACACATCAGAAAATGCATGTTCAATTTCGGGCCTAGATCTCAAGTTTTTGGGCAGACTTTGAAACTTCATAATTAAATTTAGAAAAATCAAAATCCAATAAACTATAGCTTTCTAGAAAGCCTACATGTTAACTTTATGTTAAAAATACTTCTAGGCCATGGAAACCTCGTTTGGACCATGATTGACAACAGAAAATCATCGCAGGTCTAGTTGTCATAGAGTTCTAATACAGTTTACTGATATAGACTGCAAAAATTTATAACTAATTCCACAAAAATCCAAACCAAGTAAACCATACCAATCTGAAAAGTACAGATGTCTAATTTAAGAGAAAAATAACTCCAGACCCAAAAAATGATATTAAGCTAACAAAAATCGATAGAATATTGCTTGAGGTCCTACTACACTACTAGCAGTAAATTCCAATTTCAAAAATGTATATCTCTTTCTATACACCTCCAAATGAAGTGCTTCTAGTGGCTGTAGGTAACTGTGAATGTCTAATTTTTTCATACAAAATTTTACGACCATTGGACCTCATTTGTCCCTCGGATGACACAAAAACAATTATGACCAAATGAATAGTGACTAATACCAATATGCAAAATTTGCTAAATTTTGAAAAATCGTAATAAATTCTATGGACCTCCAAATAATGAGGTTCTTAGACCAAAAAATATATATATTTGATCCTTATGTGTGTAAAATCTTAGCCTTAAAATCGTTCATTTGGTCACTTTGTGACATAGGGTTACATTTTGGCCATTTTAAGCCACTTCAAGGGTCATAAAGGGTCCAATTTTGCTTCTAGCATTTTCTAGGGCTACTTGGATACATGGAAAAGCATGGAAATGGTCTACTAAATATGTCTAAAGGGTTCAAAAATCCAGATTTCACAAATTCACTTCCCTACTTGTTACTATACATAAGATTTTACAGCTATATCCATACATCTCAATGTAAATAACATTTATTCTCATTCATATACCTTTAGTTTCTATACATACATCACATATACATGTATCTACATATGTCTAAGGAGTTATACATCATTTACAATATGAGATTACATCATTTGCCATTCATATGGTTATAATACTAACATGTTACAACTTCTTTGCCAACCTCCATGTCTTCAAGTGTGGTGGCTCTTAAATTCCTTATTATTTTGATCTACCAAGACATGTTAAGTAATAGGGAGGGAGTGAGATTCAAAAAATCTCAATAACCCTATACACTTTCAACCATATATGATGGATGCATTTTCATGCAAATGGATGCCATGCATGGTCCATAAGCTACATGTGCATAACGAGAACATGATTTCTATTTCATAAAGTCTCAAATATATTAAAGTAAACTCTCAAGACCTTGGTTAGCCTCACCCATTTCTCTTGGGACTTTTGGACTTGCCTCACCTATTTACTTTGGGACTTTTGACTAAGCCTCACTCCTCTTGAGACTTTTGACTTGTCTCACCCATACTAAGGGACTTTTAGTTCATACTCACCTTTATTAAGGGACTTTTGGCACTACCAAGTCTATTCAAGTCTTATGCACACATTCAAAACACATAAGTGGCACCATGTAACACCATAATATATTAACCTCAAATAGTCTCCACTTAGGCTTAATTCCATATGATTTTAAAAGAAAAGAGCAAACCATGGCATTTTCCTGCTATGTATCGGGGTTTAAACGCTCATAATTTGCCCCGTGGGTCCTGTGAACCCATCAATTATATACTTTACTCAAACTACATTTATACAACTCATACATAGCATAAAACAGCTCATGAACCATGAATATGAAGCAAAAAACCCCAAAATGTAATTTCTCAAAACATGCCCAAAAGTCAAATTTTTGGCTCTAATTTTGGAAAATCATAACTAATTCTAGAAAAATAGAAATCAAGCAAACCATAGATTTTTGGAAATATCTAAGTGTTAACTTTACACTAAAAATAATTTTCAACCACAATCTCAGCTTTTGGACCATGTTTGACATAAAAAAAGAGACAGACGTCCGACTGTCCTTGGTACTGATGCAGCTTGTTGTCATGAACTTCAAAAATTCATAACTAATTCCACAAACATCCAATCTGGGAAAATTTGGAAAGATACAGATGTTAACTAGAGGTGAAAAATAATTCCAAATCATTTTAGTAGCCTTTGGACCTCGAAAACGAACGGAAAAATAACAAAGGTCGGATGGCTTCCCAAATGCTGATACAAAACTTCAGAAAGTTATTTCTCCCTCTACAGATCTCTAATTGAGGTGCTTCTAATTGATATAGGTCACTACGGATGTCTAATTTATGCCTATAAAATTTCATGACAATTGGACACCGTTTGATCTATGAATGACACAGATTTATTTTTGGACCTATGGTAACAGTGCACTAACCAAAACTATCAAAATTTCTCAACTTCAACAATTCACCAAATATTCTCTAGACCTCCAAATATTACCCACTTTAGCTTCCCAGTCTCAACAAGCTCTAAATGCATGCCAAATTTCATATCAAGAAGAGCTTATTTGATCATATTTTAATAGAACTCACAAATTTGACGATTTTGACACCATAAATGGTTCAAAATGGGGGCAAATAGTCTCCTACATACTCTAACACCTCTTGGACAAGTTTTAAAGTATAAACACAACATATATGAATTTTCCAAGTGATCCAAACCAACACACATCTCAAACTCATCATGCTACAGGAAAAAGTACACTACTACATATAAGTCACTAAAGAGTCAAATCTCATCTTTTTATTACTTTAGTTCCATACATGGATCATACATCATTTATATATACTTTTACACTTGTTTAAACATTTACATCTTAAAAAGTATGTATACATAAGCGCTTTGGCTTTCCTATACATCAAACTATGTAAAAGTGTGCAAAAGTGTCAAAACAAAGGCCTTCTATGCCTCATGGCCTCCACTCTTAGGCTCTTGAACTCCACCTGAATTATATGAGATGGGAAAGGGAAGGGGTGAGATTCATGGAATCTCAATAGCTCATACACTTATTTAAGGAAGCAATTAAGGCATATAAATAAGTCAAAGCATGCAAGTAGGTATCTAATCATTCACAATCATACAACACATGATTTATATGCCATGAATATCATATCAATGCCAAGAATAAGCTCTAGGGACTTTTGGTCTAGTCTCACCTGATTTTTGAGACTTTTGGATTGGCTTCACCCTTGATTTAGGAACTTTTGATTTGGCTTCACTCAATTATGAGACTTTTGGCCTTGTCTCACCCATTTCTAGGAACTTTTGGCTCTACCTTACCCATCACAAAGGACTTTTGGCACTACCTCACCTGAGTAATTTTTATAATCCAAAACATAAGTATATTGGTACCAATACATCAAGGCAACATCAAATAACATGTCTCATAATACAAACATATACACAAGCATACAATGACTACTACACATCCAAGAATGCAACAAGAAGGAGTAGAGAGCTACCTTATAAGTCAACACAAGTCTTTCCTTTTGATTTCTCTTTGTCTTTTTCAGTCTCAACACCACAACTAGATAGAGCCGATTCTCTTGAGCCTAGATATAACAAATAATATGCAATTACTCTCTTATAACTCAAATAAACACTCGCAAGGTTAGGGGATTCTTCATCAAAGCAAACCCTACAAAGTATATAAGAAACCCTAGTTTTCTCCCTCTTAAATTTCATTAACTCTTCTTCTATTTCCTTTGCATTTATTAACTTATCACACTTTAATTCAAGGGTTTCTTGCTTATTCTAGGTCAGAACAGAGCTATCTTACTCAATCACCCATGGAAAGTAAACTTAGAAGGAGAAGAATAAAATCAAGAAGAAAAAGCATGAAGATCTTTAAAGGTTCTTACCTTTCTTCCTTGGTTTCCTTCCTTCTCTCCTAGCTTTTCTTGGTTTCTCTCCCTCTCTCAAGCCTTTTTCTCTGTTTTAAACGAAGCTTAGGTCGGTTAGAAGAAAAGAAAAAGATCTGGATGCTTTAAGAAGAAAATTTTTCTTTTTTCATGCTTTTCTAGACTAACCATCGCTATAATTGAAAATAACCCTCATTACGGCGAGTACATATCAGTCCCAAACCCCTGTTCTCGCTACGGCGCGCTATTGCGAGGAACCCCCTGATTTTTTTATGAGATGCCTAAACTCACTATAGCTAGAAGCATTTTCGCTATAGGAAACTAGTACATTTGCTATAGTTAGGCCATTTCTCGTTATAGCCAGCAAACTTAGAAAAATTTTAGGATTTCAAACATTTCAGCAATTTTTTAGTTATTACACACCACATATATCCTTACTAACTAGACATACTTTTCATAGTTCAACACACGTACAAGCATCCAAAGCAAGAAAACATCCACACACATACATGAGAAAAAGGTTGGAGGGCTATCTTGTAATGAATCATAATGCTATTCTCTTAGAATTTCCTTCCCCTTTTCAGTCACACTTTTGCAAGGAGGTGAAACTCGCTCCTCGTAGCCTATAAACATCAATAAAGCATAACTAAGTTATTGAAATAAAACTTAGCCCCTTACAACTCAAGACTAGGCTACTTGACTCAAAAACTTCATTATGGTTCCATAGTGCACACAGTAAGGCAACACATGGAGTTCTTGCTCTTAGCCCCCATTTCTTGATCATTTTAGATCTCTTGACATAAATTAAACTCTTGGGAGTTATCACAACTCAATTCCAAAGGTGCTAGACTCACAATACTTCTTTGAATACCCATGGAAGTAGTCTTACTTCCCTTGGTAGGAAGTGCATATGGGAAGTTTTTTAGGGGTCATAGGAACTCATACAAACATTTACATAGACTTAAAAACTCTTGGATAAGTTCATATTTTAGCCTATTTCTACTAACCCGTTCCTAAGATTCATGCTTAGTTCTGCCCAAAACAACTCCCCCATGACTACTCCTATGAAGGGAGAAACTCACCCATACATGAACAAGAAGGAAGAAGCATGGAGGCTAATCTTCTTACCTTGAGTTTAAGCTTTCCTTGAATGCTATTCCTTTTCCTTTGGCTCTCTTCCTCCAATTCGAACTTTTTCCCTCTAGTCTAAGCTCAAAATAGACAAAAGCTTCCATAAATTCATGACAAGGAAGAGGAGAAGGAGGAGGATGGTTTTGCTAAAGAAAGAAGTATGAAACATTACACTTTTCTTACCCTTATTCTTGGATTTTTCTCTTCTTCTTCCTCCCTCCTTAGACGCCCTCCTTAACTAGTCTCTCTCTCTCCTTTCAGTGAGCTAAAAGTCGGTCCAGAGGTGGGGGAGAGTTTTGGATGTTTTAAAAAGCGATTTCCTTTTTTCCACACTTTTTCAAACTAAATCTCACTATAGCAGGAAACAACTCTCACTACGGCAAGCACTTATCAGTTCCAGATGTCGCCGTGCTAGCCACAGCTGGGGTTATCGCGAAAAACTCTCTAGATTTTATATTAACCCAGAACTCACTATAGCTAACTGGCTTCTCGCTATGGCGAATAGCATTCTTTCTATAGCTAATAGGTACACCCGCTATAGCTTATAGATTTAGAAAAATTTCAACAAACTTGTGTTCTCATGTCTATGAAAACTTGGATGTTACATGCTGGATGTAACAACTAGAAAAAAAGAGTTGAAAATTTTTCGAAGGGCTGAAAATTTTCTAAGTCTGCTAGCTATAGCGAGAAATAGCCTAACTATAATGAATGTACCTGTTCGCTATAACTAGAAATGGTCTAGCTATAGTGAGAGTGCCTTCTAGCTATAGCAAAAATGCTTCTAGCTATAGCGAAAATACTTTTAGCTATAGCGAATGCGGGCATCCCATACAAAAACTAGGGAGCTGCTTGCCGTAGCGCCATAGCGAAGGCAGGGTCTGGGACTAATACGTGCTCGCTGTAGCAAGGGTTATGCTTCGCTATAACGAAGGTTAGTCCAGAAAAGTGTGAAAAAAGAGAATTTGACTTCTTAAAGCATCCCAACTCATTCCTTCTCCTTTTAACTGACTTAGGCTTCATCTAAGGCAGAGAAAAGGGAGGAGGAGAGAGAGAGACACCTAGAGAAGGAAGGAGAACAAGAAAAAGGTAAGCATAACTTGAGATTTCCCTAGCTTTTCTTTTTAGAATCTTGTTCTTCTCTCCTTGCCCTCTCTTTCTATGGTTTTGGTTGTTGAATTAGCTATGTTTTGGGCTTGGTTCAGAAGAAGGAAAGTGGAAAACCACTCTTAAAGGAGGTTAGAACTCATATAGCTTTACTTCTTTACTTTCCTTTCTTGAGAGCTTGAGAGAGTAAAGATAGTTGGTGAACTTTTAAAGAGAGAAAGAACACCTAGTTTCTTATATGTTTAGTAGGATTTGCTATAAAGAAACCCCTAGCTTTTGTGAATAAGTGTTGAGTTATGAGAGAGTAATTCCATGCTCTTGTGTGTCTAGGCTCAAGAGAAGCGCTTCCATCTAGTTGTGATAGTGAAATCAAGAAGGGAGAAGGCAAATTGAAAGGGAAGGCTTGTGTTAGCCTATAAGGTAGCTCTCTCCCCCTTCTCTCATGCATGGATATGTGTTTAGCTTGTTTTAGAATGTGTGTATGTGTATTTTCAAGCTATAAAAAGTATGCTAGCATGACTTTACATGTCATGATCCTTGATGCTATGTTATGTATTAAATGAATCCATGGTATTTGTATGAGTTTGCTTGAGTGTGGAAAGGCAAGAACTCTTCCCTTGGGTAAGGATGAGATAAGAACCCTCGAGCTTAGTTGAGATAAAGCAAAGGGTCTCCCAAAAGTAATGTGAACTCCCAAGAGTATGGTTGAGTTCAAAGTGCTCAAGAGTGGGTGAGGCAAGTCCAAAATCTATGAGGAGAAGTGTGAGGCCAATCCAAACACTTGGTGAATCCTTGAATGTCTTGTATGATTGATTCATATGCCAAGGTTGCTTTTAAAATGTCCATGACTTCCACTTTTCCATACATGCATTTGAAAAGCTTGCTTTACACATATTATGTATGATTGAATGAGAGATGTGCTATTGGGATTCTTTAAATCTCATCCCCTCCTCTCCACTATCCTAACATGCTAGGTGGACCAAGTGAACAAAGACATGGGAGTCACCAAGCTTGAAGGTAGGAAAATTGGCAAAGGATTTGTGAAATAGACATTTTGTCACCACTTTGTTATAAAAGATGTAATCTAATGATATACATGGGGTGTGCACTTATGAATACTTGTAAATGGATGTACTTATTGTATATGTATGAGAATTAGAACTATAGTGCATGATGTAACAAGTTTTTGGTATGAATAGCAAGATCTTGGCATTATGTACATGGTGCATGTTTTGGTGTGGGAGAGTGAGTTTTGCAAATCTGGGTTGTTAGAAATTTAAGTTATATTTGATATCCTATGTTGATGCTTTCCCACGTGCTCATAGAGCCTTAGGAGTAGGAGAAACAAATTTGAACCCTCGGAGCCCTCTTTTAGCAAAAGAAATTGATACTTTGCCCCCTTATATCAAAGTCGGACCAAATGACCTCTTCTTGCATTGAAATTTTTCATATGATTAGATCTTGCCTAGAGCTTTTTGTAAAGCTAAAGATTAGGTTATTTGGAGGTTTGTGAAATTTTTTATGATTTTTAAAAGTTGGTATCAGAATTTCGAATTTGCACCAGCACTGTTCATTTGGTCAGTTGTGTAATTGTGTCATCTGAGGGGCCAAAGTTGTCCAATGGCTATGAAATTTTATAGTAAAAAACTATACATTTACAGTGACTTGTAGCAACTAGAAGCACCTCATTTGGAGGTTTAGAGAGGAAGATATGAATTTTCAAAGTTTCTGCCCAGTATCAGTCATCTTGCCTAACCAGAAGTATTGTTCCATCGATTTTTGAGAGCTTGGCTTGATGAACTGATCTGAAGATATTTTTAATCTCTAGTTAACATCCACATATTTCCATATTGGTATCATTTGTACGTATGGGATTTTTGTGAAATTAGTTGGACATTTTTTAAGTTCATATCAGTAAACTGTGACAGCATCAAAACCCAGTCTGATCTCCAAATTATTTCTCATTTCAAACGCCCTGTGTGTGGGATGTTATAACTTGTACATATTTTGAACATGAAGTAGACATCTCAAGCTTTCTATAATGACCAAGATTACATGTTTTCAATTTTTTTAGATTTAGTTATGATTTTCCAAACTTTGCCCAGAAATGGGGCCAAGTCTGGCAGAGAACAAATATTCATGTCCCATATCTCTTTTTGGTTTCCATGGGTTGGAAGCATGTTTTTATGAGGAAAATGAGTTGTAATGGTGCAATTAATTATGAGGATGTATAGCATGAGCTCACACAGTCCATGTGACACCGAAATGAATTTTTAACCATAACGCAATGCAAGAAAGTGTATGAATCCAATGGAAGTTCTCACTTTATTCTTACTATATTTCACATGAGCATGTAAGGGATGATAGGTATGAGTTAGAAATGATGGTGTTACACTAGAAATTTTTGTTTTCTTTTTTTTTTTAACTTGCTTGATGATTTGATGTGATTTGACATGGTGGTCCACTTAATGAACACCTCTTTTTTCTCTAAAAATGCAAAAAGAAGGGCCAGCTAATATGGCACAAAGCTAGTGAAGATTCGATAAAAGCCATGTGAAGCCAAATGAAGCTAGTGATGCTTTAGAAGCATGATGTAAACTTTGTATATGTACTCTATGTCCTGTATAGCATATCAACGAAACAACTACAGTATACTAAGTTTATTAACACAGTTATTATACTTGAGTTGTAGAAATATAATATATTAATGTATTTATTGGAGTTGTAGAAATGCCAAATTCTTTGTATTATTGAACAATGTAATATACGTTAAAATAAAATTGCATTTTGTGTGAAATCCATCAAAGACGTTCATATTGGTATATTGTCGTAAAGGTTTGCATTAACAAAAACAAGTTCATAAAGTTATGCAAACATTACAGATGATACTAGAGTTTGTAAAAATTTTGACCAAACTAGTACAGTATGAGGCTAGTGATGATTCAATGCAAAATAAGGACTGAAATTTGTAATATCATTACAAAGATTTGGTTCTTCAAGTGATTATATAGAATGGTCAAGTGGTGCCTATATTAAAAATCCAAAAATTCACATCATCAATAATAATTATGGTGTAATAATTATAAAAGCAACATAAACACTAATTACAAAGCAACATCATATTTTTGAGTATATCAAATGCTCTTACCATCAGTAATCCAATAACACTAAGTTGAGTAGGATGCTCATATGGTGTTGGTAGTGTTTGATAGGATACTGTAGGTTGCATTTGATTTAAAGCTTCACTGTCCTACAATGAAAATGAAAACTTGCTTATTCTTTAATGAGTATAAATTTATATACCATAGATATAAGCATGAAATAGTGAATAGACACAAGTATAAATTTATGTCATAAATTGTTGAACTATCGAATTTTTAACAATTGGAGCTTTTCTTCTTATCTTACATGAATTCTCAACCTAACTCTTTTTGTGTCTTTTTTCTTTTTAGTCCAACCCTTTTCTTGAAGCCTTTTGCTTATGCTTCCATGCATTGACTTATTGATGTGGTAGCATCACCATTATTGGTGTCCATACTCTTTTATCTTGATCTTATCTCTATTATTTGCCTGTTCAATTCATCTACAACTTTATTGATAAGAGAAAACTTTTCTTAACAACTAGACACCTTAGTTACTACCCTAATTAATTTAGGGCAAAGTTGTATGTACCAATGCATGCTTTTCGACTTACCATCCTCTATAACTTCCTCTTCCGTAACATCAATGATAATATTGCTTCTGCTTTTTTTGTCCACCGCTTTAAAATATACTAATGAAAAAGTATTTTAACCTCTACCACATCAATGTCCTTCAAAGCATGATAGCATAGTATATCGACAATCTCAAACAAAACTTTACATTCTCTTTCTCAATTGTAAATAATAATATCATATTCAAACAATGGCTACTTTTTATTTCTTTGTTTTATATAGGTATGTAGCTAAAAACAACTTAAACTCTTGTTGGAACATGTTAAATATTATGGGGTATAAATTTGTGCAAGTTGTTGCAACATAAGCAAATTCTCACATTTCAACCTTGGTAGTTTTTGTTGCAACTCAAATTTACACCTCAACTTATTATACCATTTTTTATCCATAACTCTTTCAAAATGTTTAAAGAATTAAATTATATCCTTGTCTAATTCCTTGTAAACCTTGAAGTTTGAATTCACACTTTCGCTAAGCTATGTGCTTCGCATGCCAAATGTGAAAGCTTTCTTCACGTAACAATTTGCCTTTTATTTTGTAAACTAATCTCAGCTATGTGTTTTCATGGACATCATATTTTGCAAGCAAGTTACTCTATGCCACCTCAAACTCTGTTTCCTCCTTATAATTGTATATGCACTTTTTAAAGTCTTAGAAAATGAGATCCATTCTTCATCAAGTTACTTAGGTATTTGATCCCATTTTAGATCAAATGCCATGTGCATAATCCATGGCAAGTCTATGGCATCATCTCATGTAATGCTTTAACCAATGCTTGATCTTGATCAATAAAAATAGCTTAGGCATTTTTTTTTCTTTGGTCTATATGCCTATAAGAAAGTTTCAATTAAGCACTTGAATGGCTCTATTATCTCATTATATAACATTTCAACTCCAAAACTCACCACTTCCTTATGTTGATTGAATTCTAAAAACACAACATGTAGTTTATTTGCATTGTTAATAGAGTACTTAGTGTCAAGAGAGACCACATCACAAAAGTAACCATAATCAAAAAGCATTCTTGTGTTGGCCCAAAATACATTAGTTATCTATTCTTCCATGTTCATATGATAAGCATGGTAAAATGAAGGGCTTTCTAATGACTGCTGTTGAAAATATTACGATAGACAACTACCTTCCTCATATAGTATGCTTCTTTGTCTTTTGGACTAAAGATAATTCATTGCATTTAACTGAGTATAATTGAGGTCAACTTTACTTCCCACATGCATACTCATCAATTGAAATAATACTTTTTGCTAAAGTTTGGAGTCATTAGCAAATCAATTTCCACTTCTTAAACTTGGGATAAGATATGTTAGGAGTCAATATGTGTGTTGTTTCTTAATGTTGAAGAGGGTGATTATGTTCCTCTATGACTGCATAGGTTTTAAACTTCATATTCATCTTAGTGAGTGCCAATCTTGCTTTATAGTTCATTGTGATCTCAAGGTTGGGATTAGTAGTCAAAAAATCTCACTTGTCTTCCCTTTAATAACCCCTTACAATAAACAAATTTTGTATGAAATGATAGAACCATCTTTCTTGCTTTTGTTAAAATACTATTTTTTAACTCCAAACTTGACTTTTCCACCATAAGCCGTCTAAAGATTCTAAGCTACCTCTACACTATCAAGTCCATTTTGACTTTAGGCTTCCACTAAACCTCTAAGTTGCCATCTTTGGTCCATGGGAAAGTAGATGCACATAATTCCCTGAAATTCATTAATAAACCTAACTTTAGAACAATATAAACTCATCTTATTTTTTTTTCATTTAAACTAGCAAAACAGTAAGAAGCACTTATATTAAAGGATACATAAATACTTTGTAAATCCTTTCCTCTTCCAATCAAAATCTCAAGTTTCAATAAAACATGTCCATGACACAATGCCACTTGGAAAAAGACAAATAATATGAGAAAAATTCATGAACCTCTATATTATTATACTTCATAAATTAACTTAGAATTTACATACTTAATAATAAACATGTTTAAAATAACAATAATGTAAATAATTATCTAAACAAACCCTAAATGTTATCTACACCATACTATAGGATGTTATGTCTATTAGGTATGTACTTGTTTAGGTATTGCTATTTGCATTACTCGTGTCCTATTCCTTGGAATTTAAGATTTGCGAACCATAATTACACTATTCCTTTAAGCATGAATTTCTTATAAAGTTGCAGTGCTTTAATTCCATTATAGATTATATTATAACTTTTCTCATAAACTAATTACAACATTCTTATATTACAGCAAACACTTTTGATCCTCTTATGAACTAGATACCAAAGAGCTAACTTTCTTCCTCATAGCCTCCAAGTTCACTATTTCTTCTAGATTTCTTTATTACCTAAACATTAAAAAAAAAAAGACCTCTCTAGCATTGCCTCAAAGCTAACCAGATCTCCTGCACATCTTATTTGAGCCATCTAGATCAAATCTAGATAGCCCAGATCTCTTTTTATTTTTTAAAAAAAAATTAATTTTTTTTTATTTTAAAAGATACAAAATGGAAAATAAAAATAATCTCTTAATTATAAATTTTTATAAAAATGATTATTTAAATAAAAATTAAAAATTAAAAATTAAAATTTATGAAATCTGGACCATCCAAATAAAATTTAGACAGTCCAGATCACAAGCCTGCAGGGGATCCAGACCGGCCTCAAAGTCACTATTTCTTCTATGTTTTTTAGTTATTTAGACAAAAAAAAGGTTAGCTTTCCCATAATCTTACTATTTGTTTTGGGTTTTTTTTTTTGGGCTTTGTAATTGTTTAGCTAGAAAAAATCTAACTCCATATAAAAAGGATTAAAAAAAAGTATAAGCTACCTTCAACCATCATGAAAATGGTGATACGTAGTACGCCAACAAAGTCAAGCTCAAAATAAGAAGCATAAACGGAAGGGACACAACAAAAATGTTGATGTAGCTTGTCTCTTTCAACTCCAATGTGGTACTTGTGTTTTGGTGCCAAAAATGAAGAAAAATGCTAGAGGTGAAGGATGTAGCAATATTTTGATGAAGAAAAAATGAAACTTTATTCCATTATGTGCCTATATGTAATGTTTTGATAAGGATTATTAAAAAAAAAAGCTTCAAGCAAAATGCTATCATTTCATTTAAATGCACATGGTGTAGTAACATCATCAATGTAGAAGATTAAAATCCCATGATCAACTAAAAGACTAGACTTCAATTTTCATTATTTATTGTTGTTAATTGACTAATGTAGAATAAACATAGGACTACTTGAGCTACTTGTGCAACATGAACTATACTTCTTCCTAAATTGCTTTATTATTAAAGGGTAATTTTACTTGCTCTAATAATGGAGATCTTAAAGATGGTGACTTCAAGTACCCTTGATTTGTAGTTTTATTTAGTAGCAGAAGTACTTAGAATACTAGTATGACCTATAAGAAGATGTTCACTAATGTTGAACATCTTAAAAGTGAATATGCAATGAAAGTAGAAAAGCCAAATGGAGTATCAATTGTTGTTGAACCAAGGAATTTGAGTTTTAGAAAAGTAGGTGAGAAGTTAAGTTACAATGTGAACCTTGTTGCATATAAAAGAGTAATAATTTCTAGTAATTCATCTTTTAGGTCATTGGTTTGGGTATTTGGGCATAAAAAAGTGTCAAATCTTATAACAGTAACATGGTAATAGTGAATTTTTTTTTTTTAATTAGCTATGCTAACTTACAATTCTTCACTTATTTCATACCATAAGTGCCAAATATAAGAAAAAGTATTTGCAAAAATACTTTTAGCAGAAATAATTTTACCATTTAATACCCTAATTGAACTCTCAATGGTCCAAAGTGGAATTCTTTTTCATTTTAATTCATAACTTCCATTTACATATTTGCTTTGATCTATATAACCATGATACAAGTCCCATTTACATAAAGGAACCATATAGCCCACTTTGGCCATATTCACATAATATGGGTCTAAATTTTAAAAGTTTATAACCTTGGCTATACAATTTCGATTTATATAAACTAAGTGTCTATGGAAGGCTCATATCTGAACTATCTACTATAAAAATTTTAAGTTAAAATAAATCCATTTGACCTTTCAAAAAGTATGAAAATCGAGACTACATCAATATGAACAATACTTGTATAAGATAACTTTTTAGGGCCAATTTTGAAAATTCATCAAATATTTTACAGACTTTAAAAAAAATAAAAACTTTAACCTGTTAGAAGACTTTATAAATTCTTTAATTGCTCACCAAATTTCAGCCTTCAATTAAGTCATTTGGCATATCAAGGGTAAAGTTGCATTTTATAGCTCATTTAGACAAAATTTTGATTCCAAAGTAATCTATTTAGGCCTTAATATGCAATTTTTTACCTTGAGAAAAATTCAATCCATTCATACATCATTTCCATATAAGTCAATACATGAAATATGCCTAAGTTCTAAAAATTACCATCTTACTTGTACTTTTGCATATAGAACCAATGATATATCACATGGCATATCACATTCTAAATACACATATATATACTTTAAGTTAGTATCATTCCATGATCTCATACTTGTACATGACTTGCTATTGTATTTCATCATCATGCATATCATGATTTACTACCATTTTCAACAAAATATATATCAAAGTGCCATATACAACATAAGTACTCTAACTACACATTCCTGAAGTTCTACATTCTTCTCTTGCTCCTTTTCCTTGCTACCTCCACCTGGCATAGTTAGTGGGAGATAAAAGGGGTAAGATTCTAAGGAGAATCTCAATAGCTACACTCAATTCAAACTAATGCATACAATAGTGAATTTAAGAATGAAATGCAACCATATAAGGTCATGTGCATATAAAACATTATAAATATGGAATTGGCGTGAAACTTTCATACTCATCTAGTCATGGCATGAAAGCATACTAACTAGACTCATCCTTAGACAAGGGAAGAACTACTGCACTTAATTCTTTGTCAATCTTACTTAAAGCCAAGCAAAACTCATGCATGCATTAAACTCATGTTAAAAGCCCAATCAAACATAAACTTAAGCGATCATAAAACAACCAATATACACAATACATTTCAACTCAAATGCAACTAAATGCAGGTAAGGAAAGAAGAGTAAGCTCCCTTTTAAAGTTAGGAACTGTGATCAACCACTAACTCACTTGTTCTCTCCTTTTCTCTTGGTCCTTCTCGGGTTAGCACACACATAAAGGTGTGATTGCACTAGCTTGGGCTAAATACATCAATTTAGATACAAGACAATTAATTAAAATTTATTTTATCTCATTCTATCACTACATATGCCTATTAGAACTTAAAACATAAACTTAAGTCACTTTAGATGCCTTAAGACATGGCTCTTATGATTCAACTTCTAGGCCTTAGGATCTCATTATGTATGAGTTATATGGCTCCAATAGAACTTATTAAGGTCATCATATTCAAACTCAAACATGTCTAGCATCAAGTTACTTTATTTAGGCCCTTTTGAACCCTAACTTTTTACTAACAAAAATAAGACTCTTAAATTCATTCCAATGGTTCCATTAATATTCATATCTCATATCTAGACCATCATCTAAAGCCTTGGAATCCATAAAACAACTTCCTAGGTACTTTATCTCTCCCTTGGCCAAGACTTATACATCACATGCCTTCTATGGAGTTTTGTCTTCTATGGAGTTTTGTCAATTTCATGAAGAATTTGAAGGATTTGGGATATCCTTAACTCATTTCTAGTTCAAGTATAGCCTTAGATGATTCAAAACATCTTCCTTGGGCTTTGAAATTTCCATGATTCATCTAAAACCCGAGGTGGTGCTAGCTTGATTTCTATATCTTCCTTTATGATTTTCTTTACATAGTCCTACTCTCTTTCATTCTAAACTCTTGTTTCTATCAAGTTTTGCTCAAGCTAAGTCTCCCTCCTCCCTTTCTCTCTCAAGGTTAAAATCATCTTGCACTTAGGATTCAAAGAATAAAAATTTATATGGCCTAATACATACCTTATTTAAAAGCTCTTTGAATGGTGATTCTTGTGGTATATTTACTTTCTTTAAAACTCCTATTTTCCTCAAGAGGTTAGCCACAAAGTTCATCATTTAAAAAAAACTAAAACCTTTAATAGAAAGAGGATAAAGAAAGGGAGAAGTTTTCTAACTAACATGACATGAAATTTTGCTTTTTTTTTTCCTTAACTTATTTTCCTTTCTTTACCTTCTCTCTCTTCCTCCTTTTCACCCCATAAGAGATCTAGTCTAGAGTTAAAATGAGTTAGTTAGGAGAAGATGATGATGATTACGTGATGATATAAGGAAGAGAAAAAATATTTATAACAATTTTAAAAATTTTCATTATGTCCCTTCTTTTAATTTCCTTTGTTTGAGCTCATTTTTTGTTCTTTGGAGAAACTAATTGCTCCATACTAAATTTAAGACTCTCTATTTCATTAAAAATATCTATTTAGAGGATTTAGGGACTTAAAAAGTCTAATCTAAAATATCATTACTAAAAGCCTTAATTTGTACACAATTAGGGATTTAACCATCCTTACCTCATCTAGTTAATCCACTAATCTTATTTCATCATATTATGATGAGGGATATGTGTTTCTCATATTAAATCTCATGATACTTAAATCCTTGATTTCTCTCACTTTTTGACTAGACTAGCCCCTTTTTCTATCTATTTTACGTCTTTTGCTCTTTTAACTATTTCCTTTCACTTTATTTGAGTCTTTAATCCCTCATTATCATGTTTATTGTCTTCCCTTTTAATGTCTAGAAATTTAGAAGATATCGAATATGAAATTAGCAATAGTGAATGATTTTTATATTTTGTTTTTATACCACTTTCAACCTTGAAGACAATGTTATTTTCAAAAGGAGAACATTGTTACCAATGGAGATGGCCCAATATCAATGCAAGGCCCAATAAGGAGAAATAGAAAAAGAATATTACACTTAAGCCTAAAGAGAAGAGAACCCTACTACTTTCCTCCTTTTGGTATATATGTCAATTGTGTGAAGACTTTGGGGTAGAAAAGAATTTAAGGAGTAGTTACTCATGGCGTTTCATTATCATAAAAGGATAACTCTCTCTCTCTCTCTTTCTCTCTCTCTCTTCTTGATATATATATATATATATATATATATAAAGGAAGTATTACATTAAGGACTAGAGAGGAGAAGAACCCTACTATTTTCCTCCTCCTCCTTCTGGTATATATGTCAATTGTGTGAAAACTTTAAGGTAGAAAAGAATTAAAGGAGTAGTTACCCATGGAGTTTCATTACTAGAAAAGGATACCTCTATATATATATATATATAGTCTTGAGGAAGGGATAAGTTGCAAGTATAGGAAGTAGAAGGGAAGATGAACTTCCTTACAGAATATGCATAAATGTAGAGGCAAAAATAAAATATATACAAACTAAAAGAAGACAAAAGCCAAAGTGCCAGTAGTTTGCATTGGACTAGCCAAAGAGAAGATAAAGATATGAATGCAAAATTAATTCAGAAAATAAGTTTTACAAAAAACTTCAGAAAGAAAGATAGAATTTTTTTTTTCAAAATGAAGGCTTAAGAAACAACTTTCTCTTTAAAATCTCCTAAATCTCTCTTTCTTTATTTTTTGCTCTCTACCTCTACTAGAGGCAAATGATTCATTATAGAGACCTGATTGGGACCATTACAATAGTGTTCTGACTGAAGACTAGAATTATTATAATAGTAGAAGTTTAATAACTCACATGTTTACAATAATTGCTACAGGTTTTTGCTATAGTGTTTTGCCAAGAATAAGGTCAAGTAACTAATAGTCTTTATCAAAGTTGATACCATAACAGGTAAAAGAATCTTCTTCATTAGCTTTAGAAGTTGTTGAAGTAGACTTTGAGCTTAATTTTCAAGTAGAAAAATTGTAGATCTCAACTAATAAATAAAAGATTCTTTATCTTTTAAGGAGGCTAGATTAAATTGGATATATGCCTTTTGGTTAGGGAATTTACTAACTTCAGAGGTGAATGTCCATGTTGGATTCATTTTGAACCAAGGGTCTATTACATTTACATTGGCTTTATTAGGTTGAAATTTAGCTTACCAACACATATATGGCTTTCATTGAAGGATAGAAAGGTGACGAACATGGTCATTATACCTGTAATGCCAAGTAAAAATCCATGCTAAAAAGAGTTTGGAAATGAAATGAAGATATGTTGGAAAAGGATCTTCACAGAGTTTAATTTTCTTTTGAAAAAGTCTTAGTCCTTAACAAACTAGTTGTGGAAGAATTTCTTCATTAGAACTAAATAAATCCCACCATTTGGTGAACCATTAAGGAAAATGGTTATTGGCTTCTTTTTTGAAGTAGATTAGCCAAGAATGTTGATAAAATTTGTTTCAACACCAAAAGGTGCAATACCAAGCATCCATATAATCCCAATAATTGTAACTTATTGGATCTAAATTCTTAAAAGGTTTCTTGAGTTTTTTTAGATCCTGTCCCTAACCAGTTAGAGTACGGACTTTTAGAATATGGAAGGTTGAATCAGTAAAGATGGTTAAATCATTTTGGTCTTTGTAATGTTTTATGGCTACTGAGTTAGAATCTACAAGTATAAACTTATAGAACTTTTGAGTTTTAGCTGGGCTTGTAGGTGGGAAATGGAAACCTTTATGGAATATTTTTTTAGCAATTTTATTTGGGTTTTTCTCAAAATATTTTGCTTCCATTTGAAGAATGTTAATTGCTTTATCAAGTTTAGGAATGTAATTGGTCTTTAGGATTTGATGCTATGATGAGGGTTTGTTAGGTAGACGCAGGAGGTTGTTGGTGTTTTGGGATGATGTTAGTTTGCTTGTTTTTAAGGTTTTCAATCATGAGGGAGAGGTAATCCTTATCAACATTTGGCTTTTTGGCTATATCAACCCATGATTTAGTTGGTAGATGGGTCAGGCCTTTTGCTACCAATGCTTGAAGGGTTTCAATTGAAAAAGAACATGATTCTTTAGTCTCTTTAGAGGTTAATGTTTCAAATTTTGGTTTTCGGGTAGAAGACTATGAGTTTTAAGTAGATGACCATATTTGGGATCTTGTACAAAGTTTAGTTACGACCATTGTTCCTAGATTAGCAAAAACTACTTTATTCTTTTCTTCTTTTTTCTTTAGTGACATTATTGCATTTTTATTTTCCATGTAGAAAATCCTAGGTAAAATGGTCAAGTAAAGAATTTGCAGTGCTTTTGACAAATTGAATTTCCAAATAAAAAACACTTAAAATATCTTACTATTAGGCAAAAATTTGTTTCAATATAAAGTTTTTAACATCATTTTGTAAAACATCTTCTGTAGATTTGCAATTGATTCTTACAAGAAACTTTTGGTTTAATAAATCATATTGAAATTTGAAATACACACAATAATTACTAAAATTTCTTTTTTAATGGTTAAATAGTTCTTTTAAGAATAATTCCAATGTTTAAAGTTAAATGCAATAATATGCTCTTTTCCATCAAAATTTGTTTAAGAATGTCATACCATATATGTTCCATTATCATATTCTTCCATTCAATGCATTGGGTGTACATTCATAAGGTAAAAGCAAGGAAAAGTATGAAAATAATATACTTGTATTGCGTTACACCGAGAAAATTTTTTTCATCTCACGTTATGTAGGCCCCATGGATTATCTGACAACATTTTATAGTCATTTACCATTTATATGAATCATACGTAACTCAAAACATCACATAATCTATAGTTTTCAAGCTCAAACCTTGAATTTTCACCAATCCTTCTCGGATAGCAAGTAGCAATTTTCAGGGGTAACTTTAAAAATTTATAACTAAATATAGAAAAATCAAAATCACACAAACCATAGCTTTCTAGAAATATCTGGAGGTTAAATTCACACTAAAAATAATTTAAGGACATTAATATAGCCTTTGGATCACATTTGACAATGAAATAGTCATAAAGGTCTGACTGTCCCTGGTACTGATACATTTTACTGTCATAAACTTCAAAAATATCCAATTAATTTAAAAAAAAAAAAATCCAATCTATGTAAATGATACCAATCTAGAAAGTTACAGATGTTAGATAGAGGAAAAAAATAGTTCTAGACCAAGCCAAGAGAATTCAGACCCTGAAAACTAATCAGACAATAACATAGGTCTAACTGGATGCCTGATACTGGACAACAACTTCAAAAATTAATATCTCGCTCTTTAGACATCCAAATAAGATGCTTCTAATTGTTACGAGTCATTGGGAAGTTCTAGTTTCTGCCTATAAAATTTTATGACAATTGGACATCATTTGCCCCATGATTGACATAGAATAATTTTCGGACCAAAGCTACAGTGACAATAACCAAATCAGAACATTTTTCCAACTTCAAAAATTTATCAAATATTATGTAAACCTCCAAATAATACCCACTTTAGCTTCCCAAAAATATCTCAACAAGCTCTAGATGTATGCCAAATTTTAGGACAAGAGGAGCTCATTTGGATAAAAAGTGACGCAGCTTACTCAAATGGTAAGTTTTGCTTTATGTAAGGTGTCCACTTTGTCTAAATGGCCTCTCCAATAGTTTGGATCCTCTTGGGCAAATTTAAAAGCATGATTATGATTTGTAGCAACTGCCCAAGTGGTCCCAAATCCTATGCATCTTAATTTGATCATCCCACACTCAAGAATGCATAATCATTACACGCCATCAAGGTGTCAAATTCTACATTCTCATTAATCTATTGCCATATAAGAGCTATACAATGTTCATACATCATATTACATTTTTCCATGGCTTACATCTCAAAAATAACATTTACATAACCACTTTGATCATTAGGTACAAAAGAAACTACATAATGAACAAAGTATGGCTTTTCAATGCTCTTGGCTTGCATTCCTTATTTTTTGGACATCACCTAGGAATTTCAAGATAATGGAGAGAAGGGGAGTGAGATTCCTAGAATCTCAATAGCTCATACACCCATTCACACATACATTCATGGCATATACACACCAAAGCATATGTATGGGAGGTTTGACAACCATAAAGTATGTAAAGTCATAATTTTTAGGCCACTTATTCACATTCAAGCCAAGAACATGCTTTAGGGAATTTTGGTTTTATCTCACCCCATTTATAAGATTTTTGGATTTGTCTCACTCTTGGCCTAGGGATTTTTGACTTGGCCTCACTCTTCTAAGAGACTTTTGGCTTTGTCTCACCCATGCCATGAGACTTTTGGCATCTCTTCACATTCATTAAGGGACTTTTGGCATCACCTCACCCTTATGAGCCATTTCCACAATCAATGATATTCAAGACAACACATTGGTACCAATGCAATCTCAAGATATCAAGTGGCATATTCTCAAGTCATAAAAGCATGCACAAGCACCCAATGACATACATACACGTAAGAATACAAAGGAAATGAGATGGAGAGCTACCTTGAATTTTGCAAGCTTTCCTTTGTCTTATTCCTCCCTCTTTTCGGCCTCACAAGTGCACCTAGGTGGGTTGGTGTTCTCTTGGCCTAAACACCATAAACAAGACGCAATTATACACTTAAAGCAAGCCAAGACATTAAACTCACTCTTGAACACACACTTGGTTCCATAAGTGGCATAATAGTTTTATAAATGGCCTATTGAAGCAACTCTCACATTTCAAGTTCTAGGCTCCATTCTCTCGTTATTTTTAGATTTCTTGGACTCATTTAAGGTTTTTGGAGCCTCACATATTCACTTGCATAATTGGAAAATCAAGTTGCTTCTTAAGACACCATTATAGATACCATTGTCCCAACTTCCAATCTATGACTCCTAAATTTTTCTCAAAAGTTTCTTCCATCTTCTAGCATCATAGGAAGTCTCAAACTAAGGTTAGAACAATTTAAAACACTCCCTAGTCCATAGAACTAGCCTAGGTCAAGACAAGCACCATAAATGGGGTTCTTGGACTTCTTGATTTTTCCCTGATAGGAGAGCCACTTGGGGAGGTTTCTAAGAGTCTTAGGAGCTCAAGGAAACATTCAATTAGCCAAGAAATTACTCACACAAAATCAGATTTCACAAAACCCTAAAGAAGCATACACTTTTTTATCTTGTTTTCCATAGGTTTTTCTTGTAATTTCTTACCATATTCCTCTTCTCCATGGTCTAAAACCCTAGTTTCTCTCTTGTTTTTGGATAGAAAATCCCTCCCCCATATGGTTCTGGTTTAGGCCAAAATACACACAAGGAAGGAGCAAGAGAAAGAAGCAACCAAAATGAGAAATTACCTTGGATTCAAGCTTGCTTTCAAGAGCCTTTCTCCTTGATGCTTCTCCTCAAGAATTTCGAATTTTCCCCCCTTGTTTTTTTTCTATCTAAGCCTGGAATTATCATTTTTAGGAGTCTAGGATTTTACCCAAATTTTTTGGGACATTATCTAGCTCATTTTAGAGGACTTGCTTTTATATAACTCATTTTATCATTTTACGAAAATTACGTTTGTTACAAAGAATACCTTTATACCTAATGTCAAGCTTGAGGGTTAAGAAGGTGAAGACATGAAAGATGCTTGGCCTAAGATTTAATTTGTTTGGCAATAGTTGTATGACTATTTGTCCAAGGAGGAGGATTCTTTTTAAGTCATTCAAGGGGGTTTAATTAAATTATTTAATTTTAGAAGAAAATCTCCTACATTGTTTGAATATCCTAGAAATCTTTGAAGTTAAGTTTTGTCCATTTTTTGATTTAAAAATTTATCAGCAAATTGAATTACTCTATCTATTAACATGATTATTCCTTATGAATATGATGACCAAGAAATTTAATTTTGATTTGAAAAAGGTTAATTTTTTATTTGGAAATAGCAAGGCTATTTTGTTTAATGACACTAATGAAGGTGTATATATATGTTTGAAATGTTTGTCAATTGTTTGGGAAAAAAACTAAGACATCCACTATATAAACAAAGATAAGCTTAGTATAAGGGTTAAAAATCTCATTCATAATTCTTTAGAATTCTAAAGGAGCATTTTTTAGTCTAAAGGGCATTACATTCCATCCTTATTGCCCAAAGGGAATAGTGAACGTAGTTTATGTCAATCCTCCTTACTAATCTAAATTTGACAAAATCTAGATTTCATATCAAATTTTGAAAAAAAATTGGCTAAAGAAAATAGATTAAGGAGATCTTGTTTGTTTGGAAAAGATACCTTATCCATTAGAGGACTTATAGTTAATGAAAAGTCTTGGAGTTGCTCTTTCAATTTTTGCATTCTTACTAACATAAAAGGTAGCACATGACCAAGGACTTTGATCTTTTCTAATTTATTTTTTGGGCAAAAAGATCTTTTATTTTCCTTTTTGGCAAAATTCAAGAAGTTCTTGATTCATTTGGATAGGCCAAGCTTTGGTTGGAATTTGGTTTTCAAAAAAAATCTTTTTGATAAGGTAATTTAATAGCATGTTTTTTCTTATTCCTATTGAAGTTTGAATTTGAGTGTGGATAGCTTAGATCTTATGTTGGATTCATAGTTGAGTAAGTTTAGATTTAATAGGAAATTGATTAGATTTTCGTTGTTTTGGATAATATTAACTTCTTTTAGGATGGTTTTTTCTTTTTTTGCAAATTTGAAAAGGACAACTTTTCCTGAGTACCAAGTGGTTACTCTTTCATGAGAAATTCCCAAAGGGAAAAGTGATTTGATAAAAGGGTTCCTAAAATAATCTTATTTTTAAGGTCTTTTACTAAGAGAAAAAGTGTTTGAATATGGAGGCCTTGGTTTTTTATGACAACACTAGTTATTTTGAAGTTTACTTAAGTTCTTGAACCACTAGCAGTACTAAGGTGCTTAGTGGTTTTCTCAAGACACTTGGGCTAGTAATGGGTCTATCGTGTAACCCTGAGTGGATCGTCGCATAACCCTCAAAATAATACTAGGTTGATAAGATATGTAATTAGTGGCACAACCTAGGTCATCTCCCTTGGAATTGGCGTTCAATGTTTAATTGAGTTTTCCAAATATTAAAAGACTCTAAAAATTCCTAAACTAAGGGGGTTTTGATTTAATTAAACTAAGCAAAAACTAAATTGAATTAAAATTCCTAATTACTATCTAATTGGATGAATTATGAATGAAAGATGGTCTTGTGACTAGCTTTGGATTCGTCCCTTGGTATCCACTATCCTTATCCTATTCTAATTGTAATTGATTCTGGCCTAAGAGTTCCTAAATGTGTTCATAACAATTTATCTTGAGTAACCATGCAAGATTCAAGAAATCAACGATCTAATGTTGAATTGAGACCTCAACTCCGCATTAAACTGTTAATTCTTGTTTCTAAGATCAATGAACATCCAATTTGATTGATTAACTAATTGATTAGCCTCTGAATCATCTTAAATATTTAATTAACCAACTAAACATTAAGGAATCTTTAAATTAAACAATTAAGCTCACTCATGTATTTTATCGAACACCTTCGAAGCATACATGGGAAATTCAGATAATATTGGAATTAATCAGATCAATTAATCAACAAAAATACTTCCTAATTAGTGTCTAACCAGCCACTAATTACAATTACACAATCCCCTATCAAATACAACTTAACCAAGACAATAAATGAAAGAGAAAAAGTGTAAGAAAAATAAGGAAATTCTTAGCCCAAAAATTCTATATTTTCTCCATGGATTCAAGCTTCTCCAGGGATTCCTCCTAGCTAGCCTCAAGGTGGATTAGAACTTCATGAGATGTGGAGATGGATGGAATGAAGATGGAGTGAAGGCGTGGAGTGAATGGAAGAAGAGGGTGTAAGATGGATGAATGGATGGATGGTTGGTTGAGTGGTGCCTGGTGGCCGAATGAATGAATGAATATATAGATGATGGAATGGAGTTGCGTGAATGGAATGGATTCAATGAATGAAGGAGGCGTGAGTGGGCTGGATTCTGCGAATGGATAATGGATTGTCATGAGCTGAACGAAGGAAGCGTGCAGAATGAAATCTCCTCCTCCTTCACGTATCTTAGCTGCTGCTTGCGTTCTATCCGAAGACAATTTATTTTTATTCACCTCACGTGCTCAGCAATTCAAGAGTTTATATTGTATATGAGTGTGGGCCCCATTTTAAAGCTAATTATAATATTCGAATTCATGTGAGCTGCCTGCTTTTTCACGTAGCTTTCTTCTTGTTTCTGCTTCTCTTCGTTCTGCTCGTGGCTGCTACGTTTATTCTGCTCGTTCAGCTCATTCTTCCTTCAGCTCTCAAGCTTCATTAATCCACGTTCTGCCCAGCTCAAAACTACCTCATGCTTGCTTATTCATGCAGCGTCTTCCAGCTTCTGTTCTAGCTTATGTGCAGCTTCTTTCATTCATTTCCAGCTGTTTCTGCATGAGTTTACTTCTTATATCACATTCCCAGCTGCTCTTCCAGCTCATGCATCGTCCAGCTTCAGCGTTTTCCAGCCAGTAGCTCGAGTTGGTTGCTTCATGCTCTGTTTTTAGCTCATTCACGTAGCTTTTGTTTGTGGCTTTTTCTTCCATTAACTTAACTCCAGCTCCTACATGTTTTCTATGTGAACATGCTCTGTACCTTAGCTTCATGCAGCTCCTTTAGTTGCTCGAGTTTTCTGCTGGATGTTGCTGCTTTTATTCGTGCTCTATTCTGCTGTTCAGACCGAAGAGAAAAGCTTTTCAAATGGCATTCATTCTTTCCAGTTTTCTCTACCCAGTTCAGCGTCATTCTTCATGCATGGTTCTTCCACGTTGCTTTGCTTTGTTCTTCATGCTGTAGCTATTTTAGCAATCACGTCAGCTCCAGCTCGTTCCAGCTCGCGTTTTTCCAGCTCCCAAGCTTCTACGTGATTCAGCTCGCGTTTCTTACGTTTATGCATGCATTTTCCTTCTTTCTGCTCCAACCACGTTGCTTCTTTCATTTTGCACAGCGTTGAGCTTCCTCATGCAAGCTTTAATCCATCGTCTCCTCTGCTCATCTCAAGCTTCTCCTTTCCACGTCGTGTTTAGCTCATGCTTTGCTTTTCTTCTCTACTGCGTTTTTCTGCCCAAGAGAACCAACAAAAAAAACAAATATAAAAAAAACATAATATATTATTTACAATATTGCCATTATCAGAATTTAGTAAAAATAGAATTATCATCCAATCTTTTCCTTAATTCATTTTAATTTTTCAATTCATTTGTCCAAAAGAAAATTCTGCCCAAAATTAAAAAGTGTTTTAAGGATAAAAAGTATTTAATCATCAAAGAATTTTGGAGAATAAAATCTTAGTAATTTAAATCCAAAAAATTCTCCTAATTAATTCAAGATTGTATTATTTTCCAAAATTAACTACAAATTCAAATATTGCATAATAAATCCGTTTAAGCTCAAATTAATCATTAAAAACAATAATAAATTTGGATAAAATATATGAAAATTAGCACTTATCAAACCCTCAAAATAAAACTAGGTTGAGAAATTATATAACTAGTGGTGCAACCTAAGTCATCTCCCTTAGAAATAGAATTCAATATTTAATTAGGTTTTTTAAGTGTTAAAAGACTCTAAAAATTTTTAACTTAAAGGTGGTTTGATTGACTTAAACTAATTAAAATGAAATTGAATTAAAATTCCTAATTGCTATCTAATTGGATGAATTAATGGTTGAATGATGGATTTGTAACTAGCTTTGGATTCGTTCCCTGGTATCCACTATCCTTATCCTAATCCAATTATGATTAATTCTGGTCTAAGGGTCCCTAATTATGTCCAATACAAATTATCTTGAGTTACCACACAAGAATCAAGGGACTAACAATTTAATGTTGAATTAAAACCTCAATCCCGCATCAAATTGCTAACTCTTGTCATTAGAATCAATGAACACTTAAATCGAATAATTAATTGATCAATTAGCCTCTGAATTAACACCTTAGGAGATTCCTTGGTAACTAATTAACACCTTAGGGTCCATGTAATACCGATTGCAAATTTTTAAATATAGTGCAATGCCAAGATACTCCCATTTCCCTTGCTTTTTCTATGGGAATCCTATATGTTTCATGATATTATGTCATTTAAAAGCATAAGATGAGTTAGGATTTATGGTGTTACATTAAGCACACCAATTCTCACAAGCATTTCATCAAACACCTTGATTGCACACTTGAAAAATAGTAGGAAAATGAAAATCCAGCATTAAAATCAATCAATTAAAAGATCAATTGTCCTCCTAATTTGTATCTAACCAGCTACTAATCATAAACTACATTAATCCAGTCAATTACAAGCTTAAACAAGCAAACAAAATAACAAAAATTAATGTAGAAAGAGAAAAGAAAATAGGAAGCTTAGTCCAAAATTCTGATTCTAATCCTTAGATTCAAGCTTCAACTCAAGAGCCTTTCTCCTAGCTAGTCACAGATAGAATTAGAGCTTCATTGGGTGAAAGAATGGAGCAAATTGGATGAGGAATGGCGTGGAGTGGCTGCTGGACGAAGGATGGAGTCTCGCGTGAATATGACGATGGAATGACGATGAAAAATGTGCGTCTGGATGATGTCTCTTTTATTCGATGGAATGGTGTCATCCCTTCTCACGTGATTTCTTTTAATAATTTCACGGGCTGCCTCCTATTCCTTTTGCATCAGACCCGTAGCTTCCACGTTCATGTGTGATCTTGGATTTCCTACGCGTAGCTCACATGACTAGGCATGCATGTTTTGTGTGTTGTTCGTATCTCTTTCAATCACACACTCCTTCACGTGCTTACAAGCCACTCTTTACTCCTCAGCATTTGGATGAAAAGATACAAATGAGTGGAATGGCGTCGATGTGTTTATTCGATGTGGAATGGACGAAGGAGCCTCTTCTGGATGGGTTATTTTGCCTCTACCCGAGTTCAGCCTCTCTCCCACACTCTACCTCATGTGGCTTGCTTCTTTCTTTTATTTTATTATTATTTTTAATCAGTTGACCCCACCTTCTTTCATGTGTTGCTCTTCATTTACGTATCACTTCCTCTCTTCAATCTCCAGCTCAAAGCTTCTGTTCGAGCGAGCTTCTTCATGTGTTTTCATCTTCATATTCTTCACGTCAACTTTGCATGCAATTCCACGTTAGCTTCTGCGTTTCTCTTATTATTCTCAGCCTCCTATGCAGCACACAGAACCATCATTTCCATTTCCATTCATGCTGCCCGTAGCTTCTGTGCTTTCTTCCTCTTCAAACATTAAAACTATAGCTTTGCCTTCTTCGTGCAACTCAACATCTATTCCAGCCATGCCATTTTTTTCTCCTTCGTTCAACTCATTTCTTCATGCGTTCTATCTTCATTTAAACTTTAGCCCAAGCTTCTGCATGTCTCGTGTTGTTCTTTTGGACCCATTGCTTCTTTGTGTTCTACTTCCAACTCCAACTCGTAGCTCTTTCTCTTGGTGTTTCCTCCATGCAAGCTCCTTTCAAGCTTCTTTTCATCTCTTGTTACTCATCCCCATTAAAAATCACGTGTTCTGGATTATGAATATGAAGTTAAGACTGCACCAATCCCTGGCTGAAGCTACTGCTTGTTCTCGTTCTTAGCTCCATCTTCCTTCTGTTTACAAGCTTCTTCCCACGTGAACATGCTTTTGTGTGTATCTTAGCTTCATGCAGCTCCTTAGCTAGAACATGTGGCTAGCTCTTTCTCAAATCCCTCATTCCACGTGACTTCTTCTCATCCCATGTGCACTTCTTCTAATCATGTGGAGTGTGTGAAAACCGTGGAATGAGTTGCAACAATGCCAACATGTTGGAAAAACAAAGAACCCATGCATGCTACCGCTTTTCCAAACCAACCTCCTGTTCAAGCTCCAATTGCCAATTGAAAAATCTACAAACAAAAATAAGGAAATTTAAGTAGAAAAAATTCACAAAATTAATTAAAAGAAAATTATACAATAAAATTCAAGAATTTTGTAAATAAATTCCTTGAGTGCAGAAATGGCTATTAAAATGAAATCTTATATAATTGATTTGGACACTAAAATGTTTAAGATAAGGAGAATAAAATATATAAAAATCATGCTTGTAAGCTAGATAAGTCCTTTTTTGATACATTTTGAATTTGCACCTGTATCAAATAAGGCTATTTTGTAACAACAAAAAATTGTGCTGAAACTTTTCAAGTCTTAAAAATTTTCTAAGTCTGTCGGCTATAGCGAGAAATGGCCTAGCTATAGCGAATGTACTTATTCGCTATAGCGAGAAATGGTTTAGCTATAGCGAATGTGCCTGTTCGCTATAGCGAAAATATTTCTAGCTATAGCGACTTCAGGCATCTCATACAAAAATCAGGAGGTTCCTTGCAATAGCGCGCGCCGTAACTAGAACAGGGGTCTGGAACTGATATGTGCTTGCCGTAGCAAGGGTTATTCTTCGCTATAGCGAGGGTTAGTCCAGAAAAGCGTGAAAAAAGAGAATTTTGCTATTTAAAGAGTCTAGATCCTCTCCTTTTCTTCTAACCGACCTAAGCTTCGTCCAAAATAGAGAAAAGGGCTAGAGAGAGAGAGAGAGACCAAGAGAAGGACGGAAGAACAAGGAAAGGTAAGCAAACTTGAGATTTCCATAGCTTTTCTTTTTAGAATTTTGTTCTTCTCTCCTTACCCTCTCTTTCTATGGTTTTGGTTATTGACTTAGTTTTGTTTTGAGTTTGGTTCAGAAGAGGGAGAATGGAGAATAAAAAGGAAGGTGAAGGCAAAAGAGAATCACTTGTGAAACTTCTTCTTCTTTGCTTTCCTTGAGTAAGTTGGTTCTACCAACTTGAGAGCTTGAGAGAGGAAGGAAGTTTGACCTAGAGCAAGCAAGAATCCTTGAATTAGAGTGTGGGAAGTTAAGAAATATAAAAGAACTAGGAGAAGGGCTAATAAGATTTAAGAGGGGAAAAACTAGGGATTTAATCTCCTAGCCTTTGTAAGTAATTGTTTGAGTTATAAGAGAGTTATTTTATGCTTTTTGTTGTGTCTAGGCTCAAAAGAGTCAGCTCTATCTAGTTGTGATTATGAAACCAAAAAGGGAGAAGAGAAATCAAATAAAGAACCGATGTGCATGAATATATATGTATATAGGGTGAAGTTTGACTTTTCAAATGAATGTTGTGAAGCTGCCACGTACCAGTCTTCTTCCTTCTGAAATTTCCTGATATACCCCTTCTTCCACCCAATTTAAGTTGGGCTTCACGTCATTTTGCTTCTCACAATCTCTGCAGCACAGAACATACATCTGCTTCTATCATTTCGATCAGAGAAAGTAGCAGAGTTTGGCTGAAAAAAACTGCATCTCCTCTCCCCTGTTTAGCTCCATTTTTGCTGTCTCTGGTTTGAGTTTCTGCTGTTATTGTTTGCTCCTTGGATTTGCTGAGTTGCGCCACTGGTTACTGGTGAAATCACCCCAGAAAAATCCTCTCCCCAGGTCTGGAATTTCTGTCGTGTGAATTGTTTCTACTGGTCTCATCTTCACAGCGCCTCCTCTCCCCTGTTCACTGTCACTTTGCTTTTTCTAGTTCGCTCTTTTTGCTGCTTGCTTTCTCTTTGTTTTATGCTGAGCTCCGCGGCTGTTTTTGCTGGTAGATTAACACCATATAAATTTTTCCCTAGGCCTGGAGTTTCCGTTGTGTGTACTGCTTCTTCTAGTTCTATTTTAAAGGCATCTCCCTCCCCTATTTTTTGAGTTCTGAACACGTTTTCTGGTGTGGCTAGCCAAGGGAAGTGTTGCACAGAAGAAAAATTTGGTGTAGGAAGATGATTTTGGTTGGAGCAATCTTGACTTCCTTCATGCAAAAATATAATTCCCACTTTCCTATACGCTGATTCCTCCCATTTTCTGCATATACTTCCTAATTTAAGACCAAATTCCATTGTACATCTTCTTACTTGCCAATTTTTGTTTATGCAGAACAAGCTTCCCTTTAACGTGTTTTGCTGCAGAGTGGATATGGTATGCATTTTCTTTATTTCTTGATTTTGAGTCTAGCTCCTTAGTGGAATTAGGGAGGAAATGGCACAAGATTGTCATGGTTCTATTTTTTTTTTCTCCCTTGAGCGAATTTGAGCCTTTGAGTGAAAAATCCAAAATGCCTTGCTGCCATATATGGACATATATATATATATACATATCTATATCCCTATATATGTATATTGTGTATATTGTATAGGTATGGAGGGCATGAAATTGAGTAGAGGATGGTGGATTTAGTTACTTGGAAGCATATACATATCTATAGCATGCTAGAGAAATGAAGAATAGATACCCATGTTTTTTTCCTTTTCTTAGAATTTCGTTCAAATAGACCAAGCTAATGAGGTTAAGAGCAGTAACCATAACTAGTCTCCTATTCGTAGGAAGAGGAATTTTTAACCATGTGAAATGCGTATTTTATTCTTATTCGTTTTCATTTATGCTCTGACCTTACGAGATGAGGAATAATTTTTAAAATAAGATAAGTTCTAAAATCTAGTGAACGAGTATTGTAGGGTATTCAAGAGATTGAATCATAGCTAAGGAATGGGCAGGGACTTTCAGTAATATCTTGGACGGTGAGTAAGTAATGCGGACTGTGAGTAACGAGTAATTATTATTTTGTTACTAAATTTCCTTGCAGTGTTCTAAAATTTGATAATCTATTTATGGAGATACATATTTAAATGTTTTGTCATATGCATGTTTACCAAAAATTGATTCAAACATGAAATTTTGAAAATTGACAGATGTTTGAGTTATTTGGAAACTTTGCTATGAAACCGATCTGGAAGGTACTCTGTCTGAAATGCTAATTTGAGAAAAGTATTATTTTAAGAAGTTATCTGATCAGAACCCTGTAGCTAATAGTAGTAGTTGTTAGCCATGGTGCACCATGATCTGTACCTCAGCTAGCAGGGGTGGTGCTAGTCCCGTGTGTAGGCCACCACACGCGGAGTCATGTTATTTTCGCAAGCTGAATGCTTTACGTCTATAGTTATTTTTCCCCGCGAGATGTGTGCTCTGCGTCTGTTTCAATTGGTTCTGCTTAGATGCTTTCAGTGCATTTTAAGAAAGAATTTGCATAAAGCATGTTTCATGCGATATATATATATATATATTTAGGCCCTATCCCTATTTTAAAAGGGTTGGCATTACTTATTCATTGAGTATCAAACTCACTTTTTTTTTAATTTTTTTTCAGATAGCAGCGCAGACCCTAGTCTACCTTCAACAGCCTACTAGTTATCGATCTTTTGTTTATTTCTTTTGGTGAGCCTGTAGTTGCTCATGTGGGTGTATTTTGTTTGCATGCGTGTAATCTATTTTGTTCTGAACATTGTAAAGTTGGCACTACTAAATCATAGATAGGGTATCCCCACTCCCTAGAACTTTATTTTTGGTCTGAATGAATACGGGTTGCCCCTTTTGGGTGTATTGTTTTAGGCTGACAGATTGTAGAAATATTGGGAGGTCTGAATTATAGAGGAGACTCTGCCGAAATTTCTACAAAAGTCACTTAAAGGAAAAGTTTATATGTTTTCATTATATGAAGTACAACTTTGAGATATTTTTTTTAAAACTTGAGGATGTCGATAATATTAATAGACTAGCTTGTAAGGTAGCTCTCTGCTTGTAAGGTAGCTCTCTACTCTTTCTTGTTGCATTCTCAGATGTATATAGTCATTGTATGTTTGTGTATATGTTTATATTGTGAGACATGCCATTTAATGTTGCCTTGATGCATTGGTACCAATATACATATGTTTTGGGTTATAAAAATTGCTCGGGTGAGGTAGTATCAAAAGTCCTTTGAGATGGGTGAGGTGGAGCCAAAAGTCCCTAGAAATGGGTGAAACAAGGCCAAAAGTCTCATAACTGAGTGAGGCTAAGTCAAAAGTCCCTAAACCAATGGTGAGACTAATCCAAAAGTTCCTAAAATCGGGTAAAACTAGACCAAAAGTCCCTAGAGCTTATTCTTGGCATTGATATGATATTCATGGCATGTAAATCATGTGATGTATGATTGTGAATGGTTAGATACCTACTTGCATACTTTGACTTGTTTATATGCCTTGATTGCTTCCTTAAATGAGTGTATGAGCTATTAAGATTTCATGAATCTCACCCCCTTCCCTCTCCCATCTCACATGGTCCAAGTGGAGTTCAAGAGCCAAAGAGTGGAGGCCATAAGGCATAGATGGCCCGTTCTTGCCACTTTCACACACTCACACATAGTTTGATGTATAGGAAAGCCAAAGTACTTATGTATATCTATTCTTTTTTAGATGTAAATATTTGAGTAAGTGTATAAATATGTATAAATGATGTATGAACCATGTATAGAGTTAAAGTAATACAAATGTGGGATTTGGCCCTTTTGTGGATTGTATGTAGTAGTGTATTTTTGCCTGTAGCATAGTGAGTTTGAAATGTATGATGATTTGGACCACTTGGGCATTTCATATATGCTATATTTATGTTTTAAAACTTTTTCAAGAGGTGCTAGAGCATATAAAAGACTATTTGTGAGCTCTATCAAAGTATGACTAAATGAGCTCTTCTTGATATGAAATTTGGCATGCATCTAGATCTTGTTGAGAGCTTCCTAGGAAGCTAAAGTGGGTAATATTTAGAGGTCTAGGAAATATTTGGTGAATTATTGAAGTTGGAGAATTTTGATGGTTTTGGTTAGTGCACTCTTACCATAGGTTCAAAAATGAATCTGTGTCATTCATGGACCAAATGATGTTCAATGTCATGAAATTTTATGGGGATAAACTAGACATCACAATGACCTATACCAATTGGAATCACCTCAATTGGAGGTCTATAGGGGGAGAAATAACTTTCTGAAGTTCTATGTCAGTATCAGGGAAGCCATCCGACCTTTATTACTGTTTCATCCGTTTTCGAGGTCCCAAAACTACTGAAATGATTTGAACTTATTTTTTTCCTCTATTTAACATTTGTAGCTTTCCAAATTGGTATATTTTTCTCATATTGGATTTTTTTGGAATTATTTATGAATTTTTGAAGTTCATGACAGCAAGCTGCATCAGTACTAGGGACAATCGGACCTCTGTCTCTTTTTTGATGTCAAACATGGTCCAAACGCTAAGATTGTGGTTGGTATTTATTTTTAGTGTAAATTTAACACCTAGAGTTTTCCAAAAAGTTATGGTTTGCTTGATTCTCATTTTTCTAGAATTAGTTATAATTTTTCAAAATTAGAGCCAAAAATCTAACTTTTGGGCCCATTTGAGAAATTACATTTTCTTGGTTTTTGGCTTCATATCCGTGGTTCATGGGTTGTTTTATACTATGTATGAGTTTTATAAATGGAGTTTGAGTAGAGAATGTAAATGATGGGTTCATGGGACCCACGGGGTAAAATATGAGCGTTTAAATCCCGATTTATAGCATGAAAATGCCACGGCTTTTGTCATTTTCTTTGGAAATCATATAGAATTAAGTCTAAGCGGACATAAAGTTGAGGTTAATACATTATGGTGTTATATATTTAGTTTAAAATAACTTCATGGTTAATAATAATTTAACATGGATATAGAATTTTTGGATGCTTAATTTTCAAATAAGATTTAAAAGTGGTTCAAAGAGTTCTTTTTCTGAATCTTCTTCATAAGGAGTTAGATTTTGAGGTTGTGTAAGTTTGATTTATGTAATTGTTAAGTCCTTTTTCTATTCTTCTTATTGGAGTTTAAGGGCTTTGACTTCAATTTCGAGATTGTTTGTCTCATGTTAAAGATCTTGAACAGTAGTAGGTCTAGGTGTATTACTAAATCTCTTAAGGTTTTAGTTAAGTTATATGTACTGGTTAGAGTAAGAATGAGTAGAAGTTTAGATGTTGAGGGATCATTTACAAATATTTCTTTAAATTTAGAGAAATAATATTTCTTTTCCTAAGGATCAAAAAGGGTATTAATGACATTAAATAGAAGATTATGTTCCTTAGTAATGACATTAATATCTGGAGATGATTGTTCTTCGTTTTTAGAAGAAATATAATCATTTTGGACCTGGTTAAGATCCTTTAAGGAACACTCATCATTTTCTACATTAGTAGTTTCAATCATAAGGTTGTTTAATTGTTCTAAAACTAGTTCTTCTAGGCTTGAAACTCTAATTTTCTAGCGTAGTTTGCAATATTTAGATAGGTGTCCTAGTTTGCAATATTCATAGCAAACAACTTGTTTTCATGGAATATCAATTGCTGGTATGGATTTAAAATCTCTTTTAAGTTTTCTTGGAGAAGTATTTGTTTTATGTTTTTGGTACGGGCTTTTGGCATATTTTGCAATAAGTTTTCTAAAAACTATTTGGTTTTGTTTTTTGCAAGCAGGTAGCCCCACTACTCATAAAGGTTTTTTTGGTCTTTTCTATTTTGGGTTTCTTTGTCTGGTTGATTTTGAATTTTGTTATCTTAGTAAATTTTTAGAGTAACCTTTTATATATAAGCTATAAGTTGTCTATAACTTAAATATTCATAGGGTATGGTTTCATTGGCTTGATTCCTAATTTTTTCTCTTATCTTGTCTCCTAAGGATTTAAGTAATTCGATAAGAAATTTTTCTTTCCAAAAAAGATGTTAATCGCCTTCTCTTATGTAAACTCTGGATAAGAAAGTATCTCTATACCATATAAAATCAATAAGAGTTCTACACGTAAAGTTTGGTAAGAGTTTAGTTAATTTGTCTTCCTATAAGGAAAGATCAGTTATAAAATGTTGAACAATGGTAAAGATTAAGGTATTAATGGCATTGGGAATACATTTTCTATCATGAGTAATGGGAGTTCCATTTGGTTCCACCTTAATGGCTTTAAAGACTTGTTCCTTTCTTCTTGTGAGATATAATTATTCCACCACCCTTTAAGTTGGCTCAAAAATTTGACTATTAAAATGTTTACTATGACTTCTTTAGTATAACTATAGGTTGTTTATTAAGCATTACTTACCATTGTCATTAATTAGAGGGTATTGAGTATAGTATACTCAGTTTGACTATTTATATTCCATTCGTAAATGTTATTTGCATTAAAATGTTTGAAATTTTGATCTTTCCTTTCTTCTGGTAAAAGATTTGGAATTGTGGCTCTTTGATAATAATATTTTAAACGAGTTTTCCAATTAAAAAAAGTTTGGTTAATTTGAGGATTATTTTCTAAGTTTGAAGAGGATGAAGTTTCTTCTTCATTTTTTGGAGTATTGATAACTAAGTTTCTTAAAGTAGGTTAGAGTGTTAATAATTTTTGTGATGATTATGGGGTTTCTAGAATATTTAAGGCTTTAAGTTGTTCATCTATTCTTTTAAGAAGGTTAGTTGGAGGCTTCCAACCATTCAAAGAAAGGAATATTTTTCTAGATTCTTTGAAGAAATTTATAAAATTTTTCTTAGACTTGCTTTCTTTTAGTTCCTTTAAATCTTTTGAGAAACTAATTTCTTGCCGTTGTTTTCTTCTGAATAGAATTCTTTTTGTAAAGATTCCTTATCGATTTAGAACTTGATTTCTGTAGAGTTTATTTCAATTCATTCATGGATGAATAGGTTAGGGATTGGAAAGATCTTTGATCTTCTTCTTCTTATTGATAGGTTGGTCTAGGTATATTGGAAGAAATATCTAATCCTTAAGGAATAGTTAATGGGTTGAAGAACAAGAATGTCTTGGTGCCTCTTTGTTTACAAATCTAAAATCTTAATTTGATTGTATAAATCTAGGACTAGATCTAGATGTACAACTAAAAGAATTTCTCCTCCTCTCGAAAGATAATCCTATTATTCCTGTTTGAGTTTGCTTGATTTTATTGAACTCAGGCGCAGGTTTAGGAAGAGCAGTGGTAGCTTTTTCCATAATCCACTTTTCTGGTAAAGTAACATCTTCCTAAAGGATAGTTATGGGGATTATAACATTCACTTTGGTAGTATCGATTAGGAATAGAACTAGAGGATTTTGGAACTTTGTATTATCCTATATAGCAAGGCAATTGGAATTATCTTGGTTTCATGTGAAATCCATGTAACTTAATATTTAGCTTAAGTACAACTAAGATGTTTTCATCATGAAGGCTTATGGCTCTATTAGCATAACTTTTAAAATAAATAGGTCCAGTATGTAATCTGACTTCTGCAGTTCTTAACAAGGAGTCAGCAAACTAGTTATGTCTAGTATCTCTAAGATAAAGAAGGCATGAAATGTTAAGTCCTTCTCTTATTAAAGGATTAATAGCAATTTGAATGCAACATATGTGTAAAAATTTGCAATTTTTCTTATAGTGCTTAATAGAGTCTTTAGATAAAAGAAAGAATTATTCTATTATTGGGTTGACAAGAATAATATCTTCCACAAATCTAATGATATAATCATATTTGCAAAAGAAAGTTAATTTAAGTTTATAAAGGGCTTCTCTTGCAACTTCTATAATTTTTCAAATTGTCAATTTCTTCATTAATAACTTTGAAATGGATTTCTTGTCATACCATTAAGAAATAGTGTAACATCTGATTTGTCGTAAAAACATCGAAATGAGTTAGTTTGAAAAGAAAGTCCCTTGAAATGAATGATTTGAAACTAACTAAAATTAGAATAAAATTTTAAATAATGGAAAATAAGGATCCAAGGTCTAAGATGTTTGGAAACTTGAGCCAGATGAGCTAGAAAAATTTATGAAAGAAAATGGGGCATTTTCGTAATTTTTGGCAAATTTGGAAAACTCACAAGAGAGCTTTTTAAATGAGAAATTTGAGCTTTCTAAGATATTCAAAGGCTCTAAAAATCATGGGAACCCTCAGAATAGTTGAAACCCCTTCGATAAACAATTTCGACTGTTGGTTAACCGAAATTTTGATCAAACAGTTTGGAATAGTTTTAACTCCAAATTGAATGATTCCAAAGCTAATTTATAAGATTGAGAGCCTAAATATTATGATAAAAAATATAGATTTTGAAAAGGAATTGAAATGAGCATAAAATGAAAAAGCTAAGAAAAAAGACTAAAATGCAAAAGTAAAAATGTTGTTAAAGTGACTAATGTGCATATTAGCCTTGAAGAGAGCATGTAGTAGGGAGAAATTTCTGAACATAACTAAGTAAGAAACTTAGGTTTTGGAGTGTGGGGAATAAGATTGTGCAATTAGAATCAAAGAAAAGGCATTAAATTCAAGATACCAAGACTAAGGACTCAAGTGTACCTTGATATGTATGAAGCTTTCTAGTAATAATTTAAGGTATCTAAGAGTTTGTATGAATTCCTAAGATATCTAAGAAGCCTTCTAAGTGTCCCTTCCTCCAAGAGAATTTACAAAACTCCATGGGCTCTTTAAAGAAGCATAGGCTCGGCTAATTGAGGTTCACACACCTAGGGAATGTTTTAAATTTTTCTAAGCTTAGTTTAGGACTATATATGATGGAAGAATATGAGAGGAAGACTTGGAAGAAATTTAGGAAGCTTAGATGGTGAGATGGAGGTGTAGGTTCCATAATGTAACATATGAGATGAAGCCTTAGGAGAAATTTAGGAAGCCTAAATGGTTAGATGGAGGTGTAAATTTCATAATGTAGCATAATGAAGCAATTCCTAATTAGGCTCTCTAAAATGAGTGTGTGATGGCTCCATGGAGTTTAAATAGAGACAAGAGTCATTGATTGAAGGAAATAATAGAGCCAAGATCATGAATTCTTATAGTTGTTTCATTAGGTGTCTTATGGAACCACAATTGAGCCATATAAGAAAGTGGGCTTTCATAGTATGTGTGTGGTATTAGAGCTTGTTTCAAGAAGGTAATTGGGTTTTAGGCCAAAGGAATCATACTCCACCCACTTGCAAGTATGTGACCAAAAGAGGGAAAGAGCAATCGAGAAAAAGTGTATGGGTTTGCATTCAAGGTAGCTCTCTAACTTTTCTCTCATACATTTCTATTTTTTTTCTTGTCTTTGAATGTGTGCATATATATTTATGCCATAGGAATTATGTATAGCTATTTTCTACATGCCATGGCACCATTATATGCACAAATTGTATTTTATGAATGTGTTTTGGCTTAAATGAGTTTGATGGAGCCAAAAGTCCTTTAATAAAGGTGAGGATGAACCAAAAGTCCCTAAGATTTGGTGAGACAGTCAAAAGTCTTAAGAAAAATGAAGCTTAGTCAAAAGTCCTTTAAAAATAGATGAGGCAAGTCCAAAAGTCCTAAGGAAAAGGGGTAAGGCTAAACTTGTAATATCCAATTTTTGTTAAACGATGAAAAAGGGCACGTTTTCAAAGCAAGTCCCCCAAAATGAATTAGTTAAGGTCCTAAAAAATTTGAGTAACATTTTAAACTTCTAAAAATGAGAATTCTAGGGTCAGAAGAAAAGAAAAATGGAGTTAGAATGAAGAAATGAAATTTGACGAAAAACTTATGAAACGTAATGGCATTTTCGTAATTTTGAGTAAATTTTAGAATTCACATAGGATTTCTTTTTAAATCAAAGTTTTGAGTTTTTCAGGGTTCTCAAAGGCTTTGAAAATCATGGGAAGCCCAAGACAGTTAAAACGCCTCCGGTGGACGTTTTCTAACGTCAGTGTACCCGAACTTTGACAGATTCGTTTGGGAAGATTTTAACTCCAATTTGAGTGATTCCAAAGGCATTTTACTAAATTGGGAATCTAAATTTTATAATAAAAAATATGGTTCTCAAAAAGGAGTTAAAACAAATTAGAAACGAAAATACCAAAAAACGAAGGGCAAAATGGAAAATTTTGAAAAGTCATTCTTCCTTCACCTATATATATAGGGCGCCCCACTCTCCCATTCATTTAGCCTCATATGTTTTTACCCTAAAGTAAAGAAGAAACCCTAGGAGAGTGGGGCACAAGAGGAAGACAAGGAGGAGGAGAAATCAAAGCTTGAAGGTATGGAATTTTAGTAGTTTTTCATGCTTTTTCCTTTCTAAACATCTTCTCCTCCATTCTCCTTTATTTCCTATGATTATAATGAAGTTTATAAGTTTGTTTTAAGGGAGAAATTAAGGGAAAATTCCGATTTGAAGAGAGGAAGCCAAAGAGGACAAGATTCAAGTGAGAAAACATAGAAAAACAAGGTAATTTCTTCTTCTCTCCATATTTCACCCCACTCAAGAAGTCATAGGAGGGCTTGGTTTTTAAGCAAAACCAAGGGTGATTCTTAGGAAAAAGAGTATGGAGAATAATAATATGCAAAGAAAATTAACAATTAAACATGGAAATGCAAGATGCAAATTCTAGAGTTTCACATGCTCCTTGTAAAATTTGATTTGATACCTTAATTTTTATGCCTAAATGAGAGTTTAAATGAGCTCTTAAGATCCCTAGAAGTCTTCCCATGTGCTTCTTCCATCAAGAAAACAAAGTAAAGTCCATGAAGCCCAAAACCATGCATAGTCTCAGCCTAGATGAGTTAGGATACCTAGGGGGAATTTTAATTTGTTCCAAGTCCATTTTTAAGTCATATATGATTAGTGAAGATGAGCAGAAGCCTTGGAAAAAATCTAGAAACTATAGAAAGTGAGTTAGCCTTATATGTTCTATAATATGACCTAAAGAAGCAACATGTAGTTAGGCTCTTCATTTTAATTGTGTGATAACTCTAAGAGGCTTAAAAGGAGTCAAGAATCATATATGAAAGGAAATAATAGAGCTTAGAATTTATTTGATGGGTGTTGCTTCATTATGTGCATTCTTGGAAACATAAAAGGGCTTATAGATCAAGTTAGTGTTTAAGCAAGATGTGTGGCCTTAGAATTAATTCCATGAACCTAATTGGCTTCCATAAATTGTGTTTAGGCCAAAAGAAATCATTCCCACACCTTTGTGTGTGTGAGGCCGAGGAAGGGAAAGCAAATTCAAGGAAAAAGTGTGTGGTTGTATCCAAGGTAGCTCACTCCTCCCTCTTTCTTGCATAAATATATGCTTGGCTTGTCTTTGAATGTGTGTATATGTGTTTTAAGCCATGAAAAGTATTCTAGTATGATTTCATATGCCATGGTACCATGATGATGCTTTATGTTTTCAAATGATATTTGTTATGTTTGTTTGGTTTGCTTGAGTGTGGTGAGACCAAGAACCATTAGCTATGATGAGGATGAGCCAAGAGCCCTTAAAGTTTAGTTGAGACAAAGTGAAGAGTCTCTTAAAAGTGAGGTTGACTCCCAAGAGTAAGGTTAAGTCCAAGAACCTCTTAAAGAATGGGTGAGGCAAGTCCAAAATCCACAAATGAATGGATGAGGCTAATCCACATACTTGGCAAGTCTATGTATGCTATGTGTGACTTTTTCAAATGCTAAGATTACTTCTTGAATGTTCATGTTATGAAATATGCTCATGCATGCATTTGTAAGATTGGTTTTGTATCTTTTATGTGTGATTGAAAGGGAGATGAGCTATTGAGATTCTTTGAATCTCATTCCCTCCTCTCCAATGTTCTAACATGCTAGGTGGACAAAAAGAACAAGGAAATGGAAGCCAACTTCTTGAAAGATGAGAGTATACCATCAAAGTGCATGGAATGTGCTTCTTTAAGGCCATTTAAGTGGCAATTGTTGTAACCTATTATTGTATATGACCTATGACCTCTTGAACATGTGTAATTATGATAATATGTTATGTATAAATGAGAGATTATGTTATGTGACCATTAGAATATACATTAAGTATGTTATGACAAATTGGCTTCTTGAATGGCTTTGGGCAATTGTGTATAAATGGAAGTGGAGTGGCCAAATTGAGATGCATGAGGTTTAGAACCATTTGGGCAGTTTATACAAGTTATAATCATGCTTTTAAACTTGTCCAAAAGGTGCCAAACACCAAGAGAATTCATTTGGACACTTTGGTATCTTATATGGAGCCAAAATTGACCATATTGAAAACCTATACCACTTTTTGTCCAAATGAACTCTTTTTGATCTAAGACTTGGCATGCAATTAGATCTTGTTGAGAGCTTTTTGGGAAGCTAAAGTATAGAATTTTTGGAGGTCTATGGAATATTTGATGAATTATTAAAATTGAAAAAAAAAATTGAAATTGGTCAAGCTACTGTTCATATTGGTCTGAAATGAATTTTGTCACTCAGGGGTCAAATGATGTCCAATTGCCACAAAATTTTATAGGAAGAAACTAGACATTCCCAAAGACTTGTGCCAACTAGAAGCACCTCATTTGGATGTCTAAAGAGGGAGATATAAATTTTTAAACTTTCTACCCAGTATCAGGCATTCAGACTGACCTCAAGTACTGTTTGATTAGTTTTTTATGCCTAGACGTACCTGAACTGGTCTAGAGTTATTTTTTTCCTCTAGCTAACATCTATAATTTTCTAGATTAGTATGATTTGCATGGATTAGATTTTTGTGGAATTAATTGAATATCTTTGAAGTTTGTAATAGAAACTTGTGACAGTACCAATAGCTAGCTAGACCTCTGCACCTTTTCAAATGTCAAATGTCTTCCATGTTGTGTTTCATGGCTTGGACATATTTTTAGCATAAATTAGACATGTGTAGCTTTCCAGAATGGCAAAGATGATTTCGATTTTTCTAGAATTAGTTAAGATTTTCCAAAGTCTGTGACAGAGAAAGGGAAATTTTGGCCGAAATAATATCTATGGATTTTATGTACTCCCTTGCTTTGCATGAGCTCTAGGCCAATTTTGGGGATGAAAAAGAGTTGTATCTATGTAATTAAATATGAGAATGTGATACATGAGCTCACATGGTCCACGGAACACTGAATGAAAAATTTATACGCGACGCAACGCTAAGAAATGCATTATTTTAATATCTTTTTTCTTTGTCTCTTCATGGAATTGATGGCATGAGACATGGAGATAGTATGAAATAAGTTAGAAATATATGGTGTTACAAAACCAATGCTCTTAAAAGCCAATGTATGATATGTATGAGCTTCTTGAATATGAAATTGATTTTATGTATAGATACAAGTAGCTTGACCTTCATGCATGCATATTTTGACTTGAAAATATGACTATTTTGTATGATTAAAAGGGTTAAAAGCTATTAAGATTCTTGGAATCTCACTATTCCCTATCCAATGTCTAATAATGTCTAGGTGAACCAAGTGAGCCAAGGAATAGAAGCCACTACTCTTAAAGACAAGAATTTTGACAAAGAATTTGCTAAATAGCCATTTTGTGAACATAATGTTGTCAAATGATGTAATCTCATGTTGCATATGATACGTAGACATTTGAACATGTAAATATATGGATATGTGACGTATGTACTGAAATTGGAAGCATAGAAATGAGAATGTATGTTTTTGACTTCCATATGCTTAATTGTGCTTATATAATCTTATGTATAAGATCAAGTAAGGCAGTGGATTTATGATGCATGAGTATTTAGACCTCTTGGACAAGTATTGCATGCTATTTTTTTGGCCATTCTCACATGTTTAAGAGGTCATTATCAAGGTGGAAGAGCATTTGGTACAAATTTGACCCCATTTGATACCTAAAAGACCCATTTTGGCACTCCGTAACAAGTTGACCAAATGAACAAATTTTTTCATAAAATTTGGCATGAATATAGGTCTCATCTAGAGATTTTTGTAGATCTAAAAATCACATTATTTGGAGCTTCAAAGAATTTATTATGATTTTTCAAAGTTGTGAAAAATATACTAAATGGTAGGGTGCATTGTTCATATGGTCAGATTTTGTTTCCTTGTCACTCATAAGTCAAATGGTGTCCAATGACTATAACATTTTACAGGCATAAACTAGACATCATAATCTTTCTATAGCCACTGAGATCATCCCATTTGGAGCTCTGTAGAGGAAGAACTAAATTTTTGAAATTTCATGACAGTATTAAGGATGCAGCAAGACCTCTGGTACTGTTCTATAAATTTTCATAGGCTAAACGCGTCAATTTTGGTCTAGCGTTATTTTTACCTCTATTAGACATCTATAGCTTTCCATAATGATATGATTTTCTGGGTTTTTATTTTTCTAAAATTAATTATAAATTTTTAAAATTTATATCAGTAACCTGTGACAGCAAATCTAAGTAGCTCGACCTTTGGTGCTTGTCTGTTGTCAATCGTGGTCCAATTGATGTTTTCATGGCCTAGAATGATTTTTACCCTATAGATTCAGAGCTTTCGAGAAAGTTATCATTTGCTTGATTTTGATTTTTCTAGATTTAATTATAAATTTTCAAAGTGGATGACAAAAGGGTGAAAACTAGAACCTGTGGCCAACTTTTTTTTTTTTGTGTGGAGCTTCAAAACTCAGGAAGAATGGAGTGTTTTGTAATGGTTTTGACCTGTATGAATGTATTTGGAGTAGAGAGTGATATGAATGAGTTTATATGATCCATGAGGCATAAAATGGACAATCGGGGTCTTACATAAC